>OX369297.1:8680209-9330783 GCA_947284805.1 Coleophora flavipennella
AGCTAACATTTCAATCTACAAACATAAAATCACGCAAATATACGGTAAAGGTACAGTTTTTTTTAATCAGAATTTACCTACGATAGATTTTCTTATGGAAAAACTCAGAATGCAGAACAAACCGGGCAAAAAAAAAACTCAAGACAAAAAAAAGTCTTACGTGACGGCCAAGATAATATGAATTAAATTCAGTAGCAATAAGTTTATTCAATTCTTTTATCATTTTTTTCTATAACATCTGTATACGGACACCATCGCGTCGTACAGCAAGAGGTTATTCTAATTTCTAAACTGTTTGTTTATACTAAAAGAATAATGATTAGGAATAGAACTCCAGCAATACATATAAAATTTATAATTCGTACCTTTAAATTCCAGTGTGGGTGTGTTATCCCCGCTTCTGAAAGTTGTAACCTTCAGGGATTTACTCCAATAAAAGTCGTGGAATCCTCTTCACATTGTTTTATTCCATCGATCTTAAATATTATAATATCCACAGCGAAAGGCACGCAGTGCCATATCAAAAACTAAACTCCGACGAAGACTCAGACCAAAGAGAATATAATAAACTACGTTTTTAACTCAGACAGCGCTCCGGGCTGGATGGACAACATAGTAGTTTTATATCCTCTTTGCAACTTGCAGCACTAGTGGCTAATATATATAACTGTTATGTAAAATACAATAACTAATATCTGTACCTGTTACATAAGTTTGAGAAAAGTAAGCTGTTTCCCGCGCCTTTACCCGCGTGGACAACGTTTCTTTGACTGTTCGAGAGTGCGCAGTGCACGTCCTTATCTGTCTATCTACCAAATTTCAGCCAGATCCGTTTAGTAGTTTTTGCGTGAAAGAGTAACAAACATACATCCATACATTCTGACAAACATTAGCGTTTATAATATTAGTAGGATTATGGTTTGGGTGTCTAGCAGATATACGTACCTACTAAAACCTTTAACATAAATTACATAGATTTTTTTCAAGTTTACTTTTTTATTATTTTATTTTGAGGTCATGCAGTGACGTGTGAAAAGATTTTATTTCATAAATAACACTTGACAATGACATTCCTGACAATTAGCTTATCTGACATTTCGCGTCCCTGTCGTGTTTCCCGTCTGACATTTTGCTACAAGCGTAGTATCCATTTATTTTTACCAATGTATTCGGCAACATGTTAGGTTTCTGTACGACCATCTGTGACAATCACGTGCCGACTTATACAAATGAAAGTGCCCGAAAAATCTCGTGATTCTACCCTCCAGCGACCCGGCCGTTTATCTTGTTTTTTCGTGTTGTAAGAAAATTTTTGTAATTTGCATGACTGACATCAGCTCATATATACATCCCCACCGAGGGGCTCAAGCCTACTCTGAATTAGGGCGATCGCGCTTTAGTCGACCACGCGGGCCCAGTGCGGGTTGATCGACTTCACACACAACCTTCGAGTTTCTTCGCAGATGTGTGCAGGTTTCCTCACGATGTTTTTCCTTCACCGTATGAGCGTTCGGATAAACGTACATATGAAATCGAAATTCCAAGACACATTGGTACGTGGCAGGACTCGAACCACGACCTCCCGGATAGGAGGTAGTGGCCCTTGCCGTTGCGCCACCGACGCTCACAATTTTGTAATTTGCATACTTTCATCAATTTTCAGCCAGAATGAGTGAGTTTTAGATACGCTACTTGACTACGTTCGTACCAGATAGCGTTAAACTCAATTATTTTAAAGAATTCATCCAATATTATGAAATAAAATTAATTAGATGACTTCGGGGTATCAATAGCCTTCTGAGTCGTGGGAACCATGCGGCTGGGTTCCTTCAGCATTTCAGATGGCCAAGATCGCCCGTTCGTTTTGTGTTTACTTTGGTTTCAGTGGGGGAAGGGAATGAAGTGAAGCAGGAAGTTTCTAATATTGTTCGTTGCCTCAATAACACAAATTGTATTATAGCTCTCTGCTTTCTGCTATAAACGAATATGCAGCGTTATTTTTTCCTTGTCTATTTTTTCCCTCTACTAATACGCGTCTTTCCAAAGAAAATATAACGAACTACGTTTTTAGGAGTTGGGACTCCTATATATAGAAAGGCATTACAGCTTTGTATTAAATACGCGGCATTTCAAAGAGAATGTAACAAACTATAACTATAGGGTACGTTCCACTTAACGCCCGCAACGCCATCGACCGCGACCGCTGAAACTGCCGTTCCACTAACGGAAAAAGGCCGCGGGCGTTGTAGGCGAATGTTTTAGATGGAACGCACATCTTGAGCGCTGTGTGCTCGCAATATGGCGGCATGGTGAAAGTTTTCTGTTTTCTCGTATAAATAGTTCAATAAATAATCGATATTAAATCTGAATACTATAGATTTTTTTAACTGCGTATGAAAACTTACGCACGCGCTTCCTCCTCTTCTGATTCTGAGTCTCTTCTTCAATAGGGAGGCCACATTCTCTTTGGTGAAAGCCCACTCTGACCCACCAATATTTTGTGGGCGAAGTGGGCGCGATGTGGTCGCGAACAGTGACGTCATCTATGACGTCGAGCGATTGCTCGCGACGACCACGGGCCTTAGGTGGAACGATACAGAGGGTGTTACAATCGTTGCGGGCGTTTAGTGGAACGTAGCCATAATGTACGTTTTCAAGAATCGGGAGTACCACACATAGAAAGGAATTACAGCTTTGTTTTTTTTTGTTTGTTTGCCCTTTTCAGGGTAGGCTAAGGGTCATTGGCCATACTGCCTTGTTTTTAGTATACACATTTGTAGAAAATTAATATAATGTATCTGCATATACATCTAAATATTATACATTTATACATACATAAAGAAAAAGAAGTTTTACTTTAGTCGTGTGGTCCAAAGCACACTCGTATTTTTTTATACGTAGAATCCTATGAAACTGAGACATGGTCGCTTATTATGGGCCTCATAAGAAGGCTCAAGTTCACCCAAAGGGTGACAGAGCGAGCTGTGCTCGGAGTTTCCCTAAGCGATCTAATCAGAAAAAAGGAGATCCGTAGGAGAACCACGGTAACCGACAAAGCTCACAGAATAGCTAAAATTAAGTACCTGTGGGCAAGGCACATATTTCATAGAACAAATGGCCGTTGGGGTAGTAAAGTTTTCGAGTGGCGACCGCACACCGGAAGACCTAGCGTAGACAGATCTCCTACACGGTGAACCGACGACCAGGTGAAGGTCGCGGGAAGCCGCTGGATGCGGGCGGCGCGGTGTCGTGGAAGTAGTTAATGAGGCCATTTTTGCTGCTGGAGTGGATATGACGATGTAAGTACAGTATTTTTTTTTGAGAATTATGGCTAAGTTGTTCAGTATGATGAGTAGAAGCGCTAGTTAAATGCTTCTACACCAATTTTGTAGGAGTGGCATCATAAATACACTTACATTGACATCTCATTTGAAAAAAAAACTAAACCCTTTCTTTGCTGTACAGTAGTCGGGCGAAATTTACAGTCTATGATACCATGCAATGGAAAATTTGGTGAAATCCTTATTTTAATAAATTGGAAACGCCAAAGACGTTAGAAACTCAAACCAGTACAATCGCAACTAAAACCAGTACAATAGCAACTACAACCAGTACAATTGCAACTACAACAAGTAAAATAGCAACTACAACCATTACAATCGCTACTACAAACAGTACAATCGCACCTAAAACCAGTACAATCGCAACTACAAGCAGTACAAAAGCAACTACAACCAGTACAATAGCAACTTAAACGGCTACGGCCGCGTACACAACCAGAGCTTCGTAACCAGAACCAGTACAATCGCAACTACAACCAGTACAATAGCAACTACAACAAGTACAATCGCAACTACAACCAGTACAATAGCAACTACAACAAGTACAATCGCAACTACAACCAGTACAATCGCAACTTCAACATAAATAATAGCAACTACAACCAGTACAATCGCAACTACAACCAGTACAATCGCAACTACAACCAGTACAATCGCAACTACAACCAGTACAATTTATCATTATTTTTTTTTAGCTATTAGCTTGACATTAGGAGGCCGCAGGTTCGATTCCCGGTAGATTCTAACTTTGTAAGACTCGCTTTGGTTGGTGGAATGGCATTTTCTTAGCCCGCCTATCTATCAACCACCATTTTTTCTGTCTTGCCGCCAAACTTTAATACTAACAATATTGATGTTTTCCGGCTGAAGATAAGATAAGGAATTCTTTCTCCATTGCGTTGGGGAATCTTGGTAAGCCCGCTTCCATCTTCGGCATTATTTTCACTTTCCATAAGGTGAGATGATGCCAAGAGCTTACCAATTGTGAATAAAAAAAATCCTTAAAAAGCAGTGAGTTGATTTTAATAAAAAACTTTATTAGACCAACCATAAAATATTATTTATAAAAAGAATTATTACATTAGGTTTATAATCGATGAACAAATCGCGTAACATATACAAACAAATAACATACTTTCCATTTGTGAAGTTACATGACATAAGTTTTTGAATTTTGTTGAAAATCCATACGAAAGTTCCATACGTGCCATATAATCTGGGAAATTTCCATACGTACCATATAATCTAGGAAAGTTCCATACGTACCATGTAATCTAGGAAAGTTCCATACGTACCATATAATCTAGGAAAGTTCCATACGTACCATGTAATCTAGGAAAGTTCCATACGTACCATATAATCTAGGAAAGTTCCATACGTACCATGTAATCTAGGAAAGTTCCGTACGTACCATGTAATCTGTGGAAGTTCCATACGTACCATATAATCTAGGAAAGTTCCATACGTACCATGTAATCTAGGAAAGTTCCATACGTACCATGTAATCTAGGAAAGTTCCATACGTACCATATAATCTAGGAAAGTTCCATACGTACCATGTAATCTGTAGAAGTTCCATACGTACCATGTAATCTAGGAAAGTTCCATACGTACCATGTAATCTAGGAAAGTTCCGTACGTACCATGTAATCTGTGGAAGTTCCATACGTACCATATAATCTAGGAAAGTTCCATACGTACCATGTAATCTAGGAAAGTTCCATACGTACCATATAATCTAGGAAAGTTCCATACGTACCATATAATCTAGGAAAGTTCCATACGTACCATGTAATCTGTAGAAGTTCCATACGTACCATGTAATCTAGGAAAGTTCCATACGTACCATGTAATCTAGGAAAGTTCCGTACGTACCATGTAATCTGTGGAAGTTCCATACGTACCATATAATCTAGGAAAGTTCCATACGTACCATGTAATCTAGGAAAGTTCCATACGTACCATATAATCTAGGAAAGTTCCATACGTACCATGTAATCTAGGAAAGTTCCATACGTACCATATAATCTAGGAAAGTTCCATACGTACCATGTAATCTGTAGAAGTTCCATACGTACCATGTAATCTAGGAAAGTTCCATACGTACCATGTAATCTAGGAAAGTTCCGTACGTACCATATAATCTAGGAAAGTTCCATACGTACCATGTAATCTAGGAAAGTTCCATACGTACCATATAATCTAGGAAAGTTCCATACGTACCATGTAATCTAGGAAAGTTCCATACGTACCATATAATCTAGGAAAGTTCCATACGTACCATGTAATCTAGGAAAGTTCCATACGTACCATATAATCTAGGAAAGTTCCATACGTACCATGTAATCTAGGAAAGTTCCATACGTACCATGTATTCTGTGGAAGTTCCATACGTACCATGTAATCTAGGAAAGTTCCATACGTACCATATAATCTAGGAAAGTTCCATACGTACCATGTAATCTGTAGAAGTTCCATACGTACCATGTAATCTAGGAAAGTTCCATACGTACCATGTAATCTAGGAAAGTTCCGTACGTACCATGTAATCTGTGGAAGTTCCATACGTACCATATAATCTAGGAAAGTTCCATACGTACCATGTAATCTAGGAAAGTTCCATACGTACCATATAATCTAGGAAAGTTCCATACGTACCATATAATCTAGGAAAGTTCCATACGTACCATGTAATCTGTAGAAGTTCCATACGTACCATGTAATCTAGGAAAGTTCCATACGTACCATGTAATCTAGGAAAGTTCCGTACGTACCATGTAATCTGTGGAAGTTCCATACGTACCATATAATCTAGGAAAGTTCCATACGTACCATGTAATCTAGGAAAGTTCCATACGTACCATATAATCTAGGAAAGTTCCATACGTACCATGTAATCTAGGAAAGTTCCATACGTACCATATAATCTAGGAAAGTTCCATACGTACCATGTAATCTGTAGAAGTTTCATACGTACCATGTAATCTAGGAAAGTTCCATACGTACCATGTAATCTAGGAAAGTTCCGTACGTACCATATAATCTAGGAAAGTTCCATACGTACCATGTAATCTAGGAAAGTTCCATACGTACCATATAATCTAGGAAAGTTCCATACGTACCATGTAATCTAGGAAAGTTCCATACGTACCATATAATCTAGGAAAGTTCCATACGTACCATGTAATCTAGGAAAGTTCCATACGTACCATATAATCTAGGAAAGTTCCATACGTACCATGTAATCTAGGAAAGTTCCATACGTACCATGTATTCTGTGGAAGTTCCATACGTACCATGTAATCTAGGAAAGTTCCATACGTACCATGTAATCTGTGGAGGTTCCATACGTACCATATAATCTAGGAAAGTTCCATACGTACCATATAATCTAGGAAAGTTCCATACGTACCATATAATCTAGGAAAGTTCCATACGTACCATGTAATCTAGGAAAGTTCCATACGTACCATGTATTCTGTGGAAGTTCCATACGTACCATATAATCTAGGAAAGTTCCATACGTACCATGTAATCTAGGAAAGTTCCATACGTACCATGTAATCTAGGAAAGTTCCATACGTACCATATAATCTAGGAAAGTTCCATACGTACCATGTAATCTGTGGAAGTTCCATACGTACCATGTAATCTAGGAAAGTTCCGTACGTACCATATAATCTAGGAAAGTTCCATACGTACCATGTAATCTAGGAAAGTTCCATACGTACCATGTATTCTGTGGAAGTTCCATACGTACCATATAATCTAGGAAAGTTCCATACGTACCATGTAATCTAGGAAAGTTCCATACGTACCATATAATCTAGGAAAGTTCCATACGTACCATGTAATCTGTGGAAGTTCCATACGTACCATGTAATCTAGGAAAGTTCCGTACGTACCATATAATCTAGGAAAGTTCCATACGTACCATGTAATCTAGGAAAGTTCCATACGTACCATGTATTCTGTGGAAGTTCCATACGTACCATATAATCTAGGAAAGTTCCATACGTACCATGTAATCTAGGAAAGTTCCATACGTACCATATAATCTAGGAAAGTTCCATACGTACCATGTAATCTGTGGAAGTTCCATACGTACCATGTAATCTAGGAAAGTTCCATACGTACCATGTAATCTAGGAAAGTTCCGTATTGTATGGTTGCGATAGTAGGTTCTTGGTGGAACACTGAAATGAAAATATTTAGGTTTTTCCTTGCACTATTCCACAATTAATATAAATAAAACACAAATTTGTTTATACTGCAACCGGTTCCGTGATCATCTTCGGGCAGTAGACTACTTTATTTCATAAGTGAGGGTAGTGTGATACTTACTAAGAATAGGGATAACAGTTTCTAAAAAATCTACCAAAATGGTAGTTTTTGTGCCATACTAGAACCTAAAATTGTATCTTAATGTCAAATTAAAAAAATGACAATTTTAAAATTACTAATGTCAGCTTAGGTTTTTGAATTTAAATTGAAATAACATAAAACTTGCGATGTCGAGAGATGTGTATGGTCGTTAAGCAGTGGAAATTTGGTTGTGAGTCTCTGTTTGAAACTAGTATGACACAAAAACTACCATTTTGGTAGATATTTTAGAAACTGTTATCCCTATTCTTAGTAAGTATCACACTACCCTCACTTATGAAATAAAGTACTCTACTGCCCGAAGATGATCACGAAACCGATCGAATCACGAATTTGTGTTTTATTTATATTAATTGTGGTATAGTGCAAGGAAAAACCTAAATATGTTTAGGAAAGTTACACATCTACCATATAATCTAGAAAAGTTGCATAAGTACCATATAATCTGTGAAATTTCCATACTTACCATATAATCTGTGAAAGTTCCGAAGACACACCCTTTAAAAGGATGAAAAGACATACTTGTACATCAGATGGAAAGGTTAAGCTATAAAAATGTGAAAATTTTAGCTAGTTCAATGTCTAGGTGCTAAGTAGGTACCTACTTAGTTAGGTACCTACACCAGTAACATTGACAAAGTTTTAAAACTGGTAGAATGCCTCCAGAATTTACGAGCGAAAGTTTGGGAACCGCTGTTGTCAATTAACGTCAACGTCAACAAACATTGACAGCGTTTCAAAAACTTTGTTGCTTTCGAAGCCGATGACGTGGATCCTCCTGGTTAAGGCGAGGTATTGATTGGAACAGCTGTCTCTGTCTTTTTCTTTACGTGTAAAGAGTAAAGAAAACAACCACACTTTTTCACTTTTTCAATGGTTTTTCGTTTCATTCAAAAACTATAATGAAACTATGAAAAATTATAACATTACTCACTTTGTATTATCAAGTCGACTGAAACAGCACTTCACCTTGTAGTATCACGTGCTGAAAGAGCGTTGGAGAACCAGAGAACCAGGAAGTATGTGCTGCTGCCTTCCTTGACATAGAAGGAGCCTTTGATCGCACTACTTTCGGGGCAATCAAGAATGCAGCTATCTCCCATGGCATAGACCAAACGTTATGCAAATGGATAGATATCATGCTTAGGAAGAGAATTATAACATCTTCACTAATGGGGGACGAGGTTACTGCCACCACTACAAAAGGATGCCCACAAGGTGGCGTTCTGTCACCAACACTTTGGAGCCTAGTGGTCAACTCGCTCCTACAGGAGCTGAACACCGGACCTCTTTACACGATTGGTTATGCTGACGATCTAGCTATACTAATCAGCGGCAAATTTCCAAACATAGTATCGGAAATAATGCAAAAGGCCTTGCAAAAAGTTGAAAGGTGGTGTGGTGAAAATCACCTGTCGATTAACCCTAGCAAGACAACGGTTGTACCATTCACAAGGAAAAGAAACCTACAAGGTTTACAAACTCTCAAACTGTATGGTACAGAACTAAACTGGTCCACGAGCGTCAAATATCTAGGCATGACCTTGGATAAAGAACTAACGTGGAGTCTGCACACAGAAAGGATCATGGTCAAGGCCACAAAAATCTTTTGTATGCTAAGATCTGCGTACGGGAAGACCTGGGGCCTGAAACCCAGAGTCATTTATTGGCTATACACAATGATAGTAAGGCCCATTATTACTTATGGCAGCATTGTGTGGTGGCCTAGAACGGAGTTAGGCACGTGCAGGCAAACACTGACAAAACTTCAGCGGTTGGCCTGCCTGGCAATTACCGGAGCATTTCGTACAACACCTACTGCATCCATGGAAATGCTGCTAAATCTAAAGCCACTTCAAATACACATTCAAACAGAGGCGGCCAAGGCCCTACACAGGTTATCGTTAAATGGCATGTGGAATTTTGACATGCCCAAAACCAGACATACCAATCTACAACTAGACACAGGTATGGAAAGGCTTATGCGCATGGGATGTGACAAAATACGGACTGTGCACATATTCAAAAAAGAATATAAAATCTATGTTCCTACGAGGGAAGAATGGAGTAAAGGACTTAAACAACAAGGACCAAACACTCTTACATGGTATACAGACGGATCAAAAATGGAGTCTGGTGCTGGTGCAGGCGTTTATGCTAAAGATTACTCAGCGAGTATTAGTCTAGGGCAATATGCAACAGTCTTCCAGGCGGAGACTTATGCTATCATTGCATGCGCACATGAGATTATAGACAAGGAAGTCAAAGACAAAACCATCTAAGGTGCGGTCCAAAAGTGTCCGGCCTAACAAAGAAAACAAGTAGATATATTTACAATTTTATTTTTATTTTTCGATATAGTCCCCCTCTATTTCAACGCACTTTGCAGATCTCGTGATAAGCATTTCTATCCCCTTATAAAAATATTCTGGAGTTTTGTCCTCGAAATGGGTAAAAACTGCTTGGGCCACTTCATCATCCGAAGAAAATCGTCTTCCCCTTAAGTCTGCCTTAAGTCTCGAGAACAAGTAGTAGTCGCTTGGGGCCAGGTCTGGGCTGTAAGGGGGGTGGCGAATTTCCTCGAAGCCACATTTAGCTACAGCAGCTTTGGCAATTGCAGCAGTGTGAACGGGAGCATTATCGTGGAGAAGCCGAACACCTCTACTAAGTTTTCCACGTCGTTTCTGCTTGATCGCCTCTCGCAACTGCTCAATAAGGGTGGCGTAGTAGCTGCCATTTACCGTGGTATTCCTTTCTTTTATGTCAATCATTAGTATTCCGTGACAATCCCAGAATACCGTTGCCATAATCTTTTTGGTGGATTGCGTTACCTTGGCCTTTCTAGGTGGCTTTTCTCCAAGACGACGCCACTCCATCGATTCCCTTTTAGACAGGGGATCATAGTACGAAACCATGGTTTCGCCTCCCGTAACAATCGACTCCAAATAACTTTTTCCGTAACGCCTATACGCGTCTAAAACTTCTTGAGAACACGCTTTTCTCTCAGTACGCTGCAAGCTCGAAAGAAGTTTGGGTACCCACCTAGCACTAACTTTATTCATGTGAAGATGATCATGTAGTATCCTAAGTACTGAAGTTTTGGAAAGTCCGGTTCTTGCCGCTATTTCTTTAGTCTTTAGTCTTCGATCACTCAGAACTTCCTCTTCCACTAATTTAATACATTGCTCGGTGAGTACTTCTATAGGCCGGCCGGAGCGAGGTTCGTCGTCAATGGATTCCCGCCCCAATCGAAACTGTTTACTCCATTCTATTACCGTGGAAAATGATGGAGAAGAATCCCCGTATACGGCATCCAACCTTTTTTTTATATCGGTCGGGCTGACCCCTTCCTTAGTCAGGAATTTGATCACGGAACGATATTTCAATTTGATCATTTCGAAAGTTTTCCGGATTCGTATCGTTAAAACGCCGTAAAATCAAAACTATAACCAACAGAAACGCCAAAACCAGACTCGAAAAAGCAGACTAAATGACAATCGCGATGACATCTTTTTTATTTTTTTTTAAGCCGCCAAATTTTTCCAGCCAGAAAGTTTTGGACCGAACAGGTATATTCTCAGCGATAGCCAAGCTGTTCTTAAAGCTCTTGACTCCTTCAAGGTTGACTCCGGGCTAGTGCTAAATTGTGTAAAGGTCCTCAATAAGGTGGGCCGACACAACAAACTGCAACTGGTCTGGGTCCCTGGACACGTAGGAGTGGAAGGCAATGAAGAAGCAGACAAACTGGCTAGAATGGGATCACAAACAACAATGTGTGGTCCAGAACCGAGGATAGGGCTACCAAGGAGCACTATTATAAGGGCATTAAAGGAACAGGCCGAGGGAAGACACAGATTTACATGGCTATCCAGAGATGGACATAAACACTCTAAGCTCTTCATCGGCGAGGTCACCACAGGGGCAACCAAGTACATTTGGAATAACAGCAGGACGCGAGTCAGGGCGATAACAGGAGCGTTGACGGGCCACTTTGCCACAAATGCACACCTGCAAAAAATCGGCCTGACGCACGACCCGACCTGCAGGGCCTGTGGTGAAGATATAGAATCAATGGAACACTTACTGTGTCACTGCGATGTCCTGGCTAGTAAGCGTATGTACCTCCTAGGTGATGGCTACCTGTTGCGAATAGTAATGGCAACATTAATTTTTAGGTAATATTATATCTTAAGCTGGCAATGTCCCCTTCCCTCTCTCCCCTTCTTGTAATGTGAACCGACCGAGAATACACCAGTGCAACAAATTTACGAGTTTTTCTATAAAATCCCGCCACCTGCAAACTCCAGCACCTCAAAAAATACAAAAACGCAGCCTACTGCCGCTCACTACCCAACACCGGAGGACTACAAGCACCTTCCAATCAGCGGAATTGCTGCATTAATGCAGCACATCTTCGAGTAGGTTGGGGTGCAAAGGTTATAGGGGTAGACACAAAAGATCCCATTGGGTCGAAGTGTCGCTGCAACTGCAACCCCCACTTACAAAGATAAGATAAGATTGTATTATCATAACAGATATTGTTGTACATTTTTTTAAAATTTATACTTCAAAATATTAGTCATAACAAGAGTTGAAATAACGGTGTAAACCTATATTTGGGATTATTTTCTATCGAGCCAAAACTGCTCAATCAAGTATTTCTAATAGCTTTTAACTTAAACGAATATCTTCAACAATAAGGGTATTTTTTTTTTCAACCTTGGGTATTCTATCGTTTAGGAGCAATTGACGTCAAAAATAACGAAAATCTGTAATATTACCGCCTTAATAAACCATTTTAGTATAGTGTCGATGTTTCACAATTAAGTAATTAGGAGAAAACGTCGGCTTTGTTTTAAATTAGAATTTCTATTCTATAGTAGTTGCGACCAATACTTAAATACTGTTCTTGTATTGAAAACACCAGATAGAACTTAAGTTTTGAATCAAATGAGAACCGCCTATATACTCAACATATTTATGTAGAAAATTGAAATAACTGGTTTTTAAATGTAACCACCTCCGTGTCGTAATGGTTAAGTCCATTGGCTTCACATCTGGAGGTCACGGGTTCAATTCCCAGCGGAGTCTTACTTTGTATGACTCAGTTTGGTTGGTGTAAGGGTATTTTCTATACCCGCCTGGCCAGCTACCACCATCTTATCTAATTCTTGCTGTCAAACATCAATGCTAACAACATTGATGTGTTTCCGCTTTGAAGATAAAATAACCAATTCTCTTTTACATTGAGGAATCTTGGTAAGCCAAGATCAGGGCTTACCAATTATGAATAAAAAAACTTCAACAGGGTCTGTCAATCAAGGAATTTTTAGCTATGTACCTACTCAATTATATTTATTGATATTAATTTAGTTTGGTTCATTTCGGAGCAGGGTCGGCAGAAGACGTTTACAGAATACAGAGAGTGTATTTTTCTTGCGTGTATGTTTTTCCTTCAGTCCTGTTTATTACTGAAATAAAAGGTATTATTGATATTTTGAATGGCGATTCTACTCAAGATTTCATATGTTTTTTCGCTCGCTCCAGTAGGGGTACCTTTTTTTTGCGACTGTGCGACATGGCGATTACTCCTAAAATATTTGGGGTATCGTGATGATTTAGGTGTTAAAATGTGCATAATGGGAAAGAGGCAACTCTTGGAAAACCGAAAAAAACTTAGGTATGTCTCCCGACTTCAGTCTAGAAAAGCCCAAATCCACAAAAAAATTTAAGATAATTGAAAAATTCATGGTATATTTTAAAAGCAATAAAAATGAAATAAGTTAGTGTACTAAGTATGCATGCGAACTCAATATATTAATGTTCAAAATGACTGTTTATAATTCACATCGGTATCGTATAGTGGCACGGTACCTTTGGGGGGGGGGGGGGGGGGGGTCAAGGACTAAAATACATTTGGAGTTTCTTACATTGCTAATATTAATTTCTTTTGTTTTGCCTAGGTTCATTTTCAATGTACACCAAGTCTGTGCAACGCATGAGATATGTGTTTTTCTTCTTCTAAGGAACATAATAATATAGACAATTTGTAAAAACTATTGGGACTTCCCATTCACAAGTAAGCCGTTCAGATGAGCGGTTTGTCTGAGTCCCAAAAAACCAATTGCCTTGGAGAAAAATTGTCATTCAGAATCACGAATTTAAGCACTGTATTCTACTCGATAAAAATAGGATTAACACACTAGCACCTTATTAAACGGACTTTAGAGAATCCTATACGAGACAACGAGGTTTTTAGTCTCCGATCTCATTCTCCTGTCAACTGCCTGCAAATCAAAAGCCTGCACTTTCAACCTTAAGCCAGAAATGTCGAAATTCAGCAGTAGATTCATAAGTCCATCGTGACATTTGAATTGTATACCTGCAGCTCTGCGCCTGACCTGCATGCCAGAATGCGGCTGATGCTTGCGACAGTGTGGTGTTAGGTGAACGTGGGATTACATTTTTAATTACAAAGTTTAATACGTCATGTCTAAAAATATTTCATATTATAAAAAAAAGCTATTTACTTTGTCTTATTTGGCTGAAAACATCTAAATATCATCAAATATCTCATAGTCAAGTTCATTTTTACTGATCAGGTAACGATGGTGCGTGTCGTTGTTTTCAACCGACTTCAAAAAGGAGGAGGTTCTCAATTCGACTGTATGTTTTTTTTGTATGTTTGTTACGCGATATCTCCGCCGATTGTGAACCGATTTTCAAAATTCTT
The DNA here is from genome assembly GCA_947284805.1 of Coleophora flavipennella. Taxonomy (NCBI): domain Eukaryota; kingdom Metazoa; phylum Arthropoda; class Insecta; order Lepidoptera; family Coleophoridae; genus Coleophora; species Coleophora flavipennella. The sequence continues at coordinate 8,694,667 of OX369297.1, forward strand.
TTTTTATTCGCAAGACTATACTCCCGAGGGGGTCCCATTGTCACCAAGTCAGGATCTGATGATGAGATCCCAGGGAAATCGAGGGCAACCCTCAAATTTTATAGGCACATTTTACGTATTTCTTGTATTTTCTAAAATAATGAAAATATTTTCGTCTGGTAGTCATCATCTCATATTGATGAGCTGATGAAGGAAGGTACAACTCCTTAACGATTAGAAGTTGGAGGATAATTCTTTAAATATTTTACGTAGATTCGTACGTACGTATAGACATATAGTTATATTCTTTCAGGTTATTCAGATGAGCTGATGATGGAAGATTTAACTCCTTAACTTTCATGTTGTTGAGATGATGATGTAAGCCACAGGAATCTGTATCTGTTAATGAAACACATGCATTATGATTTGATGGTTCCTATTGGCAACGTTATTTAACGTTTAACGTTATTAGATAAATAGCATTATCACTAAAAATAAAAAAAAGTTTAAAAACTAAAAACCGACTTCAAAATGAAATTCACTCAAAAGTATGAAATGCTTAGATACACGACATTAACCAACAATAACGAAATCAAAGATGGGTACGAATTAAACTAGGGATCAACAATTTTTTTTGAGGTCGGTGTCAGCAGTGCCATCGAATCTAAAACATTTGATACGTAAGTAGCTGTGTGCTGGTACCGACCTCAAAAATAAATTTAGGCCCCTAACTTAATTCGTACCTACCTCTGATTTCGTTATTGTTGGTGTCGTTTATCTAAGCATATAAATACTATTTCATACTTTTGAGTGAATTTCATTTCGAAGTCTTTTTTTAGTTTTTTAAACTTTTATTATTTTAGAAAAAAAAATGCATAAGTTTCATCATAATTGTTAAAGCCATTTGTGAGTAAAAGATACTACGGGTTTTTAAAGTCACATACGGGATACCTACCAAAACAAAAACCTGGACTATGACAGAAGTGACAAAATAATCTGTTGCCTCCATAGCAACCAAGTAGCAAGCCGCGGCCCCATAGCAACCAAGACAGTCACCTTTTTTATCAGAAAAGCTAAATAGCTTAAACCTCGAGGCCGAAAAAAAATAATTTTAGGTACAAGTGTTTATTTGTAAATATCTTTAATTATTTTGTATTCTTCTCAGAAAACCGTTTCATTTGATACCCATGTCATGGGGGAGTACAAAAATAACTTGTTCGCTATCTTTGGGAGTCCGCCATAATGGATTAAGAATAACGTCACTTAGGTAACCAAGCATTGTAATCCAAATCAAACGTTTATGCAAAATTTCAACTCAATCGGTAACCGGGAAGTGGGTCAAATTTAACTTGAAAGTTTTAAAGCGGACCACTTACTTATTTAAATACATACGAACATTGCAAATTATGTGAAAGCTGGTAAAAAGAAAGTTCATTATTATTTAGTGTCATATTTCTGCCATATAAAGTAGGCACCTACCAAAGCTAATATTATAATTATAATACCAATAAAGCACTTAAGTTTAATTTAATGAACACTAAAACTATTTCTCTGAGACTTGAAGCTTTGTTTACAATCACGTCAAGTTTCATCCCGTCATGTCAATCAAATAACTCAATTAATTAAGAAAATAGGATGAAAATGAATTAATGTTCCCGCCCTATTACTGAAATATTAAATCACAAAGCTTCCCTTCTGAAAATGTCAAACTGCGAAACCACATATAAATAAAGTGGCCAAGAGTGAGTCGGACCACGCGCAAAGTAAGGTTCTCTAGTCTTTAAAAAACTAAATGTAGGTAATTAGTAAATGCAATCGCTATTTTTTGTTATAGAAAATCTATGAACATTTTAAATGTCCTATAACACCATCTTTGCTCGTAGAACAGATGGCCGTTGGTACAGTACAGTTCTCGAGTGGCGACCACGCACCGGAAAACGTAGCGTAGGCAGGCCTCCCACTCGGTGGACCGATGACCTGGTGAAGGTCGCGGGAAGCCGCTACGCGGGCAGCGCAGAACCGGTCGTCGTGGAAATTCTTGAGGGAGGCCTATGTCCAGCTGTGGACGTCCTTCGGCTGATATGATGATGATGATGATGATAACACCATCTTAATTTGGTAAATTTTTACTTCTAAAATAAGAAAGTCTACTTAGAAGTGATATTTTTCCTTCTAAATTAACAATATGCCCGACCTACTAATACCAACACTCTTCAGTTTTTTAAATTTATTTTTTATTCAAAATAGGGATGACGACAGCATCAGAAATAAATTATGAACTCTTGATCACTAAATTACCCTCCTACTTAAACTTCGGAAAACCTTACTCGTTTTGTTTTCCATCAAGTCTTCGATTTTTAATTCACCAAAAATCACAAAATGAGTACTTATATGACGCTGCTAAACTATGACCTCACGCCTAGGTATTTCAAACATTTTCTGAATAAAATTTCGTTTTTGACAGATGATAAAAAGTAACTCAGATGATCTAGTATTCGTCATTCCTAATGGTAAGCCCTTGGCATCATTTCACCTGAAGGATGGTAAGTGACGATGATGCCGAAGATGGAAGCGGGCTTACCAAGATTCTCCAACGCAATGGGGATCTGGCTATCTTATATTCAAGACGAAACATATTAATACAGTTAACACTGATGTTTGGCGGCAAACTTAGATAAGATGGTGGTAGCTAGCCAGGTGGGCTTAGAAAATGCCCTGACACCAACCAAAACGAGTTATACAACTTCGACTTTGCCGGGAATCGAACCCGCGACCTCCTGGTGTGAAAGGAATGGACTAACCATTACGCCACACAGGCGGTTAAGAGCAGGCTTCCGGCGCAGAACTGGCGAGCAACCTAATTTTTAACATTACGGGATCAGTTTTACAGTTGATTTTCGCGTGACCTTCGTCCTTTACTCCGGGCGTAAACACATATTGTCGATTATTGCGAGCTTAGTAAACAATCAAGAAAAATTTTGTCTTAGCCGTTTTATCAACACCTTTATTCCCTTACTGTCAGTGTTTATTTCATGCGCCTAACGTATGTAATGTAGGAGAAAAATGTAATAATCTCTTAAAACTACACGATGATAATGATATCAGCTCATATACGTCCTAGCTCGAGCCTACCCTGAATTTCTGATCGGGCCTTAGTCGATCACGCGGGCCCAGTGCTGGTTGGTCGACTTCACACACAACCTGTGAGTTTTCTCCGCACGCGTGTGCAGGTTTCCTCACGAACTACATTGTTTAAAACTATATAGTTTAAAAAAATAAAAAGTATCGAGCGAAAACCAATAAATCGTGTTTTCGCACAGATTTGGACAAAAGGATCCGCCCGTCTCCATATTTTACTCAGATTTTCTTCATACATGCAAAAAGTAACGCCATCTGATATAAATCGCAAGAACTAGCGTGGGCGAGAGTTGACGTCAGTGCCGCGCTAAAAGGACCTTGGTAGAATTGTCGCTTTAAAAACGCGTTTAATTTGTTTACAAGAAAAAATACAATCTAAGGTTACTTAACCATGATATGATATCCCATGTTTCTTTTTAGCCTTCCTTTCATTACACTTAAAGCCTCTAACAACACAAAAAGGAATTTTTATATGGAATATCTTTCCACCGCACTCTGCAATTTCCCGCAGAAGACTGAGTCACGAGTGTGCGAAACTTTAGATTTTCGCACCAATTCGCTGGGAGCATTAGTCGTGCGCGTTGGCCGGGTCCTTACGCCAGTAATATAGAAGTCATTGTGTTTTCGTTTTTTTTCATAAAAAAGTAAGAAGGTTCAAAAAATCAACTGTGTAGTTTTCGCGCTTACAAAGCTTGCGGTACGAGTATTTTGGCAAAAAGGCCTGCTCTTTCAGAAGATTTCTTAAAATAGCAGTGAAAGACCTATTTGACGATAATATGCGGTAAAACTGGTCAAATGAGAGTCGGACTCTTACACCGAGGGTTCCGTTCGAAAAACCCTTTAGGTACGAAACCCTACATACAACAACGAGTACAACGATCGGATTAAAGCACAAAATCAACTTTGTATTTGATAAAATGAACCTCATTGCATCGATATAGAATCTTGAACTGCTAATGTAAGCTCGTAGAATACGGATAACGAATGCTAGTCATCTGAGTGACTTTTTATCATCTGTCAAAAACGACATTTTGTTCTAAAAATTTTTGAAATACCTAGGCGTGACATCATAGTTTTGCAGCGTGATTTATGTACTCATTTTGTGATTTTGGTGAATTAAAAATCGAAGACTTGATGGAAAACAAACCGAGTAAGGTTTTTCGAACTTTAAGTAGGAGGACAATTTAGTGATCAAGCGTTCATAATTTATTTCTGATGCTGTCAGCATCCCTATTAACTGCTGTTGGGATAATGAAGTTTTCGAGACCATGGAAAATGCTTGGAGTTACATTTTTGTAATGGCTTATTTTCTTTTTCAGGCCTGAAGATGAAGAAGACGCATACTTTTGTTACGAAGATCCTACTGTAAGTATCCTTTACTTAACAAATAATTAACCGCTCTGTGGCGTAATGGTTAGTCCATTTGCTTACCACCAGGAGGTCGCGGGTTCGATTCCCGTCGGAGTCATAAGAATCGATTTAGTTGGTTGTAGGGCATTTTCTAAGCCCGCCTGGCTAGATACCACCATCTTATCTAAGTTCTGCCGCAAAACATCAGTGTTAACAACATTGATGTATTCCGGCTTGAAGATGAGATAGTCAGATCCCCATTGCGAAGGGGAATCTTGGTAAGCCCGCTTCCATCTTCAGCATTATCGTCACTTACCATCAGGTGAGATGATGACAAGAGCTTACCAACTAAGAGTAAAAAAAAATATTGAAATTAACATTTGATTAAACTTACATAATATTTACCCGACTTTTTTTAAATTAACAATTGGTAAGCCCTTGACATCATCTCACCTGATGGTAAGTGAAGATTGACTACCCAAAAAGAAGGGTAATTTTTTCGGGTGTATGTATGTCTGTTTCTTTGGCTGAGCCTGTATGCTATAAACGGCTTAATGAATTTTGGAGCGCGACGTGTCATTAGATTCATCTTGATCTCATGAGTGACATAGAATGCATTTTCACCCTACTGCTTGAAAAATACATTTAATATTTTCATGCAGTTTTGAGTGTTTAATTAAATTGGATACGTAACAAATAAAATAATATAAAAAAACCCGCCTTCAAACAATTTCCCTTCGATTTCTTTGGGATGTCACCATCAGATCATGGTTTCCTTATCACGGTATCTTTCTTGGAATATTGCCTTTCCAACAAAAAAAAAAACCAAAATCTGTTCATAAACAATGAAGTTATCTGCGAACACACATATAAAAAAATAAAAATATATACTTCGAATTGAGAAACCTTCTCCTTTTTTAAAGTCGGTTAAAAAATATATTTATTATTTTTATGCAGTTTTTAGTGTTTAATTAAATTGAATACGTAACACATAATTGTAATTATAAAATGAGCCTACAACAAACAGATCGAGTCGCTACGCGTATGCTACGCAAACTTTGTAGCACATTACTACGTCTTGCGTAGTAAACCATCCTTTGAAAGAATTGGCCGTAGCTCACTACGACTTGTTACCCTTCACGAGCATTGGCAACATGTTTGCCAGATAAGCTGTGTCAATATTAATCTGTATTGACCTCGAATAAGGTTCAGTTTTCTCTTATTCGCCGTAGTTGTGTTGCTTGTTAAAGGGTTATATGACCACAAGCACGATCCTTGCCTGGATGGGGGCGGCTGTACTGGGATTTATCCAGCTCGATCGTTGCCACGTCAGCCTTGTCCATTGCCACAGTATTACAATATAGCGGCTAACAGTAGTGCAATGAATGTACTTGAGGGGTGGCGGGCGGCGGGGCACAGCCTGGCAAACTCCGCGAACTTGGCTACAGGCTAGTACTACTAATACGTACGCCGTGGCGGCATCGTGAGACATGAAAGACGTTGCGTTACTGTAAGCCATATCATAATACTGTGCCATTGCTATCATCATATCAGCCGAAGGACGTCCACGTTGGATTTAGGCTTCCCCCAAGGATTTCCACGGCAACCGGTTTTGCGCTGCTCGCATCCATCGGCTTCCCGTGACCTTCACCAGCTCATCGGTCCACCAAGTTTCCGGTGTGCGGTCACCATTCGACAACATTACGGTCACAACGGCCATCTGTTCTACTTGGTGTACTTGGTGTTCTTCTTGTAATTGCTTTTACTAAATGGCATTTTTTAAATAAGTCGTGTCAAAGCCTTATAGGCGGCTTGAAAACTTCTGACAGGGGATAACCTCCACCAATGCGGAATTTACCCCCATGTGTGGAGTATGACTTAACCTCCTCGAGATATGAGAAGGGACTCGCTTCCCAGCAGTGGGGACGCTACGAATCAATTTATGGTGGTTGTCGATAATGATATCTGATACAAAACACATCAGTGACAAGCACTTTTTAATATCTTTATCATCATTTAATTTCTTCGCAGGCGTGTGCAGGTTTCCTCACGATGTTTTCCTTCACCGTAAGAGCGTCAGATAAACGTACATATTACGAAATCTAAATTTGAAATCACATTGGTACGTGGCAGGATTAGAACCACTACCTCCGGGACAGGAGTTTAAATTACTAACGAGTACATATTGTTCGTCGTTTAACAGAACCACTTACAAAGTAAGAAAACTTTCTTAAAGTTTCAATAGAAATACTAGCTGATTGGTGAAATTTTCTCTCTCTTTCTAGGAAAGCGGATACGACAGCGAAGAAGAGAGACGGAGACTGCTGGAGGAGAAAATAAAAAAGCGGGCGGTTCACGCCAAAGTTGTAAGTCATTTGTTTTGTTACGTTCTTGACTTCCTGTAGGTTCATTTACTAGCTGGCTCTGGTCTGATGAAGTTCATTTACTAGCTGGATCTGGTCTGGTGAAGTTCATTTACTAGCTGGCTCTGGTCTGGTGAGGCCGCTGAGGCTTAGGATCGGGCTAAGACAGTGAAGGTGCCAAGTTTTATTCAAAATATGTGCAAATTACACTCTTTCTGAAAGCCATTAAATAGTAATTACATAATTATACGTACAATAAAAACCAATATCGTCTGTCACAGACCCGAAAGGTCAGTGATAATTTTCGAAGATAGTTATCTTGTGGATGACTTCACAATAAATGTTATAGGGTAGTCTCAAGATATAATTTTCTCTAGTCAGGTTTTGTTTTCAATTTGAGAGACTATGGTTTATCTGTAGACTATGTCCAAGTAAAAAACCGCCGTTTAACCGCCTCCGTGGCGTAATGGTTAGTCCATTCGCTTCGGGCCAGAGGTCGCGGGTTCCATTCCGGCGGGGTCAACTTGTAAGACTCGGTTTGGTTGGTGGTAGAGCATTTTATAAGCCCACCTGACTAGCTACCACCATCTTATCTAAGTCTTGCCGCCAAACATCAGTGTTAACAACATTGATGTGTTCTGGCTTGAAGATGAAATAGCTAGTTCTCCATTGCGTTGGGGAATCTTGGTAAGCCCGCTTTCATCTTCGGCATCATCGTCACTTACCATCAGGTGAGATGATGCCAAGGGCTTACCAATTGTGAATAAAAAAAAAAAAAAAAAACATACTGACTAATCATTGACATATCAAGATCGGTTGATCATCATAACCTAATTACTTTGCTGATTGCTAAAATGCGTCTTGGACCTCCAGGAGACACAATTCTTTCCAGCTCTGCGTTTTATATTTTCGTATTTGTACTCGCTTCTTGCCTTTGCATTATGTAATTATTTCAGTTAATATCACGTTGACTGGAAAATAATAAAAGATAAACCCATCTTTTTACCTTTTTTTTTGTTAAGTGTTTTTTGAAAAACGTTTGTTTCAGAGCTCATATTGGAGTCTGCAATGGCCGTGGGTCAGCAAGAGAAGAGTTATCTACAGGGAATCCAACTGCTTCATGGTGCCAAGCAAATATGAAAGCAAGCACAAGTAAGAAACTTTACACTCTTACAATCATCTGTGCTTCTAATATTAACACATTCCCTGCCACGATGATGATTATCACAACAATAGTGGATAGTGGCAACGAAATTGTTAAGATATTTAGCATAAAGTAGGTAAGTTGCTCCTCTATAGTTTTACATGTCGACTTTATAATAGGGTAGCAGAAAAAACATTATATTTGGGCGATAATTATTAGATCAATCACACCCAACTTTCCAACAATATTTAACCACTTTTTCACTATGTACGGAAAATGATGTATGTTTTTTATTATATCAGCTCATATACGTCCCCACCGAGGGGCTCGAGCCTACCCTGAATTAGGGCGATCGGGCTTTAGTCGACCACGCGGGCCCAGTGCGGGTTGGTCGACTTCACACACAACCTGCGAGTTTCTTCGCAGTTGTTGTGCAGATTTCCTCACGATGTGTTCCTTCACCGTTAAAGCAATCGGTAAGTACATGTACGTAAGTTTTTGAAAAACTCATTGGTACATTGGCCGTCCAGATTTGAACCCGGTACCTCTGGTTAGATGGACCGAGTCGTTACCGGTTGAGCCACCGATGTATGTACTACCTGCTTTTTGTTAATCGTAATTCTAATTAGTAGGATTTTGTAAGACAATTTTATTCGTTACCTACTGGAAAAAAGAACACTAATATGTGATAATCTTATACTTATCTTAAGCCCGCTTCCATCTTCGGCAACATCGTCACTTACCACCAGGTGAGGTGTTGTCAAGGGTTTACCAATTGTGAATAAAAAAAAAGAAATCCCCGTCTTCCAAATGCTATAAAACATCCATTAAACATTTTAATTTTTTTTTCAGGGAACATTTTCCTTCTCAACCTACTCTAAGAATTGAAGACGACATAGCTCTACAGAAATCTATTAATACAAAAGAATTTGAAGAATCGAGTAATCAAAGCCATGGAAAAGAAAACAATTTGTCAAATGGTAACATGCCGAACGGGGATTTAAAGCCAGTACAAAATGTAAATGTGGAAAACAAATTGGAAAATACTAGTCACAATAAAAGTTCAATAAATGAAAATGAAATGAATCAAAATGATGAAAAACATATAAATGGAAATTTAAAAGATACATCTGACTTAGAAAAATACATCAGTACAGATGAAGTTATAGAAAATGATAATAAAATAAGCGCAGACAAGGAAATATCGGACGATAAAGAAAAATATAGCCATGGAGTAAAGAAAGAACTTGAGAAGGAAACAAACAAAATCACAGAAATATCAGATGTGGAAGACGATGTAAGTCATGATAAAATCACGGAAGATTTTGAGGACGAAACAAACAAAATCAAAGAAACATCAAACTTTGAAGAAGATATTGAAGTAATTGAAGAGATTGAAGATAACATTAGTACCATTAATGATGAAAGTAGTACAATGAATGATGAAGATAATATTTCACAAGAAGATGAAGTCATTAAAGAAGTTTTAGCTGATGATGGAGATATTTCAATAGATGATGATAGGATATTAGATAGTATTCTTAGTGATGGTGTTGACAGTAGAAGATATAACAGTGAATCTGAGAGGTAATGTAAGCTTAGTAGGTATACTTATGATTTTTGTGATATAAAATGTGATGGCTTAATAGTTATTTATAATACAAGGGTGACAAAAAGCTAAATAAAAAACGAGTGATAATTGTAAGCCCGAGCCGCAGGCGAGTGTTTACCATAATCACGAGTTTGTCATTTATCTTTTACACGTATGTATCATACGACGTTTTTCAATACAGTTGTAAGAAAACAGATAAAATACGACCGTAACAGAAAAACAAAACACATGGGTACATACCTATTAAGGTATCGGCGACTAAATTGGTTGATTTTAGGCGACTTGTGGCTTATTTTAAATGTCCGGGGAGTAATCTCACTTTGTTTTTTTCGTATTAATACACATAATGTATATTTTTATTACAAATAATGTTAGCTATTCATTATTTTATTCGTATTCAAAACTAGAACAACTTAATTTAGTTTTACAAAAATTGCGCTTTATTTTAGCTAGGCACACGTACGCATGCGTAAGTTTTTTAAAATATTACCATAAATAGATTTCATTAAGGCTTGGGAAGATTTTATTGTTAGCATTAAAACCTCTTTGGAAACGATGACTAATTCCTTGGTGTAATCTTTGCGCTTCAGTCATATTTATTCTTCTTTCTTCACAAAGATATAACCCAAAAAGAAAATACTCAGCTAGCATTATGTACTTAACCCCTCGGAGGAAAAACCTCTTTTCAAATTCTTTTTTCAAAAATTAAAGAAGATTCTTTATCTTTGGTATTTTTTTACTTGCTAGAAATATATTTTTCTCTGAGCTAGAAATAAAAAAAAATGTTAAAGTAAAAAGCATGCTTGCGGCAACATCTATTTTGCGCACAGTAAATTAGCATATAAAGTCTTATTTTTCGAGCAACTGTATTGAAAAATGAAGAAGTACCTAGTAGGTACTTTAAGTAAGAATAAAATTGTGATAAATATTTGGTAATCCATTATTAAGAGTTAGGTATGTTTGTAAAAAGTAAAACAAATGTTGGAACTGTCGATATCTGTCTTCGACATTTCTAATTAAATTGTTTGTTAGAACTTAGAAAAGATTTCAAATTGTATTTCGGTAGGTATTCCAATTTGTAGCTGTAAACAAGCAAACGCTTATTTAACTTTCCCTTTACCAGATTAGAGGATCTTCGTGAGCCTTTTATTTTTCGATATGCATAAACACATGCAAAGAAAACGAAAATGTTACTTGACAACACTTATCGGCTCAGTTGATAAAATCAATTTTGACTGAATCAATTTTTAAGCAACGAAAATTGTATTCCAGTCATTTTCACCAGAATATGGTTAGGGAAATAGTGAAATATATAAGGTGTATCAAAACGAATGGATTTAGACATTGAATAAGGACGAAGCTATAGGGCTTTATGCATCGTAAGAAACAATATTCAACACAGTGAATTTTTACTCTGGAACTACTTAAAGTGTTTACGCGTGGATATACCTATAAAAAAGTATCAGCCGATCGACTAATACTTTTTTGTTTTTGTACATCCATTTTGATACATCCTGTAGAAAGAATAAAATTTATCGAATCTGTTACTGTCAGCGCGAAAAGTAAAAGAAGGAATTTAAAGTTTCAATAGACATGTTCATATTTAATATGTTGTTTTAATGTTATTCCATAATTCTCTGGCGCTTATAGTTTTAAAAGAGCTGAAGACAGAGAGAGTAGAGAATTTTGTAAACAATAAAGGAACAACAGTGTATAGTGTATAGTGTCTATTGTAACTTCAAATTCCTTCAACTACTTTTGATGCTCTCTGGACAGCTTAAACTATTTGATTCAAAACTTTTGTCAATGTTTGAATTGAATAAAATATTTTAAGTCATAGTACGCCTTTCATTTCTTCCAACATTCTGTGGTCATCATCATGGGCAAAGATCTACCTCAAGGCTTTCCACAACGAACAGTTCTGCGCTGCTCGCATTCAGCGACTCTTCGGTCTCCTGTGACATCCAGCGTTAATATAATAATAACTACACAATAATTATTAAAAAATTATATACCGGAATGCATAAAAACTTAACCCCTCTTTTTTGGCCAGTCGGGTATAAATGTATCCTATGTCACTCACAGGATCAAGACGAATCTAACGACACATAGCCCATCAAGCCGTTCAGGCTACAGAGCGTGCCAAAGAAATAAACAAACAAACATACATACATACAATACAAAAAAAAACATAACCCTGTAGTTAGTTTTCATCTAAACCGTCAATTATTTATCAACAAATAAAATAAAAAAAATATTTTTATGATGAGTTTAATTTAGGTTTTTAGTTTTAGGTTTTTTTAGGTAATGTACTTTTAAGTGTTTGTATGACTTATCATAAAAAAAAAAACTATTGACAATTACGAATATAAAAAACATAATAGAATAGGAATGAAACCTAGTTTATCAGAGCAAGACGTTTACATGACCTTTTTTGAAACATACATTTTGCATTGGAAACGTTCAAGCCTAAGCGCTGCGCCGGGCAGGCTCCATGAATAATTAAAACAGTCTGCTTTGGAAGCAAACGAGAATCTGGGTTGTCTGTGGAACGAATTATATATGAGTCGTCCGACCTTCTTTGTTTAGCATAGTTTTTGGAGAGGAGAAGTGGGAAAAAAAAAGAAAAACGGTGCTTTTGGGCAATTGATGTTTATTTATAGGTTTTGGGTAGAAGATTGGTAGAAATCAAGAATCTGTAGAATCTCGGTAGAATTTGGGTGGGCAATTTTAAAGAACTTATGGGAATTAGAGATATTTTGAGCATTCGGATACTTAAAGGAGGATTAGTAGGATTATGTGTGTATCGAGAGAAACACACATCCTAAATCTCTCCTTTGAACAATTCCTGAAAAACTAAAGCATGTATTAGTAAAACCAATCCATAAAAAAGGAAGCAGGCTCGATATCCAAAACTATAGGCCAATTTCTCTCATATCAATATTTTCTAAAATACTGGAAAAGATTATGTACTCACGTGTCATTGATTTTCTTGACAAACAAAAAATTATTGCCAACTTTCAAATTGTGTTTAGAAAAAAATAATCTATATCAATGACTGTTTATGTTAATTAGAAAGCATATTTCTAAATAGTGACCACAGGTAGAGATAACACGGTACCTGTTACTGCGATATTCATGGACATGTCTAAAGCGTTTAATAGAGTGTCATAAAAGACAATTATTATTATCTAAGCTAATTAATTACGGCATACGTGGAAATTGTTACAACTGGCTCAAATCGTATCTCCATGGACGTAAATAATGTACGTTGGTATCATAATATTGTTCCAAAAACAAATATCAAAAAGAGTACAGATCGGAGTATCGCGTGACTTACTATGGTGTACCTCAGGGCATATCCTAGGGCCCCTACTATTTTACTATATATTTATTTATTTATTTTATATATATTTATTGAAATTACAGCTTTAAATCTACAGTAATCAAACCTTAGAAAATGCATATGCCAATAAATTTCAAATTCTTAAAATTAACATAATTATTCTAATCTATCTATCCGCGTGCAATCGACTACATCAGATGTGTTGCTTGTTAGTGTTAGTGTGTGTGTGAGAGTGTATGAGGGTGTGTATGCGTGTGTGAATGTATGTTTATTTTAATTATTTTGATTTAATAACGTCAAAAACTGATTTCCTGAATTGGTTGCGCTTTTCGTAAAATATGTCAATACTTGAGAAATACATATTGTATTCTTAAAGACATCTAACCATGATCGATTGGTCAGCATGCATATTATTGACTTGTCTCTTATAACAAAACATAAAGTAATACTTTTTGTCGATGACTGTTCAGTTGTTGTTCGCAAAGACAATAAATCTGATTATAAATATATGAAATAAATAAGGTTTTCCATGATGTAAATAAATGGCTCGAGATAAATAATTTAAAATGCTCGTTTTTTGCTCGTTTTTATGCCCATTCTATACTTTGCACTAGTCATGTTTGTTTGTTTGTTTTGGGTAGTGGTCAACTGGTAACCTAACTGATAATGTTATGTTAGTTAATAATTGTACTTATTACTTTTTAATATTTGCTACTAACTTGCTTTTATGTCATCAACTCATCAAGCAATTTTGTTCTTTTGTGATTTTGTTACTTTTGTAATTTTTACGTCTGCGTTGGAATGCGCACATCCACTTTAGGTTCCGGTAGAATATCAGCGTTGCAAGTTCGTACTTGTAGCAATAAAGCTGAACCGGTGCCTTTCCAATGCACAGCTACAACTGTCAATTTGTCATTGTTTATTATTATTATTATTATTTTATCCCTTTGTATTGCTGTGTTTTGAATAAACACATTTATCTATCTATCTATCTAAAAGTCAATATTACAAAGACGATATCTTCACTTCCCAAATACCGCAGTGTCTCAAGACTAAGGTCTTTGACCAGTGTGTGTTGCCAGTGATGACTTACGGAACTGAGACATGGTCGCTTACTATGGGCCTCATAAGAAGGCTCAAAGTCACCCAATGGGCAATGGAGCGTGCTATTCTCGGAGTTTCTCTGCGTGATCGAATCAGAAACGAGGAGATCCGCAGGAGAACTAAAGTAACCGACATAGCTCACAGAATCGCTAAACTGAAGTGGCAGTGGGCAGGGCACATAGCTCGTAGAACAGATGGCCGATGGGACATTCCCTCTCGTATATCTACCAGATACGCTAAACTGCCAGGTTTATGATATAGCGTCCACACTCACCGACAGCAAGGTCATATAGTGAGGGCCGCTATTCCTGCCAACACCATAAGGTGAAGACAAGGACCAGTTGCGGTAGGTCTTGCCGCCAAGACGCTTGTCCTGGTACTCTGCAAGGAGAGTGCCTCGTGGAAGAGAACCACTACCTACTGTCCAGGCCGATTGGACATTCCCTCTCGTATATCTACCAGATACGCTAAACTACCAGGTTTATGATATAGCGTCCACACTCACCGACAGCAAGGTCATATAGTGAGGGCCGCTATTCCTGCCAACACCATAAGGTGAAGACAAGGACCAGTTACGGTAGGTCTTGCCGCCAAGACGCTTATCCTGGTCCTCTGCAAGGCGAGTGCCTCGTGGAAGAGAACCACTACCTACTGTCCAGGTAGGTCCCAGAGCTGTAGGCGCGCTCACCTCCCGCGGCTTTCGCTGCTGGCGGTTCGATCCCCGCTCGGGACGCCAGAGAAGCTGGCTCCCACATATCCGGTGTGGTACCGGAGCTGTAGGCACGCTCACTTCCCGGCGCTTATCGCACCTGTCCAGACTTACTCCTACGCGGCTGGATTGGCCGGAGCAGTACTAGCTTAGCTCTTCTTGCTGACCAGGCAAGTGCCGGAGATGCTTCCCTGCCAGTAATTACACCAGCAGTTCTGCATAATGCACAACTCACGTGCCCCGCGTTGTTTTCACCCATAGCCCACGTGGCCGGCTACGACAACACTAGTTGCGCGCGGGGAAGGACGCCTGGACGCAACGTGCTTACCAGGCAAAAAACATTGCCCAACCCCTGCAACTTACCACATAACACTACGAGTCCATGACCCAGTCGGGGGACCGACAAGCCAGAGTGCCGAAGGCGATAGATCCAACGGCAGGCAAGTGGTGGGCTACCCCCGACCCCGTAGTACCCTGATCCAAACAGCCGGACCCGTAGTTCCGGCTGCGAACTCCACCTAGCCGGGTAGCTCTAGGCAGAGTAGGCCGATGGGACAGTAAAGTTTTCGAGTGGCGACCGCGCACCGGAGTAGGCAGGCTTCCCACGCGGTGGACCGACGACCTGGTGAAGATCGCGGCAAGCCGATGGATGCGGGCAGCGCAGGACCGGTTGTCGTGGAAATCCTTGGGGGAGGCCTTTTCCAGCAGTGGACGATTTCCGGCTGATATGATGATGACAAAGACAAAGTACATAAATATTTATGCTACACAAGGTTACATCCGTTGGATATCGAATTATGCTATGAGGGTAAAAAAAAATGAACTTGCCAGTAACACTAATTTCCTTGGAATTATTTTCGATCGTTTTACAGATTGGAAAGATCATATTGAGTACATCGTTAATAAACTAAGTAATTTTGTGTATGCTTTAAAACTACTATGTTATGTCTCCACGAGGAAAATTGCTATTCTTGCATTTCACTCTTATATTATGTCCAACCTTTGATATGGAATATTACTTTGGGGTAATTCCACTATTAAAGATTTGGTTTTCGAACATTAAAAACGCTTTATTCGGGCTATTTTATAATCTCCAACAAATATAAAATCCTTACTTTAAGGAGAACAAAATATTTATATTGCCGCGTATGTTTTTTTTGAGGTTTGTATGTTTGTGAAAAATAACCTAAGTGTGTTCAAATCAAACAATCAACTACTAAATTTTCTTCTAGATATGCTTGTGATTTAGTGTTGCCAAGGTCTAAATCTGCCTTATTCCACAAAAACATAATCAGTATGAGTGTATCCTTATACAATGTGTTACCAGGAAACATCAAAATGCTGTCTTTGCCAAGGTTTAAAACATGTGTTAACAATTTACTGATCAAAAGATGTTATTACAGTATCGACAAATTTATGAAAGAAAAAGTGGACCGATATTGTAGAAATTAACTTGACATAGTTACCAGGTTATTTTGATTAATTTAATTATTTGTCATTCTCTATAATTAATTAACATATTATAATATTGCATGCTTTCTTAAGGCAGGTTATTGCGGACATAGTACACTTTATTTAAGACCTAAAATAAAACTTAGACTGCAGTGGTCAAGTAGATGTAGCCTACTTTGATTTCCATAAAGCGTTTGATAGAGTTGATTGTGACATCTTGCTAAAAATGATGTCAGTGGCAGGTTTTTGTCCCGATCTATTAAGCTTTTTCACATCTTACTTTTCTGACAGGAAGCAGTACGTTCAGTACAATAAATCATGCTCTGAAGGCTACCCAGTGACATCGGGCATTGGTCAGGGTAGCAGTCTTGGACCATTATTTTACCATCAGGTGAGATGATGCCAAGGACTTACCAATTGTGAATAATAATAATGTTTGCTATTCTATCTGTATTCAGTAAATTTTTTGAGTATATTGTCTATACATCTATATTTAAGCAAATTGACGGGTGGTTTTGTGATGAACAACATGGGTTTTTACCAAATCGCTCAACTACCTCAAACCTTATAAATCTCACGATGTTTTTATCAAATCACTTAGACTGCAGTGGTCAAGTAGATGTAGCCTACTTTGATTTCCATAAAGCATTTGATAGAGTTGATTGTGACATCTTGCTAAAAAAGATGTCAGTGGCAGGTTTTTGTCCCGATCTATTAAGCTTTTTCACATCTTACTTTTCTGACAGGAAGCAGTACGTTCAGTACAATAAATCATGCTCTGAAGACTACCCAGTGACATCGGGCATTGGTCAGGGTAGCAGTCTTGGACCATTATTGTTTTTGATAATGATTAATGAATTGCCTTCCGCCGTGAGTAACTCCAAATGTCTCTTATTTGCCGATGATGTCAAGCTTGTGCACTCAGTTCGTAGCCAAGATGACTGTTTATCACTTCAATTAGACATCGATAGAATACAAACATGGGGCCTTGAAAATGGATTGGCACTTAATATCTCAAAATGTGCTATTATGTCTTTCTCGCGTTCTCCGCGTCCGATTGTTTTCAACTATACGGTCTCCGGGCAATTTCTCAACAGACTTACGGAGGTACGAGATTTGGGTACATATTTCGATTCCCACCTAACTTTTAATCCTAAGATTATACAGACATGCAAACTGGCTAGTAAAAGTGCAGGCTTCGTTATCCGACAATCAAAACAATTTACCTGTCCCACAACGATCGGTGTTCTCTACAATGCATATGTCCGAAGTTGTATTGAAAAATTGTATTGTGTGGTCACCTCATGAGAGTAAGTACATCCTTATGTTGGAAAGAGTCCAAAAATCATTTGTACGTTTTCTTTACAAAAAAATGTTCAAATACTACCCATATCTTTACCCCACTCTCTTCGTTGTTGGAATGGTAAATTATCAAACCCTCGAGGCTCGACGAAACCTTCACCTTGTACGTTATTTTTTCCAGCTCATTCGAGGCAAACTGACGAACCCAGATCTCCTCTCTCAAATTTCATTATCGGTTCCACCTCCCCATGAGCATTATCTTCGTCCACGCTCAAGACCTATGTTTTCTCTGCCTAGTGCCCGCACCAACATACTTAAGCACTCACCAGTGTCCCGTGCTCTAAACCTTGTAAATAGTATCTCAATTAATGATTCTAAGATTGACATATTTTCTTGTTCGGAGCCGCTATTTATGAGATCCGCAAGCCAATACATCGAATATATTGTTACTCCGAGTTTGTTGTAAGACACTAATATTATATAATGTTCGTGTGCAATAATTGTGTAATTTATTTTTAAGATATTCGAATTGTTTTTTATCCTACATTCCTACTGTTGTTTTTATTCATTTTTAATATGCAAATAATATGTTTTGTTTTGTAACATTCACGTTTGGCTAGACCGTAAGTGTTTGTTTATCAAATAAATAAATAAATAAAATGTAAACCAATAATCGGAAATTAAATATTTGAGTCTGAGTTTGGTGGAATTCATGAGAGTATGCAGAATTGATTGAATTTCGGGTTCACTGACTTAAGCTTACGATTGCATTCTAGTTTTCATCTTACCTTTGTTTAAACTGGTTTGCTGTCATTTCCAAAACGATCTCATTTTTTAATGCCAGAACTTATCAGTTTTGTGAATACACTGAAAGACAACGGGTCAGCAAAGAAAACGGGTCGGTAACAAAACCCTGAATAACTTCAAAAATATTGTAACGAACTTTACGAAATCAACACTGTGTTATAGACAATTTCATAGTGCTTAAATAAATAAAAATAAGTTATTAAAGTTTAGGATTATAAAGTTTATTTAGAACAAAAGTAAGTTAGGTAAAAATTTAATTTTTCACTACATTTCGAGAAATGGGCTACGGTGTGAAATGTGAGGTTTTCACTCATTTCAGTATTTTGTGTTACCACCACGAGCTATTAAAACTACCAGATTTCTGAGTCGATGCTGAGGAATATTCTCCCATTCCTCTATCAGTGCTTCTTTCAGTTCACGAAGCGTGATTGGAGTGGAATCAAACGTCGTCCCAATTTATCCCAGGCATGATGGATGGGGGTCAAGTCTGCGCTGCGTGCTGGCCACTCCATGCGTATGATGGTGACATTATCAAGCTAGTCAAACACTATCCGAGCTGTATGGGGGCGAGCGTTATATTGTATAAAGATGGCATTCTCGCCCATGTTTACTAAAAATGAGCCAACATAATCATTTAAGATTTTATTCACGTTTCAACAGATAATTGTACACGACAACACGTCTGCCTCTCACCTATCTGGCTCAGACCCAAGAGCCAGACTAACCCGACAGTAAACCGAAGATATCCCGGACGTCAGCTTGTACGAGATTAGATAGAATGGCTCTCAAACAGCTCAAGGACAATAAGGCACCAGGTGATGATGGAATTACGACTGAACTTCTGAAAGCAGGTGGAACACCGGTAATTGAAGCTCTTCAGAAGTTTATTCGAAATCCTTCTGAATTAGTCAAAATTTCAGAAGTGTGGTCATACTTTTCTTCAAAAAGGGCGATGATACCCTGCTGAAGTATTGCAGACCCATCTCACTTCTGAGACATGTCTACAAGCTGTTTTCGAAAGGCATTACGAATCGTTTCGCATACAGGTTTGACTACTTCAAGCCTCCCGAACAAGCTGGTTTCCAAAAAGGCTTAATACTAAAGACCACTTACATACCCTGCGGCATATTATATAGAAGACCGAAGAGTAAAATCAGCTACTATGCTTGGCGTTCGTGGACTATGAGAAAGCCTAAATGCGGTCGAAACGTGGGCTGTGTTACAGTCTTTCCAGCGGTGCCAAATTGACTATCGATATATCGAGGTACTGAAATGTTTGTATGAAAACGCCACCGTGTCGGTTCGCCTCCAGGGTTAAATCTCGAAACCTATCCGGCTGCAGTGAGGGATGAGACAGGGAGTAGGACCGGTCGTAGTGAAAATCCTTGGAGGAGGCCCATGTCCTGCAGTGGACGTCCTTCGGCCGATATGATGATGATGAAAAATGCTACAAATTCGGGTCTTACCAAATAGATGACTTTGGTGCTACTATTTACGGTGACAACACGTGATCAGATTATTCACTATACACGCTAAGACATAGAAGTGAATTTTCGCAGTGGGAATCTCTTCATTTGCTAAATGTTTTAATCACCTCCAGGGCGTAATGGCTAAGTCCATTACCTTCACACCAGAAGGTCGTGGGTTCTATTCCCGTCGGAATCTAACTTTGTAAGACCCGGTTTGAGTGGTGGAAGGGCATTTTATAAGCCAGCCTGGATATATTAACACCATCTTATCTACTTAAGTCCTGCCGCTTAAACATCAATGCTAACAACATTGATGTGTTCCAGGTTGAAGATAAGATAGCCAGTTTCCTGGAATCCTGGAACCATGAGGAATCTTGGTAAGCTCGCATTAAAAAAAATGTTTTAGTGACTTCCTTTCTGAATAAGTTAAAATAAATTTGATTTAACTTGTTGTATCAAAGATTGAAAAGTTTATGAAGCTAAACAAAAAGAAAATACTTTCAAAATAAAACCTTTTCAGAAGTACAGAATTTGTTTCAAGCTAAGTATGTCCTAAATCTAAGTAAGGAGAACCAAAGTAACCGACATGGCTCTCAGAACTGCTAAACTTAAGTGGCAGTGGGCGGGGCACATAGCTCGTAAAACAAATTGCCGTTGGGGTAGTAAAGTTCTCGAAAGGCAACCGCGCACCCAAAAACCTGGTAAAGGTCGCAGGAAGCCGCTGGATTCGGGCAGCGCAGAACTGGTCGTCGTGGAAATCCTTGAGGAAGGCCTTTGTCCAGCAGTGGACGTCCTTTGGTTGATATGATGATGTCCTAAAACCTCACTCTTAATAATTTTAATTAATTATAAATTAGAGATGTGAAGAAAAACAAAGCGAGTATTTGACATTTTAGTATGAAAAGTAACTTTGTGAACTATCATCACATCAGCTCATATACGTCCCCACCGAGGGTTTCGAACCTACCCTGAGTTAAGGCGATCGGGCCTTAGTCGACCACGCGTTCCCAGTGCGGGTTGGTCGACTTCACACACAACCTTCGAGTTTCTTAAATTTGTATTTATTTAGTTTATATTTATATACTTTAACGGCCTCCGTGGCGTAATGGTTAGTCCATTCGCTTCACATCAGGAGGTCGCGGGTTCGATTTCAGGCGGGGTCAACTTGTAAGACTCGGTTTGGTTGGTGGTAGGGCATTTTCTAAGCCCGCCTGGCTAACTACCACCATCTTATCTAATTCTTGCCGCCAAACATCAGTGTTTACAACATCGATGTGTTCCGGCTTGAAGATAAGATAGCCAGCTCTCCATTGCGTTGGGGAATCTTGGTAAGCTCGATTCCATATTCGGCATCATCGTCACTTACCATCAGGTGAGATGATGCCAAGGGCTTACCAATTGTGAATAAAAAAAATTACTAAGACCCTGCTCTCTTCCACTCCAAGACTACATCAATGACACATGCAAGCATCGGCGTGGGTAAGGAGGGTGCGTCGAGGCTGCAGTATTGTATGTATGTACGTATGTATGTATATCTGTTTCTTTGACTGAGCCTGCAGTCTTGACTGCTCTATGGATTTCGGAATGAGAGGTGTTATTAGATTGCCTTGATCCCGTTAGTGACATGGGCGCACTTTTATCCAACTACGCAATCAGTAGGGTGACTTTTTGATACAGTCGGGTATTTAATTTTTAATTAATTTGGTTAGGCTATTCTTGAAGGCACTATTAGACTCTATTAGTTCGAATTGTCACCGAGTGCTTATACACACACACTTTACGTGTAAACACATAGACATCCAACTCTAGTGCTGCCCTTCCAAATATTTTTTAAGAAAAAAGTTCGCATACACAATGTGAGTTCGTAGGCTGAGATGTATATGTTACAATTAAAAGTAGTTTTTAGATAAAACGCGTTTTCTCTAGTTAAAACTAGTTTTTACTAAATACATTTTGTTATAACTAGAATTTATTGCAGCTCAAAATTAAATTTCTAACTAGATCAAACGAGTTGACGAGTTAAAATTGACAAGTATGAGCGGTCGTAGCGACTCGCGTGGGTGAAATGATCAAGCTAGTTAACTGATCTAAAACACGGTCATTACTTTAATGGTTAAACTGGTATTTAATTACAAATCAATTAGTTATGAGTTATTTTTCTTGACCTTTTCCATGCTTCGTAAGGCACGTTAAGCCGTCAGCGCCGGTTGCTTTTACTAGATGGTAGTCTTTAAGCCGTGTTTGATGCCTTATAGGCGGCTTGAAAAATTTCTGGCAGTCAGGTTCACCACTAGCCCTACAACCTCCGTCAACCCGGACTTGGCTTAACCTTCCTAAGTCTGGAAAAAAACCCGGGTTGTTAATAATAGGTTCTACTTGGGTCGTGGCCCTGTCCTTCCATTAAGGTCTCTGTGTAAACATTTTCCAATCTCGGCCGCAAGCAATTATTCTCCGACGACGCAATTCACGTATACCTATAGACCGTATAGTTCAACCCCTGCTGTCACTTCACGTCGTGATTATTTGCTCCAGAGCCACAGATGACGTCAGTAGATTGTCTGGTCTATATCATTTGTATGGAACATACCTCTATTATACAAACTGTGTACCAACTTTAGGGCACAAATCCAAATACGTTGAGTAATTGTCAAGTCACACCTGCGACACTCCATACTGAATGAGGATTTGATTCCCGCACCCTAATTTCTATAATTTGGCGATCTTCAAGGCAAGAGTGAATAGGCATTATTTGAGTTTGCGTGTACCATCCTTGACTACATCATCCCTTCCCATCAGGTGATTTGCAGTTATACGCACACCAAAAAAAATTAATAAAAAAATGAAAAAATCCTCACGTGGTCGCAAAGAAAACGGGTCGGTTTTAAAAAATGCGATATCTTTTAAAAAATTTAGCAATCCTTTTAAAATAAAAACTAAATTAAAGTTTATTTCATTACAAATAAATGAAGGGGTAAAACATATTTATTTCTTTTTGGTGATGTTATTAAAAACCATAAATAAAAAATAAAGACGATTTTAAAATTGGCACATCAAAGAAAACATTTGTTTTACTTATACTTTTACGTTTCTGTTCTGTCATAATATGAATAGGGCATTTCTAACAGGGATGACGACAGCATCAGAAATAAATTATGAACCCTTGATCACTAAATTGCCCTCCTACTTAAACTTCGGAAAACCTTACTCGTTTTGTTTTCCATCAAGTCTTCGATTTTTAATTCACCAAAATCACAAAATGTGTTCATATAGACGCTGCTAAACTTTGACGTCACTCTTGGGTACCTATTTGTAACATTTTAGAACAAAATGTCGTTTTTGACAGATGATGAAAAGTAAATCAGATGACTAGCATTCGTCATCCCTTTTCATTATTTTGATCAAATTCAATTAGAGGGAAAGGAACGAACCGGCTCCCGATGCGGCAACGAAATTTAAGAGACCAAAAGGTGTTGTTTTTTTTAAATAAAAATAAATTTTTAACCGACTTCAAAACGGAGGAGGTTTCTCAATTCGACCTATTTCGATATATATATTTAAGTGTGTTCGCGGATAACTTTGTCGTTTATTGACCGATTTTGATGATTATTTTTTGTTGGAAAGGAGATAACCCAAGGGTGGTACCATGATAAGGAAACCAGGATCTGATGATGGTATCCCAGAGAAATCGAGGGGAACCTTAGTTTCCTGTTTGAAGTCGAAACCGCGTGCAAAAGCAAGTCTAAAATTTTTGAAAGGTGCCGTCCTTAAAAAAAATGTAGGCCCCTAATGTGTTTCATACCTACCTTCGATTTCGTTATTGTGGGTAATTTCGTGTATTCTTACTGATATTATATATGCAAAAATTTGTTTGTTTGTTTGTTGGCATGCGGGTAGCAGTCACTAGAAAGGACATAGGTTACTCTTTTATCCCGTGAAAATAGCTTAGTCTGATGCAGTTCCTGAGGGAACTGAAAAAAACGTTTTTTTTATTATTTTTTAAACATTGCAACAGAATAATAGATTGTTGTGCTTTTTGGCACAGAGATGGTAGAGGGATTGGAAAATAACATTATTTACTAATTAGCATATCCTGACATAGTTTACGAGGGATCTGGGGAAAACTCATTTCCACGCTCGCGCAAGTTGACGTCGCAATGGAGCAACGGATTAAAGAGATTTTTTGTATATAATTGGTAGAAGGGGGTGGGATGTCAAAAGATTGCTAATCAAAATAGCTTGATATAGTTCCTGAGGGATCTGGAGAAAACTCATGCCGCGCAACTTCAATGCCTGTCATAAAAACGATGTCCTCGTGGGCAAATTTGCGGGCAAAACCTAGTTAACATATAATAATATTTTTTTTTCGTTATAAGGCAGCTACCCTTAACAGTCACCGTGCCAGAACCAGCTCACAATCATTAAAAAAAATATCATGAATTTCGTAATTACAAAATTTGGTGTCAATCGGACCATTGGTTCAGCGGCTGAGGAAAGTGTGACAGGCGGACGGACCGACAGACAGACGGAAGTCTTTGGAAAACTTGATTTTGGTTATAATAGTGATATAGTACGCATTATGGACATAATAAGAAAAGCTTTTTTTACGACGACATTATTTTATTTTTCGCTGCGCTCGGTTGCTCGAAAGTAAAAAATTGTTAGTGTTGACAAACTGACTTACATGCCCCTGGGAACAGACAAACTCGACAGGTACTCAAATAAAAACTGAAGTACTTTTACCAAGTACCTCTCTCTCCATACAAATACTGATCAGCTGATTGCTGATTCATCAAATTACTCAGCGCTGAATTCAAATGATCGAGTTCACTGCAGTAATTTCGTATTTAGCAATTTTTTACACTCGAAGCTGAAAAACTGACAGTTTCTGTAAGTTTCTTGTATTAAAGGCCAAGAGTTGAGTATGAATGTATGAGAATTCATTGTGTAAACAAACGACGCCCGTACTGCACTTACTCACTATTTGTATGATTTTATTTCAAAATTCCTTTGTGCCATAATACAACTAAAGTAACTTTATTTTAACCACGTATTAATTATATGGATATTGTCCCTTAACTCCTTGAGTGCGTTTACCGAGTGTCCTAATAACTCTCTT
The DNA here is from genome assembly GCA_947284805.1 of Coleophora flavipennella. Classification (NCBI taxonomy): domain Eukaryota; kingdom Metazoa; phylum Arthropoda; class Insecta; order Lepidoptera; family Coleophoridae; genus Coleophora; species Coleophora flavipennella. Next base: position 8,719,558 of record OX369297.1, read on the forward strand.
GTACGTTGGCACCCTTGGGAATTGAACTGAACTGACTGAACTTTGAGCCAATATTTTTATAATCCACCAATAAGATGTTGTGACCTGTTTTATCCACTTTCTATCGTTCAGCCATTCGCAATTCATTAAAAATAGTAGATTGTTAATCAAGGGAAGAAAGTGACCCATATCACACGAGATATTTCTGGCACTCGAACGAAGTGAGAGCGCCAATAGTTCGAGGGTGGAATGGGTCATTTCACTCGAGTTAAACACTCTACTTTTCATTTCGACTGTGAGGAAATGTATTATTTATATGATATAAAATATTAATTAGATAATTAAGTTTACCTATACCCAGCCTTTTCGCAATGGCCGCTTGCCACGGCCGACTAGGTTGTACCTAATCGAGTTGGTCACGACGTGCATTTAGGTGGCCATGGCGAAAATTGAAAAAAAAAAGTGTCATGTTATCATGGCATTATGGCGCGCAGAGAATGGAGGAATGATTTTAAATTTTAATCTTCTGTAATTGTGAATAAATAGATCAACTATAAAATGATTTATTATCAACCTATAGATCGTAATAAACACGTCGTTTAATGTATAGTTGAGTTTAGCCATATGAAAACCTCTTATTTTAATGAATTTAATAATATGATGTAACTTAATTATCTTCGACTCCGTGGCTGGCCATTAAAAAAAATTACTTTCCACCCTAGGGATGAAAATACTTTCCTCCCTAGGGATGGAAAAGCAATGTTCCGCCCGGCTATCTACTCATGAAAATTAAACTTTCCGAACAGGAGAGATGAAAATAAATAATTTCACTGACGAATGTAAAGACGATTCGTAATGTATAAAAATGAGTTTCGGACGTAAACGGTTCGTTTTGTTATATAAATCCCATATTAAATTACTGGGAAAAAAATGTAAATTTAGTGTAAATTATTTGTTTTTGAAATACTTAAAAATAATTAGTGAAAATTGCGATGAACTTTTGAAAACGGCAAAATGGCGAATTTTATATTTATAGTTTTAACGGTACGTTTTGTTATATAAATCTCATATCAAATTACTCGAAAATAAAGAAGATTATGTGTGAATTATAAGTTTTTGAAGTACTTGCAAAAATAATGTGGATGTCGTTTTGTTGTCGTTGGAAACTTATTCTATTTTGTATTAAAACTATTGTGTATAGAAGTGAAATATTTTGTTAATAGACACTTATGAAAGAATATTATGCTATGATAGTCAGAGATATGCTATATATAAGGGGAGGTAGATAGGTTACATGCTTCTAAAAAGTGAAGCAAAAAAAAGATGCCAATTGGCATCTCTTTTCTTAGTAACATTCAGTGCAATAGAAGGGAACTACCTATAACATTGTGTGTGTAAATGGCTTCGATTTTCAAATGTTGTTTGTTAGTGCATAACCCATCTATGGTTACAAATCTCTGATGATAGTGTTAGTTTTTGTGAAAATTTGTGATAAGTGGGGCATTCAGTGTCTTAAAGTACAAGGTTCGAGGTTATTTTTGGATTGATGATAAAAACCACAAAATATCTTCATTAGGTAAGTATAGTTGTCAATCACAATAGTTATAAAAGTTAAAACATTTCATACCGATTACAAAGGTATACAACAATAGTATATAACATAATTATACATATATTCAGAGATATGCTATATAATGGGGAGGTAGATAGGTTACATGCGTCCAAAAAGTGAAGCAAAAAAAAGATGCCAATTGGCATCTCTTTTCTTAGTAGCATTCGGTGCAATAGAAGCGAACAACCTATTAAATTGTGTGTGTAAATGGATTCGATTTTTAAATGTTGTTTGTTAGTGCATAACCCATCTATGGTAACAATATATTGACCAAAAATTAAAAAAACTAGGTCCTAGTCGAGTCTAGAATTACGTCATCCATTATCAATATTTTATTTTTAAAATCTTGTTTTTTGTGAAGTTAAAATAAGCGTATTAGTATCTACATTATTACATTATTCCTTGTAAACTGTCAATGAATACATGCTCAAGTCGTTTTTACGAAAAAAAACCAATTACGTTTGACAGGTTAACCACACTAATCTTTTAACAAAACTTGCGGAATTCGCAGAATAGCCCTACAGGTTTACTAATTGTCCATATGCCCTTTGCGAAAGTTGCTTATGTAGTTGGCGTGATGTTTTACGTCATTCCTCTAGTTTTCCGTTTGGCTGATGTGCTTGCTGTGGATTATTGGACTTATCCCATTTCACTGCAATAATATAACGTGAACAGTAAGATTAGTTTCGTAACATGATAGGTTTAGTGTGTCCTATTAATGAACGTTGTGACACTTGACAAAGAGATAGATTACTCAAGTTGGTTAGCCGGACGATCACTGAGAATTTAAGGATTGGGAACGTTTGACATTGAGCTCTATGTACAAGGTTGATTAGAATAGGTCCAATCGAACCCAAGATACAAAGTGATACAGTGAGCAAAAGGAATAGTAAATATGGCTATAAGGCCATCTGACTCTCATTAGAATTCATTTGGGAGAGAGTGCGAAAGAACTACACAAGTTCATTTCCCATTTACATCATCGGTCAACGAGATACAAGGATGGGTTGCATCCTTATTAGGGCGAGAGTGAATAGGTATTATTTGAACTTACTTGTGTCATCCTCCAATGCATGGTCACTTTCAATCAAGTCATTTGCAATCACATGCACTAATATTTAAAAAAAAATTGTTTTATTTTAAATTTCACAATTAGTAAGCCCGTTGCGACCGCCGGTCAAAAGAAGGATGACTACCACCAGGTACCTTGGCTATCTCGTGAACCTTGTGAACCTTTCAGGAAGCCGCTGGCTTAGGACACGCCAAGTCAATGTCAGTGAGGGAGTTCTTGATATATACTGAACGTCGCACAGCTAGTTATGTTGAAGATCCATCAACAACCACCTTAGTAGCTTAGTGATTAACCTACTCGCTTCACACCAGGATGTTGTGGGTTCAATTCCTGGCGGGGTGTAACTTTGAAAGACTCAGTTTGCTTGGTGATAGGACATTTCCTAAACCCTAGCTAGCTGCCATCATTAGATCTGAGTTTTATCGCAAAACATCAATTTAACGGCATCGATATGTTTCCGCATAAAGAAAAGATTAGTACTATAGCTATTCAGCTCTTCTCTCCATAGCGTTGGGGAATCTACCAAGATTCCTCTAGCCCGCTTCCATCTTAGGTATAATCGTTACTTACTAGAAAGGTGAGATGACACCTGAAGTTTATTAAATCTGGATTAAAAAAAAATCATTAATTTTTTCAAATAAAAAATAAATAACTAATATTATAAATGTGAAAATGTGTTTGTTTGTTTGTTTGTTTGTCACCTTTTCACGCTTCAACGCCTTGACCAATCTTTATGAAATTTGGCATGCTGGTAGCCTGTGTCACGGGAAAGGACATAGGCTACTTTTTATCCCGGGAAAATAGCATAATCTGATGCAGTTCCTGAGGGAACTAAAAAAATACATAATTGTTGTGATTTTTTGCACAGAAAATGGTTGAGTAGGTGGGAAACGCCATAATTTACTAATCACCTTTAAAAACGATGTCCACGCGGGTGTAGCCGCGGGAAAAAGCTAGTAATAAATAAATATTCTCGGACAAACCACACATGGTCATCTGGCCCCAAAGTAGGATTCCCTGTGTTATGGGAATCAGAGACTGATATACATACTTACATACGTTTAAATACATACTTAAATAGATATTTAACACCCAGACACAGAGCAAACAAATCTATTCATCACACAAATGTTTGCCCTGGGTGGGGATCGAACCCACAACCCTCGGATCAGTAGTCAAGAGCACCAACCACTGAGCCACCGAGTCAGTCAACTGATATGTACAAGGACAGAGTAGCATGTAGGTTCTAAAACTTTCGATTTTCTTGTAATATAGCAACAGACATAAACGTCCAACAAGTGTTGTTTACAAATACAGCCTACCCTTGTCAGAACCAGACACAGACGATGGTGATAGGTCCTGTGACGTCATCGAGCCGAAAACTACAAATACTGGCGAGTCATCTTTCTATTTACAAAGTGTATTGACAGTTTGATCAGGCCAGTCGTAAAACGGAACACTCGTAAACTGTTTTGAACGCTTCGGGGTGATTCGGGACTTTGGATCAACTTACTTAATAAAAATTGAATGCTTTGTCTGGAATACAAATAGGAATATACTTGTTTACGCGTAGATTCTAGAAGTATCTTCCGCATAGTTAAGTGATTTGAAACAAAAAATGCATTTGAAAGTTTTAGTACTTACCTACTATAATTTTAAACAAAAAAAAAACCGACTTCAAGCGAACTAGTCGCCACTACGATTTTTAAAGGTTCCACTTGATTTATTTGGGATGCCATCATCAGATCCTGGTTTCCTTATTATGAAAAAAAAATTTGCTTCAACCAAAGTTTCCACGATCGGAATATTCCTTCTTTTTCTGCGTTATTCCTTCGCTGATGAGTATCGACATTACGTCGTAATAATAATGATCTTCCTCTGGAAGCTGACCTGAGTCGAATAGATTGCCCGGTAAATTCCTAGTAGCCTCTCTATCTTATCATGTGGCACAATCAACCGTGCTATCTAAAGGATAGACGATGGTTGCGTGGCCTAAAACTACTCATTAGTTGTTCGGGACAACTAGATTTTCGAAATAAGCAGAAAGCAGTCCTCCTCGACATTGCTTATTAAATGGTACACATCTTCTCTCCTTACCCTGATCTCCAGCTGATTACAATTTTGACAAAGTGACTTTTACAGAGTTTGAAAGAGAAGGCAAACTGATTATAATCAAAGTTATATTGAAGCTTTATAGAAAACAGCAAACAAAGCGGTACGTATTCTCCTTTTTATGCGTACTGCGAGAGAGTAGATTTCCTTGCCTGAGTTTTCTGACTCTTTAAATTTGGGGACCTTCAAGGCGAGAGTATATAGGCATTATTTGAGTTTACGTGTACTCTCCTCGACTGCATCGTCATTTTCCATCAGGTGAGATGCAGTCTAACTCCCGTCGATAGTTCTCGAATTACGGAGGAAAAAAATTTCGCGAACGGAATCAAGTATTCGGCTCGAATGGTCCAACAGTTTCTCTCTCCATCTCATTGTGCTAAAAGTGTCGGTAGCTCAACCGGTAACGACTCAATCCTCCTAACCAGAGATCCTGGGTTCAAATCCGGACGGCCAATTTACCAATAAGTTTATCGAAACTTACGTCCATATACCTACCGATTGCTTCGTGAGGAAACTTGCACATCGGATTCCAGGTGTGTATAATGGTCGCGTTGCACACGTCCGTAGGTGTAAATCTAAATGACCTACACGTGACCGTGGATGATGCTACGTGCAACACCAGGCAACCGCCGTCTATCCCTTGGATAGCATAGTTAATTGTGTCACTCGATAAGAAAGAAAAAGAAAGAAAAATAGAAGATTGTCCTGATCTCTAGCGAAAAGTGCTTTTAATAAAAGGTTCTTCTAAAATAGCTGAAAGTGTAGTGGGTCCAGTTGTGGGCAACCGCTTGAAAGGCAGTTCATCGAAAAACTACTTAGTAACTTCATTTTCTGCGGCTTTTCATTTCCACTGAAATCCAAACTTTCGGTCGACTGTTCGGGCAGAATTCTGAATCAAACTATAGTTGCCTTAACTAACTTCACATCAAAAGCTTTTCGTTGAATACCAAAGGGTTGGTAACCAAAACTTTTCCTTCTGCGCTTATTTGGCCATTCAGAATGATTTACCGGAACTAGCTGGCTGATTCATTCGCTTCCGGTGTTGCCAGATTGTTGTTGCTTTGTGATTTGAGTTTGAATAATGAGAGTTTTGTGATTGTTAAGAGTTCAAACACTGAGCTGAGATTTTGTTTTCTTTAATTTTTCTGTGTTGTGTGTCCTTTCTTCCACTATTCTATTATTTCGTCATATCAGCTCATATACGTCCCCACCGAGGGGCTCGAGCCTACCCTGAATTAGGGCGATCGGGCCTTAGTGGATCATGCGGCCCCAGTGCGGGTTGGTCGACTTCACACACAACCTTCGCAGGTGTGTGCAGGTTTCCTCACGATGTTTTCCTTCACCGTTAAAGCAATCGGTGAGTATATGTACGTAAGTTTTGAAAAACTCATTGGTACATTGGCCGTCCGGATTTGAACCCGGCACCTCTGGTTAGGAGGACCGAGTCGTTACCGGATGAGCCACCGATTCGACGCTTATTACATTATTTACTAGCGCAGAATCTTTGATCGTTGGTTAATTTAACCGCCTCTGTGGTGTAATGTTTAAGCCCATTAGCTCAACATCAGGAGGTCGTGGGTTCGGTTCCCGGCGGTATCTAACTTTGTAAGACTTGGTTTGGTTGGTGAAGACATTTCATAAGCCCGCCTAGCTATCAAATACCATCTTCTCTAAGTCTTGCCGCCAACCATCAATTTAAACAGTATTGATGTGTTCCGGATTGAAGATAGATATGCAGCTCCCCATTGAGTTGGGGAATTTTGGTAAGCCCGGTTACATCTTCATCATCATTATTATCATCATCTCACCTGATGCAAAGTGACGATGATGCTAAGGACGAATGGGGACGAAAAAATACCTTTGTAAGAACGGAACTTCGTAGAACAGATGGCCGTTGGGGTGTAAAGTTCTTGAGTGGCGTCCGTGCACCGCAAGACGTAGCGTAGGCAGGCCTCCCACGCAGTGAACCGAATACCTGGTTAAGGTCGCGGAAAGCCGCTGGATGTGGGCAGCGCAGGACCGGTCGTCGTGGAAATCCTTGGGGGAGGCCTTTTCAAAGCAGTGGACGTCTTTTGGCTGATATGATGATGATGAAATGAAAATGAAATGAAATCATTTATTCTCAGGTACTAGCCCCATAGTCAATAAAATAAATTCATACAGACCATAATAAATAATAAACATAATAATAAGTTAAAATATAAATAAGAGTTAAAAAACAAATCAAATAACAAACAACACGGATTAAATAATAACAATGTCATATAAAATTTAATTAATTCAAAATTACCTTGATGATGAAGAACGGAAATAAACTAAACTAAATAGAAATTAAATCCTTACTAATATTGTAAGGTGTGTCTGTGTGTCTCTGTTTTTGTTGCTTTTTCATGCTAAAACCACATAACATATTTCCATGGGCATAAAATTAAAATAAAGGGAAAAAAAACACAGGATACTTTTTATCCCGGTAAAAAATGCATAGTTTTCAAGGGATCAGAGAAAGACTTCATTCCACGGAATTAATTCTCGGAAGCCGCTTGTGGCTCGCGCAACGAGCGCCTTGGAATAATTTCGTAAAATAAAAATTCAAAAACCTAATAACTTTTAGGTACAAGCAGATATTTGTTACCATAATATATGAATTATGCACTTACAAAGAACATTGGAAAATCGAACTCTTACACACACACAATGTCTATAAGATTGTGTGTGTAAATGGTTTCAATTTTCATGTAGTTCCCTTTCTTTGCGCCGAATGCTACTAAGAAAAGAGATGCCAATTAAGCATTTAATATTGCATTGTAACGCGATATACATATGTATGCAAAATTTCAGCTCAATCGGAAACCGGGAAGTGGGTAAAATTTGACTCGCAAGATTTCATTACAGACATCGGGACAGGTGAAACTAAATTAAAGCTTGTAATTAAAAATTTTAAAAAATCCGAAAAAGAACCGCTAAAAAGTAGAAAATAATATGTATTGGCCCTTTTACTTTCATATAAGTAGTTATTATTTTGATTTAAGAGTCGTCGCGTAAGGGGAAGCTCCCGACATCCCTTCATCAGAAAAGAGCTGATGATCTTCTAACGGCAAAACATATCTTTATAATTTATAGCTAAGAACCACCTCGATAACGTCAGTCTTTAACAAAGAAACCTGCATCAAAATCGGTCCATTCGTTTAGCAACTACTATGCCACAGACAGACAAACAGACAGATACACACATACACACGTCAAACTTATAACACCCCTCTGTTTGAGTCGGCTGTTAAAAAAGACGCGAACAAAAGCTATAAAAACAAATAACGCATTGTTTTTAGAACAGATAGTAGAAAAGAAATAAAATGTTTAATTAGACGTTAAATAAAGTGTTTAAATTCGAGATCTTGTTTCAAAGACACATTTTATTGGTTCTCAATTGAATAGGTTCAAATAAAATGCAGAGGGTATTCGGTTCAAACATAATCGACTGGGTAAGGGTCGAGTCTCACTGCGAGCGGCTAATATCTAGATAATCGTAGAAGTGAATTTAAAAACCCTCGGCCATATTTCACTTAAATCAGAGCAACTTAACATTTGGGGGCTACTTTGCTTTCCGCCATTTTTTTATTGCACCTAAAATTTTCCCCAGGTATACATTATTTTAGTTAAAGCATCACCTCTTTACTTCTTACCGGTTTGGTGGGCAGTTGACCATTTCCATGAATGGCTGAATGGGTTTCCATCAAATATAGCTAAGAACCATCTCGGTTAATGTACTTAAAAAAAACTGCATTGAAATCAGTCCACCCGTTTAGAAGCTACGATGCCACATACAGACACACAGACACACACGGAAAACTTATTATATCATTTTGCATAGATGCCCAGATAATTTAGAGAGATACTAGCTTTTGCCCGCGGCTTCGCTCGCGAAGACATCGTTTTATGACTGTCTTTGAGGGTGAGTGTTGAGCGAGCCGCCAAATTTCGTCAAGATTGGTTGAGGTGTTGAAGCGTGAAAAGGTTACTAAACAAACAAACACATTTTCACATTTATCATATTATTAAGGATGACATTTGACAAGGAGCTCAATCTGTCAAATGATAATATGAATTTCACAAAAGTTGGTTTGTTAGCTCTAGACCGAGCATAGCGCAGTCAGAGAAAAAAGCGGCCAAGTGCGAGTCGGACTAAGGTACCGAAAGTTCTGTACCACAAAACCTCTCCTCCTAAGTACAACTATGATACCTATCACTATCCATTTTTAACCGATGAAAAAACGGAGGAGGTTCTTGAGAACCTTAAAAAGTAGCCTATGTCCTTCTTCGTGACACAGACTACCCCCATGGAAAATTTTGTCAAGGTTGGTCGAGGTGTTAAAGTGTGAAAAGGTAACAAACAAAAAAACAAATTTTCACATGTTAATATTAGAAAGGATTAAGGTTCTCACGACAGACAAACAGCGTAGTCTTAGTAATAGGAAATAAGTAAGTATTGCATACCAAAAAAAAATACAAAACCTAATTCAAAATATGTATAGTTCTAAGGCGGCCTTATCGCTTTTAGCGATTTATACCAGGTAACCTTTAAGTAATCGGTAGGAATTGATAGGTAGGTGGCTGCAGATAAAAAATAAACAAGATTGTTATGATATTTTTTTAAAACTGGTATACGTAATAAGCATATTAAATGTATTGTAATATAATTTAAATAAATATTATACAAATAAAAGTTAATAAAAAAATAGATATAAAATATATACATGCTATATATACATAATACCTACATAGATACATAGGTAGACAATAAAGTCACACAGAAAACATAATTCAATAAATAGACAGCTTAAAATAGTTATCCCTAAGTATTTTCTAATAGGGTCGTATATTTGATATATATTAAAGTAATAGGGTCTCGTTACCTAATGGAGAAGCCTAAAAATCTCAAATACAAGAATTTTTTGATCGAATCAGAAGAATCCCTGTCAACGACATGTGTTCAAGCTAGAAAAACCTCGTTTACCTAAATAATGGCCTGGCTTTGACCTTGGGCTTCACTGGCATCAGCAGCGAAAGCATAGGTATGATATATTTGGACGTCGCGCTAATGTCATGGCATCCTACGAATATTCCTCTACGTGGCTAAAAACAAAATCGCATGACCGGCGACTAGCCTGTCCTGTGGGATCTGTGGATTAAAAACCATTTATGAATTTTTCGCCAGTACTGAGGCCACACACGAAGGCTCGCGGGAACCGTGTCATTGCACCCCAATTCGTGTATCTTCGTCATTTGAATAGCAAATCTTCTCGCACAAAAACGACAAGCGTTGCCAATTCGAAAGTGTTTGGGTATCGGTTCTCTTGAAACAATCAACAGTACCTGTTAGCTATTTGATGTGAATGTTTTAAGAGGAAACGTGGGCGTCATTTTCTCCATACAAACGTATTACCCTGTTTCCTCCCTGGTCATTAGAGCATATTTTTTTTCATAAAACCCATATCTAACTATGGCCATGCCCCTATGTTTTGTTTTTTCCTATGTTCTAATTATAATAGGAAGTAGGAGCTTTCAAAAACTAAGAAAACTTACCAAATCTAACGTCATTTTCAGACACTAAAACCAAAAAAAAGAATTATGCATATAAACAATAAAACGAAAACATAAAGGCATAGCTAAGGCTTTTTTAAATTATTTTTGAAAATATTATAATAATAAAAATAAAATAAGTTCTAATATAAAATTAAAGCCTCTCTGCTCACTTGGCACGAGGCGAAGTGGCAGGAGCACCTCCAGCGCAAGCACAGTCGGCTGGAGTTCAGTGCGATGGGGAGAGAAAGCGTCGGACTATCCGGGCATTATCGAGGAGGACTACTTTCTGCATTGCTGCAATTATTGGTCTGCCTCGGAGATCCAGCCGCCTTAGGTGACGTTCAAGGTCGGCTGAAACTTGCCCGTTCGCGGATAGGACTACGGCGATGATTTCAGTGGATTCCACTCGCCACATTTCAGTAACCTCGTGTGCCAGGTATTTTTTTTATGTGTCAAGTTTTAGAGGAGGAAATAGGGGATCACGAAATGCTGTTATGGTCAATTTTAGTACCTATTATCGGTCTGAGACGCAGTTATCCCTCTCTTATGTAAACGAAGAGGTTTGGATGAGGGAGACAGCAACGTTATATTTAAATATCTATTCTTCAAACCGCGTTTTCTCTTAAGTATTAAAGGTTTGTGTTTGGTAATGGACTGAATATTGTTGGATTACAATATTTTTGGTTGATTAGTAAGACTAGAAGGAAATATAGAGTGAGTATCGGTGGTGTAACGGCTAGGGCCGCCGCCTCCTGTCCGGGAGGTCGTGGTTCGAATCCTGCCACGTACCAATGTACCGACGCTCTTACGGTGAAGGAAAAAATCGTGAGGAAACCTGCACACGCCTGCGGAGAAACTCGCCCGCGTGGTCGACTAAGGCCCGATCGCCCTAATTCAGGTTAGGCTCGTGCCCCTCGGTGGGGACGTATATGAGCTGTAATGATGATGATGATGTAACATTATTATTATATTACATTATTTTATTTTATTTTTACAATTTTACGGTGACATATGAATATATTTTTCTTTATATACTAGTAAGTATGTTTCTTTATTCCACGATACCTTCTAAACGGCTTGATGGATTTTAGAGTGTGAGGTATCGTTACATTCGTCTTGAACCCGTTAGATACAAAGGATATATTTTCCCCGACGTCCCAAAAAAGATGGATAATGTTTTTATGCAGTGGTGTTTTTATTTTATTACATTTTTCATTTAGTTATGTGTTTTGAATACCGACTGTAGATAGTTTTCAACCCCTTAACCTATAACGGATACCAGATGTAGTTATTGCTCACCTAACAACAAATGTGTACTTACGTAACCCTTGCATACAATTCGATAATTATAGTATTACTAGCTGTCTCGGCGAACTACGTTCAACCTTACACTACACTATACTACCCTACACTACCCTACCCTACACTACACTACCCTACCCTACACTACCCTACCCTACACTACACTACCCTACCCTACCCTACACTACCCTACCCTACACTACCATATTTATCTTTTGCTCAGATTTAATATGTTCAGGAATCTTATTATATATTCTTATCATTTTGCAATGGGAGCTGTCATTAAACATTTTTAAATTAAATTGGGGTTGGACTAGCTTGTTTTTATTTCGAAGATTAAAGGAGTGAGTATCTTTAGCTTGTATGAACCAATGTAAATTTTTTTTGCAAGGAGGCCACATTTCAGTATGTATAAAGAAGGAAGAGTCAAAAGTTTGTTTTTTATGAAGAACGGTTTACAACTAGTTCTAGAGTCGACACTAACCTACCCTGCCCTATACTACACTACACTAAACTACACTACGCTACCCTACTAAGAACCTTCTCCTGACAATAACGAACTCGACAAAAAAAGAATTAGCGAAATCGGTCCAGCCGTTCACGCGTGATGCCGTGACGAAGGGAAATAGGGATTCATTTTTATCTTAATATATATAAATCTCGTGTCACAATGTTTGTCCTCAATGGACTCCTAAACCACTTAACCGATTATAATAAAATTCGCACATCATGTGCAGTTCGATCCAACTTGAGAGATAGGATAGGGTAGGGTAGGGTAGTGTAGGGTAGGGTAGTGTAGGGTAGGGTAGGGTAGTGTAGTGTAGGGTAGTGTAGAGTAGTGTAGGGTAGGGTAGTGTAGTGTAGTATATGTAGGGTAGGGTAGGGTAGTGTAGGGTAGGGTAGTGTAGGGTAGGGTAGTGTAGGGTAGGGTAGTGTAGTGTAGTGTAGGGTAGTGTAGGGTAGGGCAGGGCAGTGTAATGTAATGTAAGGCGGTACGAACTTCGCCGGGACAGCTAGTATATATATATATATATATATATATATATATATATATGGGCTACCACACCATACCACTCCTTGATCGTACCGGGACTCGTGTGTGAGTTTTAGCGGCTTATTAATTTTATATATATATATATATATATATATATATATAGATGAAAGAAAGTGTACAATGTGCGTGCCGCTAAAACTCACACACGAGTCCCGGTACGATCAAGGAGTGGTATGGTGTGGTAGCCCTCTATCCCCCATCCATGAAGAAAGTTCCCGTTTTTACATGAAAGGCGTACTTTTAAAGATACAATGACTGGAAGTTTTGCCCTCTAGAAATTTCTAGAACAGCCCAGAACATTTGAGAGTATACGATAGCATAGCAATATCCCAGATCATTGTGGGACATTCCAGAACACTCGATTGTTGTGGAGTGTTCTGGAATATTTCGGACCATTCCAAGCCTTTTTGTGTGTGTGGGGCTACTCCCTGAGCGAAGTCTGGTACCCCAACTAGTTTCCTATATTTAGTAATCGCATGAAACTACTATAGAAGAAAAAATTTTTATATGTGTCCATTTTATTTCTATCTACATCTTCTTTTTTAATATATATAAATCTCGTGTCACAATGTTTGTCCTCAATGGACTCCTAAACCACTTAACCGATTATAATAAAATTCGCACACCATGTGCAGTTCGATCCAACTTGAGAGATAGGATAGGGTAGGGTAGGGTAGTGTAGGGTAGGGTAGTGTAGTGTAGGGTAGTGTAGAGTAGTGTAGGGTAGGGTAGTGTAGTGTAGTGTAGTGTATGTAGGGTAGGGTAGGGTAGTGTAGGGTAGGGTAGTGTAGTGTAGTGTAGGGTAGTGTAGGGTAGGGCAGGGCAGTGTAATGTAATGTAAGGCGGTACGAAGTTCGCCGGGACAGCTAGTTATTTCATATACTGCATGTGGACTATACAATGATTGGTGGTTTTATGGTTAAGTGCTGAATAATCCTATCAGATTATCTTCAATAGTCTTGTGGAGAAACAACAACCCTCAAATGGTAGATTTGTTCGCTCACCATGTCACAAAGCTGCGTAGTCAATAATGGCACAATAGGAAATAGGGCTATTCATGCTTCTATCACGCGGGAATTGGGTGGCTTTGGAATCGAATGAAGCAATTACGTCAAAGCCTTAGCGGTGTCGAGCGTAATAACGATGTTTTCGTATGTCTATACAGGGTGTGACAATAAACTAAATAGTAAAAAAAATAATTCACAAATGCACTCAAATTTTTAATAAATAAAAAAAGTTTAAGAAAAACCTGAAAACTTTTAGGTAAAAGCATTAATTTGAAAATTATTTTAATTATTTTGTATGTTTTCTTTTCGAAAACCGTTTTATTTGATACCATTATCATGGGGGTGCATTTTTTTATTTATTTTTAAATAAATATTCGAGTGCATTTGGCTGCACCTCACCTGATGGTAAGTGCCGATGCAGCCGAGGATGTAACACGCAAGCTCAAGTAGTACCTATTTACTCTCGTCTTGAAGATTACTAAATTATACAAATCGGTGAATACAACTGATCCGTCATCTTTGGGAATCCGCCATATTAGATTAATAATGACGTCATTTTTTTTAGTAAGTGCATTATTTTAGACAATAGATTTAATGTAATATTTGAGTATACATGACAAATGGTAATATAAACTAATTTATACCTAACATAAATTAAAGGTACTAATCTAACAATTAAAATATTAATAATAAAAATCAAAACCCCGAGTCGAACCAGCCGCAAAGGAGCCCATGACACACATCGCGTTACCGCAGACCTTTGCAGCAGGTAGGACCCGGAGCGGCGTCACTCTCTCGAAGGCGACGGCCAATCTCCTTTATGAATCCCAATGCTTTTGAACCCCAGCAGCCAGTTGTCTCACACGCCATTTATCATTTATCAATCAATGAATTGTTCTCTAAACTTAAAGAGTTTGCAAAATTTTAGCTTAATTGGAAACCGTTCTAATTTAGTTTTTAAATTTGTCCCTAACTTACAGACAGACTAACTAACACGGCAAGCTAATATGAAGCTATAAATATGATTAAAATTAGGAACATGGCATTTGTTTTAATAATATTCAAGTACAAATTATCACACACGGTCATCTTGCCCTAAACCACACCCTGGACACTTCATACAACTTAACTTAAATTACATTTCAAAAAACGAATGACGGAACAAACAAAATAGCGGCGACAACGTTCGATAACCAAACTGTAACAATTCTGAATCAATCTGGGTGACGAGGGGGTGAGGTCTCAATCTAGAGAGCGGTAGGGAGTGTCCATACTGTATGTTAGTACTAATATATATACTTTGCCTAAACTAGGATTTCCTGCACTATGGGAACCAAGGATTGTTATACATACTTAAATGCACGTCTATACAGGATGCCCCATAATACAAGCGCAAATGGAAATTAACTTGATTTATGAACTATCGAATCTGTAAAAAAATAGGTGTCAGTACGATGGTTTTTAAGTTATTGGCATTTGTTTTGCATTTAATTTCTTAACCGCATCCGTGGCGTAATGGTCCATTCGCTTCAGAATAGTAGGGCATTTTCAAAGCCCCCCTGGCTAGCTACCACCATCTTATCTAAGTCTTGTCGCCAAACATCAGTGTTAACAACATTGATGTGTTCCGGCTTGAAGATATGATAGCCAGTTTTCCATTGCGTTGGGGAATCTTGGTAAGCCCGCTTCCATCTTCGGCATCATCGTGACTTACCATCAGGTAAGATGATGCCAAAGACTTACCAATTGTGAATTTAAAAAAAATGTGCCTAGGCACCTTCATAGATATCGAGGGCGCATTTGACAAGACCAACTTCAGCAGCATACCTATTGTAAAAAAAAAAAAATTTAAGTATAAATACGCATTAAGGTTTTGTGATATTCCAAAATTTTAAATCGTTAGCGTGAAAAATACTATAAATTTTTCTAATTTTACCTGTTTTCCAAGAAAGTTAAAAATTTATCAAATATACAAATAAAAAATTTGTTCTAAAAAAAAAACAATGATCAATTTTAATAGGGTAGGTACCTCAAATCCCATGCTAATTTTCCAACAATTTTCCATAAAAAAAATCAAGTTTTTCGAAAACCCTTTGAAATACCTATTCAACAATACCCCATACGATGGAGTACGTAAACAAAATCTATCATCTCTATTTTTAAATGTTTTTTTTAAAGACAGTGAACATACGGTGAAAATTGGACTTTTCATACAAACGGCGATAACGATTTTCACCTCTTAATTGTTAAATTGCTGACTTTCACTAACTTGCTGCTTTTTAAATTGCTGATTACAATAAAAAAAATGGCCGAAATCAGTTTGGTATGAAAACACGTGATCGACAATAAAATTAAACTTTTTAACTTTATCGAAAAAACAAAAACGTTTACGCCTAGCTTTCATTCTGACTGACAACCTATCAAAAGTCAGTCCAAATCGGTGAACATTAAAGAGGTGAAAATCGTTATCGCCGTTTGTATGAAAAGTCGCAGCTTCACAATCCTCTTAAAGGTGTCACAGATTTGTATCATCTTATCAACTCATCTTATCAGCTCACATACGTCGCCACCGAGGGGCTCGATCCTACCCTGAATTAGGGCGATCGGGCCTTAGTCGACCATGCGGGCCCAGTGTGGGCTGGTCCAATTCACACACAACCTGCGAGTTTCTCCGCAGGCGTGTGCAAGTTTCCTCACGATGTTTTTCCTTCACCGTAAGAGCGTCTGATAAACGGAAATTTGAAATCGTAATTCGAAATCACATTGGTACGTGGCAGGATTCGAACCACGACCTCCTGGACAGGAGGCGGCGGCCCTAGATTTGTATAAACATACCAAATTTCAACTTGATAGTTATAAAATAGCTGTGATATATCGTTAACTATAATTTTAGTCAAATATAATTTAGCTACGACCTGTAGATTTGGAATAAGGTATAGTGGTTTTGTAAGATTACTAAAAAAGTGCCAATACAAGTGTCAAAGCCCAATAGACCTTGGACACCTACTCTAAGATAACTAATCAGGTTTCCAATTCAACATTTATTTTCTGTGTCACTTTACTAGCAACCACCTCCGTGGCGTAATGGTTAGTCCATTCGCTTCACACCAGGTGGTCGCAAGTTCGATTCACGGCAAGGTCAACTTTGTAAGACTCGGTTTGTTTGGTGGTAGGGCATTTTCATAGCCCGCCTGGCTATCTACCACCATCATATCTAAGTCTTGCCGCCAAATATCAATGTTGATATCATTGGTGTGTTCCGGCATGAAGATAAGATAGCCAGTTCCCCATTGCGTTAAGGAATCTTGGTAAGCCCGCTTCTATATTCGGCATCATCGTGACTTACCATCAGGTGAGATGATGCCAAGGGCTAATCAATTGTGGATAAAAAAAAGATTAGTTTGTGCTCTAACGACATGAACTACTTTTTTTATTTGCGCTGCGTAAGCAGCTAACCAATACACTAGGCTCGGCTCGCCAGTCGTTCCCAACTCGTGCCTCGCCATAGACATAACCTAAGATACAACTTTACTTTTTGTAAAATTATTGTTTTAAATCGAAATAAATTCGGACTTTTGTGAATTTCAAACTTATTCACTTTTCATCATCTCCGCGCAATCTTCATCTATCGTACAACCATACATAGGTAACATCCCGTTACAGTCCTTTTCACTGTATTCATGGAAGCATCATGTGCTTAGATGCTTTGTTTATTTATTGTTAGCACATCGAAGTTTTACAGTCATTAATTGTATGTGGTTTTTTGATCCACAAGTGTTAATAGACTAGGAGGTCATGACAAATTTGGTAACGATAACGGAAATGGATAAACTTAGATTGAGAGGTTAAATGGCAACCCTCTGATGTTAAATATGTCGGTCTGCCTGCGCAAAGTGGTTGCGTTATGTACTTATAGCGCCTGAAAAACTAGGTTATCGTGACCAAAAAAAAACGATAAGGGAAATGGCTGAGTAGGATATAAAATGAAAGTATCTACTAGTTGTACTCATGACAGTTATGCAAAAACTGACCAAATATTCTGTTGCTTTATAGAGCCCTGATGGTAAGTGACGCTGATGCCTAAGATGGAAGCGGGCTTACCAAGATTCTTCAACGCAAGGGGAACTGGCTATCTTATCTTCATAACGGAATCCATCATTTCTGTTAAACAAAAGTTAGACTCCGTTGGAAATCGAACGCGCGACCACTTGATGTGGAACCATTGCGCTGCTGTTAAGTTCAACAAACACACCAGGTTAGTTTTGTACTCGATAAATATAAAACAAATGTCTTTCTCATTTTAAACCGACTTCAAATAAAGAGGATATAATATAGGGTGACTTTTAATTGATTCTTGATAGCAAAGGAAATACTGAGGACCAAAAAATTTTTTCTGATATGACTTATAGTTTCTTTGGGAATCATGAGTATGAGTTTTGTAATCACGAGTACATTCATATCCTTTGCTATCAAGAACTAATTAAAAGTCACCCTATATATATATATATATATATATATATATTATTTTATGTGTGTTCGCGGACAACTTCGTCGTTTATGAACCGATTTTGATGATTCTTTTTTTGTTGGAAAGGAGATATCCCAAGGGTGGTACCATGATAAGGAAACCAGGACCTGATGATGAAGTCCCAGAGAAATCGAGGGGAACCTTTGTTTCCTGTTTGAAGTCCGTTTTTTTTTGTTCAAAATGATTATTTTTGCCGTTAGTATTGTGTACACTAATGTTAAAGTTAATGTACACAATACTAACTGAGTCCGGCGTTGTTTATATAAATCACAACTTGTATTTTTGGGCTTTCCCGCAAAAAAAAAGGTCAGCCGTCAGCCTTTTTAGGATTCTGTATTAGGTTTTAGGATTGTTAAAAACCCTATTGTTAACAACCCTATTGTTAACAACCGTTAAACGTTCCCACTGCTGGACGGGTCTCTTCCAAACTAGGGAGGGTTATGCCATACCCACACATGGGGACCAAATCCGAGTTAGTGGAGGTTGAAGGACTAGTGGCGAAGCCCACTGTTAGAAAGTTTTTCAAGCCACTTATCTGGCTTAAAGACTGCTAATTAGTGCTAGCAATCGGCACCAACGGCTTTAACATGACTTGCAAACCACGAAAATGGTCGAGTAAAATACATCTAAAAGTCAAACACATCCAGGTAATGACCGTGCTTTAGGTCAGTCAACCTGCGTGATCGACCCAACTGAGCAAGTAACACTCAGCTGCGATCGCTTCACTGACAGTCAAACCCATCCAGGTACTTGCCGTGGTTTAGGTCAGTTAACCAGCGTGATTGACCCAAACGAACAAGTCACACTGAGCTGGGACCGCTTCCAATCAAAAGACATCAACGCGAACCTTTTAACAGAGTATATAGGGTCTTAACGAAGGTATGCACTTATTTTTAACTGGAGCTTGTACTCATGAAACTAAACAACTTTCCCCAAGAAAACTCATAGTCAATTCGCAAAAAAAATGTACTTTCCATGCAAATCGATCAGCTGGTGGGCAAACTTTGTGTTTATTTATATTTTTATTTATTTGGCACACTCTGCAGCCTAAACGGTTTAATGGATTTTGGAGTACGAGGTGTGTCGTTAGAGTCGTCTTAATTCCGTGAGTGATAAGGAATACATTTTTACCCGTCTTTAAGGGTTCAGTGTTTATGCAGTTAGGTTTTTAATTTTTAATTATTTCCTAGTTAAATATTTAAGGCTTTAATTCCTAATATAAACCTAGTTATATGCGTTCACAAAAAAAGCGTCAGTCGCTCAACCGGCAACGACGCAGTCCTCCTAACAAGAGGTCCCAGGTTTAAATCCGGACGGCCAATGTACCAGTAAGTTTTTCGAAACACACGTACATTGCTTTAGCGGTGAAGGAAAACATCGTGAGGAAACCTGCACATCTGATTCAAGATGTGTATGAAGGTCGCGTTGCACACATTCGTAGGTGTTAATCTGAATGCCCTACACATGATCGCGGGTGATGCTAAGTGCAACACTGGGCAACCGCCGTCTATCCCTTGGATATTCTGGTTAATTGTGCCACACGATAAGATGAGGTGGGGTTCGCCACCTAGCACTTCAACCTCCACCAACCCTTACTAGGTCCACGTGTGTGGAATCTGGCCTTATCTTCCCAAATTATGGGAATAACCCCGTGCCCCAGCAGTGGGAACGCCGTGTGTTGTTAACAACGTAAGTAAAATGTTTTGAAATTTCTTTACCGTATCACCAAACTTTCACGGCTTCTTAAAGGGCATATTATAAGCACTAAGTTACAAAAGTCACCAGAATTTCATCTAACAATTTTACACAGTCATTAGAATAATTTCAAATTGCCAGCTCGGTAGGAGTTGTTAAACTTGACGAGAAGATCTGAACAACTGCCATTTGTGTCTAAATCTTTAATTTAGCACCCTGTACTGTAGGTTGTTTAGGGATGAGCCAAAGATTTAATATCTATGGACGAGGCTTGAACTATGTACTATACTCGTATTATATTATGAGGTAACGACAAATTTGGTAACGATAACAGAAATGGATAAACTTAGGTTGAGAGGATAAATGGCAACCCTCTGATGTTAAATATGTCGGTCTGCCTGCGCAAAGTGGTTGCGTTATGTACTTACAGTGCTTGAAAAACGAGTTATCGTGACCAAAAAAAAAACGATAAGAGAATTGGCCGAGTAAGATATAAAATGAAAGTACTAGTTGTACTCATGACAAGTATGCAAAAACTGACCAAATATTCGGTTGCGTTATGGAGCAACGCCCGTTAGAAGTAGGAATTCTGGACCAGGCCCCCACCCCCCTGCCGGAGCACCAAAGTTGGAAGTTGGATTCCGTCATTTCCAACTTAGTGCTCCGGCAGGGGGGTGGGATCCTGGTCTAGAACTCTCGCTATTAGTAGTTCAATGTGGACGAGACCTTACGAAAATTTCAATGTTTTTTAAAGGATATTTGGGGCGCTACTCATGAGAATATTCGCTTGACACATGTCATGTCATTTATACGACAGCATAAAACGCAGATGGGTCTATATCATAAAAACTAATTTGATGCTTCGCTTCGTGGCATAAATTAGCACTCGTGTTACAATGTGTCTCATTACTTGGCAATGCCATAATTTATTATTTTGATGCTTCGCTTCGTGGCATAAACTAGCACTCGTGTTACAATGTGATTGATTACTTGGCAGTGCTATAATTAATTATTTTGAAGCTTTGCTTCGTGGCATAAACTAGCACTCGTGTTACAATGTCTCTCATTACTTGGCAGTGCCATAATTAACTATTTTGATGCTTCGCTTCGTGGCATAAATTAGCACTCGTGTTACAATGTGTCTCATTACTTGGCAATGCCATAATTTATTATTTTGATGCTTCGCTTCGTGGCATAAACTAGCACTCGTGTTACAATGTGATTGATTACTTGGCAGTGATATAATTAATTATTTTGAAGCTTTGCTTCGTGGCATAAACTAGCACTCGTGTTACAATGTGTCTCATTACTTGGCAATGCCATAATTAATTATTTTGAAGCTTTGCTTCGTGGCATAAACTAGCACTCATGTTATAATGTGTTTGATTACTTGGCAGTGCTATAATTAATTATTTTGAAGCTTTGCTTCGTGGCATAAACTAGCACTCGTGTTACAATGTCTCTCATTACTTGGCAGTGCCATAATTAACTATTTTGATGCTTCACTTCGTGGCATAAACTAGCACTCGTGTTACAATGTGTCTCATTACTTGGCAGTGCCATAATTAACTATTTTGATGCTTCGCTTCGTGGCATAAACTAGCACTCGTGTTACAATGTGTCTCATTACTTGGCAGTGCCATAATTAACTATTTTGATGCTTCGCTTCGTGGCATAAATTAGCACTCGTGTTACAATGTGATTGATTACTTGGCAGTGCTATAATTAATTATTTTGAAGCTTTGCTTCGTGGCATAAACTAGCACTCGTGTTACAATGTGTCTCATTACTTGGCAATGCCATAATTAATTATTTTGAAGCTTTGCTTCGTGGCATAAACTAGCACTCATGTTATAATGTGTTTGATTATTTGGCAGTGCTATAATTAATTATTTTGAAGCTTTGCTTCGTGGCATAAACTAGCACTCGTGTTACAATGTCTCTCATTACTTGGCAGTGCCATAATTAACTATTTTGATGCTTCACTTCGTGGCATAAACTAGCACTCGTGTTACAATGTGTCTCATTACTTGGCAGTGCCATAATTAACTATTTTGATGCTTCGCTTCGTGGCATAAACTAGCACTCGTGTTACAATGTGTCTCATTACTTGGCAGTGCCATAATTAATTATTTTGATGCTTCGCTTCGTGGCATAAACTAGCACTCGTGTTACAATGTGTCTCATTACTTGGCAATGCCATAATTTATTATTTTGATGCTTCGCTTCGTGGCATAAACTAGCACTCATGTTATAATGTGTTTGATTACTTGGCAGTGCTATAATTAATTATTTTGAAGCTTTGCTTCGTGGCATAAACTAGCACTCGTGTTACAATGTCTCTCATTACTTGGCAGTGTCATAATTAACTATTTTGATGCTTCACTTCGTGGCATAAACTAGCACTCGTGTTACAATGTGTCTCATTACTTGGCAGTGCCATAATTAACTATTTTGATGCTTCGCTTCGTGGCATAAACTAGCACTCGTGTTACAATGTGTCTCATTACTTGGCAGTGCCATAATTAATTATTTTGATGCTTCGCTTCGTGGCATAAACTAGCACTCGTGTTACAATGTGTCTCATTACTTGGCAATGCCATAATTTATTATTTTGATGCTTCGCTTCGTGGCATAAACTAGCACTCATGTTATAATGTGTTTGATTACTTGGCAGTGCTATAATTAATTATTTTGAAGCTTTGCTTCGTGGCATAAACTAGCACTCGTGTTACAATGTCTCTCATTACTTGGCAGTGTCATAATTAACTATTTTGATGCTTCACTTCGTGGCATAAAATAGCACTCGTGTTACAATGTGTCTCATTACTTGGCAGTGCCATAATTTATTATTTTGATGCTTCGCTTCGTGGCATAAACTAGCACTCGTGTTACAATGTGTCTCATTACTTGGCAGTGCCATAATTTATTATTTTGATGCTTCGCTTCGTGGCATAAACTAGCACTCGTGTTACAATGTGTCTCATTACTTGGCAGTGCCATAATTTATTATTTTGATGCTTCGCTTCGTGGCATAAACTAGCACTCGTGTTACAATGTGTCTCATTACTTGGCAGTGCCATAATTAATTATTTTGATGCTTCGCTTCAAGGAAAAAACAAGCACTTGTGTTACTAGCCTCTTATTTTCGTGTGTTAAGGGCTACTTTTACAACACAAATTGACAGTCCAAAAACACCCTCCAACGAAAAACCTCTAATTATATTTATTCTTATGATAAAAATATGTACTATTCAATATTTCGCAGCCATGTTGTAGAATAAGCCGTTTTACAAAAGGGCGCGCCGCTTTGTAAAACTACTGAGTAAAAAACTCCGTGAGGAAACCTGCACACACCTGCGAAGAAACTCGAAGGTTGTGTGTGAAGTCGACCAACCTGCACTGGGCCCGCGTGGTCGACTAGGGCCTGATCACCCTAATTCAGGGTAGGCTCGAGCCCCTCGGTGGGGACGTATATGAGCTGATATGATGACGATGAAAAAACTTTTTTTATTTTAATGGAAATATGATAAAATAAGTTTTTATCGTATTTTGCAAGTCAACTATATTTTAGATATTTTTTTTTGGAAAATCACAAAACATTTAAACAAGTTCTACATACAAAATTGAAAAAATAAATGGGCTTTAACTCGAAAACCGTTGATTTCCGACCCCCAGTTAACATAACTTTTTTTGTTCTAAATTAGATGTAGTTTATCCCCTTAAAAGGATTTGTACTACTTACCAGTCACCCTGTACATAGATATTTAACACCCAGACACAGAGCAAATAAATCTGCTCATCTCACAAATGTTTGCCCTGGGTGGGAATCGAACCCACAACCCTCGGATCAGTAGTCAAGAGCACTAATCACTGAGCCACCGAGTCAGTCATAAGGTATTAAACTTTCCATTTCCAATAATAATTTTTAATTAAATTTCTTTCGTATACTACATTTGCAAGAACCCCTCTCAGTGGAAGGTAAAGGCCTCCTCCGGAGATAGCCAATGTTTTCTATCTTCAGCTACTCGCATCCAGTGGATACCTGCTATTTTTATGACGTCGTCTGTCCAGCGTGCATTTGGTCTGCCCCTTTTTCTTTGGCCCGATGATCCTGTAACGGATCCATATGTATAAATAAATATCTATAGGTATTACAGTAAGTCTTGATAGACTAAAAGGAATCTGTCTATTGGGAAAAACATAACTAAGTTTTATTCAGTCGGGTGAGGATTAACCTCGAGTCGAGTGAATAGACAGTTATTGGAACAAATTAGCTCAGGGACTATTTCCGAGAAGCCAGGCTGTCGCCTGTCGGCCGTCATTCGAACCACGCGGTGCGCACGCTATAACAGTAAGTGTTGCCGCGAAAACTGAGGCCGGAGCGATATTGGCGCCAGTCTGTCTGGCTGCTGGCAGCGACCGACGCTTGCGCGGGCGCCTCGATGTCGGGTGGCTTGGATCACGCCATGTCTATAGGTGTGCGTGCGACTGCCCGCGCGCCGCCGAGGCTGCATCTGTGTGAAAGCTTATAAAACCACGGACGCACGGACGCTGGGGGATTCAGTTGAACAGACCACCACAGGAGAAGCACGCATTCAAAGGACAACTGCAAGGACGCCACGCTGCCCGACGACCCCACACATGGGCCGTGTCCATGACCTGCCAGCTAAGTAAGTCAGATGACACAGAAATAGGAAATCTTCGTTCTACGAGGCACGTGAGTGTTTATTTCTTTGAGTTTATGTGTTTTCATTATGTTCTCCAGGTTTCATAGCTTATTTAAATGTGTGTTAATTTCCAGTCTATATTTAATAGGTTTTAATGCATTTATTTCAGGGTTTTATATTTATTTGATTAGGATAGGTAGTATGTAGGCCCGCAGTTGGACAAGGGATATGATAACCGTAGCCACGTTTGTAGGATGTGGGAAGAGTATGTCCACTGCTGGGGTATCTGTCCAACAGAGACTGATGGTATAACTGCTGTAGCAACGTTTGTAGGATGTGGGAAGAGACTGTCCACTGCTGGGACATTTGTCCAACAGAGACTGATGATATAACTGCTGTAGCCACGTGCGCAGGAAGTGGGAAGTTCTGAGTCCACTGCTGGGGAGAGATGATATCTATTCTGCAGCGGCTGATATGATGAAATCACTGAGGCCACGTGTGCGGACAAAGCTTTAGGGTTCCGTGAGCACGAGGTCCACTCAGTTCACTAATCTCATTCGGGATAATACGGCGCTATGCTGCCGAAAGGAAGGCTTATTTTATCGAACTGCCTTCACTGCAAGTGCCACGCGGCATTATAAGTTTTAGGGTTCCGTGAACACGAGGTTCACTCAGTTCACTAATCTCATTCGAGATAGTGCGGCGCTATGCTGTCGCAGGGGAAGGCCTATGTCATACTTGAGATGGCTGTTTACCAAGCTCCATGCAATATGGGCTAGATATGTAGTTCAGTGGTTCATAGATATGAACAACTCCTAATTTTACCAAATTTTAGCTAAATCTGTCCACACTTTTATGGGATAAATGTAATGGACTAACAAACAAACTATAGGCGTTCGAGCTTCGCCTATTCTGATACTAATGTAATTATAGATAGGTAGGTCCTATCTGTAGCTTATCACAAGCATGCCTTGGCAGAATTTCACCTGAATCGGACCAAGCGTCTAGGAAGGTATTGAGCAAACAAACGAACAGGTTAGGCGTTCGCGCCTTACTAATAGTGATTATAGTAAGACCGATTATGATGAAGGTAGCCGACCCATCCTGATGGTAACCGTAGCCAGGGTCAGTTAATATGTGCTAGTTTTAGAAACTAAATCTATTCTACAGTTTTGATTATTATGGGCGGGTGCTCACGGTGTCCGCGTCCTGTCGGCTTCTATTGCGTCCTGAACTAGCGCCTCGACCAAACACTTGGCTTACACGCCTTTTCGCTTTGACCTAGTTGTGATGCTGCGACTATGATTCGCGTGGGTCTCACATTGGGTTGCGACTGTGTTGGTTCGTTGTTCTTTTACGTTTAGCAAACCTGCTGGACTGTCAGTACTATCGCCCTTTATCAAGGGTTTACTACGTCTAAAGACAGCCGGCGGCACGATGGATATCGTGTCCATTTCGCTTTAGTTATATAGACCGCAGGTCTTTATATCATTATATACAACTGTATGGCACAGTTCCAGGTCTAAGAACCATATTAGTAGATTTACTACTTATTTCACATTCCGTAGTGCTCTTCTCACAGGATGAGCGACATTCAAGTCGGAATATATACTTTATTTTAGTACCTAGTGCTAATATGTATTCGCGATCAGTCACTGTTCGAAGGTATTAATCCTACCTGACGAATAGGGATGGACAAGCTATGGCTGTAAAGACTCGGCTATAGTTCACACTATACACGTATAATAAGGCGCCTCACAAGCGTTTTATATACACTAGCTTTGGGATTCGGGTGGAACATGGCATAGTACACTTTACATTGTCGCGTAGCTTAATTAAATTACACTTGAAGGGTGGTGGACTCTGATCATGTACCTTAGTGGCCTGCCAGAGACAGTAGCTAGCGGGGCTCACGTAGTTATAATTATCTGTGTAGAGCTAAAATCGCTCGTTCAATTACTTTGAGTTAGATATACATTGTTTTAATCACCAAAATAATGCAGTACTGACGTCAGTCAAGTATTACGTTATTCCGAGCACTGGGGGCTAGCTACCCTTCCCAATTTGGGGGGGCCCAAAATAGGGACCAAGCACAGTAGGGAAATTAGGGTTCCGCGCGAAATACTTCAAAATTACAGGTTAGACTACATCGTTCGTCCAAACACAACGTGATAGATTAATCTCTTAAAAATAACTTGTCATTCGCCTTCAAAAAGACTCTGAGTTACTGCGATCACAATTTAGGGTTCTCTAGACGATCTGGCCAAACGTTTAATCGTATTTTAAAATGCAATAAAAATCAAGTATAGTTTACATACTTCTTATAGGTAGATAGCGGTAGGTTGTATGTTGTATGCACGTATGCGTATTATAGGTAGGTTTAGTTAGTTATATTTATATATTTATATTTATATATATTTATATTTGTATGTATAGCCTGGTGGGGGTGTTACAATTTGATAAGCCGTGACCAGGATAAGAAGAGGGTTCAAAATATTACATTTGGATAGTCAAAATCAGGGTTCGTGGGCGGAAACGGACGGTTACAGTGCTACCAAAGAACTTGGATGTCTGACATCTGATTTTCGCGTTCGTAGACTGAATCTTGTAGGTAGTCGTTTTGTATAATAAAACTTTGTGTTCAGTTATTTGTGATAAACATAGATAAATAACTTTAGTTGGCTTCGGTTTATGCCACAATTTGATGTTCGTGAAATGGAATGAAGTGCGAATGACAATTATAACTGAATGATTGATCTATCAAACAAAGAGAAAATTATTATTTTTATCCTATGTAGTTTTATAGTTTATAGGTTAATTTAAACCCCAGCTATTGTCTTATATCCGGGGGGTTGAAGGTTCGTATTTTGTACTTAGAACTAATACAGGAGTCGACGAGTGAGTGAGCGCTCCCGTTGAATTCTTTTATATGGCAGCGTATTTGAAGTAGGCATTGATAATATAGTTTCTTCTCAATACTCCGTTAGTAAAATTCCGGATGTAAATAATTAAATAAGTATTTGTTCGAAAGAAATATTTGGTAGGTACATTTTCTAGTTGGTGTATAAGATGGGTAGTTAACGACTTAGTTCAGAGAAAAAGGTCTCTCATAATAATTGATAAATAAGGTAGTTGAGCGTTACGAATAGCGTGTACTTATGTAGGCAGACGGGGCTGTGAAGTTGCACTTATTTAATAGGTTAGGTAATTTAAGTAAATTTTAGGTAGGTTATATACTATTTTGAAACAAAATCCAAAATATAGTAATATTTAAGTTATTAACATTTTGTAAAAGAAGCAGTTGTTATATTGAATGCCTACTGTCGTTGGAACCGCGAAGGTCTGTGAGGGATATGTGGATTGCTCTTGATATTGTTGTGGGAACTTCAAGCTAATGCGTTGTGGCACAATAATATATCCGTAGTCTCGCAATTTACAGTCGCGAGTTCGATCCTGTTAGAGGTAATTTGTTTTAAAGATAAATTTTATTTTTATTTTTTGTTAGATTGTATATTAGGAGTTTGTAATTAGCCTCGTAACTTGGTGTCGCCAGTTCGAGTCCCGAGGGAGGCAAATTTAGAAAAAAAATTTTAGTTCTTAATATATCTAGGTTGTAAACTAGAAATAGTTAGTTCGCATACTAGGGTCGCAGGTTCGGTTCCTGTTGCGGTTGAAAAAAAAATATATTTTTTTAGTTTAATTTATTTACATTATATATTAGGTATAGCTAGAAGCTTCGCATGCTAGGGTCGCGGGTTCAACTCCCGTTCCGATTAAGAGAAATAAATTTTTTGTTTTGTTTGATTTGCTCCGCAGTAGATCAAGGTTTCCAAACGTATATTAAGTGCACCTAGGGACATTGGATGTGAGATAGGGCACATAATAAAGATTTAGTTTTAAATATTTACCAGGGACCTTGAGGTATAATGAGGTATGGTCGTGTTACGAGCCTTATGTTCGGATGTTAGGAATTTCAGAGTAAACAGGAATAGGTATTGCTCTGAATTTTATTGTAGGAACTTTAAGACAGATACAGCTGTTAGGTAATAACTTTCAGTAAGTGAATTAGGTCTTTAGGAGCGGATTAGTTCATATGGTGGGTTATTCTAAGAAATTGTTCGTTTTGAAAAAAAAAACTACCTTCCAGGTAAATAGGCTAATTTTCATAAGGTGCGTGAGTACGTTTTGGCTGCGATCGAGTGGTATACTTGGGTAGAATGTAACTGGTAGCTGTGGGTACATGCGAAGACTCCTGTCTTTGACGCTTCAACTTACAATTTATTAAGGTGGGTAGGTAGAATAAATGGACTTAAGAGGTTTTATAGTGTTACATATCTATTATACTGGGGGTAGTCAGTGTTATGGTAGACAATATTTAATATTTCGGAAGTTTTATTCTAGATCCTATTAGGGTAACTTTGGTTTTATAAGTCTACTATACGGGGGGTTGTGTAGGTAATATAGGCGCCTGAACTTAGTATTTTACATAGCACTATCGCGGAAGCGAACCGCAGTCGCTTAAAGGATAGTTAAAATACGAGGAAATTATTTTAAATTAGTATCTCGGAATTTAAATATTTAAAATCAACAATAAATACTTTTTTGAGGTCCACGGTAGTCACTCAATCTGACAAATTAAGGGATAGTCTTTAAAAATGATAGATATGTATATGAGTGTGGGAATAATAATATTAAATAATACATAATATATGAAATAATAAATATTTAATTTAGTATTTGTAATTTATCCTTGTTCAGTATTAGTTTTCGTATACTTTATTTTGCTCAGCCTTTATTAGTTTCTTGAGTGCCCGCATATAGTTTCACTTTTGTCTCTTCCGATCGACAAAGGATGCCGAAAGAGGTCGTTTGGAGCGATAAGGCCGCCTTGCATCTAGTTGCGTGTTTTGCAAGATCATATGTGTTTCCTTTTGTATATTTGGCATACAATAGAGGATATTAATCTTATCCTATTTCAAGAATAGAAAATTAAACCTGGGTTTTATTTTAAAATCTTTAAGATCGGGGGGTTGACCAGTCTTCTACTAGGAATCAAAATAAAATCGGCTTGCGTGGTATGCTAGACGAAATATAATATTTTATAGGGCCACTGTATATACGCGGTAGTAAGATAACCTTATGGTGCTAAAATGAATGAGTACGTTAGTATGCGCTAAGAATAATTTGTAGGCGTATTTTAAAATAGGTAGCATTTTGTTTGTTGTCATTTAAAAGATGTTATAGGTAGGGTACACATAACAAAATTAACTATGGGATCAAATAATATAAACTTATTCGAAAATAGGATGTTTCGAAAAACCAGTTAAATATAATTTTAAATGAAGTAGGTAGGTACTTATTTGATTTAGCTCATTTGAATATAACATAATTCTTTTATTCATGTATCTAAACTGCGGTATTCTACTGGAATAGGGTTACTTACATATATCTATGTAACTTGTTTTAAGTTTAATATCGTTTCACTGTAAGTGTAGGTGACTAGTAGGAAATCTAGTTTTACCTATAAATAATGCCTTCATTAGACTAAGCCGCGTCCACGGTGTAGATAAATAAATTGAAACGACAATTATGGTAGATGACAATAAATACATAAGTAGGTTAACTTTAAACTTTGGTTAAAAACATTTTATAGATAAGTTTTAGGTTCCTTATATAGGCACTCTTTACGCATTATTAAGTATTTAAAAAGTGAACAATATTAGTGTACTTGATTCCCTTTAACGTATCTCGTGGGACTAGTTGGTTAAAAGGCTCGCTAGCGGAAGCAGGTTCCGGGGGTGCGCGAGACGCAAGCGGATCGCGGGTGTGGAGAGAAGGGTAGCCGATATGTTGATTCGGATCCTGAGCTGTTTTGCCTACCGAAGTTCATTCAGCTTACGTTAGGTAGCTTGTGTGAAGGAGTAACAAACATACATACATCCGTACATGTAAGGTTTCGCGTGTGTATCATTGGTAATGATTTAAGTAGGTTAGGTGGGTAGAAAAGAAAACTTAGTTGTCTCTGGTTTAATTACCTACCTACATTTACTATATGTAAATGTTGGTAGATGAGTTTTGAAACATTTTGTTGTTTTGATAAAGATATCTAGGAAATAGCGCCTAGGATAAGTATATAAGGTACTTAAATAGGTAAATTATTCTAAAGGTGTAGGTACCTTAAACTTGCATATCAATTTAAATTAGAAAAACCTTTGAACGGTAAAAATAAATTATTTCCAACCATTTCACATTTCAGTGTAAAATAGGTAGATGAGATAAAATTCTAAAATAGGTACATACGTTTTAAGTAATTTAAAACATCATTCCAACCTAATAAATAAGGTCTTATCATTAGTTCAATCTTAAGGGTCATTCAGTACGAAACTTTTACTAGTATGTAGCTAGTTATTCGTATTATTCGGACAAGTAGGTAATTATTCGGATTATTCGGGTAAGATACATAAAAATGCATAGGGTATTATTCGGAACGTAGGTAAGTTGGAGAATCTATAAGTTAGACGATTAGTCATAGGTTTATTTTTTAAGGAAGTCCTCACGAATTTATAGAAGAAACTCAAATAGTATAGACGTACGTAGTTCAGGAGATTTGGAGTGAAGTTGAGACAAACACATAATCACATTATTAGATACATAGGGAGTACCTACACACTTCAATTTTGATCTTATTTGTTTAGCGCAATAGATTTGTAAGTCGATCTTACAACAGCGGAAATTTTAGCTGGAACATTCTACTTAATTTTAATTAAATACTGTACCAATAATTTGTTATTCGTATAATATTATAAAAGGCAGGTAAATAGGTAGGGCGTGATAGTACCTACTATTTCCTTCAAATGTTTTGATTGTGGCGCTGTTACGAATGACATAGGCAGCTACTAATAGGTGTGACCTTTCGCCACAGGGAAAGTAAGGAGTTAGTTTGTCCTTTTTTCAATAGATGGCGCCACGGGTCATACATTTTGTTCAAAACATTTTTACGGTTTCATTGAAAACAATGTTTCGTAGAATTTCTAACTTACTAGGCGATAATAGAATTTATTCAATAGGATAGAGATATTTTAGTTCAATTCGATCGAATATTGATGCAAGACAAATGTCTTGTAGTTCGGCCTGTTTTCACAAGGTGTCGCTGACCATTTGAGTTTGCACAGTGAGTTTGTCACAGATATAAAAGTCTGTCGACTTGCCGCTTATAAGTAATGGCGCTAGCGTAGTTCAGGGGTCGCGTGCGTTCAGGAATTATCACAGATCTACTAGGAATTATTTGCAGTCGAGAACTTAACGCACGAAGAAAAAAAAAAGGTTAGGTTTTATAAGTTTAAGTTAAAAGGAGACGCCATCGGAATAACAATTGTGATATTTTTGGATTAAATGTTTTAATATCGGTTGAGTTTTATTATCTAGTTTCAATGGAAAATGAAAAAAAAAAACCTCACTTGTCTTTTATTTTGATAACCCGGTAAAATGTGTAAAGGTATGTTTGAATAACAGGTACAGCGAAGCTATGTTATTTCAACATTAGCATATCTACGCTTTTGGTGAATGGCTGATTTTAGTAATCAAATTAGAAGGTACAGTAGGATTATAATAAAAATATTATAATCTTGCTAAATGTAGTAAAATTACGCATGAATAGGAAAGGTAGGGAGTCGGTATTAGTTTTATAAGGTTGCGGTTAGTTTTAAGTTTGCAATGATGCATGCTGCTTCAATTATTATATATAGGTTGTGCCGGGTTGTGGTGAAAGTAGGTCATCTTTGGTGCATTGAATATTAGCGCTCATTTATTTTCAACTTTCAGATCTGATTTTAGAACGAAGTCACGGTCTGTCATTGGAAGTAAATATTATTTTCTTTTGCAAGATGAGGGTTTTGGTTATAAACTAAAGTGAGAATTGTGTTTAAATACTTGAAAATAGGTCTACATATTCTCTTGTGTTGACTACAATAAATATCCTGGCTGAAGATAAGGATTTGTTGACCTTTCCAGGATTGGAATACCACAAAAGGCTGTTTGAGAGTGATGTGAAAAGTGGTTTTGAGTGAGTTGCTTTGATATTTTGGGGGTAAATTAAGGGAAAGTGTGGTCTTGAAGGAGAGTCAACAAATACTGGATATCTGAGTCAGCTGTTGGCACACGCTGTCCTACTTCATGAATACAAAAATAGTACGAACCAACAATTTGTTCTTTTGAGTTTTACATTACGTTGGTTTGGGCTAATTACTCTACCAGAAGCTAAGAACTGGACTTATACACTGTACATGCTCCATGGTAAGATTCTATTGTCACTTGGGGGAAGCTCTATTTGGAGAACTTGGCTGATTGTCGCGGGAAACGCTTGTGTTATATCACAGACAGTTTGGAGAGGTAAACTAGATTGACAATTTACTAATGCGCGTATGCCAGTAGAGTTTCCTGGTGCGTGGGGAATTGGAAGCTAGTGGTCCACTCAATGTATACGCCTATGCGCGAAACGTAGCAGTGGCTTCGACTCACAACCGAAATGCCCGTTCGAACTCCTCTGTGATGGCAGGAGCTGGTCCTGTGCTAATCCGGTTTTGTTTATGGTTGAGTGTATCAATCAAGGGACAATAAATGACATGCCTGGTTTAAATACACACCACACTTAGGGGAGAATGTGCCAACAGGAAATTTTAATAGTTATTAGCTATTTTGAAAATTTCAAAAAGACAATTCTCTGAATTCTATTTTTAAAAATTTTCAGGGGGTTGGATTGTAACGGATCCATATGTATAAATAAATATCTATAGGTATTACAGTAAGTCTTGATAGACTAAAAGGAATCTGTCTATTGGGAAAAACATAACTAAGTTTTATTCAGTCGGGTGAGGATTAACCTCGAGTCGAGTGAATAGACAGTTATTGGAACAAATTAGCTCAGGGACTATTTCCGAGAAGCCAGGCTGCCGCCTGTCGGCCGTCATTCGAACCACGCGGTGCGCACGCTATAACAGTAAGTGTTGCCGCGAAAACTGAGGCCGGAGCGATATTGGCGCCAGTCTGTCTGGCTGCTGGCAGCGACCGACGCTTGCGCGGGCGCCTCGATGTCGGGTGGCTTGGATCACGCCATGTCTATAGGTGTGCGTGCGACTGCCCGCGCGCCGCCGAGGCTGCATCTGTGTGAAAGCTTATAAAACCACGGACGCACGGACGCTGGGGGATTCAGTTGAACAGACCACCACAGGAGAAGCACGCATTCAAAGGACAACTGCAAGGACGCCACGCTGCCCGACGACCCCACACATGGGCCGTGTCCATGACCTGCCAGCTAAGTAAGTCAGATGACACAGAAATAGGAAATCTTCGTTCTACGAGGCACGTGAGTGTTTATTTCTTTGAGTTTATGTGTTTTCATTATGTTCTCCAGGTTTCATAGCTTATTTAAATGTGTGTTAATTTCCAGTCTATATTTAATAGGTTTTAATGCATTTATTTCAGGGTTTTATATTTATTTGATTAGGATAGGTAGTATGTAGGCCCGCAGTTGGACAAGGGATATGATAACCGTAGCCACGTTTGTAGGATGTGGGAAGAGTATGTCCACTGCTGGGGTATCTGTCCAACAGAGACTGATGGTATAACTGCTGTAGCAACGTTTGTAGGATGTGGGAAGAGACTGTCCACTGCTGGGACATTTGTCCAACAGAGACTGATGATATAACTGCTGTAGCCACGTGCGCAGGAAGTGGGAAGTTCTGAGTCCACTGCTGGGGAGAGATGATATCTATTCTGCAGCGGCTGATATGATGAAATCACTGAGGCCACGTGTGCGGACAAAGCTTTAGGGTTCCGTGAGCACGAGGTCCACTCAGTTCACTAATCTCATTCGGGATAATACGGCGCTATGCTGCCGAAAGGAAGGCTTATTTTATCGAACTGCCTTCACTGCAAGTGCCACGCGGCATTATAAGTTTTAGGGTTCCGTGAACACGAGGTTCACTCAGTTCACTAATCTCATTCGAGATAGTGCGGCGCTATGCTGTCGCAGGGGAAGGCCTATGTCATACTTGAGATGGCTGTTTACCAAGCTCCATGCAATATGGGCTAGATATGTAGTTCAGTGGTTCATAGATATGAACAACTCCTAATTTTACCAAATTTTAGCTAAATCTGTCCACACTTTTATGGGATAAATGTAATGGACTAACAAACAAACTATAGGCGTTCGAGCTTCGCCTATTCTGATACTAATGTAATTATAGATAGGTAGGTCCTATCTGTAGCTTATCACAAGCATGCCTTGGCAGAATTTCACCTGAATCGGACCAAGCGTCTAGGAAGGTATTGAGCAAACAAACGAACAGGTTAGGCGTTCGCGCCTTACTAATAGTGATTATAGTAAGACCGATTATGATGAAGGTAGCCGACCCATCCTGATGGTAACCGTAGCCAGGGTCAGTTAATATGTGCTAGTTTTAGAAACTAAATCTATTCTACAGTTTTGATTATTATGGGCGGGTGCTCACGGTGTCCGCGTCCTGTCGGCTTCTATTGCGTCCTGAACTAGCGCCTCGACCAAACACTTGGCTTACACGCCTTTTCGCTTTGACCTAGTTGTGATGCTGCGACTATGATTCGCGTGGGTCTCACATTGGGTTGCGACTGTGTTGGTTCGTTGTTCTTTTACGTTTAGCAAACCTGCTGGACTGTCAGTACTATCGCCCTTTATCAAGGGTTTACTACGTCTAAAGACAGCCGGCGGCACGATGGATATCGTGTCCATTTCGCTTTAGTTATATAGACCGCAGGTCTTTATATCATTATATACAACTGTATGGCACAGTTCCAGGTCTAAGAACCATATTAGTAGATTTACTACTTATTTCACATTCCGTAGTGCTCTTCTCACAGGATGAGCGACATTCAAGTCGGAATATATACTTTATTTTAGTACCTAGTGCTAATATGTATTCGCGATCAGTCACTGTTCGAAGGTATTAATCCTACCTGACGAATAGGGATGGACAAGCTATGGCTGTAAAGACTCGGCTATAGTTCACACTATACACGTATAATAAGGCGCCTCACAAGCGTTTTATATACACTAGCTTTGGGATTCGGGTGGAACATGGCATAGTACACTTTACATTGTCGCGTAGCTTAATTAAATTACACTTGAAGGGTGGTGGACTCTGATCATGTACCTTAGTGGCCTGCCAGAGACAGTAGCTAGCGGGGCTCACGTAGTTATAATTATCTGTGTAGAGCTAAAATCGCTCGTTCAATTACTTTGAGTTAGATATACATTGTTTTAATCACCAAAATAATGCAGTACTGACGTCAGTCAAGTATTACGTTATTCCGAGCACTGGGGGCTAGCTACCCTTCCCAATTTGGGGGGGCCCAAAATAGGGACCAAGCACAGTAGGGAAATTAGGGTTCCGCGCGAAATACTTCAAAATTACAGGTTAGACTACATCGTTCGTCCAAACACAACGTGATAGATTAATCTCTTAAAAATAACTTGTCATTCGCCTTCAAAAAGACTCTGAGTTACTGCGATCACAATTTAGGGTTCTCTAGACGATCTGGCCAAACGTTTAATCGTATTTTAAAATGCAATAAAAATCAAGTATAGTTTACATACTTCTTATAGGTAGATAGCGGTAGGTTGTATGTTGTATGCACGTATGCGTATTATAGGTAGGTTTAGTTAGTTATATTTATATATTTATATTTATATATATTTATATTTGTATGTATAGCCTGGTGGGGGTGTTACAATCCTAACCATGATGTTGTTATTCTGGTCTAGCGATTGTCATTGAGTTTAGCAACATGTCCTGCCCATTGCCATTTTAGTTTCTGTGAGTAACTGAGAGCGTCAATGACTTTAGTTTTTTTGTCTTTGTCAGTATGGCGGAATTTTTCGATCTTTCTTATCTTCAGAATGCTTCTTTCCATACTTCTAGGCACATAAAACAATAATATTCAATAAAATTCGCACGGAGCTGTGTAAAGTCGATTCGCTTAGATAGTGTCACTAGTTCAAACATAACGCAAGAATTAAAGCTACTGTAATAGAAAATTAACAGTTTATAATCAAGTATACACACGTGTCAGCATTTTTTGGTGTCAAGGCGGCGTTCTTTGACACGCGGCGGCACGCGCTGTGTCGGTATTTATCTTAGCGAACGTGCTTTACCATTAAATTTTATTTCAAATAGTATTATTTTATATTACCAGAAGCAATTAGTAGGCTAAAGTGTAAAACTGAACACCAGTGGAGCAATGTGTCACCAAGGTTGCAGGGTATGCTGAGTCTAGGTCCCAATTTTTGGCATTAAATTTAATTCAATACATTTAATTAAAATAGGTGCAAATTACACTCTTTCTGATAGTCATAAAATAATAATAACAATGTCATTTGTGAAGAATCAAGAAAGGAACAATAATGAGTTAATAACGTTAAAATTCAATCCTTGATATTAACCAGATTATGTCATTAGAACATGAAAACAATAAGTCACGAAAAGTCATACATAAAAATAATTGAATGCATTTGAAAAGAGTAGGCCAGTTCACACGGACAGCACCCGGTCACGAGTATAACGTGAGAGTCAGCCATCGCACCCCTCGACCATATTAGAGGGAAAGGAACGACCCGGCTCCCGATGCGCCACCATCCGCACGAACATTTAAGCGAACATGCATCACTAGTTGTACCTACACTATGTTATTATTTTGTTAATATTAATATATTAATATTTTGTAATTGTGAATTTTGTTTTTAAATTTTATTTTTCTTTTGTTTTAAAAAATAAAATTTTGTCTAATTGAATGAGCGAGCGAAGTTCATCGAGTTTACTGGAACAATCCGGCAAATGTATGTATGTATACATTTTTGTTCGACGTTAACTCGAGTGTCGTTGATCGGAACGTCGTCGTCGTGAAATTTGGTAGGCGAAAGACACATTTTTTAAACTCGAATATGTGTCAACACACCACTAGATGGCGCTGGACTGATCCTATATTGCGCAAGCGTAACTGTGGCTTGTGGAAACCTATGACAAACTATTTAGTGAGGTTGACATATTCCTCCTTCGACGTAACCAATTCACGAAATTAATTTCTACACGACTTCATACAAACACTCTCAACACACACAACATTTACACATTCCACAAACACACCGCACACTTAACGTATAACACTTTGCGCTGCCCGTTTCAGACTTATTGTTCTTATTTCTTTTATTGTACTTTTTTTTGGTTTTTTAAAATTTTATTAATGTTATGTTTTATTGCATGATTTGTATTTTAGCCCATTTACTTCGTCCATTTTCAAATTTTAATTAGTCGTTATAAAATATTAATTTCATAATTTGCTTTCATATCAGCCGAAGGACGTCCACTGCTGGATAAAGGCCTCCTCCAAGGATTTCTACGACGACCGGTTCTGCGCTGCCCACATCCAGCGACTTCCAATTTGCTTTATAAAATTTAAAACCAATAATTGTAATATTTATGTGTAATGAGCTGTGAAATTTTCGACTATTAAATAAATATAAATATGTAAGTGAGTATATCTATTTTTTTTAACGAGTAAGTATATCGTAATTTCACAGTTCAGTGCGAACCACTATGTCAAGCATTGATAACAGTCTTCTAAGCGGTGGTAACCCTCCCCATCAGAAGGGCCTTCAGCTATTTTGTCACCCTTGAAGAACAAGCCTCATCCATAAATGTATAGGTCTATGGGTTAGACACTAAATGTGTGGGGCGGTGCGTGCGGGACATTTATCTTATGCCTAATACCCAGCTTTAAGCATTAAAGTAAATGTAAGCACAGGGTACGGAATATGTTAACATAGTCTTATTGTTTTTTAATAGATTAAGTGATTGTCTGAACAGCATTATGAAATAAGTAATAAATAAGATAAATATTTTTGTAAACTACAATTCAATACAGCCTGTACGCTTCCTCTTTTATTATGCGGACAGCGATGGAGTGGAACTCCTTGCCTGCAACTGTATTTCCCGACTCCTACAATTTAGGGATCTTCAAGGGGAGAGTGAATTGGCATTATTTGAGTTTGCGTGTACCATCCTCGACTACATCGTCACTTACCATTAGGTGAGATATAGTCAAACGCACTCAAATTTTTAATAATAAGTAAAAAAATTACAAAACAATATTCTTAACATAAAAAAGAAGAAATGAACAATATAAAAGAAACCTATACAATAGGCGGCCTTATTGCTAGGTAGCAATTTCTTCCAGGCAACCTTTGGGTAAGGAAACAGTGATACGCATCACTCGTATTTACTAACAATACTATACAATGGAACAAAAAGGTACTTAGTGCAGAAATTTATATTAAGAAAAATAAAGTAATGGACAGGTGAACAAAACCAATAAAAAAAGACATAACTGTAGGAAAAAGGGAATAGCAGAAGCCAGAATCCGATTTTGAATAACATACATTAAAAAAAATTAAGAAAGGAAAAATAACAAACTTAAAAGTAGATGATATAAAAACATATCGATAATTACCAAAAAACCGGCCAAGTGCGTGTCGGGCCGCGCAATGTAGGGTTCCGTAGTTGCCATTATCGCGTTCATATCTAAATTTTAAATTTCCAAATACAGCGGTTTAGTTGTTAGCGCGTGGAGACACTTGAATCCAACAAAATTAAACACTTTCAAGCCTATTTTATCGAAAACGGAACCCTAAATTATAAAATGGTCTTTGAAGACTCACAACTATTTTTTAAGCTCTAACCAACGATACCCTACACGACTGGGTTTGACGAAAAAAAAAAAACATCCCCACTTTACTTGTCCCCCCCCCCCCCCACTTTAGCCTTAAAAAGTTTCATTTCCTTTTTTTTACAGTTCTATCCGCGTATTATTATATATGTCTTTACAAATTTCAGCTCTTACCTACTTATAGTCTAGGAGCTAGGCCGCGGACAGACATACAGACAGACAGACATGACGAAACTTCAAGGGTTCCTTGTTGTACTACGGAAACCTAATAAAGGATTACTTCGTCACATTACCGATATTTGGCGCTTTTTATTTTCAAATTCGAGTTTCTGCTCTGTGTATCTATAGCCCAGTTTAAAGTGAAGTTTGCTAATGTCTTGCTCGATTAGAACGTTTCGCCATAACTTGGAGATCTGGCTTGGATGCGGTTAGCCACCATAATGCTGAGCGATAATAAACGATCTTATGAGAATGCTGGTGCATGCAAAGTGTATATAACACAACCCAGCTTGGCACACGCCCGACTGAACCCTGTCCACTTCCAGCTTGGCACCCCATGTCGAGCATGTTAGCCACGAACACGATACACAGCTTGGCTGCGCTCAATCCCGGTTTTCCCCCACGCCGGATCAACTTGGCTATGCTTATGCTGGGATCGGCCCCGCACACGCCCGGCTTAGCTTCTCACAGGTATGCTCGGTACCACACATGCTCGGTCTGATTATACACGTGCCTGGTTAGGCCTTTCAAATGCCCAGTTGTAACCCTGCAACCGTTCGGCAGGGCCGATCACAGGACCCGGTTTGACCTCGCACGCAAACAGTTGGACCTCACCAACGCACGGCTAGGCCCCGCACATGCCTGATATGTGTCCCCCCCCCCCCCTCTATACCTCGTTCTGTAAGAGTTAGGATTTTTTAGCAAAATGCAAAAAAGAGTCCGAATATATTTATCATCATCATCATATCAGCCGAAGGAGTTCCACTGCTGGACATAAGATTTCCACAACGACCGGTTCTGCGCTACTCGCATTCAGTGGCTTCCCGCGACCTTCACCAGGTCATCGGTCTATCGCCCAGCCTGCCTACGCTATGTTTTCCGGTGTTGAAGCCTGAATATATTTATACACATTGAAGATGGTGACTTCAGCTAAAGACCATAATTGACTGAACAAACTTAAAAGTACTTTTTTATTGTTCTGAAAATGTAAAAGGGTCCTTAAAAACATTACAATTTCTGACAGTTAAAGTTTGCTGTAATGTTTATAAATTCTTAATGTTGTTATACATTCGCCGCCTGCGCCACCGTTGTTCAACCTAGTTCGACAAAAACCGGCCAAGTGCGAGTCTGACTCGCGCCCAGGGTTCCGTGCGACCATACCTCTCCACACAACTACAAAAATGAATCCTATTCACATCACAAACAAAGGGCACAACCCGAGACATAAATATGTTTTTTCTTCATTCAGTTCGGACTCAAAACAACTCACTGAAAATTTTAACTTTCTACCTATTACGGTTCATGCAATACATCCCGCTTACATGCAGACAGACAGACGGACGGAAGGACGGACGGAAGGACGGACAAAAGTGACTTAGTAATAGGATCCCGTTGGTAACCCGTTTGGGTGTTAGAAACCCTACAAAGCAACAAATTGCAACTGTCCAACTTGTATTAATATTTCAAACGTTTAAATTCGGTCCAACCATGATTATTTGTTTAATTTCCGACAGAAACAAAAGTTTACGCCAACTTGATTGCTTCTAGCCGTACTCTGAAGTTCTGTCTATCTAGTGAATCTACAACCTATATTGGAACTTGTCCTGCGATCTACTGGAACTAAAAACATGGAAAACAGCACACACCGAAAGCTGCGTACACTGGAACTCCTGGAGGCCTCCGGCAACTTCATCCAAAGGGTTTTGTGCAAGCCACAGTTAGAATTATGAGTTTACACTAGATGCGTTAGTTTAGTAGTTTTAGGTGTATTTTGTTTTGAGAATTGAAAAGGCGAGAGAGGCGGTATCGCGATGTGACCTGCATTTCACGCCATATTGAAAATCGAAATAAGTTATAGTAAAAAATCCACAAGTTATCTAGCGGTTAAATAGCAGAAAATAATTATCAAATTAGATAAATGTTTAATCCATTTTTAGTTATGTTGAGTGTATTTTTACCAAATTACTAACGTAGACATAAGTAAAAGTGTTACTAACAATCTATGGACCAAATAATTAGGCAAACTAATAAATATTAGGGCAATGCAAGATTGACCTATGAACTTTTATACACAGTGATGGCGCAGGCCGCAGGTTTTCTGAATTCGAGACCACTTTGCTCATTAAAAGATGTTCCAGAAAGTAACCTAGCTCTTTTAACACTGGCTCATTTTTTTATTGGGTCCCCGAGTTCAGACATACCAGAGCTCAACGTTTTAGGAATATTGGAAAATAAATTAAATCTATGGACTTCAAATGTTATTTTTTTATTATTTATTTTGTATTTAAAGAAGAGCCCCTTGGTTAGATAATTTTAGTTAAGTGACTTTTGGACAGCCATCATAAGAATTGTAAAAAACGAAAAATTTATCTATTCTATTTTAATTTCTATTTATATTGATAAAAATATTAAAAACTACTACCAAAATCCTTACTACCTTACTAATATTATATATGTGAAAAATGTGTTGGTTTGTTACCTCTTCACGCTTCATCACCTTGACCAATCGTCATGAAATTTGGCATGCAGATAGCCTGTGCTACTGGAAAGGAGATAGTCTACTTTTAATTCCATGAAAATAGCATAGGGAACTGAAAAAAATAGTCTTTGTTTGGTTAATTTCTTAAAAATTGCAAAGGTACAATGGATTGTTGTGATTTTTTGCACAGAGATGGTTGAATAGGGTGGAAAATGACATAATTTGCTTATTTGCATACCTGACATAGTTCCCGAAGGATCTGGGGAAAACTAATTTCCACGCTTGCGTACGTCAGAGTCGCAACGGAGCAACTGATTGAAGTGATTTTTTGTATAGAATTGGTTGAGGTGGTGGGAAGTGACATAAACTGTTTATTAGAATAGCCCGATGTAGTTTCTGTTACGAAAACTCATGTCCACTTTCTCGAGCCGCTTTCGGCTCACGCACCACTCACACTCAAAGACAGTCATAAAAACGATGTTTTACATAACTTTTGCAGAAATAGCATAGGTACTAAAGAGTACGGAACAGCCTACGTGGCTAGGAACCTATAGGAGCTCAAAATTATTTGAGGACCAAGGAATCGTAATCATGGGTTTGGAGGTAATAAGACATTTTCATACAGATTGAATTATCAATTTTGATAATTATGGAAGTATAATTTGGAAGTGAAAGTCATTTTTATACAATTATGTAGGCTTGTTCTGTGTGAAAAAATCTAATCTATGACTTTTTAATGTCAAAAAGACCTTGTTTAATGGTATTTAACCTCTCAACTGTCACGCTGTTATTAGGCCACGCCCCCTTGTCTGTCGCATCCGGGAGCCGGAAATTCGACAGACAGGATTTTTTCCGGCAGCCGGAATTTGACAGACAGGATTCTAGACGCATTTAATGGATTTCTGTGAATCTAAATATAATATTGTTTTTTTAATAGAGAATTTGTTTTTTTTCCGGGTCCCGGAAATCGACAGACAAGTGCACCACCTCTGTGATGTAGCGATTAGACCATTCGCGTAACATCTAGGTCGCGGTTTCGATTCCCGGCGCGATTCAAATTTATAAGGTTTGGCTCGGCTGATCGTACGACAATCTTCTGAGTCCACCTGGCTACCACTTGGCAAGTCTTGCTTGTCGGCAAAAAAGTGTTATAATAGGTATTGATAGCTGAGATTGATATTGTTATAGCATTGATGTATGTACGTTTATCCGACGCTCTTACGGTGAAGGAAAACATCGTGAGGAAACCTGCACACGCCTGCGGAGAAACTCACAGGTTGTGTGTGCAGTCGACCAACTCGCACTGGGCCCGCGTGGTCGACTAAGGCCCGATCGCCCTAATTCAGGGTAGGCTCGAGCCCCTCGGTGTGGACGTATATGAGCTGATATGATGATGATAATTCCGGTATAGAGATAAGATAGCCAGTTCCCCAATCCCCATTGCGTTGGGTTATCTTTGATAGCTTGCAGAAATCTTCCGCATCATCATCAGGTGAAATGATACCAAGGGCTTACCAACTGTGCATTAAAAAACCTCGCACCGAGTGGTCCGTAGCACCACATATTATAATTGTGTTAATTTTTTTTTAAATTGTAAAAAAAAAATTATTCGATGAATTAACACGTTAAATCTTAATTTTTTTCATATCTACTATTATCATCACCATATCAGCTGAAAGACGTCCACTGCTGGATAAAGGCCTCCCCCAAAGTTTTCCACGACGACCGGTCCTGCGCTGCCCGCATCCAGCGGCATACCGCGAACTTTAGTAGGTCGTCGGTCCACCGTGTGGGGAGCCTGCCCACGCTACGTCTTCCGGTGTGCGGTCAATATTTGAGAACTTTACTACCCCAACGGCCATCTGTTCTACTAGCTATGTGCCCTGCCCACTGGCACTTAAGTTTAGCGATTCTGCGAGCTATGGTTACTTAAGTTCTCCTACGGATCTCCTATCCTCTATAATGATATTTGCACTTTAATAATTATCACGAAATTTGTAAAGACTTTAACTGGCTACCTGTTATCAAATAATATTACAAATTATATTGAAATTATAATGAATAATATTGAAAAAGACAGCGTCGGTAGCGCAACAGCAAGGGCCGCTACTTCCTATACGGGAAGTCGTGTTTCGAGTCCTGCCACGTACCAATGTGTTTTAAAATTTCGATTTCATATGTACGTTTATCCGACGCTCTTACGGTGAAGGAAAACATCGTGAAAAAACCTGCACACGCCTGCGAAGAAACTCGAAGGTTGTGTGTGAAGTTGACCAACCCGCACTGGGATCGCGTGGTCGACTAAGGCCCGATCGCCCTAATTCAGGGTAGGCTCGAGCCCCTCGGTGGGGACGTATATATGAGCTGATGTGGTGATATTGAAAAAAATACAGTTCTTTAAATGTAGGTAGGAGACCCTGACGCACAGACTGCGTAGGTTTAATAATAGAGTCCCCTTCGCACCAGTTGGATATAGAACCCAAAAAATATCTGAAACTGGTTGTTTCAGAAATCGCTGAAATAAAAGTGGTTATTAGTAAGCAAAGGTTTCTTGAATACTAAGGAAATTTTCTCATTTGCGACACCTGGCGTTGAAGTAATATGGGTACCCTGAGATTACTGAGAGCCTGCCTTATAAACTTTGCAGGTAAGATCTTGTCCTAACACCAGCTGTTCCAAATATGCGAAATTTTAGCTTTGGGGCTGAACCCAATTTAGATTACATATTGTGAGCCTAGCAAGACATCTACCTACTATCTAAGGAAAGTAGAAAATACTAAGTAGAAAATTCATTTGAGGGCCCCAGGAGGCTCGAGCTTCCATACAATCGTAGTTCCGCTTTAATAAGA
Source organism: Coleophora flavipennella (assembly GCA_947284805.1). Taxonomy (NCBI): domain Eukaryota; kingdom Metazoa; phylum Arthropoda; class Insecta; order Lepidoptera; family Coleophoridae; genus Coleophora; species Coleophora flavipennella. The sequence goes on from OX369297.1 coordinate 8,764,469, forward strand.
AAAAAACGGGTTACACTCCGGGAGTGAATATTAACGTTGTGCATTTTTGATATTTTGGAATGGTTAGGGAATAATTTTGCACGAATTGCTTTGATTATCAGTATAAAAGTACTATCATTTATGTGGTAGAATACAATATTTATTTATTGCGCTATCGTACACAAACATGACAATTTATATTACATTAAAAAGTTTATATCTCAGAAAAATCAACAAAAAATCAACTCCATCCGTCTTACGAATTTTCGATCAGGTCACGTGTCCTGACGCGAGTTTAACATTTTTTACCCATTACAAAACAAGTGCACAACGCCGCTCAAGAAGTTTTCACTACTCCATCCGTCTTACGAATTTTCGATCAGGTCACGTGTCCTGACGCGAGTTTAACATTTTTTACCCATTACAAAAAAAGTGCACAACGCCGCTAAAGAAGTTTTCACTACTCCATCCGTCTTACGAATTTTCGATCAGGTCACGTGTCCTGACGCGAGTTTAACATTTTTTATCCATTACAAAACAAGTGCACAACGCCGCTAAAGAAGTTTTCACTTCAGAAAAACTAAATGCCGGATTGAATGCAAACTTTGCGAATACATTGAGTAGACACATACCGATGTTTGTAATTAGTTTTCATCGTAGTAAATTTAAACATAACACTTAACGAAGGCTTAAATTAGTTTTGTACTAAAAGCTTGAAACTGTTTTTTTTCCGTTTTCAATTACAAAATCGAAAACTAGTTACAAACGTCGATATGTATCAATTCTATATATTAACAATTTTGGATTTGACCCGGCAAGTGCTTTTTGTATTAAAGCGGAACTACGTTTGTATGTAAACTCGAGCCTCCTGGAGATCCGATATTCTATGCTATACACAAAAACAAAAGATAATATATTTGCTTAATAAATTGAAGAAAAACTCAAATCTTTTAGGTACAAGCTTTTATTTGATTCGAAATGCGTTTACAAATTCAAAGAAGAGTGAGCACAGCATTTAGCGAATCTATTGAAAATATAAGACGATCTTGGTGCCTTGATTCCACCTAAAAAGTTCATCATCAGATCAACTGGGATTCAAGGATCTATTGTTACTAGGAATACGGCTTCATTTCAAATGTCAGATCAATCGGACCACTGGAAGTCGCTATAAAATTGATCGCAAGATTTGAACTAAACAAACATACCTACAAATATTGCAAGCTCAATAAAAGCTTTTAAAATAAAATTGAAAATGTCATGATTATTGTGTAGTGAATCTCAATCTATGTACTTAATTGTACTTATTTAAAAAACGTCGCCGGTATTTTATCCTTACTTCCTTAATATTATAAATGTGAAAATGTGTTTGTTTGTTTGTTATTTCTTGACGCTTCAAGATCTCGACCAATGTTGACAAAATGCGTCATGTATTTAACCTGTGTTAATAGGAAAGGAGATAGCATCAGCATTTCCTCATGTATACGATCTACAGTTATGACTGAAACGGACTTCAAGGTTTTTATATATTCCGTCCTGTATCACCAATAAAGTGTTTATTAAAGGTGGCAGTTAAAATGGCGATAAAGATTTTTTCTCTTAATATCGACAAAACTTACAACACACCCTTGTGTGACACTGCAGCTCCCGAGTATCTCCGAGAGAGGTTCAACTTCCACACGTCAATGGAATGCCGTTGCCGATCCAGCAAGGATAGTGTGTTCGTTATTCCTTCACACTGTACGAAGACCAATTCCTTCACTGTCCAAGCTGCGCTTCTTTTTCATCGTCATAATCATATAAGCCAAAATGAGGCATGAGGTGTTAAAGGTACTGCAAATATATAAACTAGGCCTTCCACTCATAAAACTGAACAATTTTCTACTGGAAAACCCTAGTCTGGTCAACCAAAAAAAAAAATGGTCTCTTGGAAAAAGTTGCTCAGCATGATGAGTTGACGGCTCCTACATGAATTGTGTTACAACCTGTATTATCATATCAGCCGAAAAACGTCCACTGCTGGACAAAGGCCTCCCTCAAGGATTTCCACGACGATTGGTCCTGCGCTGCCCGTATTCATCGGCTTCCCGCGATCTTCACTAGGTCGTCGGTCGACCGCGTGGGAGGCCTGCCTGCGCTACGCTTTCCGGTGTGCGGTCGCCACTCGAGAACTTTACTGCACCAACGGCCATTTGTTCTGCAAGCTATGTGCCCTGCCCACTGCCACTTCAGTTTAGCGACTCCGTGAGCTATGTCGGTTACTTTGGTTCTCCTGCGGAGATACTCGTTTCTGAATCGATCACACAGAGAAACTCCGAGCATAGCACGCTCCATTGCTCTTTGGGTGACCTTGAGCCTTCCTATGAGGCCCATAGTAAACGATTAAGATTTCATTACCAGTTAATATCAAAATGTGCTCCTCGCTCCTTGCATTTAAGACTGCACTCAAAAAACATTACCTTATTCCTCCTTCCTTGAGTTAAATAAATTATAATATTATGTATGTAGTGTATGTATTTATTGTCTATAAGTATATATTTTGTATGGGTCTAGTTATCGGTGTACATATTTATATACTAGAGACGATTACTTGATAGTTAAAATTATTTAAGTAGTAAACTTTTACCTGACCGTATGCTCTGAAGTCCTTTCAGCATTCCAAAGTTAACTGGAAGAGATCCCGAAAGGGATAAGGCCGCCTTTGCTACATTGCTATTCTTTTGTTAACAGCTTATTTTTTTTTAAATGCAATAAAGATTTAACAAACAAACAAACACACTATGCTTTAAAAAATTCGAGATTTTCACATTACTTTCCTATTCGCAAAAATGCTGTGTAAATTTAAAAGAAAAAAAAAACCTTAAAATTACTCGTCGTTATCCTGCCGTATCCTTGGAAAATCTGTAACGGTTGGTCGTTTGTAGGAATTTTCTTTGTAGTCTGTGGTAAAAGTTATAAAATGGTGATCAGGCGAGAGAAATTGGGGTTCTCACCGATTTTTTTTTAAATTTTATAATGCATTTTGTTCGATAAGAAGTCGTTGTGCGAACTTCACTTTTAAAAGATTTTCGTGAAATATCACTTGAAATGTTAATCTGTTTGTAAAAGTATCAATAGGGGATCGGACTGCATTAATAGTAAATTCTGAAATATGATTTCCTAAATTGCTCTCCTCTTGAAGTTTCAAAAAATCTTACTTGTTTTGTTTTTCCGTCACGTTTTCAGCTTTTAATTGTTGAAATTCCCAAGATAAGTTCGTCATTGACGCTAAGAATCTATAAAGTCACTTTCAACCATTCAACTTTCAACCATTTCAAACATTTTTAGAACAAAACTTCGTCATAGACAAGACAGATCTTAAAAAGTAACTCAAATGACTTTTAGTCCGATCCCCTATTATATTGTACTTATTTCAGCTCTCCAAGGTTAACTGAATATCTGTATTTAATTTTAATTTGTATTCTTAAAATAGATAAAGGTATCCCCTTTGTGAGAGTCTGAAGTCTGAACTATCTACTTATACAAAGAATCTACGTATAAAACGGATCACCGCGCCCCCACCCCAGGAATGAGATCTTTTTTAAAACAATGATTATCGCTATAACAATACATACTACACACTATTATTCTGATCAGTATATAGCCATATTATTTTTATAAATAAAATAAAACTGCATACTGTTTAATAACACTTTACCATTTTAGATAAGTTTAGAGAAATTTTACATAATATTTTGACGAAGAGGGTCAATCAATATGACATGTCTGCATCGCAAGAGGTTAAAATCGCAATAAGTAAAAATAAATCTTTATTACACGCAAAATACCCATACAGTGCCAAAATACCCATACAGTGCTAAAATACCCATACAGTGCTAAAATACCCATACAATGCCAAAATAAATAACAATATTTTTCCTTTATTTAAAAAAATAATATTTCCTCACTGACAACTTAGGTGCTTTCAAGGCGACAGTGAGTAGGCATAACTTGAATATGCAATATGCATGGTAACATCTATAGGTTGGGGACTCTACAATAAGCTTTAAAAGTCCAGGAAAGTTTCTTAAATTACCTACACCAATACGAACTCTCAGACATTCAGGCGCTTTCCAAGCAGCGAGTGTGGAGAGCTTGAAGAACTCCCATAAAGGAAACGATTGTCCAACTAAAACAACTGCTATAAAGCCGGCATTCGCTTCCAATAGTGTTTGTTTTTACTATCGGTTGTCAAGCTTATAGAAGTTTATATCGACTTCACTGCATAGTTGAAATGTTTTCTTTTGTAACTTTCTACCCACGCAAGTCAAGTTATGTACATTGAGTTTTATTTTCTTAGCTTGTGGCGTTGTGGTGACATTATCGTCATTGGCCTATTTCTTCTATGCTGTGTATTAAGAAGCCTTACACGCACTTGTTTTCCACATAAACTAAAAACAAAAATAAATAAATTAAAATTTGAGTGCGTTTGGCTGCACCTCACCTGATGGTAAATTAGGATGTAACACGCAAGCTCAAATAGCACCTAATGCTCTCCTCTTGAGATTCCTAAATTATACGAATCCTGGAATACAGACGCCGTCAGTGAATTTCACTCCGTGGCCGTTCGCATAACGAACGAAGCAGCAAAACACTTCGTGCGTAAAGGTTAAGGTTAAGGTTAATAACGACAAAGGGGTGGAATTGCCCTTCTTCGCCTGGTCGTCCGATGATGAAATGGAGAGGGGGGAATGAGGTCGCAAAGCTCCAGGGCACACTCTCTGAAATGAATCCTGTAGAACACCGATAGACAGGCGACTTTGCGGTGATTGTCGAGGCTTTGGAGCTTGTTTGATACAAGTTCCTTGTCGCCAATGAGTCGTTTGATAGAATCCATCCAAGGCATCTGGCTGGTAACGAGCCGATCCGTCCCATAAGTGAGAGCAGTACTCCATACATGACCGAACTTGAGCTTGGTTTAATATTAGAAGCTGCTCTGGTGTGAAGTAAAGTCTCACCTTCGAGAGGATACCAAGCTTTTTGGCAGCCGTGTTTGCCTTGGCTTTAAAGTATCTCCCAAAATTCAGATCGGATGTTAAATCTACGCCAAGGAGCTCAAGATCTTCGGAGATCTGGATAGATTAATCAAGGAAAGACGGAGTTTGTGTAAAGAGATTTCTTTTCACTGTGAATAGCCACGCCTGCGTTTTAGAGGTATTAAACCTAACAAGATCATCGCCCTAATCAGAGACTGCGTTGAGTGTTACGAGTAGGTTCACGCGCTCAATCATGCGATAGTATATCTAGACTCCCAGCTCGAGTACTAGACAAGTATCTCTCCGCAACCGTCTGCATACTCAAATATACCGGGTTTCAGCAGATCGTTAATATGCAGCAAAAACAAAGTTGCGGAGAGAACTGAGCCCTGAGGTACCCCGGCGTCAATAGCCAATAGGTCAGACGAGCAGCCATCGACGACCACTCGGATGAACCGTTCCCCCAGGAAGTCAGATGTCCAGTTGCACAAACCAGTAGGTATTCCGTAGGAAGAAAAGTTATCAAAACTTAATTTAAGGAATATAAAGAGCACCTTTGCACCGGGGATAATGAGGAACGGATTATTTTGGGTTGTTTTTTTTGTTAGTAATCTTAGGTGTGATTTAAGGTATTTTAGGCGTAATTTTAGGTGTGATTTATTTAAATCATTTTAGACATTTTATTTTAGGTGTAATTTATAAACATTTTAAATTAATTATTTATGGTGTGATTTAAGGTATGTTAGAAATAGTATTTTTTTCATACTGCTTAAAACTGTAAAAACAAAAAAAGGGAATGATCAAAATCTTGAAAATGGAGAAGCCCGTCCCGATTTTGATGCAAGTTTGCACAAACTTAATCAAGGTACGAAATTAAAGGGAGAATGATGATTAATTTTCCACCGACTTCCAAAATCAAGGAGGTTCTCAATTCGATTGTATTGATTTTTGTGTGTTTGTTACGCGAACGCGATGTCATAACTGATTGTGAACCGAATTTTATGATTCTTTTTTATTCGATGTGTAATGGTATACTGCCAACTTGGTTCCATTTAAGTTTTATCAAAATTGGTGTTGTGCTTTTTTAGAAAATTAACAGAAACCAATAATAGTAATGCGAAATCGTACTAAGTTGTTGAGATGGAAGTCGGTTTTTTAACGTGTTTAGCGTTTCCGTTATAGAATAATTGAGAACACTAAACACGTTAAAGCAACCGACTTCAGTCGCAAAAACTACATTTTTTTATAACTTTCAATTATTGTTTCAAGTGTATATTTTGTACAATAAAGTGTAGGTAAACAAATAAACTTTTTTCAAGTTTGTTTATTAAGCTATCGTATAGCTTTTATCGCGGGCTTTGAGGGGACCGAATCAAGAAATTTCCTAACGAAAAAAACCTGACACCCCAAAAAAATAATATTAATTGAGTTCTAAAAAACTTACAGTGCCATCTATCTATCCATCATGATGATGGTGATGGTGGTGGTGATGGTGGTCGTGATGGTGGTGGTGATGGTGGTCGCGATGGTGGTGGTGATGATGGTCGCGATGGTGGTCGAGATGGTGGTCGCGATGGTGGTCGTGATTGTGGTCGCGATGGTGGTCGATAACGATGACGATGATGATTTAAATTTCTTATTGTTAATTTATTATATAAACATCCCGCGCCCCAAGGACTATATGGCACTGGTAAATACTGCATAAATAAAAAATAAATAAATAATTATAATTGCTTAAGTTGATTAAAAATGCTATGCAATAGCTTGACCGCGGCAGTCCCCGAGTGCCACACGTCTTTTTTTTTCTATAAAGTTTTATATGGAGCAAAACATAGTCTACCAAAAAAAAGAATGAACAAAATCGATTCACAATCGATAAAGGAGTCGTGTTACTAATGACATTAAAAATAAAAAGTCAGTCTATATGACGCGGTGATGTCATAGAATTGACTATTTGATGAAATGCTTGACCAGATCGTGAAATGAACAATACCCGCTGCCCACATCATGGTATGGTCTGGCTAGATCAATAAAAGAATCAGCTGAACTAGCCAGATCATGATATGCCCGGATGAGTTAACCAAGCGATAATAGATTTTACGTTTTTAGCGTTGTTAATAATTCATGAGAGTGTCGGTGGCGCAACGGTTAGGGCCGCTACCTCCTGTCAGGGAGGTCGTGGTTCGAATCCTGCCACGTACCAATGTGTTTTCGATTTCATATGTGCGTTTATTCGACGCTTTTACGGTGAAGGAAAACATCGCGAGAAAACCTGCACACGCCTGCGAAGAAACTCGAAGGTTGTGTGTGAAGTTGACCAACCCACACTGGGCCCGCGTGGCCCTAATTCAGGGTAGGCTCCAGCCCCTCGGTGGGGACGTATATAAGCTGGTATGAATGAATGAAAACAGAATTAATGCCTATTGCAGAAGAAGAAAAAATGTTGATTGAAAAAGCGTGAAATAACGCAATGAAAGTGCTGTGCTTAGCTGCTCATAAATATAGAAATAATACTTGTTTTTTTGTCAAGGGTGTGTTTATTAAGTCTAAATAATGAAAGGAAACGTAGCGTAGGGAGACAGAAATCTTGGTGGCCCGACGACCTGATGAGGGTCGAGGGAAGCCGCTGGGTGTGGCCAGCGCAGGACCAGTCGTTGTTGAAATCCTTGGGGGAATCCTTTAACCAGCAGTGGAAGTCTTTCGGCTTATATGATGATGATGACTATGAAGATATCTATTTTAATATATATAAATCTCGTGTCACAATGTTTGTCCTCAATGGACTCCTAAACCACTTAACCGATTATAATAAAATTTGCACACCATGTGCAGTTCGATCCAACTTGAGAGATAGGATAGTTTAAATCTCAAATTATAGTCGCAATTTTAATTTATTGCTAATTATTTGTCTGTTATTATTTGACAGTCACAATTATCTGAACTCCAAATGATTCTAACAGATGTCGTTTGTGAGCATATTGAGTAAGTCTGAGAATCGGCCAACATCTATTTTTTTTAGGGTAGGGTAGTGTAGGGTAGGGTAGAGCAGGGTTGGGTAGTGTAGTGTAGGGTAGTGTAGTGTAGTGTATGTAGGGTAGGGTAGGGTAGGGTAGTGTAGTGTAGGGTAGTGTAGGGTAGGGTAGTGTAGTGTATGTAGGATAGGGTAGTGTAGGTTAGGGTAGTGTAGGGTAGGGTAGTGTAGTGTAGTGTAGTGTAGGGTAGGGTAGGGTAGGGTAGGGCAGTGTAATGTAATGTAAGGCGGTACGTAGTTCGCCGGGACAGCTAGTATTCTATATATTGGCGATCGCTTTCCTGCATTTGTGTGGTATTATTCTGTATTGTATTTTTTTATTCACAATGACGATCATTTCAAAGATGGAAGCGGGCTTACCAAGATTCCCCAACGCAATGGAGAAATGGCTATCTTATCTTCAAGCTAGAATACATCAATGTTGTAAACACTGATGTTTGGCGGTGAGACTTTTCCATAAGATGGTGGTAGCTAGCCAGGAGGGCTTTGAAAATGCCTTACAAGTTGACCCTACCGGGATTCGAAACTGCGACCTCCAGGTGTGTAGCGAATGGACTAAACATAATTATTGAATCATAAAGAACTCTGAAATAAGTATTTCAATTTGAAATCCCGTAACTAATATTCAAAAAACCACTTTAGAACTTGGTATGTACCCGTTAGATCTCTGCACATTATGTGTATCGAATTTGACTGCCTTTTACTTTGATGTTTTTGGTGGGACCCAACCTTACGTCACACCCTGGACACTTCATACAACGGGCCAGAAATGGCATTTCAAAAAAGGTAATGACGTAACAAACAAAATGGCGGCGAAATCCAATTAGTTCGACAACCAAACTGTAACCAATTTGTATCAATCTGGGCGACGAGGGGGTGAGGTCGCAATCTAGAGAGCGGCAGGGAGTGTCCATGCTGTATGTTAGTACTAATATATTATATACTTTGCTTACGCTGTAATTGCTACACGGGTTTCTTTCCACGTGGCGCGCTTGGTTCGCTCCGTCCACTGGGATTAGTGGAGTTATTTTTTTAATCGATTTCACGTAAAATGTGAATCCTAAGCCGATATTGGTTTACACTTATGACCTTTCAGACTTACACGCATTGTTATTGTAGCAGATTATTCGGTCAGATCCAATTTATTTTTGTGTAGGTAGGTAGTGGTTTTTAGATCATACATGGTGTAACCCTTCTACTCTTAAAACTGAACATTTTTTTTCTAGGAACCTATACAAAAATAAACTTGGACTCTCCATACAAAAATGGTCAATTGTGTGAAGTTTATTATATTTATTTATTTTGTTGTTGGAAAATTCACAGACAAATAATTTCCGTAAATAACATAAAAAAGGTTAAACAATGCTAATTACGAATTTCCACTGATATATATTTAAAAGTAAAGTAATTATAATAATGGTTTTTTTCATTTTATTTTATTATTCATACATGCGTTATGGTATATTATAGGGTGATGTACTCGCCGTTGATATTGATGCTGAGTCCACCCCAGTCCAAATGCTTAAAAACATCTTCCAGGGCGGCAGTGAACAGTTTCCGAGACATAACGTCTCCCTGTATTACCCCTCGCTGCAGCTGGATAGGTTCCGAGTTTTGATCCTGGAGGCGAACCGACATGGTGGCGTTTTCATACAAACACTTCAGCACTTCGATATATCGATAGTCAATTTTACACCTCTGGAGAAACTATAACACAGCCCAAGTTTCGACCGAATCGAAGGCTTTCTCATAGTCCACGAACGCCAAGCATAGTGGCTGATTGTACTCTTCGGTCTTCTGAATAATCTGCCGCAGCGTATGTCTGTTGTCTATGATACTAATTCCTTTTCGGAAACCAGCTTATTCGGGAGGCTGGAATTCTTCAAACCACGCTTGCAAGCCGCTAGCGGCTTGCCCACTGCGCAACTTCGAAGGCAGTCATAGAAAAATGTTCACAGGAGCGAAGCTACTGACAAAATCTAGTCATTGATAAAATTACAAACAAGAGTGGCCCAAGTAAAGAACCCTGCGGCACCCCTGACAATATTGGAGCCCAATATGAAGTGTAACCCTGAAGGAATACAGCTTGTGTACGGTTTTCAATATAGCAGGTAAACCATCTGTACAAATCACCATGGATGCTTCGCTAAAAGTATGTTATGATCAATACGATCAAAACATTCAGTGTATACTATATCGAGTTGCGCTCTATCATCCGTGCTCTTAGTCATAAGATCGGCTGCAAGTAATAGATTGGATGTTGTTGAGCGTTTTTTTAAGAATCCATGCTGGTCACCACTATAGAAAATTTATAATGAACTGTGCAATTAACTGAATACCAGTCTTTCCAGGATTTTAGCAAACAAGCAAGATTCACTGAGTCTAGGACAGTGGAAGTATTTATGACACGCATTGCAGTAAGCTCCATCAGCGAGGTTGTCTTTGAAGTGAGCGCAAGTACGCGAGACCACGTTGAAGAAGTTTGGGAATCAATGGATTTTACCGAGCAAACAGTAAACTAGCGAGGCACGCGTTAGATTGCAGCGAGAACGATGAGACTGGAAGACAAAAAAAAAGCGAATTGGTTACGGGTCTCCTATGAAAAGTTGTACAGTATGATGATTGGAAGTCCAGCTGATGGCGCCTACACAAATTTTGTTACACCCTGTAGATCATGAAAGAGCTTTGCATTCGAAGTGGGTTGGTACAAAAAGGGTATTGTAGGCGCTCAGAGAAGCGATCTCAGTTAATTGAAAGGCTAATTGAAATGTTTTCACAGTGCTTTTGATTTAGGCAGATATTTTGATTTGTCTTTTTGGAGTACAAAATCCTATTTATGAGGCCGACCCTCGAATATGGTCATATAAACTGTATCCACGCGGGCGTAGTCGCGAGCAAAAGCAAGTCATCAATAAGGCAATTTAGCTAGCTGGATATTTCAGTACAAGTTAAAAAAAAGAAAAAATTTTGCTCCCCAGGAGCGACTAAAATTATTTAGTTTATACGGGAATAAACTTTTTCGAGGTTTAACAGACTTAACTACTATTGATAGCTCGATTGTGTAGAGTCAGTTTTGTTTGGTCCCATTGGGTAAAGTTTGGGTCGGTTTTTTTTTTCAATTTTTCTATTACATTTTTGCCAAGCGCGAGTCGGACTAGCGCAGGGTAGGGTCCCGAAGTCTTTTGAAAAAATAGATGTTTATTTTAATAAAACAAAATTATATTTACAGTTGGTAATAGACCATTTTGTATTAAAATCTAAGAACTTTTTACAAATCCAATTGCACATCTAAAGTGAGTCGACTATTACTCTTAAACTAATAAATCCTACATAGCCGTGATAGTTTTCCTTTTAAACTAATTTTATTTCCCACTACTTAATTTTTTTCTGATGTCCTAAAATAGCGGTTTAGCTTATAGGGAGAGGGTGACACTTAACTCTAAAAAAAATTTGCACTTTAAAGCTTAATATTTTGCAAAACGATCCCTGAATCAAAAAGTGATGTTAGCAAGCAAACCCTCCGTTATTTTAGAAGAAATATTCAACGATACCCCACACGATAGGGTAAGTCAACAAAAAATAAAATCACCCCCACTTTAAATTTAAGCTTTATGTTTAAGCTGTACCATTAATTTTTTTTTCAATAACATAATTAAAGGTTATGAATTCGTCTAAACTCTACGCAAGATCTTATTGAACAACTTTGTCGGCATGATTATAATGTATTACCATGCTAAATTACGTTGCCAACTCGTAGTCACACCAGATTATCACACCAGTATGACATACAGCTTTCTAGTATTAATAGACTCTGAGCTAAGCCGCGGGCAGACGGACAAACAGACATGGCGAAATGATAGCTCGTTGAGCAGGCGTTTTATAATACTAACGAATTTTTTAATCTGAAATTTTAATTTAGAGTAAATAATCGTATGTAGCGAAGAACTACTAATTAATAAAATACAAGGGTTCTTTGTTAACTTCGGAACCCTAAAATCACTTATCATATTTTTACACAATAAGGTACCTCCCATACAAGGAATCAAAAAGGCCTACTAAACTGGATATTTAATTATTCCAGAAAAAACCCAAACAATTTGCATTTTTTTTTATTCTTTGCTACTAAGTAAATGTAATGTTTATTTACTAAACAAAAAAGATCAACGTTATGTACTTCGCGTTCTCAGGTCGGTTACGGCCACTCGGAGCTTTCTTTTGTTAACTCCATGATGATTGAGCGGGTGCAGATCACGACTTTCCTGGGCTTTGAGCTGAACGTGGACTTAACATGGGCGCTCCATATTGATAAGCTGTGCGAGTAACTGTCTAGCGCTTATCTAGCACTGAGGCGGCTGTCGCGAGTAGTCTTGAGCTTACTACTTCGCCACGGTTCAGTCCCTGCTACAGTACGGAGCCGAGCTCTGATCCTTAGACTGTGGTTTGAGAGAGCTTTCGTGCTGCAGAAGCGCGCTGTCCGCGCAATCGCCTGCATCCGCGAAAGGACTCGGCGAGACCGTTTTTCAAAACACTGGGTATCCCTACACTAACCTGGAGCGCGCGAAGTAATCTGGACCGACACCCAGCCCATAAGGATACCCATGAGTATAATACAAGAAACGCTAGTAAATTCAGGCCTTGATAATTTTAAACAAAAAAAAACGACTTCAAAACGCAAAGCCACTACGATTTTTGAAAGTTCCTCTCGATTTCTCTGGGATGCCATCATCAGATCCTGGTTTCCTTATCATGGTACCACCCTTGGGATATCTCCTTTCAAACATATATATATATATATATATATATATATATATATATATACGGTCAAATTGAGAAACCTCCTTCTTTTTTGAAGTCGTTATCGAGTCCCGGACAAAATTACCAATGCCCCCAGTCTGAAGAGCTGCAAGTCATAACTAAAACGATGGGTCGTTGGGAGGGCGTTTTATAGTATTAATGATTTTTTAAATCTGAAATTATATTCCTAGTGTATATATTCGTGTGCAACGTAGAATTAGTAATTAAAAATGTACAATTTATCATATTTTGACACGTTTTTATATTTATTTTTCTACTAGATTTTTCCCGAGGCAATGAGTTTTCGTGGAAATGCGTTTTCTCCAGATCCCTATCCCAGATCGGGCTATTGTGATTAGCAATCTATGACACTCGATCCCCAACCTTTTGTGCAAAAATCACATAAATCCGTTGTTCCGTTGCGATTTTAAGGAAATTAGTCAAAAAAAAGAGTATTTTTTTAGTTCCCTCAAGAACTGCATAGCTCAGAGGCAAAGTTCACTGGCTTTACACAGGAGGTCGCGGGTTCGATTCCCGGCGGGGTCAATTGTAAGACTCGGTTTGGTTGGTGGTAGGGCATTTTCTAAGCCCGCCTGGCTAGCTACCACCATCTTATCTAAGTCTTGCCGCCAAATATCAATGTTGATATCATTGGTGTGTTCCGGCATGAAGATAGCCAGTTCCCCATTGCGTTGGGGAATCTTGGTAAGCCCGCTTCCATCTTCGGCAACATTGTTACTTACCACCAGGTGAGATGTTGTCAAGGGTTTTCCAATTGTGAATAAAAAAATTGCTGTTTTCACGGGATAAAACTTAACCTATGTCCTACCCCGTGACACAGGCTACCTGCATGCCAAATTTAATCAAGATTGGTTAAGGTGTTGAGGCGTGAAAAGACAACAAACAACAAACAAACAAACACATTTTCACATTTATAATATTAGTAAGGATTTTGACATGTAATTATTATTATGAATTAATTAATTAAGATTATTGTTGTATTTTGTATGCCCTTCTAGGACAAACAGTGAAGGCTTCGCGAAATAGTATGCAAAGCGCGGGTACGCTAGTACTCTTTATTTTACTGTGGCGTGGGTGTAAAATTTATTTTTTATGAAACGTACCCTTAATAGTAAAAAAAAAACAAAAATATTACCCCTAGAAAACAATTTTAAATATCTATGTGGAAAATTCCATCAAAATCGGTCCAACAGTTTCTCTGCAGATCAAGGATACGAACATACAATCACACACACACACACACACACACACACACACACACACACTCACAAACACATCTTTTATCTTGACTCCAATTCTCCGGAAGGAAACGATTCAGATATCTGATCACCTGGAGCTCCTCGGCATGGATTTCACACCCAATCTTAATTTCGGTCGTATCATTGAGTCCAAGGCAAAAGCTGATGCAGTAAAGCTGGGCATTCTCTCTAAGGTAAGACGGTACTTTACACCTGGACAGCTGCTTACCTTATATCAAGCACAGGTCCGCTCATGTATGGAGTACTGTTCACACTTATGGGAAGGATCATCCCACTGTCAGTTGGAGGCCTTGGATGCCATCGACCGACGTGCCCTGAGACTCATTTGTGACGACGAGCTAGTCAACAACAAGTTTCAAAGCCTTGAAATTCGCCGCAAAGTCGCCTGCCTATCGGTATTCTACCGAATTCACCTCGGACAGTTTGCACAAGAACTTCACGACCTCATTCCCCGGCTCCATTTAATCGTCGGTCAACGAGACGCAGGGAAGGGTTGCACCCCTTTGTTGTTGATGTTCCACCTTTCCGCACGAAGAATTGCGCTTCCTGGTTTATCATTAGGACAGCAAAGAAGTGGAACTCCTTGCTTGCGTCAGTGTTTCCCGATTTCTATAATTTAGGGATCTTCAAGGCGAGAGTGAATAGGCATTATTTGAGTTTGCTTGTACCATCCCCGACTGCATCTTCACTTCCCGAGTTGCAGTCATACGCACTTGAATTTTTAAAAGTAATAAAAAAACACTCTCATTTTTTCTGGAACACTTTTTTGGTGTCTGTTAGTGATATTTTAAAAAAAATCCACAATTGGTAAGCCCTTGGCATCATCTCACCTGATGGTAAGTGACGATGATGCCGAATATGGAAGCGGGCTTACCAAGATTCCCCGATGCAATGGAGATCTGACTCAATCAGATCTGAATCAAGCCGGAACACATCAATGATGTAAACACTGATGTTTGGCGGCAAGACTTAGACTTAGACTTAGATATAGAGAGTGCATTTCCGTCAAAATCTCGTAGTCGGTATTTCGGACGATCACATAAGCTTCTATTTTGCTACTTTGTTTCTCGAAGGTGTTGTTCTCCTTTTTCTTACCGTGTGGCACAATTAACCGTGCTATCCAAGGGATAGACGGCGGTTGCACTTAGTATCACGTACACGGTTACGGACGCGTGCAACGCGACCTTCATACACATCTGGAATCCGATGTGCAGGTTTCCTTACGATGTTTTTCTTCACAGTTAAAGCAATTGGTACATGTACGCAAGGTATATGTACGTAAGTTTCGAAAAACTCATTGGTACATTCGAAGGTAAATAGATATGATGATAGATGTTATTTACAATATAAAACAACCCGGCCAAGTCGAGTCAGAACCGCATACATAGGGGTCCGTACCATCATACTAAATGGCGCTAGTTTCTTCAGTTCCGCACTATCATACTAGATAACGCTAGTTTCTTCACGTTTAAAAAAAACCCGTTTTTTGTATGGTGATTTTCACTTTTTCTTACTTTTAGTATTTGTTGTTATAGAAGCAAAAAAAAAAAATTAAAAAAAAAAAAAAAAATTTCAACTGTCTAGCTATGAAATACAGCCTGGTGACAGACGGACAGACGGACGGACAGCGAAGTTTTAGTAATAGGGTCCCGTTTTTACCCTTTGGACACGTAACATTAAAAATTACTGAAAAAGCTCAGCATAATGCTTTGAGCTATACCATGAATTTTATTTTTTCAAAGGTTATAAATTCCTCCGTACTCTACGAAAACGAAGTCACGCGTAACGACAAGTATTTAAAATTAACGCAAGGGCGCTTGAACTTTCAACCGGGTTAAAACACCCCATTATCAAAGTATATACAGGACTAGCTGTCCCGGCGAACTACGTACCGCCTTACATTACATTACACTGCCTTACCCTACCCTACCCTACACTACACTACACTACCCTACCCTACCCTACCCTACATAAGAACCTTCTCCTGACAATAACGAACTCGACAAAAAAAGAATTAGCGAAATCGGTCCAGCCGTTTAGGAGGAGTTCAATGACTAACACACGGACAGAAGATTTATATATATAAAGATGTAACAAAATTGGTGTAGGTCCCGTTAACGGGAGCTTCTACTCATCATACTGAACAACTTTTGTTCTACGACTTTGCTAAAAATGTAAAAAAAAAGGATTACTCTTCATACAAATCGATCTGCTGATCGACCAATTTTGTGCATTTTAGTATGGAGGGTCCAATTTTTTCCTTGGGGAAAGTTGTTCTGTATGATAAGGAGAAGCTCCAGTTAACGGGACCTACACCAATTTTGTCACACCCTGTATATTAGTACCCATTACAACCCATTTAACCCACTTTCTGCCGTTTTTCGTCCATTTTTGCATGTTAGCCGCTAAGGCGGTGATTGATAGCAATGAGCTTGCGTTTTATTAATGCACAAAATATTGTGTGCTACCTGCAATTGTAGATTTAAAAAAAAAAACTTAACCACTCCGGGAGTGCGGATATAAGTGAAAACTTTTTAAAGTTTTATAAGTTTTGACCCTGCGAGTGTTTCTGGTACGCATCGCTTACATTACAGTGTCGTGATTTCAATAGTTTTCGTCCCATCTCAAAAATGGTTCTATAAGTTTTGACCCTTCGAGTGTTCTTGGTACGGTGTCGCTTACATTACAGTGTCGCGAGTTCAATAGTTTTTTCCCATCTCAAAAATGCCTAACGCGTCTTAAGAAGTTTTCACTTCATAATTGAAAACGCTTAACACGTTAAAAAACCGACTTCCATCGCAACAACTTAGTACATTTTTGCATTATTATTTTGATAAAATTTTAATGGGATCACACGGGAAGCACTAGCTTTCAAATAAAAAAAGAATCATAAAAATTGGTTCACCCAGTCAAAAGTTCTAAGGTAACACACATAGAAAAAAAAAACATACAGACGAATTGAGAACCTCTTCCTTTTTGGAAGTCGCTTGAAAAACCAAGTATTGATAAATGATGGATGATTCTGTATACTGAATGGATTACCTACGTGAACTAAAATAATGCCGATTCACTCTTTCCTTGAGGATTCCTAAATTATACGAATTGGGGAACACGGACGCTGTCGCCGCCTCCTGCCGAGGATTGTGATGTCTGGCCGTCCTGTCTGCATGATAAATGAAGAAACGCTTATGTACTTCATTACAGCTCATATACGTCCCCACCGAGGGGCTCGAGCCTACCCTGAATCAGGGCGATTAGGCCTTAGTCGACCACGCGGGCCCAGTGCGGGTTGGTCGACTTCACACACAACCTTCGAGTTTCTTCGCAGGCGTGTGCAGGTTTCCTCACGATGTTTTCCTTCACCTTTAAAGCAATCGGTAAGTATGTACGTAAGTTTTTTTTGAAAAACTCATTGGTACATTGGCCGTCCAGATTTGAACCCGGTACCTCTGGTTAGATGGACCGAGTCGTTACCGGTTGAGCCACCGACGCTTATGTACTTACTCTTGAATTATATAAGTGGCCTATTAGTAAGCCCACACTTTTTGTCTATCTGTACGACCTTTGAACGGCTGTATCCTTTAAATCTTAATAGGTAATATCATTATTTGAGTTTTCGTGTACCATCCTCGACTGCATCATCACTTACCATCAGGTGAGTTGCAGTCAAACGCACTCAAATTTTAATAAAAAAAAAGACGTGTGGCACTCAGGGACTGCCGCGGTAAAGCTATTGCATAGCATTTTTTATCAACTGAAGCAAATATAATTATTTATTTATTTTTTATTTATGCAGTATTTACCAGTACCATATAGTCCTTGGGGCGAGGGATGTTTATGTAATAAATAAACACTAAGAAAGTTCATCATCATCTGCCATCATCATCCGCCATCATCAATCGCTATCATCAATCGCCATCATCAATCGCCATCATCAATCGCCATCGCCATCGCCATCGCCATCGCCATCGCCATCGCCATCGCCATTGCCATCGCCATCATCATCATCATGATGGATAGATAGATGGTGCTGTAAGTTTTTTAGAAATCAATTTTTTTTTTTGGGGTGTCAGGTTTTATTTTCGTTACGAAATTTCTTGATTCGGTCCCCTTGAAGCCCGCGATAAAAGCTATACAGAAGCTTAAAAATAAATCTTAATAGGTGGCTAGTCGGTAAAGTTCTCGAGTGGCGACCGCGCACTGGAAAGCGTAGCGAAGGCAGGCCTCCCACTCAGTGGACCAATGACCTGGTGAAGGTCGCGGGAAGCCGCTGGATGCGGGCAGCGCAGAACCGTCGTCTTGGAAATTCTTGGGGGAGGCCTATGTCCAGCAGTGGACGTCATTCGGCTGATATGATGAGGTGTCTAGTCGAAATTCTCACATCATTAAATCAGCTCATATAGTCCTCACCGAGGGGCTCGAGCCTTCCCTGAATTAGTCGACCACGCAGGCCCAGTGCGGGTTGGTAGACTTCACACACAACCTTCGAGGTTCTTAGCAGGCGTGTGCAGGTTTCCTCACGATTTTTTCCTTTACCCTAAGAGCGTCGGATAAATTTACATATGAAACAGAAAATCGAAACCACATTGGTACGTGGCAGGATTCGAACCACGACCTCCCGAACAGGAGCTAGTGGCCCTAGGAACTAAGAAATTCTCACATTATTTGTGTTATTATAGCGGATTTTCTGTGTTTTTTTAAGGTTTTTTGCTTTTACTCTATCGTAAAAACGATAATAGGTATTCGTTCTTATATGCATAAAATTTTGTGTGAATTTTGCGCAAACTCTAGTCAAACAAAAAACATTAAAAACCTTCTAAGTGGATTAACTAAGTGTCTTCGGATCCCAAACTGAATGAAACAAAAACATTTTAATCTGTAGCGCTTGTTGATGTTTTTTATATGTACCTTTGATTAACAAATTTTAAAACTCTTCTCTTTCTCTGTTATCATGTAGCACAATTAATCGTGCTGTTAAAGTCAATCCTTACTAATATTATAAACGCGAAAGTTTGTATGTATGCATGTTTGTCACTCTTTCACGCTTTAACCACTGGACGGATCGGGATGAAACTTGGCACACATATAGGTTAGGTCCTGGAATAGGACAAATGCTACTTTTTACCCCGAGAAAACGTCTTATTCCTACGGAAAAATCGATAACAACGCGGGCGTACGGCTTGTTATTTCTTTTAATAAAAATACTATCATTGTTGTACTCGTTGATGTTTTATGGATTCCTTACAAAGATGTGGTAGTACGGAACCCTCGATGTGCCAGCTCGACTCGTACTTGGCCGGTTCTTGATGTTTTGATCTGCCCAGTTACTACATTTGGGTATTTAAGAATTACGTAGCTACCCTTAATATCATACTCTAAAATCCATTAAGCCGTTAAGGCTTTTAGCTCCGCCAAACAAGCAGACATACGTGCGCTTACATACACCGGAAGAACATTACCCTCCTTTTTGGCTAGTCGGGTTATACAGTTGATTGAATTTTTGGCTAGTCGTTTTGGCAACTTTTTATTATTATGATTGAGTTTTGACTGAATTTGTTTCCTAAATTAGGACACATATTTAGGCTCATCGTAAACAGGCCACTGTACACAGCGACCGGTGGTTGTCGCGCGCCACCAGGTCACATTTTGCCACCAGGCCACCGGCCACACGTGTGCGGCAAGTCCTTACAAAATACATGAAAAGGCGTGTGAACTGCTTGTTGCTGGCCAGCGGTGCCTGAGGCCGGTGGCCCGGTGGCCCGGTGGCCCCTTTGCGCCAAGCCGTAATTACGTTAATTTCGTTTGTTTAAGTACTCATAAAGGTGTTTCATTCATTTATTATAAAAAGCCAGAAAAACACAGTTTATGGAGACCAAAGATAAGGAAAATATTACGTATTAATAAAGTATTACTAAGAAAACGGTCGTGGCTCAGTGTAACTTTCGTGGTTAGGTCGATCACGCAGGTTAACTGACCTCAAGCACGCTCCTGTCTGTATGGGTTTGACTGTTCGTCGCTTAACATACGCTAAGTCAGTTAAGATCGTGCTTAAGACTGAAAATGGATTGATAGACTGTCCTGACTTATTTTCTTTAATTAAATTGATAGTTTAAAAACTAAAAAACGCGCAATATTGAAAAACCAAAGCACATTATAAAAAAATCACGTTCAAAGATTCCGTATATAGGTGAATCTTAAGCTGGTAAAAACTTCGCATAAATCTCCTGAATTTCAGAAGATGACCACTTATTGATAAATGGATTTTTAAAGCTAACGGCTGATCTTGATCATGATACTGACCTTTTCTGCACCAGTGCCACATCGACTCGCCGAACTCTGGTGAGCCTATTTTTCGATAATAACTAAGTATCAACTTTACAGATGATTTATGCATGTTACTTGAATTTCTTTATTATTTAAAAAATAAGACTTTTTTTTTACCTAGATATCCAATGAAAACCTGAATAATGTATTTTTAAAATCGATCATTTTTCATTCAAATCTTGTCCTGTTTTGTTTGCTAACAGATTTTTTGTTTTTATTTGTTTTGTTAAAATCACTGTTAGAACTTAAATTATCTATCGGTGGAAATAGGTATTATACATTGTTGTAATATTATCGTTAATTCCTAAAATTAATAATTAATAAAACCACAGCACGAAAGTGAATGCACGTTTTCGGCATAAAATTTCATTTTAGTTTTTAGTCTCAAACTTTAGCTATAGTTTTTATTTATATTAAGTACCTAATACTGTAATTATTTTTCCATTTTTGCCGAATAAACTTAATTTCTTTCTTTCTTTTCTTTCTTTCTAATAAACTTTGAATTTTCCAAAAAACCGATAAGTTTTTCGTTTCCGTGCTTTGGGAGCCACGTTAAAGCCGTTAGTTCCGGACGCTATCACTAGATGGCATTCGTCAAGCCGTATCAGATGCCTTGTATGTGGTTTGAAAAACTTCTGACTGTGGGGTTGGCCACTAGCCCTGCAACCTCCACCAAGCTAGACTTAGCCAAAGCATATATATTAGTACTAACATACAGGATGGACAGTCCCTACCGCTCTCTAGATTGCGACCTCACCCCCTCGTCACCCAGATTGGTTACAGTTTAGTTGTTGAACGTATAAGATTTCGCCGCCATTTTGTTTGTTCCATCATTCCTTTTTTGACATGTCATTTGTGGCCCGATGTATGAAGTGTCCAGGGTGTGACTTAACTCCCGTGTGTGGAGATGGCCTAACCTTCCCTAGTGTGGGAAGAGAAACGCGCCCCACCAGTGGGGAAGTTTAAGTATTAAAAATTCCTAACCTTTTCTGTGACAAAGGCAATAAACATTGGCTACGATAAAAAATTTTTAATATAATAACGTACATTGTTTCGTCGAAAATAAACAAAGGGATGGTTTGGTATTTGACTCAAACAAGCATTTTTATCACGCTTTTATTAGCTTCACCTGTATGTATGTATGTATGTTTGCATGTTTGTCACCGACTCCTTTACTCTCGATTTGGACCCACTTTAAACGGACAGATTTAATTCAAACTTTGTACATTTATCTAGAATCAGTGACAATACAATAATAATTTCATATATATAAATCTCGTGTCACAATGTTTGTCCTCAATGGACTCCTAAACCACTTAACCGATTATAATAAAATTCGCACACCATGTGCAGTTCGATCCAACTTGAGAGATAGGATAGGGTAGGGTAGGGTAGGGTAGGGTAGTGTAGGGTAGGGTAGTGTAGGGTAGGGTAGGGTAGTGTACTGTAGGGTAGTGTAGAGTAGTGTAGGGTAGGGTAGTGTAGTGTAGTGTATGTAGGGTAGGGTAGGGTAGTGTAGGGTAGGGTAGTGTAGTGTAGTGTAGGGTAGTGTAGGGTAGGGCAGGGCAGTGTAATGTAATGTAAGGCGGTACGAAGTTCGCCGGGACAGCTAGTAATTTCATAGGTTTATCTCATTATCCTGAACTAAAAATTGAAAAATAAAAGTAGTTGTGAAAAAGCGTGGGGCGCTTTGTGCCATATTTTTCGTATACCAAGCAACCCACGCGTTTGCACAATAATACTAGTATTTTTCGTTCATTATTATTTTCAGCATATATGAAGAATTATTTTTCACTTTTTAGTTTGATGTGCTTTAAAAGCGTTTTGTTCAGTTTTTTTTAACTACTTTTATTTTAACAACTTGTATACACTGTTTCACATTAGACACAAGGTGACATTAGGTGTTTTATTTTAAGTCTTCTAGGTAGTATACTCTATGTGTTTGTATGACTTATCATATATCACATTCATCAAAAATGTATATTAGATAACTCTAATAACTGGAGTACAAACTTGAACCTTACAAAAGAGTTAATTAAAAAAATATTCCTTTGGTTATGTGCAAAAATAGGGCCCGGCGAAAATTCACATAATTGAATCTGTGGCGTAGGACAACATCATTTTAACAAAATACTTTCTTTTAAAATCTGAGATAAAGTAGCTACGATCTCAATCTTGATCTAGTATTATAGTTCTCACCAAAGATTATGGGATAAAGGATCGTCCTTTTTAAATTAGGTCTTAGCATTCTCCATATCCGCTGGACATGTTAAGGTACAATCTCCACTGTAGAATCAGTTTGAAAGTCTTCAACACAAGGTCTGTGCACTAGAGTATTCTCTCGCAGCGCCGAGATGGAGTCCAGCTCACTGCCATTGCAGGAGGACCGCATGTACCAGACAGAGGATGATGGATGAGCCCAGCAGGAAAAGTTGGAGAAGGAGCTTCAGCTGCGTGAATAGATGTATAATAAAGTTTATTATTTTTTAGGGTTCCGTGCATCCGATAAAAAAGGAACCCTCATAAGATCATTTACGTGTCCGTCCGTTCTTCCGTCTATCACAATTTTTTTTTGAATCAAGAGTTTAATGATCCAATCACGAAAGTATAGCATAAATGAACGAATATTGACTCTGGGAGTTAATTTTGGGGGAGAAATTAGAAAATATTTGTAATTGTATAATTTGAGGTATTAAATGAAAGAGCTCATTAAAAGAAATATTTCAAAAGGTATTAAGAGAAATATATAAAAATCAAGATAGCGGGGGAGCTTATTTCTGTAACTACTGAGTCTAAAATAAAAAAAGAGATATGTAAGAACCCCTCTTATAATTTTTAAAAAAAAACCTAAAATAATTCCTACGACTTAACGTTGTTACGGAAAATGGAATGGTTATTGTTTTAGTGTTCTGTAAGTGTAAATAAATAAATAAATAAATGGTACGGAACCCTCTCCACGCGAGTTTGACTCGTACTTGACCGTTTTTCACTAGAAAGAGTAATAAATTGGAGTAGTAGGTAGAAATTATAACGAAGCCTTTTATTTTTATAACTTTTTGAACCTTAATAACTGGTAAGCCCTTGGCATTATCTCACCTGATGGTAAGTGATGATTATTCAGAAGATAAAAGCGGGCTTACCAAGATTCCCCAGCTCAATGGGGAAATGATCATGAATACGCCGTAAAATTTGGTAAAAGACAAAAAAGAGATAGAGTCAAATACATAAATATACAGCGTGTATAAAAACTGAGCACTAATTCTTTGAGGTGGGCATCTACTCATAAAACTGAACAACTTTCCCTAAGAAACACATAGTCAATTCTCAAAAAAACCTCTCCGTATTATATTTTGTGTAAAATTGGTCAACCAACTTATCGATTTGTATAAAAGTCCTTTTTTTTGCGATTTCAGCAATGTTGTTGAACAAGTTGTTCAGTTTGATGAATAGATGTCACCTCTAAGTATTAGTGCTCAGTTTTTTTTACACGCTGTAGATTGCAACATAAACGCAAAACACAGAAACAGATATATTTATTATGTACTAGCTATTTCCCGCGGCTTCACCAGCGTGGACACCGTTTCTATGACTTTTCGAAGGTTGCGCTTTTCGTAGCCTATGTATTAATCCGGGTCCTAATGCGTCTTCCTACCAAATTTCAGCCAGATCCGTTTAGGATTTTTTTTGGCTGAAAGGGTAACAAATATACATTCATACATTCTTACAAATTTTCGCGTTAATTATATTAGTAGTGGCGTCGGTGGCTCAACCGGTAACGACTCGGTCCTCCTAACCAGAGGTGCCGGGTTCAAATCCGGACGGCCAATGTACCAATGAGTTTTTCGATACTTACGTACATTTACTCACCGATTGCTTTAACGGTGAAAGAAAACATCGTGAGGAAACCTGCACACACCTGCGAAGAAACTCGTTGGTTGTGTGTGAAGTCGACCAGCCCGCACTGGGCCCGCGTGGTCGACTAAGGCCCTATCGCCCTAATTCAGGGCAGGCTCGAGCCGATCGGTGGGGACAAATATGATGATATTAGTAAGTAAATCATTGAGCCAGTCACTGATGCAATAAACATATTAAATCTACCTTTACAAATCAATCTGAAAACAGCCTCAGAAGTCCTGAACACAAGGCCTTCTTATTGGAGTATCTTCTCGTGGCTCTGAGGTGGAGTACAGTTCATTCTTGCGCTGGTACCATAAAAGGAGGACCACGCAGACCAGGCAGATGATAACGAAGAAGCCCAACATGAAGAGAAGATACAGCTGAAAGAAGACACATAATATACATGATATAGAATTTTCATGTTATGTATAGAGCGTCGGTGGCGTAACGGCTGAACCAAAGTATATATAAGGTCTAACAAAATTAGCTGAAACTATTTTAACTGGTGCTTCTACCCATAAAACTGAACAACTTTCCCCATGAAACCCATAGTCAGATCTCAAAAAAAATTTGAACTTCCCATAATAAGTTGGCTGATCAGCTGATCGAGTTAGTATGGGAGGACCAATTTTTTTTGCGATTTGTCTATGGGTTCCATAGGGAAAATTGCTCAGTTTCATCGGTAGAAACACCAGTTAAAATAGTTTCAGTTAATTTTGTTACACCTTATATATTAGTACTAACATACAGTATGGACACTCCCTGCCGCTCTCTAGATTGCGACCTCACCCCCTCGTCACCCGGATTGATACATATTGGTTACAGTTTGGTTGTCTAACGTATAGATAACGCCGCCATTTTGTTTGTTCCGTCATTCCTTTTTTGAAATGTCATTTCTGGCCCGTTGTATGAAGTGTCCAGGTTGTGGCTGAACCCTGCCACGTACCGATGTGTTTTCGAATTTCGATTTCATATGTACGTTTATCCTACGCTCTTACGGTGAAGGAAAACATCGTGAGGAAACCTGCACACGCCTGCGAAGAAACTCGAAGGTTGTGTGTGAAGTTGACCAATCCGCACTGCCCCATGTGGTCGACTAAGGCCCGATCGCCCTAGCTCAGGGTAGGCTCGAACCCCTCGGTGGGGATGCATATGAGCTGATATGATGACGATATTATGTATTTACTTGTAACGAGTGAAACTTAAAGTTAAGTCATCAAATACGTCGGTGACTCAACGGTTAAGACTCGATTCTCCTAACCGGAGATCTCGGACATCAAAAGACATGAAATAGACATCTTATTTGATAAAATACATTTAAACATCATTTCATGATTATTATATCAGCTCATATACGTCCCCACCGAGGGGCTCGAGCCTACCCTGAATCAGGGCGATTAGGCCTTAGTCGACCACGCGGGCCCAGTGCGGGTTGGTCGACTTCACACACAATCTTCGAGTTTCTTCGCAAGCGTGTGCAGGTTTCCTCACGATGTTTTCCTTCACCGTTAAAGCAATCGGTAATTATATGTACGTAAGTTTTTGAAAAACTCATTGGTACATTGGCCGTCCAGATTTGAACCCGGTACCTCTGGTTAGATGGACCTAGTCGTTACTGGTTGAGCCACCGACGCTTTTTTATTTCATAATAATCCCTACTAATAATATTATAAATGCGAAAGTAACTCTGTCTGTCTGTTACGCTTTCCCGCAAAAACTACTGAAAGGATTTGGCTGAAATTTGGTAGGTAGATAGATTAGGACCTGGATTAAGACATAGGCTACTTATTACCACGCTCGCGAGCCGCTTGCGGCTCGCGCACTGCGCACCCTCGAAAAGTCATAGAAACGTGGTCCACGCGGGTGAAGCCGCAGGGAACAGCTAGTAGCAAATAAAATTAAATTGAATTATAATTGATATTTTGAAAAAACTACTACTAAATTAATAAATTAAAAGAATTTGTTAGTTTAACTAACTTTTAAATTTATAAATTCGGAGTACCTACGTGTATAAAATGCTCGACAAGCCAGTGACGTAACGTTGTCTTAAAATTCGGTAGGCTAAGAGCATCGACGAAACCGCGTTATACTCGTGACCGGGTGCTGTCCGTGTGAACTGGCCTACTCTTGTCGACGACATTAATGACATTCAATGATTTTTAGGACATTCAAGTTCTCGAGTGGCGACTACGTACCGGAAAACGTAGCGTAGGAAGTTCTCCCACGCGGTGGACCGACGACCTGCTGAAGATCGCGGGAAGCCGATGAATGCGGGTAGCGCAGGACCGGTCGTCGTGGAAATCCTTGGAAAAGGGCTGTGTCCAGCAGTGGACGTTATTCGGCTGATATAATGATGATGATGAATGATTTTCCATGACAAGAGGAGTTTGTGCGAACGAAGGGGTAACCCAGGCAAAGTACCTGCTTTATATCTCCATCTCAACTTTTCTGTATCTACGAATACAGCCGTTGTCCTCTCTCCGCCGCCGTCTTTTTTTTTTTAATTTTTTTTTATTTACAATTGGTAAGCCCTTGGCATCATCTCACCTGATGGTAAGTGACGATGTTGCCGAAGATGGAAGTGGGCTTACCAAGATTCCCCAATCGTCGCTAGCCTTTCTCTGTCTACCCCCTCCACGCGGCCGTAACGCTTTTACGTGACAGAAAAAATCCTAATACCCCCCATCTATACAGGTTGTAACAAAATTGGTGTAGGTCCCGTTAACTGGGGCTTCTACTCATCATACTGAACAAAAATTGTTTTTAGTCTTCATACAAATCGATCAGCTGATCGACCGATTTTGTGAATTTTAGTATGGAGGCTCCAATTATTTTTTTTTGAGATTTGACTATGGGACTATGGGTGGGCAGATGAGCTTGCAAGAACCGAAGCAGAGACACCAGCTATTGGACCTGAACCAATAGTGGGAGTGTCACGTTGCACGGGGAAAAGAATGCTAAAGGAATAGGCAAATGAACAGAGTAAAGCACTCTGGGCAAATTCTCCAGGCCAAAAGCATTCAAAAATGCTCATTTCTGGTTTCTCTCGGGGGTATACGTCTAGAGCACTGCAATTGCAAAAGCCTGGACTTCGAGCTCTCGTCAGAACTCTGACTGGCCACTGCAAGCTTAATAAACACCTAAATCAAATGAAGCTTGCAGTCTCAGACGAGTGCCGATTTTGCCTCGAAGAAGAGGAGACACCTCTTCACTTACTCTGTGAGTGCGAGGCACTCGTCCAAGCCAGAAGTCGCTCCCTGGGTGGGCCAATGATAGCACCAGAGGACATCAGGGAGCTCGATCCCAAGTGCATCGTCCAGTTCATCAGAACTATTGGCCTTGAGGAAATTATATAACAGGGGCAGTGATCACAATAGATCTTGTAGGTCGCGGTGATCCATTAGGACCCTCTTTTCGTCCTATTCCCCTCTTACCCAATAATAATAATAATAATAATAATAATGGGTTCCTTGGAGAAAATTGTTTAGTATGTCGAGTAGAACCCCCAGTTAACGGGTCCTAAAATAAATAATTTTGTTACACCTTGTATAGAAGTTTCACTTAAAAAAAAAACCAAGTGTGGCAGACTTTATCCGTGAATGGGCAATTGGGCACAGCCTCCTGCCGTGGCGCATATTGTGCGACTAAAAGGCCTCACGCTTCTTATATTTTACTGATTTTTCCTTCGCAATTACGGTGACTTGTAAAACTAGCTGGCACGGTTTATTATAACAGCTCATATACGTCCCAACCGAGGGGCTCGAGCCTACCCTGAATCAGGGCGATTAGGCCTTATGCTTAGGCCTTAGGCTGGCACGGTAATCTCAAAAATATTAAGATAATTGTGAAGCTGCGACTTTACATACAAACGGCGTTAACGATTTTCACCTCTTATATGTTAACTTATTTGCACCAATTTTTATAGGTTGTCATTCAGAACAAAAACTAAGCTTATGCGTTTTTGTTTTTTCATTAAAGTTAATAAGTTAAATTTTATTGTCGTTCACGTGTTTTCATACAAGTTTAATTTTGGCCATTTTTTTTAAATTAGTTAATTAAAAAACGAAACGTATAAGCTTAGCTTTTGTTCTGACTGACAATGTATCTAATATGGGTCTTAATCGGTTTACATTTAAGAGGTGAAAATCGTTAACGCCATTTGTATGAAAAGTCGCAACTTCAAAATCCTCTTATGGGAGGAGAATAGCACGCACTCTCCATACAAAAAGAGAAAACCTTTTTTTCACCTCTGAATAATATCCGATCATAATAATTTTTAATATGTCATTGACACAATGAAAAAGAGATTTCCAGGTTTTTCTTTTTTCATTGCAACTAATTAAGTTCAGTTTTATTTGTCGTTCAGTGTTTTTATATAAAACTAATTTTGGCCATTATTTGTTTATTTTAAATCTTCTTCTTAGCGTGTCGATGGCAGACACTACACTGTAGCAGCCCAGAATTTATCCACGTAAACAGCATTATCAGCCGCTGTCATGAGGTCTTCTTGCGTGCAGATGTAGGGCCACGCAGGGCACGATGTTAAGTGTGTCATCGTTTGAACTGCACCGCACAAACAGTTTATATCACAGTCACCCAAAAATCCCCACCTGACTATGTTTTCTTTGCTCCAACCGGTCTGGGTCCAGAGTCTGTTTAAAGACTTCCAAACCAGCCATGGCAAGTCATGTCCAGGGTGAAGGCTTTCTGATATCGGGACGAATGGTGTTGGTAAGCTTACTTTGTCCTGCCAAAGGTTAAACCTCGCTTTCTTGGGTTCTACTGATAAAGGATAGACACACTTTATAAAACTATTTCGGCTTTTCAGCCGTTGTTGCACTGGGTTGTGGCTATGCATAGGGTGCCGTGTGTCAGTATCCATCTTCGATCTTTCAGAGGAGCTAGCCACCGCCCTGCGCACAGCCGGGGGCGCAATACCAGCTAGTAGGTACAGTTGACTGACTGGGGTCGATTTGAGGCAACCAGTTATGATCCGACAAGTCTCATTTAGAGCTGTATCCACCAGCTTCGCATAGGCAGAGCGACACCATACAGGGCTTGCATATTCGCCTACAGAAAAGGAAAGCGCTACCCTGGAAGTACGCAGAACGTGTGGCGTTGCTCCTCATTTAGTGGTAGTGAGACGCTGCAGCAAGTTTTTGCGAGTGTACACCTTTCTTTTAATCGTTTGGCAGTTCTTATTATAAGTAAGCGATCGGTCCAGGAATATGCCAAGATACCTCGGAGTGCTATTATGAACTACAGGCACACCTTGCCACGTGATGTTAAGCTTACGACTTGCTTGACTATTGCGGAGATGGAAGGCGCAAGACTCAGTTTTTGAGGGGTTGGGTTTAAGTGAGTTTTCCTCATAATAACTGCTCAGGTTATTTAGAGCTCTGGAGAGGTTTAACTCTACTTCCTCGAAACTGGTCGCCTTAGAGGTCAACGTAAGGTCATCTGCGTATAGAAAAATTTATATTTATATATGTGTAAATATTGAAGAGCAGCGGGACAAAGACACTACCCTGAGGTAGTCCGTTCTTTTGTGATCTCCTACGGCTTTTGTCTTGAAGAAGGTGAACTTCAAAGCGACGGTTATGGAGAAATTCTCTGAGAATTGTGACGAATTTGTAGTCACCTGTCATAGTCTCCACTTTCCATAACAGTCGCCTTAGGTTCACTGTGTCGTAGGCTGCGGACAGATCTACAAATACAGTACTAGTTATATTCCTCAGTTCAAAACCATCTTTGATGTGTTGCGTTAGTTTCAGTGTCTGATTGCAACAAGACTTAACTGGTCTGAAATCCGCTTGCTCTGGAATCAAAGTTTGGTCAATAGATCGCGTTAATCGGGACATCAGCAGTCTCTCAAATAATTTGTACGTGTGGCACAAGAATATGCCTGAAGTTTTTAGGACTGTCTGTTGATTTTCCTGGCTTTGGGATGGCTATGACCTTTGATTTTCTCCAGAGGCAGGGTATCGAAGCGGATTCCAGACACTGGTTAAACATTTGCAGTAACCATGACACGGCAACAGGGCCAAGTTGTTTCAACTGCTCAACAGAGATGTTTTAAATCAATAGTTTTAAAATGAAACCTATGAACCTTTTTATTTTGTCAGTAACATATTTAAAAATCCTTATGATCGGATAATGTTCAGAGGATTTCTCTTTTGTATAGGGAGCGCGTGCTATTATTTCCTCTTAAGGCGAAGAATTGATTGGAACAGTTGTCTCTGTCTTTTTCTTTACGTGTAAAGCTTAAAGAAAATAACCACACTTTTTATTTTTTTCAATGGTGTTTTTTTTCAATCAAAAACTATAATGAAAGTATAAAAAATAATAAAATTTGTCACTTTGTGTTATCATAACAAATAATGTTGTATATTTTTGATGTGTAACATCTTTGCTCTCGCTTTCCTGCAATTTGTGGGAGTGATTTCGTGAAATGGGACGGAAATGTGTAACAGGAAATGCGAACGTTTTTTAATTCTCGAAAATTAAGGTTGTCATAGCCATGCCGCCTAGTGTGATGGCAAAGGCAAAGATGACATACTAATATTCGAAGGGTCGGCCCGTGAATGTACGACCCGATAATTAATTAATTTCATAAGTATTTTGTCACATGTTACACATCATATGCGAGTGCAGTAGGTCTCGTTTTTTTTAAAAATTTATACTTAAAAGAGTTGAAAGTAACGGTGTAGACCTATCTTTGGGATTTTTTCCATCGAGCCAAAACTGCTCAATCGTGTTCTAATGGCTTTTGACGTTAAGGAACATTATCAACAATAAGGGTAAATCGTGTTCTAATAGCTTTTGACTTCAAGGAACATTATCAACAATAAGGATATTTTTTTAACCTTGGTTTTTCTGTCGTTTAGGAGCAATTAACGTCAAAAATAACGAAAATCTGTAATATTACCGCCTTATGGGACATAAAATGGCACACGGCCAATCGTCCTACTACATGTTTTTGAAGTCTGAATTTCACCAAAGTACATTTACTTACCGGTAAAGGAAAATATCGTAAGGAAACCTGCACATATGATGTGTATGAAGGTGGCTTTGAACATATAACCGCCGTAATTCAACCACCTCCGTGGCATAATGGTTAGTCCATATGTTTCACACCAGGAAGTTATCAGAGTTAACAACATTGATGTGTTCCGGCATGAAGGTAAGATAGCCGGTTCTCCATTGCGTTGGGGAATCTTGGTAAGCCCGCTTCCATCTTTGGTATCATCGTCACTTACCATCAGGTGAGATGATGGCAAGGGCTTACCAATTGTGAATAAAAAAATGTAAGGTATAATTATAAAATGTCCTGTTATCACACGTGATGCAACACCAGGCAACCACCGTCGGAGAGTTATCAAACCAGATAATCAGTTAGTAGCCAGTGTTAATACAGAATGTCTACCATATCTTAAGTTGTAGCTAAATAATTAATTACATATGATAAATAAGACGAGGAATCTGAATGAGAAGAACTACAGGAGAACCAAAGTAACCAACATAGCTCACACTAAAGTTTAGGCAGTTGGGGCAGTAAAGTTCTCGAGCGGCGACCTCGCACCGGAAAACTTAGCGTAGGAAGGCATCCCACGCGGTGGACCGATGACCTAGTGAAGATCGCGGGAAGCCGCTGGATGCAGGCAGGACCGGTCGTCGTGAATATCTTTGGGCAAGGCCTTTGTCCAGCGGTGGACTTTTTTCGGCTGATAATATGATAAAACGAGGATGAAAGTGACACCAGCAACAGTAATTACGTTTTGGTACAGATAAGCAAACTTGCTGTCACGCTTTTGCCATCAAATAACGGTTTTGTTAACAAAAACTAATCTTTGACATTTTTAAAACAAACTACACATAGATACTGCTTATTATAAAGCTATATAAAAATAAAGAATAATTGAAGTAAAATGTTCAATCGTTTCAAACAATGTTCACTCGTTTGAAACAATAACCCCTAAAAATTATGATCATTGTATTTCAAACAACGATACGACTTACAAAAATAAATTTTGTTTGTTCTGACTAAAGGAAATATAAAACTTAAAATAGAGCTTGCTGAATAGTTGTTAAATGGAGTTACGTCCCAGATACCGCAGTGTCTTAAGACCAAGGTCTTCGACCAGTGTGTGTTGCCAGTGAAGACATACGGAACTGAGACATGGTCGCTTACTATGGGCCTCATAAAAAGGCTCAAGGTCACCCAAAGGGCAATGGAACGTGCTATGCTCGGAGTTTCTCTGCGTGATCGAATCAGAAACAAGGAGATCCGTAGGAGAACCCCAAGTAACCGACATAGCTCTCACAATTGCTAAACTTAAGTGGCAGTGGGCGGGGTACATTGCTCGTAGAACAGATGGCTGTTGGGGTAGTAAAGTTCTCGAGTGGCGACCACCTACCGGAAAACGTTGTGTAGGCAGACCTCCCACTCGGTGGACCGATGACCTGGTGAAGGTCGCGAGAAGCCGCTGGATGCGGGCAGCGCAGAACCGGTGGGCTTGGAAATCCTTGGGAAGGCTTATGTCCAGCAGTGGACGTCCTTTGGTTGATATGATGATGATGCAGTTGTTGTTATTCTGTGGCTTTGTGAGTTTTCTACGTTATTCACCCATGACTCTGCCCTTTTTAAAAATTTTCAAAAACTGAATTGACTAAAAAATCTATAAAATAATTAATCGAAACTGCTCACAAAATTTCACCAGAATCGGTTAAGAAATACGACCTGTAGAGGATACCAGCCAGATAAGTATACGAAAACATTTTTGCTGAAGCTGAAAAACTTGCTGAGTCCTTAATGTAAATGTATTTTGTATTGGCTTTTGCCCGCTGCTACGCTCGCGTGGACATCGTTATTATGACTGTCTTTGAGGGTGAGTTGTGCGTGGACATGAGCTTTCTCTAGATCCTTCAGGAAATATATCGGGCTATTCTGATTATCGTTCTATATCACTGCCCACCCCCTCAACCAATTCTTAAGAAAAAAAATACGAGTGTGCTTTAGACCCCACGACTAAAGTAAAACTTCTTTAACTCCATCTATATGTATGGAAGTTAATACTTAGTCTTCAGAAAATAATTAAATCTTTTTTGTCAGTTTATGAAAATGGTTTTATTATCCTCTAAAAATGATCAAATCTTATATGTTTATTTTGATTATTTTGACAACCGATATTGTTGGTAAACATATATAAATAGTATCTCTCTTTCTATCTTCACTAATTTTTATATCCTTCTTAACTTCCGTTCGCCTCGCCTGATCATACTTCCGTAACGCTCTCGTCACGCATTCACCAGCTTACTCCCCAACTCAAGCGCGCGTAAAGAAGTTTTACTTCAAAAAATCAATTTTAATCCGTTGCTTCGTCGCGACACCGACGTGCGCGAGCGTGGAAGTGAGGTAGTCCCCAGATCCCTCGGGAACTATGTCAGGATATGCTAATTAGTAAATTATCTCATTATTATTACACTTCAAATCAATTGCAGTGTTCAGCAGTGTCAAAATGCCCCTTTGAAAGGCACTGGGCAAAGAAACTTCAAAGAGACCGGTTATGTGATGCCAGGTAGCCA
Organism: Coleophora flavipennella; assembly: GCA_947284805.1. Taxonomy (NCBI): domain Eukaryota; kingdom Metazoa; phylum Arthropoda; class Insecta; order Lepidoptera; family Coleophoridae; genus Coleophora; species Coleophora flavipennella. The sequence goes on from OX369297.1 coordinate 8,798,371, forward strand.
CTCGGGTCCCAACATGTACTACTCGGAAAGGAAAAAGTGCACACTGAGCAATTTATACTGAACTCTAAAAAAACGCCTAACGATTACACACGAATGATTGTTTTCGTAAGATTAACGGAGAGCGAAAGCACGCTGGCCGCCTTTGAACTGACTCACAGCGAACAAAATTCCAAGAACCAAGCTACCGATCGACGCGACGCCAAGAGCGCGCTTCCACCACAAGCAAACAAAAAAAATCCTGCGAGCCAGTACAATGAATTGAGAACCTCTTAATTTTTCGAAGTCGGTAGAAAATATATAGGGTGACTTTTAATTAGTTCTTGATACCAAAGGATATGAATGTACTCGTGATTACAGACAACTTTTCCAAAGAAACTATATGTCAAACATGAAAAAAAATGTTTGGTCCTCCATACATTTTTGCCGATTTGATAACTTATTATTGTATCGGGGACCAAAATTTTTTTTTCTGATTTGACATATAGTTTCTTTGGGAAAGTTGTTTGTAATCACGAGTACATGCATATATTTATTTATCAAGAACTAATTAAAAGTCACCCTGTATAAGTGAACAGATGAACTCGTGAAACTGAACAACTTGCCCCCAGGACCCTAAACAATCAAAGCAAAAAAAGTGTAAACCTATAAAATGTTCGCAAAAAGAATGATCAATAATTGACAAAATGAGAAATCAGTTATTTTGCTCCGTTGGTATACATTTGATTGTATAAGTTTTAATAGGTCTTTACAACTACTCTGACATATAAAAATACTCTGAGACATCATTGTTGATACTTTAGTTTTTGCGAAAGAAAACAAAAAAATAAATTGGCAAAATGCGTGTTGATTCGCTTATTGCTAGACTGTCTATTGTTACTGATACAGACACACGTCGCTTCGGGATCTCAGTTTTCTTTTGTACTTGAAGAGCATACCATCTGCATACCAATATACATATTAGAATAAAACACATACCTACCAGCACAGTCACTCTAAGTTTCTGTGGTACTTTTTATAGCATGTGCAAATAAAATGTTCACCAAGTTTCACAAGTTTAATCATAAATACCTTTAAAATACAAATAAAAACTATGTCCCCCCTTAATTTTTAACTTTTTTTAATTTATATTATTTTTTGTTATAGCGGCAAAACAAAAACACTGTGAAAATTTCGACTGTACATATTATCAGAAGCATATTTAAGAATCCGGCGTCTCGGGCACAAAAAAAATCCGCCACTAGAAGTGACAAAAAACCGACCAAGTGCGAGCCGGAGTTGCGCGGAGGGTTCCGTAGTGCCACACGATAAACGTCACCTTACTGTCACCTTCTGTTTGCGAGAAAATCTATAAGAAATAATCGACAACCTAATTAAAATTTTGATCTAATTTTTCTACTACGACTGGCGAAAGAACAACCGTAAAGGGGGCGGCCGCCCGCGCCCCTCACCTCTTGCCACCCCGGGCCAAGTGCCCCCCTAGACATATGGTAAATACGCCTCTGCCTATTATGATTCACAAAATACAGCCAGCTGATGGACAGACAGACAGACAGACAGACGGACGGACGGACAGCAAAGGCTTAGTAGCAGTATTACAACAGTTCAACGTATTTTATGAGAGCTTTATTCAACGAAACACAACACGGGAAGTTGTATTTAAAAAAATCATCTCCCTCTTACATATCGCGGACGTTCCCTAATTTTTTTATGCATTAACTTTTTTCCATTTTGGGTCATAATGTTACAACTGTGTACAAAATTGATTTATTATAGGTCTAATAATGGTAAAGAAAATTGACTGTGATATACGAATAGACAGATGGACGGACGGACTGACATGACAAAACTATAAGGGTTCCGTTTTTGGAATTTTGACTAACAAAACTGTTTATATTTCAACGACCAAGATAATTTTAGATCCAGACATTAATTATACAATAAATGCTTTGATCCAGTCATTACCCAACACGACAGTAATACAACTGTTATTAAGGTGTATCAAACAATGAAAAGTACACCTATTGGCCAATAGCAAGCACTCATTTATTGTTGGAGTTTACTCCATACGAATCGTTTTTCATCTAAGGCGCCCGGTATAAAAAAAATGTGAGGAGTAAAATATAGTGATCGAATGACCGTGTCACGTTTTTTGAAACAACTATGTTTTTTGAAGTATTTTTGGAGTTTACTCCTTAAGAATTGATTTTCATAATATATAAGGTGTGTAATGTGTGTATGCGTGTAATGTGTGTAATTTGTCTGTAATGTATGCGTAATGTATGTAATGTGTGTAATGTGTATATAGTGTGGTTGTAATGTGTGTGTAATGTGTATGATATGTGTGTAATTTATGTGTAATGCGTGTGTAATGTATGTAGTGTAAGTGTAATGTGTGTAATTTGTCTGTAATGTGTGTGTAATATGTGTAATGTTTGTGTAATAGGTATAATTTGTATGTAATGTGTGTAGATTGTGTGTGTAATTTGTCTGTAATGTGTGTGTAATTTGTGTGTATAATGTGTGTGTAATATGTTTGTAATGTATGTAATGTGTATGTAATGTATGTAATATGTGTGTATGTAATGTGGGTGTAATGTGTGTGTCATATGTGTGTAATGTGTGAAATGTTTGTGTAATGTGTGAAATGTGTGTGTGTGTGTGTACGTACGTCGGTATTTGTGTATGTCCTGTAGCCTGTAGGCTCGTCCTGTAGCCTAGATGGATTTTAGAGTGTGAGGTGTCGTTAGATTTGTCTTGTCAGAATTGAACAAATTGGTCGCAATTTTGAACTTTTAGTTACTGGACCGCTTGCTTCCAATATTTGAGGGTCCCAGAGGTCCTTTTTAACCCCCGACGCAAAAAAGAGGGGTGTTATAAGTTTGACCGCTATGTGTGTGTGTGTGTCTGTGTGTGTGTCTGTGTGTCTGTCTGTGTGTCTGTCTGTGGAACCGTAGCTCTCAAACGGGTGAACCGATTTGGATGCGTTTTTTTTTATTTACACGCAGGTTTTTTGGCGATGGTTCTTAGATACGTTTTATCAAAATCGGTTCAGCCGTTTCAAGGTCATCAGCTCTTTTGTTAGCTGCGGTAGGGTTCTTAGACTCTTAATGTGTATTTACTTTACTTTCAAACATACATGTGACCTAAAACTTGAAACACTCATGTATGCTTAATAACTATGCAGGATTATGGAACTCTTGGTCTGATGCTGCAGCCAGGATATCCAGAACACTAGCACACTCTTAAAAAAATAATAGCAGATATGTCGTATTTGGACTCGTTTTGTTCAGTATTTGATTCTGCATACAATGGAATGGTGGCAACACGGTGAGCTGATGCTGCAGCCAGGATATCCAGAACACTAGCACATCCTTGAAAAATTAATAGCTGATATGTCGTGTTTGGACTCGTTTTGATCAGTATTTGATTCTGCATACAATGCAATGGTGGCAACACGGTGAGCTGATGCTGCGGCCAGGATATCCAGCACACTAGTACACTCTTAAAAAAAATAATAGCAGATATGTCGTGTTTGGACTCGTTAACCCCCGACGCAAAAAAGAGGGGTGTTATAAGTTTGACCGCTATGTGTGTGTGTGTGTGTGTGTGTCTGTGTATCTGTGTGTCTGTCTGTGGCACCGTAGCTCTCAAACGGGTGAACCGATTTGGATGCGTTTTTTTTTATTTACAAGCAGGTTTTTTGGCGATAGTTCTTAGATACGTTTTATCAAAATCGGTTCAGCCGTTTCAAGGTCATCAGCTCTTTTGTTAGCTGCGGTAGGGTTCTTAGACTCTTAATGTGTATTTACTTTACTTTCAAACATACATGTGACCAAAAACTTGAAACACTCATGTATGCTTAATAACTATGCAGGATTATGGAACTCTTGGTCTGATGCTGCAGCCAGGATATCCAGAACACTAGCACACTCTTAAAAAAATAATAGCAGATATGTCGTGTTTGGACTCGTTTTGATCAGTATTTGATTCTGCATACAATGCAATGGTGGCAACACGGTGAGCTGATGTTGTTAAAATCCGTTAAATTTTTGACATACCTACGTACCTGAAACTATGACTAACTGTAAACTAAATATTATTGAGATAAACCTTCGCTTTGATTTCTTATATAAACCCCCGACGCAAAAAGAGGGGTGTTATAAGTTTGACGCCAATTTCTGTGTGTTTGTGTCTGTTTGTCTGTGGCATCGCAACTCTCGAACGGATGGACCGATTTTGATGCGGTTTTTTTTTACGTGAAACAAGTTTCCTTGCGGTGGTTCTTAGCTATAATCGATAAAGATCTGTTCAGCCGTTTGAGGGTTATCAGCTCTTATCTAGGTGACTAAGGGATCTGGGCAACTTATACAGGTCTGATCGATTCAAAATTTGGTGCCCTGTTAATGTAAAAATATTGCAAAACCATGATAACCTTGAACTGTTGATGCAGCATCTCCTAGAATCTGCAGAATACCCAACTCCTCAAAAACTTTCAGTAGAAGTATCGTGTTTGGGCTCAAAAAAAAATTCAAATCAATTTATTTCAAATAGGTGTTTACACACACTTTAATAGAAATTATTAGAATAGTCTCAATGAATAGGTGTTAGATATAATATGGTAACCTTGACCTGATGCTGCAGCATCTCCTGGAATCTGCTGAAGCAGCGGTTAAAAAAGTAAAAAACTTCCATGGGTCCATGGATTTGAAGTTTAGAGTTATAACACATTTAATTGCAGCTTCAAACAAGGGAGGTGAGCAACTTCCACAGGCTTGATCGATTCAAAATAGGCTAGATTTTGTGTCGCAGTATCGTGTTTCGTCCCGGAAACTATTTGTATGAATGTGGGGGTAGAGTTTCGATTGTATGTAATAGTTTAAAGTTTAAAAAGCACGAAATAAAAATTAAATTAAAAATTTAAAAAACCCCCGACAAAAACCTCTAAAAAGTAAACAATAATATGTATTGACCCTTTGAGTTTAATTTAAGTAGTAATATTTTGATCCAAGAGTCGTCGCGTAGGGGGACCGCTAAGTAAATAAAATAAAAACAGAATACAACTGATTTACTTTACTACAAGTAATTAGTAATAACTTCACAACTTAGCGGTCCCCCTACGCGACGACTCTTGGATCAAAATATTACTACTTAAATTAAACTCAAAGGGTCAATACATATTATTGTTTACTTTTTAGAGGTTTTTGTCGGGGGTTTTTTAAATTTTTAATTTAATTCACGAATCCGTTGTCAGAATTAAAGAAAAGTGGTCGCCATTTTGAACTTTTTAGTTACTGGACGGAATGCTTTCAAAATCGATATCGGAGGGTCCCTGAAGTCCCTTATAACGAATCCGTTGTCAGAATTGACCAAAGTGGCCGCCATTTTGATTTTTTTACTTACTGGACCAATTGCTTCCAAAATCGATATCTGAGGGTCTCTGAGGTCCCTAATCACAAATCCGTTTTCAGCATTGAAAAAATTGGCCGCCATCCCCCAACACATTTATAATCGTTAGTAAGGAGTAAACTCCAGTCGTGCGTCGGACGGAGCTGACACACACACTTTATGTTTTTAAAGTACACTTAATGACCAATAGCAAGCACTCATTTCTTTTTTAAAAGTACACCTAATGGCCTTTCTTTACGTGTAAAAAGTAACGAAAACAACCACACTTTTTCACTTTTTCAATGGTTTTTCGTTTCAATGAGAAACTACAATGAAAGTATATAACATTACTCATTTTGTATTATATAAATTTATGCTTCAATATAGTAGTCATAACTAGAGTTGACAGTATCGGTGTAGATCTATCTTTGAGATTTTTTTTCTATCGAGCCAAAACTGCTCAATCGTGTTTCTAATAGCTTTTGACTTTAAGGAACATCATCAACAATAAGGGTATTTTTTTTCAACCTTTTGTTTCTATCGTTTAGGAGTAATTGACGTCAAAAATAACGTAAAACTGTAATATTACCGCCTTAAGCGTTGTGCATCCCTAGCGTGCTCCATATAAACGAAGTTTTGTTATTATTTTAATATTAATCATTCAGAGTTATTGTTTCATTTTGTTTTTGGTTTTATCAGACTTCCGTCTCTTTCTTATCGTGTGGCACAATTAAACGTGCTATCCAAGGGATATACGGGGCGGTTGCCTGGTGATGCACTTAGCATCACCCGCGGTCACGTGTAGGGCATATAGATTTACACCTACGGACGTGTGCGACGCGACCTTCATACAAATTTGGAATCAGATGTGCAGGTTTCCTCACAATGTTTTCCTTCACCGCCAAAGCAATCGGTAAGTATATGTATGTAAGTTTCGAAAAACTCATTGGTAAATTGGCCGTCCGGATGCACCTCTGGTTAAGAGGACCGAGTCGTTACCGGTTGAGCCACCGACGCTTTTTGAAAAGTTCCGTAAAAATATTATTATTAAAACAAGAATCGAACTTCTATTCCATGTAGCACGCTAGAGATACGCTCCTCTTAATATCTTCTGAAAACATGACATCACCGTACGACAAAAACAAGCCTCTACGCATGCGCAAATAAAAACTTCAAATATCAAAAGCGATTGAAAAGAAAATTCTTTAACAAATATACACATCATATGAATTTTTGTAAGAAATGTAAAGAAAAAAAAAATGAGAAAGTAGACTTACACCAAAAATGAAGAATAGTTTGGAGTATGTGGACATGGCATCCATGGCGAAACACTAGCTACAATCTGTGTCCATGGAGGTTTCCATGGGACTGACGGGTCGCAAGGGGAAAAGTAAAACGGGGCATCCTGCCAACTCCTTTACATACATTCCGTGAAGCTGATTATTTATCGATTTCGTCTTGTGAGTATCAGAAAAATACTCTTCGCTCTTTTATTAAGATTGATGTAGTAATGTTCACGTCAAGTGGGAATAAATTGATGAATGAAGGGATCAGAATGTTTAAAGGCGTATACAGAATTATTACATTACGTCAACACAAGCTCTATAAATACTTAAAGACTTTTTAGCGGGAAAGTACTTTCAGCAAAGTATTTTTTATGTGTTTATTGTGTAGCATAATAAAAAAAGCGTCGTCGGTGGCTCAACCGGTAACGACTCGATCCTCCTAACCAGAGGTCCCGGGTTCAAATCCGGACGGCCAATGTACCAATGAGTTTCTCTAAAATTACGTACATATACTTACCGATAGCTTTAACGGTAAAGAAAAACATCGTGAGGAAACCTGCACATCTGATTCCAGATGTGTATGAAGGTCGCGTTGCACACGTCCGTATGTGTTAATCTAAACACCCCACACGTGACCGCGGGTGATGCTAAGTGCAACACCAGGCAACCGCCGTCTATCCCTTAGAAAGCACGATTAATTGTGCCACACGATTAGAAGAAGAAGCATAATAAAATAAAAGTGTGTATTTTTGTGGTTTTTGTTCCCACAAGAAGTCCGCGAAAGCTTCAGCAAAATTGATATCATTTTACTGAAGTGTGTAGGTTAGTTTAGTTTGTAAGAAATTCTAGTTACAAATTAACAATTATTATAAAAATACTTAAAACTGTAAAGAAGTGAAAAATGTTTTAAAATTGTCAGAAGGACACTTGATTCCGTGGCCAAGAAGAATAAAAACAAATAAGGTAGTAATTAGATACATGGGTATACTTTTGAAATTCACGCGATGAAGGAGTAAGGAAGTATTCTCACGGCGAAAAAATTACTTACCTACCTGCAACTGACTATCGTTAACTGATGAAGTTTTTAAGCCGCCTATAAGACCTCTGATACGTCTTAACGACTGTCATCCAGTGATAGTAACCAGTGCCAACGGCTTAACGTGCTTTGCGAAACAATTTAACTCATCTAGGTAATGACCCTGCTTCTGGACATTTAACCTATGTGATTGAACCAACCACGCAAACGCGCTGAGCTACGACCGTTTCTGACCATCACATGAATGAATTAAATAATGTAATTTGTGGCGGCAACTGCAGTAACCCGCCACTGAACATTAACACAAGCGACGAGAGAACAAAAGAAATACGACACCTAGAACGCGCTATTAGAATTTCTTCAGCGCTGAGTATATATACAGATACCGATCATCAACGATTGGTCCACGGCCGGACCCCAAGCATACCACCTCGCCTGGCGGAGATATCTCCCTTTGCTCTCGTCGAGTAGGAACGCACCGTTCCTAAATTAATAGAAAAAACCATGAGACGTTTATAAGAGTGTACAGAGGCCAGCACATTAAGCCTAGACACTTTGGACTTTGTACCGTTCTTATTCCGTAAAGCGTTTGGACCAGAATCGCACTACGAGTGTCTAGCTTGATGTGCTGACCTCTGTACCTACAATAAATTAAAATACCTCCTGTCGAGCTCCATGTATGAGAGTATAAAACACAAAAAAAGAAACTGCTAAGACAACCTTATTAGCTTGTTTTAACATTATTCAACCGACTTTCAAAAAGTAGGAGTTTCTCAATTCGACTGTATGTTTTTTTTTTAATCTTTGATACGCAATATTTTCGCATATTTTTAACCAATTTTTATTATTCTATAGGGCATGCTCCCGAGATGGTTCCATATAAATTTTATCAAAATTGGTGTAGTGCTTTATGAGAAAATTAAAAAAAACCAGAAACAATAATGCACAGCTGTACTAAGTTGTTGCGGTGGAAGTCGATTTTTTAACGTGTTTAGCGTTATCAATTATTTTGCACACAGCGCACCAATTTTGTTATTTGTCGTGATACAGGCCATAGTAACAAGCATCGTGTAAAATTTTCAAGTGGCTGTTAAAAAGACACAGTACTGTGACAGACTGGCAGATGGACGGACAGACGAACGGAGTATGCTTACTGATAGGGTTCCGTAAAACACTATTTGGGTACGGACCCCCAAAAACTTTAGGAATGCTTTATTAAACGCTTTTTCCACTCTGGGAAACAAAACGTCAAAAACATCTGGACTACACATAGCGAGCATGAAATAGCTACCTGTTTCCGTGTGCAACAGTGCAAGGTCATCAGATACGAACGCTCACCTGTATATAGGTAAGCATACTCTGATGAATTTGACGGTGATATTAAAAGAGGACACGTTATAACAGAACTTTACTGCCCAAACGGCCATCTGTTCTGCGAGCAATGTGCCCCGCCCACTGCCACTTAAGTTTAGCAATTCTGGGAGCTATGTCGGTTACTTTGGTTCTCCTACGGATCTCCTCGTTTCTGATTCGATCACGCAGAGAAACTCCGAGCATAGCACGCGCCATTGCCCTTTGGGTGACTTTGAGCCTTCCTATGAGGCCCATAGTAAGCGACCATGTCTCAGTTCCGTATGTCATCACTGGCAACACACATTGGTCGAAGACCTTGGTCTTAAGACACTGCGGTATCTGGGACGTAAAGATATTGCGAAGCTTCCCGAACGCTGCCTAGCCAAGTTGGATTCGACGATTAATCTCTTTCTCGAAGTTGGACCTACCTAACTGGACTGTTTGTCCCAGGTATACATATTCGGTAACAACTTCGAGTGTAGAGCCACCAACCTTCAGAGGAGTAGGTACGACACGGACGTACACGCACCGGAAAACGTAGTGTAGGCAGGCCTCCCACTCTGTGGACCGATGACCTGGTGAAGGTAGCGGGAAGGCGCTGGATGCGGGCAGCGCAGAACCGGTCGTCGTGGAGATCCTTGGGATGATGATGATTAAAAGTGGGTGATGCGTCCATATTAGAAGAATTGTGTTGGTACACAGGTAGGCGCTGACTAAGGCAGCTTGCATGATCGCTAGCCGCGCTAACGCTGAGTATGCTTGTTATTTTGCTCTTTCACAACAGTTGTTCAGTTTAATTAGTAGCAGCCTTCCTGAAATTATATGGTATACTAGCTTTTGCCAGCGGCTTCGCTTGCGTCAACATAATTTCTATGACTGTCTCCGAGAGTGTGCTGTGCGTGCAAAAAAGTAGCCTATATGTTAATCCAGGTTCAACTTTCAGCCAGATACGTTCAGAAGTTTTGGCATGAAAGAGTATAGGTACCGAACATCCATACATACAAACTTATGCGTTTAAAATGTTAGTAGGATACTCTGTTTATTGGGTTTTATTGTTTGCTTGCATCATGAAAAGAAAAGGAGTAATCTTTGTTGAGAAATAAGTTGGAAAACGTTGTATAATTTGTTTTTAATGCGAAATAAAATGTTTGCATACAAATATGCAGAGGGGTGCATGCATGTCGCAGGTTAGTCGCCAAATCCGACTTTGTTATTTATTTTTAATTATTGTATTTAATTTATTCTCATGAAATACACGAATATGATACATGATATGAATATGATATGATATGAACTCATGAAATACGAAAAAGCGTCGGTGGCTCAACCGGTAACGACTCGGTCCATCTAACCAGAGGTACCGGGTTCAAATCTGGACGGCCAATGTACCAATGAGTTTTTTAAAAAAACTTACGTACATACTTACCGATTGCTTTAACGGTGAAGGAAAACATCGTGAGGAAACCTGCACACGCCTGAGAAGAAACTCGAAGGTTGTGTGTGAAGTCGACCAACCCGCACTGGGCCCGCGTGGTCGACTAAGGCCTAATCGCCCTGATTCAGGGTAGGCTCGAGCACCTCGGTGGGGACGTATATGAGCTGTAATGACACGAATATACTATACTTATCCTCTTTGACCTACACTTATTATTATTATTAACGCTCATACTAGGGATGACGTATGCTATAGTCATCTGATTTACTTTTTATCATCTGTCAAAAACGATATTTTGTTTCTAAAATGTTTGAAATACCTAGGCGTGACGTCATAGTTTTGTAGCGTCATGTATGTACTCATTTTGTGATTTTGGTGAATTAAAAATCGAAGACTTGGTGGAAAACAAAACGAGTAAGGTTTTTCGAAGTTCAAGTAGGCGGACAATGTAGTGATCAAGAGTTCATTATTTATTTCTGATGCTTCGTCATCCCTTTTGACCAACTGGCCGACTGACTAAATGAATGACTATTTAACGCTGTCAAAATGATTATTCTCTTTTTGCTTCAACCGCCTCCGTAGCGTAATCACACCAGGAGGTCGCAGGTTCGATTCCCTGCGGGGTCAACGTTGTAAGACTCGTTTTGGTTGGTGGTAGGGCATTTTCATAGCCCGCCTGGCTAGCTACCACAGTGTTTTCTAAGTCTTGCCGCCAAACATTGATGTGTTCTGTCTTGAAGATAAGATAGCCTTGTGTTGGGGAATCTTGGTAAGCCCGCTTCGATTTTCGGCAACATCTTCACTTACCATCAGGTGAGGTGATGCCAATGGCTTACCAATTGTGGGTAAAAAAAAAGATCAAATTTTATCTTATCTTAGTATCTTATTTTATTTTTGGTTTTTATTCCTTGTGTAAAAGAAATAAAATAAAGGCCCTCCTTCAGAAATTTCAGAAAAACTTATTTATTTGGTTTCACATACCTATATTTTTAAATTTCTAACTAGGTTTTGCACGCAGCTACGCTCTCGTGGGCATCGTTTTATCATTCACCCTCAAAGACAGCCATAAATACGACACCCACGCATCGTTTTTATGACTGCCTTTAAGGATAAATGGTGCGCGAACCGCAAGCGGCTCGCGAGCGTACCCAGGGGTTTACTCCAGATCCCTCGGGAACTATGTCGGGTTATTCTGATTAGCAGTGTATGTCATTTCCCACCCCCTCAACAATTACGAGTATATGCAAAAAATGACGTCGTTGCTCTTTTTTTTTTAATTAAAAATATGAGTGCGTTTGGCTGCACCTCACCTGATGGTAAGTGCCGATGCAGCCGAGGATGTGACACGCAAGCTCAAATATTGCCTATTCAGTCTCGTCTTGAAGATTCCTAAATTATACGAATCGGGGAATACAGACGCTGGAAGGGAATTCCACTCCTTGGCCGTTCGCATGATGAAGAAATAAGCAAAACGTTCGTGCGAAAAGGTGGAACATTGACTACAAAGGGGTGGAACCGCTCTCCGCGCCTGGTCGTCTGATGATGAAATGGAGAGGGGGGAATGAGGTCGTGAAGTTCCAGGGCACACTCTCCGAAATGAATCCTGTAGAACACTGATAGACAGGCGACTTTGCGGCGATGCTCGAGGCTTTGGAGCCTGTTTGATACAAGTTCCTCGCGGCTCCTTTGCGACGCCGACGTGCGCGAGGCTTGAAATGAGTTTTCCTCAGCTCGGGCTACTTCTCATTCATTTCTCACCCCCTCAACCATCTTTATGCAAAAAATCACAACAGTCCGTTGCTCCGTAGAAATCAACCAAGAAAAGAGTTTTTTTTTTCAGTTCCCTTTAAGAACTGTATCGGACTATGCTATTTTCACCGGATAAAAAGTAGCTTATGACCTTTCCCATGCTACAGGCTACGTGCATGACTAATTTCATGAAGATTGGTTGGGATGTTGAAGCGTGAAGAGGTAACAAACAAACACATTTTCACATTTATAATATTTAGTTAGCATTTAACAAAATCACTTACGTAGTAGGTCAACGATAATGACAAATTATGACGTCACAGTTTAATATTTTAAAAAAATATGTTTTTTTTAATTCATAAAATGAAAGTCTAGATGACATGTAGACAACTTTTAGTTTCCGATTTTGTAACGCAAATAGGTTCGCTACAAAAACATTTTATTGGACGCCTTAGGCGCCTTACAACTACTTATCAATTATTATGGAGTTCATTTTATTTTTTATTACAAGCTTTTGTTTAACTTGCAATGTATGTATGTTTTGTTCGGGTGGAATCTTGCAACTCAATTTTGAAGCAGATATCCTCAACCGATTGAGATAAAATTTTGCATACACATTTCGTTTGGTTGACAATGGATGGTGACATAAGTGATGTCATTCTAAATCCAATATGGCGGACTCCCAAAGATGACGGACTAGTAATTTTTTTATGTACCCCTATGATATGAGTATCAAATGAAAGGGTTTCCTGAGAGGAATACGAAATAATTAATTCTTTTCAAATAAAAGCTTGTACCTAAAAGTTTTAAGTTTTTTTTTTTATTCACAATTGGTAAATCCATGACAACATCTCACCTGATGGTAAGTGATGATGTTGCCGAAGATGGAAGCGGTCTTACCAAGATTCCCAAATGCAATGGGGAACTGGCTATCTTATCTTCATGCCGGAACACACCAATGATATCAACATTGATATTTGGCGGCAAGACTTAGATAAGATGGTGGTAGCTAGCCAGGCGGACTTAGAAAATGCCCTACCACCAACCAAACCGAGTGGTGTTTGAAATGATATTTTTACCTATGTGTATATGTACCTTGCTTTATTTATTTTATCTTTTTTTTTGTCTACTCTTGTTTTATTGTTTTGTGTTGAGTTGTAGTGTTATGTCTAATAAATGTTTGAATCTGAATCTGAAATGTTTTTCCTTTCTGTCCGGGAGGGAAATGTTTCAAAATGGCGGCTGCCAGACGAATGGTTAGTAATGTTCATTGAGAGTTTCTAGTTCCTACAGACGCACTTACAAGGGTAGTTTCAAGTTTACAACGCAAACTGTTTAGGTTTCACTTAGTGGTAATTTCTATAGAAACCCAGGTGCTTTGATCTAGATACACGGCAGTGTGTCAGCCAAGTTCGTAGAAAATAATTGAAAACGCTAAACACGTTAAAAAACCGACTTCCATCGCAACAAATTAGTACATTTTTGCATTATTATTTTTGGTTTTTGTTAATTTTCTACTAAAGTACAACACCGATTTTAATAAAATTTATATGGGACCACATGGAAAGCACTAGCTTTCAAATAAAAAAAGAAACGTAAAAATCGGTTCACCCAGTCAAAAGTTATGAGGTAACAAACATAAAAAAAAAACATACAGACGAATTGAGAACCTCCTCCTTTTTGGAAGTCGCTTGAAAAAAGAAATTGGAATAACAAATGGTTATCTATTTAAAATAGGTGCAAATTACACTTTTTCTGATGGTCATAAAATGGTAATTACTTACATAATGTCATTTGTGAATAATTGGAAACGCTAAATACGTTAAAAAACCCTACTTCCATCGCAACAACTTAGTACCATTTTGCATTATTATTTTTGGTTTTTCTAAATTTTCTAAAAGAGTTATCATCATATCAGCTCATATACGTCCCCACTGAGGGGCTGAAGCCTACCCTGAATTAGGGCGATCCCAGTGCGGGTTGGTCGACTTCACACACAAGCTTCAACTTTCTTTGCAGGCGTGTGTGCAGGTTTCCTCACGATGTTTTCCTTCACCGTTAAAGCAACCGGTGAGTAAGCGGTGAGTGTATGTACGTCATCATCATCATCCTAACAGCCGAAGGAAGTCCACTGCTGGACATAGGCCTCCCCCAAGGATCTCCACGACGACCGGTTCTGCGCTGCCCGCATCCAGCGGCTTCCCGCGACCTTCACCAGGTCATCGGTCCACCGAGTGGGAGGCCTGCCTACACTACGCTTTCCGGTGCGTGGTCGCCACTCGAGAACTTTACTGCCCCAACGGCCATCTGTTCTAGGAGCAATGTACCCCGCCCACGTATATACGTAAGTTTCGAAAAACTCATTGGTACATTGACTATCCAGATTTGAACCCGGCACCTCTGGTAAGGCGAACCGCGTCGTTACCGGTTGAGCCACCGACGCTTCATCAAAAAAGTACTAGACAGATTTTGATAAAATCTATATGCAACCAATTTAGGAGTTGAATGTTGATGGTTTTTGATTAAATGAATATGCATCTTGTTGTACTCTTGTGGAGAAGTGTGGTAATATGGAACAATTTTATATCTTCCATGATTTATAACTTTCGTGGCGACATGACATTTAAAACGCTCGTTAGCGCGATGCTTAAGCGTCACCGTCAGTCGTCTCCGCGCGAATGTCGGAAATAGTGCAATATATTAAAAAAAAAATGAAAATAAGCCTAGATGGCTCGTTTTACCACACGAGGTATTAGAGATGAACGTGCAGACAGTCGTATTAATGGATATGTCTTGCTTTTCGTAGATATGGCATTTACAAAGAATACTTGAAAATTATAATATTAGGTGAGGGAAAAAATGTCTTCGTATTTTTTATGCAAATTCAAACAGTGCGATCAAAACGAGCTGCATCCTGAATGTTAAGATTTCCATACTGGAAACGCTTGTAACAAGTTTGTGATACTGCATTAGGTCCATAAACAGTCTGTGTTACATTTTTATCTTTTTTTTACTTAACCTTTTTTGAAATAAAATTTCAAAATGTGCCGATTTTCTCGTTATTTTTACTCATTTTCATAGACAGTAAAAACAACTTTAAAAATAGCTGAAATTTTATTTTTTTAGGGTTCCATACCCAAAAGGTAAAACTAAGACTTCGCTGTCCGTCCGTCTGTCACCAGTCTGTATTTCATGAACTGTTGTAGCTAGAAATTTTCACAGATGTATTTCTAGTGCCGCTATAACAACAAATACAAAAAATTATAAAAAAGTGAAAAAACAGGTTTCCATACAAAACAACGTGTTTTTTTTAAACATGAAGAAACTAGCGCCATCTAGTATGATGGTACGGAACCCTATGTGTACGGTTCTGACTCGCACTTAGCCGGTTTTTATTTATTATTTTCTATTAAAGTTCACTTATTTAATTTTATTATAACCAGCCAGGTACACTACAAGCAAAGCGATTTGATTAATCCTGAATTATTATATCATCATCATCACCATATCAACCGAAAAACTTCCACTGGTGGACAAAGACCTCGTCCAAGGATTTCCACAACGACAGTCTTGCGCTGGCCGCATCACAGGGTCATTGGTCCACCGAGTGGGAGGTCTGTCTACGCTGTGACTTCCGGTGCGCGGACGCCACTCGAAAACTTATCTACCCCAACAGCCATCTATATCAACAGAATCCGGGTATGAACCAACTAAGTGTTAATTATCATAAAACCTATTTTTTGCGATAAAATAATAAATAATGCAATATTATTTTGTTACTAGGCCGGGAATTGAACCCGGGCCTCTTGGGTGAGAGTTACAAACGCGAAAGTTTGTAAGAATGTATGGGTGCATGGATGTATGTTTGTTACTCTTTCACGCAAAAACTACGGAACGGATCTGGCTGAACTTTGGTAGGTAGACAGATTAGGACCTAGATTATCACATAGGCTAATGGTTTTCACTCTGCGCACCCTCGAAAAGTCATAGAAACGTGGTCCACGCGGGTGAAGCCGCGGGAAACAGATACTCGTAGTTGTTGAAAAAACTTCGATGGCGTGATTTAACAATTTTTATCACTCGCACACCATGCACCCGTATAGGCTTTATTTAACAAGTATATTGAGTTAAACTTCAAGTAGTTATTACTACAGCGCAAAACGCCTAAAAATATTCTCACTCGTAGCCCTGTGATATGCGGACAGACGGGTGGAAAAACATACTTTACAAACGAGTCCGATAAAGCACAAAGCAGAAGGGGTAGTTACATGTAATGTGTGTCACTTGTAATTTCACAAAGCTAGTTTAGCTACTTCGAAGTTTTTCAGAAGTAATTTTTCAAATGAAAGCATAGAGAAGCGAAGTTATATTATACTCGTGAGAACACATTCATCATCATCCAGCTCATATACGTCCCCACCGAGGGACTCGAGCCTACACTGAATTAAGGCGAACGGGCCTTAGTCGACCACTTGGGCCCAATGCGGGTTGGTTAATTCGTTTTCAAGAACATATCATATCAGCTCATATACGTCCCCACCGTGGGGCTCGAGCCTACCCTGAATTAGGGCCGGGCCTTAGGCGACACTGCGGGCCCAGTGCGGATTGGTTGATTTCACACACAACCTTCGAGTTTTTTCGCATGTGTGTGCGTTTCCTCACGATCTTTTCCTTCACCGCAAGATCGTCGGACAAACGTACATATGAAATAGAAATTCGAAAACACATTGGTACGTGGCAGGATTCGAACCAGGACCACCCGGACAGGAGGTAGCGGCCCTTGCCATTGCACCACCGACGCTTACGCACATTATAATATAATTAATGCTGTGCTCAAACTCAAATGATTTATTGTTTAACTGTTGCGCTTAACGTTAGCCAAAGGTCAGTCATGTATGAGTAGGTCGTTTTTTTTTATTCACAATTGGTAAGCCCTTGGCATTATCTCTGTACGAGATTAGAATGGCTCTTAAATAGCTTCAAAACAATAAGTGTTTGCGCCGTAATAATCTTTTAAAAACTCGCGCGTTATGCTATGTGTGTTCAGGCTTCAATATCCTATAATATTCCTCTCCCTTTCCCACTCACGCATCGAATATTGCGCATCGAGTGAGAAGCATACATAGACGCCGTGTCTGGCGGTGTCGAAATCAAGAACTAACAAGTACAAAATGTCTTCCGCATGACAGTGCAAACGCATGCATGGCGTCCCGCTAATAAAATTATCTAAAATATCTAACCGCCGTGAAAGACCAAAATAACGTGTGTGTGTGCAATCCGAAGTGCTAACCTAAGTACTTGCCACAAGGAGTTCCAACTGGAGAAGGAGGATTTGAGCCAGCGCTGGTTGAGTACGTGCCGCTTTTACTTCGTGATGGTGAGTTCCTTTTCCAATTAACTGCTCTGTTTATATGTTCCCATTTTACCATCCAGGGCGGAGCAGTCTCCATGTAAGTTTGGACACACCCGTATAAGCCGCAATATTTCATCCGCTATATATCAACCCGCTCCGCAAAAATACAGTCCACTTAACCTTTAAAAACCGCGAACCAGCTACACCATTCTGTTGGTCCATTCGAACCGGATAACTATATTTTATTGGTGTTAAACTCTAATAGTTTGCACGTAACCTTCCCGCTTCCCACTATATTTTATTGGTGTTAAACTCTGATAGTTACACGTAATTTCCCGCAATCTCATTTGGTGTAAAACTAGGATCCACCATCTTGAATTTGTAGGTACTTGAATGCCGCATCGAGATATTACTTAAATAATTTACCAAAACCTATTTTACCGCTTACTTACTTCCATTTTAACCAAAATTACTTAATACTTAATCAATTTCATACGCTGATCGCGTTAGCCGCTTATTATATTTAGGTACATACCTATATTTCGTTCCGCCTCCATACATACTTATAAATTTATACGAATACCCACATAACTCAAACTGACCTACATCGGGTTGCGTCGTCTGTGTCAGTAGGCCATAACAATTGCGTGTGTACCTACATAAATATTATCTGCCTAGTACTGCATATAGGTACCTTTATTATTTACGAACGATAAGACAGCCGTTCAAAATGGAATCTAAGTTGTCCATGTTAGAAGCTAAAAACAGTGCGATATTCGCTCGCTTAACTTGTCTCCATGACACTGCTCAAAAAATACCTATAACAAGTGCAGATCTTCGTTCCACAGAGACATTTATGGCAGAATCTGAGACGTTAGCAATCATACGTCAAGAATACATTTCAAATTTAGACTCCATTAATGAGTTAGGCTTTCAAATTAATTCTAACTATAAACCAAATTACACGCCACTTAACGCCTTCGAAGACATTTATGCAAGAATTCAAAGAGTCCGGTCTCGTATTATCGATAACGCGACCAAATCAAATTCGAACACGTGCGGAAATAAGGGCGAGTCTCAACGCATTAAACTCCCTCCAATCAATATCCCGTCGTTCGATGGAAAAATTGAAAACTGGCCTGTTTTTTATGAATCATTTAAGGCGAATATACACTCGAATCAAAATTTAACCGACTCTCAAAGGATTCAATATTTGACCGGAAAATTAACGGGTTCCGCTTTAAAAATAATTGCTGGTATCATTCCCTCAGGTGAAAATTATTTGTCAACTTGGGAAAGTTTAGTTCAAAAATATCAAGATAAAAGGGCTTTAGGGTGTCACTACATGTCCATATTATTTAATATTAAATCCGCAACAAATAGTTCCACTTCGTTAAATTCATTTGTGGAAACTTTCGACGCCACTGTTTCGGCTTTAAAACTTTTGAAGATTGACGACTTAAAAGATTTTATTTTGCTCAACATGGCACTACGTAAATTTGACTCAGCTACCGCTCATGCCTTCGAGACTTTTGTAAGAGAAAAAGAGATCCCACCAAAAACATCCTGTAAAAACTAGCCAAGTCTCGATTGAGCTGCTTGTTTTTCTATAAAAAGTAATGAAATCTCTAAGCAAAGCCAAGCCTAGTCTAGGGTTCTTTACTGCGATTTCTTTATTATTATGGTTAGATTTTATGTGACCTGCCGTTGAACATTCTTTATGCATATTTACTCCTTGAGACATCCAAGTCAACGGCCAAGTCACATAAAATCTAACCATAATAATAAAGAAATCGCAGTAAAGAACCCTAGACTAGGCTTGGCTTTGCTTAGAGATTTCATTACTTTTTATAGAAAAACAAGCAGCTCAATCGAGACTTGGCTAGTTTTTACAGGATGTTTTTGGTGGGATTTCACTTATTTTTGTAGAAAACTACATTGATTCATGAACTGCTCCTTAAAAACTAGTAAATCAAGGAGTTCGGTCCTGCGACTGCATAAATAACTTTGTAATCCTATATATTTTATATGGGATTACAAAGTTATTTATATAGTTTGTGTAACTAGAAAACTGGACCGAAATTGCAAAATGTTTGAGTTTTTCCTTGCTTTATACACTAAAGACTAATTGTATTCTAAATTTGAATCTTCTATGTCGGCTAGAAGTGCCTTGGAATTTTGATGATCTGTCAGTCAGTGAGTGACAAATTAGGAAACTTTGACTAGTTATAATTTCTTAAAGTACTCGTTGAAATTGAATGAAATTTGGAATATACCGTGCTTATATGATGCCTGCTTGGGTACAGAAAATTCAGGCTTCTAGGTTTATCTACAACGAAGTTGTGGGGGGGTCGAAAATGGCCTGAACTGCTTCGAGAAAAGGATGGTACGGCCGTGCCGCTTTTTTTTCTCGACTTGGCGGGGGCACTGCCGTGCCCCCAGATTCCTTCTTATAAGGATTTCATTGATTTCACTAAAAGTCAGGTAAAAATATTAGACCGCACCGCACCAACATCGTCACAATCAAAACGCACTGTGGAACACCGCCCTAATAGTGATAATAGTACCTACCAATCTCAGACCTTTCTCGCTAATGATGGCGAAGGTCTTGAACCCTGTTCGATGTGCAACAATGTCGAGCATCTACAATTGTATAGATGTCCCGCGTTCAAAGCGCTTCCCGCCAGAGGTCGTTTCGAGTTTGTTAAATCGAAACGAGGATGTGTAAACTGCTTAAGTTTATCTCACACCGCTTCCAATTGTAATTCAAAATACGCTTATAAATCATGTAAAAAGCCGCATCACACATTATTACATTTAAATAATGATAATAATACACAACTTGGCTGGAGGCACGGACAGACGGACAGACGGACGCAGCTTGGCTGCACAACTCGGGGCACTACCGTGCCGCGAGACGGCGCCTCGTCACGACAATCACAGCAAGCCCGCGCCACGGTACTCGCTACGAACGCGACCGCCGTCGGTGACGCGATAACGCCGCCTCACTCGCACGCGCAGGCTTCTGATAAGCCCACTGACGCATCAGTCAATGTGTCGCTGTGCGCTCACGCGCGATCTAATGAAACGCAATTTCTTGGTACGGGGTCTTTAAGAAACTCGACTGTACTCCTTTCGACCGCTCAAGTAAACGTTGCAAATAATGACAAGCAAAATGTTTCCGTGCGATGTTTAATTGATAATGCTTCGCAAAATAATTTGATTACGTCCGCATGCTGTGAACAGCTCAAACTTAAACCTATTCCGCTTTCCAATTCATTTATCAAGGGCATCGGATCCGCTGCACAAACAGTGCGCGGATACGTTCAGCTTCTTGTAACCGCTAAAAATAAGAAATATTCTTATAATATAACCGCTTTGGTTGTAGATAATATAACCGACCGCATGCCATCTGAATATGTTGACACTATGATAGTGCGACATTTAGTTAACTTACCGCTCGCCGATCCCTTTTGGCACATTCCAGGTGAAGTCGAGTTGATACTCGGCGCTCAGCTGTTTCCGCATCTGTTGCTAGGTGGCAAGGTCGTTGCACCTCCCGCTCCCGCTGCTATTGAAACCGTATTTGGTTATGTTTAATGGGCGACGCACCTACCACTTCTAACTTTAATAAAAATAACACCGCTGCTAAATGTAAAAATATAAATTCCGCTACTTTCTTCACCTGTTCGGAAGGTGTAGGGGCGCACGACCGCTTCGATAGCTTGCAGCTTGATAAAACTTTAACCCCGCATCCTGCATGTAGTTTTTGTATTGAAGCAGAACTACGTTTGTATGGAAACTTGAGCCTCCTGGCGGCCCTTAAACCAATATTAGTACCGCTCAGTTTTCTTAGGTTACGTTACCTTCGACGTTTACTATATAAAACAATAAATTTAATGTTTGATGGATGGCAGTGGCAAATCAAGATGGCTGCTTACAGTCAGCTGTTTACTGTCGATGTCGTGTTTTCAATCTAGCTGTCAACGGAACGAAGCAAGCTCGGGATTTCGGAGTTTTTGATGTAAGATCTTACATCTTACATCAAAAACTTCGTAGTTAAAGATTGAACTGCACTACCGAGGCGCGGCGATGCGCGGTGCGGCCTAACATATATTATTTGTATTACTTTGTATGACCCAAACCCACATGCGAGGCGCGCCAGGAGGCAACACCGCCGCGCCGCTCCTCTCCGCTGTCGCCCTTGGTTTACCTTGGCGAATTCTCCAAACAGTTCACGTTCTACCCACGACCAAGCAAGGCCAAGAACCGTGTTGTCTGCCTGAGCGTCGCATTGCGAATGCGAAGAAAGGGCTGCACTGCTCCGCTGCAGTGTAGCGCTGCTCTTCTATAGTGCGGTTATCAGAAACCGCGTAGCTCCGCGCCTGGCCTCGCTCACCGCGCCTCGCACTTGGCCGGTTTTTAAGTGGTGACAATGAACATGAACATTTGTTAAAAAATGTACAGTCAGCAAGAAAATTGATAATTTGCACAAAATCTTTTTATGGCACCAATAAAATCATAAGTCTATTAGACCAACTTAGGTCAGAGTACTAATAAATGTCAGAAATCGCATAAATCTATTCAATCGCATTAGAGTCTCCAGGAGGCTCGAGTTTCCATACAAACGTAGTTCCCCAACAAACAAACTAAGCTTATAAAATTAAATCTATAAGGTCTAAACTCTTATAGTTGTTTTAAAAGAGCAATCAATATGTCAATGTACCTTATAATGGTACATTATAAGAAGATTTGGTTTAAATTACCTTTATTCTTATAATTTGGCTGGGTAAACGTTAATAAATCCAATTAATATGGCTACAATAAGGGTTCAAAATGTGTTATTCTTATAGAGGCTATTTACATTGCTCTTTAGCCGTATAATATTCAAAGCCGTATAAAGGCTTTAAATATGACCAATTATTCTTATAAAAGTAATGCTAAAGATAACTAAGATGCTTTTTTACTTATAGGAGTATTTTATAAGATGGCTATCCAACAAACGATTTATAACATTGTATATGGTCTTTACAAGAATTAAAGCAAGTCATATTCACTTAAATAGTAATTATAAAATCATTATTCTCTTTATGGTTATATTAAAATGTTTTACATAACAAGATTCGCCATTTTGAAAGTGCTGCAGATTGTTACATGGATCAATTACAGTTTTAAAAGTTTGCTTTTAAAAAATGAATTCAAAAGACTGGAAGTTTAAGTAGAGTGGTGGTTATAGAATATAATTTGAAAAAAATACGAAAACATGGCTATAAGCATTACACCCACCACTTCTACTCCTATAATACTACGAAATGACCAAGCTAAACCAATGAATCAGCCTGTGGTTCCGTAGATGATCATTTTATAGAACATGACAATGGTCAGGAAAGCAGTGAGGAAGAATATTATTGTAGCGATAGTGATAGTGATATAGACATTATAAATGAAGGGTTGAAGAAAGTTGATAGCTTGAAGAAAGTCCATATTCGTCATGATATCAGAGACTGGGCAGTGAAATTCAATATTTCCCATATGGCTTTATGTGAACTATTAAAAATATTACATAATTTAATGCCATACCAAATGCCATTGGATGCGGGTACATTGCTCAAAACAAATAAAGTAAAAATATGCATCACTGAAATTGGTACTAGAAATTACTGGCATAACGGATTACTTTCACAATTACAAAAATCTTACGAAACCATGAAGTGCCCAATATAATAACTGAAATGCTCGGCGAAATGCTCGGCGAAATGCTCGGCGAAATGCTCGGCGAAATGCTCGGCGAAAGGCTCGGCGAAAGGCTCGGCGAAAGGCTCGGCGAAAGGCTCGGCGAAAGGCTCGGCGAAAGGCTCGGCGAAAGGCTCGGCGAAAGGCTCGGCGAAAGGCTCGGCGAAATGCTCGGGGAAAGGCTCGGGGAAAGGCTCGGGGAAATGCTCGGGGAAATGCTCGGGGAAATGCTCGGGGAAATGTTCGGGGAAATGTTCGGAGAAATGTTCGGGGTATTCTTTGAGCCACTTTTGTGGATCAGTATAACTGCAGCAAAACCATTCCTCCCTTCCTTCCTACGTACTCTTACAGGTTTTGTTGTCCGTATGTCGTAGATTATTTAAATTCTTCACAAACTCAGGCGCCAACTATCCTGGCTGCTGCAGCGCTCCTGGTGGTCTACAAGACAAGACAAGGAAATGTTCGGGGGAAATGTTCGGGGAAATGTTCGGGGAAATGTTCGGCGAAATGTTCGGCAAAATGTTCGGCGAAATGTTCGGCGAAATGTTCGGCGAAATGCTCGGGGAAATGCTCGGGGAAATGCTCGGGGAAATGCTCGGGGATATGCTCGGCGAAATGCTCGGCGAAAGGCTCGGCGAAAGGCTCGGCGAAAGGCTCGGCGAAAGGCTCGGCGAAAGGCTCGGCGAAAGGCTCGGCGAAAGGCAAGGCGAAAGGCTCGGCGAAAGGCTCGGCGAAAGGCTCGGCGAAAGGCTCGGCGAAAGGCTCGGCGAAATGCTCGGCGAAAGGCTCGGGGAAAGGCTCGGGGAAATGCTCGGGGAAATGCTCGGGGAAATGCTCGGGGAAATGTTCGGGGAAATGTTCGGAGAAATGTTCGGGGTATTCTTTGAGCCACTTTTGTGGATCAGTATAACTGCAGCAAAACCATTCCTCCCTTCCTTCCTACGTACTCTTACAGGTTTTGTTGTCCGTATGTCGTAGATTATTTAAATTCTTCACGAACTCAGGCGCCAACTATCCTGGCTGCTGCAGCGCTCCTGGTGGTCTACAAGACAAGACAAGGAAATGTTCGGGGGAAATGTTCGGGGAAATGTTCAGCGAAATGTTCGGCAAAATGTTCGGCGAAATGTTCGGCGAAATGTTCGGCGAAATGTTCGGCGAAATGCTCGGGGAAATGCTCGGGGAAATGCTCGGGGAAATGCTCGGGGATATGCTCGGCGAAATGCTCGGCGAAAGGCTCGGCGAAAGGCTCGGGGAAAGGCTCGGGGAAATGCTCGGGGAAATGCTCGGGGAAATGCTCGGGGAAATGCTCGGGGAAATGCTCGGGGAAATGTTCGGGGAAATGTTCGGGGTATTCTTTGAGCCACTTTTGTGGATCAGTATAACTGCAGCAAAACCATTCCTCCCTTCCTTCCTACGTACTCTTACAGGTTTTGTTGTCCGTATGTCGTAGATTATTTAAATTCTTCACGAACTCAGGCGCCAACTATCCTGGCTGCTGCAGCGCTCCTGGTGGTCTACAAGACAAGACAAGGAAATGTTCGGGGGAAATGTTCGGGGAAATGTTCGGCGAAATGTTCGGCAAAATGTTCGGCGAAATGTTCGGCGAAATGTTTGGCGAAATGTTCGGCGAAATGTTCGGCAAAATGCTCGGGGAAATGCTCGGGGAAGTGCTCGGGGAAATGCTCGGGGATATGCTCGGCGAAATGCTCGGCGAAAGGCTCGGCGAAAGGCTCGGGGAAAGGCTCGGGGAAATGCTCGGGGAAATGCTCGGGGAAATGCTCGGCGAAAGGCTCGGGGAAAGGCTCGGGGAAATGCTCGGGGAAATGCTCGGGGAAATGCTCGGGGAAATGCTCGGGGAAATGCTCGGGGAAATGTTCGGGGAAATGTTGTCCGTATAGATTATTTAAATTCTTCACGAACTCAGGCGCCAACCATCCTGGCTGCTGCAGCGCTCCTGGTGGTCTACTGCTGTAAAACATGTTAAAACCTAGGTACTCTGAAATGACACCTACAAGACAAATTTAAATTTAAATTTAAATTCTTCACGAACTCAGGCGCCAACCATCCTGGCTGCTGCAGCGCTCCTGGTGGTCTACTGCTGTAAAACATGTTAAAACCTAGGTACTCTGAAATGACACCTACAAGACAAGACAAGACAAGACAAGGAAATGTTCGGGGAAATGTTCGGGGAAATGTTCGGAAAAATGTTCGGAGAAATGTTCGGAGAAATGTTCGGGGTATTCTTTGAGCCACTTTTGTGGATCAGTATAACTGCAGCAAAACCATTCCTCCCTTCCTTCCTTGCTCGGGGAAATGCTCGGGGAAATGTTCGGCGAAATGTTCGGCGAAATGCTCGGCGAAATGCTCGGCGAAATGCTCGGGGAAATGCTCGGGAAATGCTCGGGGAAATGCTCGGGGAAATGTTTGGCGAAATGTTCGGCGAAATGTACGGAGAAAGGCTCGGCGAAATGCTCGGCGAAAGGCTCGGGGAAAGGCTCGGGGAAATGCTCGGGGAAATGCTCGGGGAAATGCTCGGGGAAATGCTCGGGGAAATGTTCGGCGAAATGTTCGGCGAAATGCTCGGCGAAATGCTCGGCGAAAGGCTCGGCGAAATTCTCGGGGAAATGCCCGGGAAATACTCGGGGAAATGCTCGGGGAAATGTTCGGCGAAATGTTCGGCGAAATGTTCGGCGAAATGTACGGAGAAATGTTCGGCGAAATGTTCGGCGAAATGCTCGGGGAAATGCTCGGGGAAATGCTCGGGGAAATGCTCGGCGAAATGCTCTGCGAAATGCTCGGCGAAATGCTCGGCGAAAAGCTCGGCGAAATGCTCGGCGAAAGGCTCGGCGAAATGCTCGGCAAAAGGCTCGGGGAAAGGCTCGGGGAAATGCTCGGGGAAATGCTCGGGGAAATGTTCGGCGAAATGTTCGGCGAAATGTACGGCGAAATGTTCGGCGAAAGGCTCGGCGAAATGCTCGGCGAAAGGCTCGGCGAAATGCTCGGCGAAAGGCTCGGGGAAAGGCTCGGGGAAATGCTCGGGGAAATGCTTGGGGAAATGCTCGGGAAATGCTCGGGGAAATGCTCGGGGAAATGTTCGGCGAAATGTACGGAGAAAGGCTCGGCGAAATGCTCGGCGAAAGGCTCGGGGAAAGGCTCGGGGAAATGCTCGGGGAAATGCTCGGGGAAATGCTCGGGGAAATGCTCGGGGAAATGTTCGGCGAAAATGTTCGGCGAAATGTACGGCGAAATGTTCGGCGAAAGGCTCGGCGAAATGCTCGGCGAAAGGCTCGGGGAAATGCCCGGGGAAATGCTCGGGGAAATGCACGGGAAAAGCTCGGGGAAATGTTCGGCGAAATGTTCGGCGAAATGTTCGGCGAAATGTTCGGCAAAATGTTCGGCGAAATGTACGGAGAAATGTTCGGCGAAATGTTCGGCGAAATGCTCGGGGAAATGCTCGGGAATGCTCGGGGAAATGCTCGGGGAAATGCTCGGCGAAATGCTCGGCGAAAGGCTCGGCGAAATGCTCGGCGAAAGGCTCGGGGAAAGGCTCGGGGAAATGCTCGGGGAAATGCTCGGGGAAATGCTCGGGGAAATGCTCGGGGAAATGTTCGGAGAAATGTTCGGGGTATTCTTTGAGCCACTTTTGTGGATCAGTATAACTGCAGCACTTTTCCATTCCTCCCTACCTTCCTACTTACTCTTACAGGTTTTGTTGTCCGTATGTCGTAGATTATTTAAATTCTTCACGAACTCAGGCGCCAACCATCCTGGCTGCTGCAGCGCTCCTGGTGGTCTACTGCTGTAAAACATGTTAAAACCTAGGTACTCTGAAATGACACCTACAAGACAAGACAAGACAAGACAAGGAAATGTTCGGGGAAATGTTCGGGGAAATGTTCGGGGAAATGTTCGGGGAAATGCTCGGGGAAATGTTCGGGGAAATGTTCGGAGAAATGTTCGGAGAAATGTTCGGGGTATTCTTTGAGCCACTTTTGTGGATCAGTATAACTAAATGTTCGGGCGAAAGGCTCGGCGAAATGCTCGGCGAAAGGCTCGGGGAAAGGCTCGGGGAAATGCTCGGGGAAATGCTCGGGGAAATGCTCGGGGAAATGCTCGGGGAAATGCTCGGGGAAATGCTCGGGGAAATGTTCGGCGAAATGTTCGGCGAAATGTACGGCGAAATGTTCGGCGAAAGGCTCGGCTAAATGCTCGGCGAAAGGCTCGGTGAAAGGCTCGGGGAAATGCTCGGGGAAATGCTCGGGGAAATAAGTCTACTCAGCCGTGATAGTTTTCCTTTTATATTGATTATTGTCCTATTATGTACAGGGATAAAGACAGCATCAGAAATAAATTATGAACTCTTGATCACTAAATTGCCCTCCTACTTAAACTTCGGAAAACATTACTCGTTTTGTTTTCCATCAAGTCTTCGATTTTTAATTCACCATAATCACAAAATGAGTACATAAATGACGCAGCAAAACTATGACGTCACGCCTAGGTATGTCAAACATTTTTAGAACAAAATGTCGTTTTTGACAGATGATAAAAAGTAAATCAGATGACTAGCATTCGTCATCCCTCAGATGTCCTGAAATAGCGGTTTTGCTGGCAGTGGGGGGGGGAGGGACACTTGACCCTAACAAAAAAGAGCACTTTAGTATTTTGCAAATCGATCCCTGAATTGGGAGATGGTTTTAGCAAACCCTCAGTAGTTTGACAAGACCTATTTAACGACAAGCGATACGATAGGGTACGTCAACAAAAAAAAATTCGAGCGAGACCTACAGTACTCGCATATGATGTGTAACATGTGACAAAATACTTTATAAAAGGACGGCAAAGATACGGCAGACTAGGCTGTATGGTCATAGGTACCTTTGCCTTTTCCGCGCTTTTAAAGCCTGAAAAAACGCGACTTCCTGTTACAATAGGGACACATTTCCGTCCCATTTCACGAAATCACTCCCACAAATTGCAGGAAAGCGAGAGCAAAGATGTTACACATCAAAAACTTCGGTGGCGTGATTTAACATTTTTTATCACTCGCACACCATGCCCCTTTTTTACAAGTAGGGGAGGTACCCTAAAAAAATATTTTTTAAAGATTTTTATTGTACCACTTTGTCGGCGTGATTAATATGTATACCTATGCCAAATTACAGCTCTCTAGTACTTATAGCTTTGAGGTAAGCCGCGGATAGATGGACTGTCAGACAAAGCGAAACTATAAGGGTTCCTCGCTGACTTCAGAACCCTAAAATGTATGCAGCAAGGGATCTAGTAGCTGCCCATTTTGACCTAGGTATGTCAATTATCCTCCCTTTATATAAGGTGTAACAAAATTAGCTGAAACTATTTTAACTGGTGCTTCTACCCATGAAACTGAACAACTTTCCCCATGAAATCCATAGTCAAATCTCAAAAAAAAAAAACTTCTCATTCTAAGTTGGCTGATCAGCTGATCGAGTTAGTATGGGAGAGCCAAATGTTTTTTTTGCGTTTTGACTACGGGTTTCATGGGGAAAGTTGTTCAGTTTCATGGGTAGATACACCAGTTAAAATAGTTTCAGCTAATTTTGTTACACCTTATAATAATATACTCGTGCCAATAATAATAATATTTAAATAGATTGGATTACACGCTATTTATCATAAACGCGTTTAGTTACGATTTTTCAACAGCGTTTTGTTACGAAACGCGTATGTAAAGAATAGCGTATAAGTAATCCAAAAATATTGTAATGTAATTTATGTTAATAATATGTACACTTATCCTTATGTTTGATAAAAAAGGCTATTAAAAATATTATGAAGAATATAATTTTCTATTAAGCTTAAATTACCTTTTTTTAACTGCCTCCGTTGCGTAATGGTTAGTCCATTCGCTTCACACCAGGAGTCGTGGGTTCGATTCCCATTGGGGTCAACTTTGTAAGACTCGGTTTGGTTGGTGCTAGGGCATGGTGCCACCTGGCTAGCTACCCCCATTTTATCTAAGTCTTGCCGCCAAACATCAGTGAAAACAGCATAATTATATGTGTTCCGGCTTGAAGATAAAAAAGCCGGATCCCCATTGCGTTGGGGAATCTTGGTAAGCCCGCTTCCATCTTCGGCATCAGCGTCACTTGCTATCAGGTGAGATGATGCCAAGGGCTTACCTATTGGGAACAAAAATATACTAAAAAAGACGTGTGGCACTTGGAGACTGCCGCGGTAAAGCTATTGCATAGCATTTTTTATCAATTTATGCAATTATAATTATTTATTTTTTATTTATGCAGTATTTACCAGTACCATATAGTCCTTGGGGCGCGGGATGTTAATGTAATAAATTAACACTAAGAAAGTTAATCATCATCATCATCTTCGTCATCGTCATCGTCATCATCATCATCATCATGGATAGGTAGATGGTACTCCAAGTTTTTTAGAACTCAATATTTTTTTTTTGGGTGTTAGGTTTTATTTTCGTTACGAAATTTCTTGATTCGGTCCCCTATAAGCCCGCGATAAAAGCTATACAATAGCTTTAAAAAAAACTCCGTTTTTACCACTTTTGATAGGACCACGCGTCGCCTAGATGACGTATACTCCACGTGGTCGAGGAAACGAATAGGTTAATGGATTGTTGTCCTAAGGACACACACACACAAAAGCTTTGGCTTTATTTAACGAAGGTTTCCTGTGTTTACCGATCACGTTGTATACAGCGTGTAGTAAAAATTGAAACTTAACCTGTAACTGAAGTTTCTTTTAACTATACTAGTGGAAGTGAGATGTTGCCAAGGGCTTACCAATTGTTATTTAAAAAAAGCCTTCAAGGTCACTCTCGCAATTTTTGGAAAGTTATCTATTTATAATGGTAGATCAAATTTTACTTTTCATTTCAACGAGCTAGAACACACACTATTCAACTGTGCGGACTACCTTGTATAATAGATAAGTCTATTAAGTATCTTTATGACGGACAAACATTCGGAAATTTGAATATTTATATGAATTGAAATAGTAGATATATTTGTTCGTTCTCACCAGCAATATGAGTGTTAATAACTAAACCATTTAAAAAAAAAATTAAAAACCCGAATGCACACAAAAACATTCCTCTCCTTTTAGGGAGTTAGCTAAAAAAGTCTAATGCTAGAGAACGAGAGATCCTAGAGTTTTGTAATCTGAAAGTGAATGAAATCGTCTGATTTTTCTGTATCTAACATAGTAAACATTGACGCTCGAATGGTTCTATTAATACAAGCAGTAAATAATGAACATTATTTTAGGAACATTGACATTTTATTAAAAGCCTCAACGATATCGGAATCGCATATATCAAATCAAAACTACACGGGATCACCATTAATCTCGATTCTAAAGATATCGCATGCGAGCACGGAGCTACTCGTAAATGTCGATTGCTCAACAGCATGAGCATCATTGCTTTGTGAAACTATCCCCACATTTCTTATTTCAGCTTTGAAAGAAAATTTGTAAGCCCTTGGCATCATGTTACCAGTGACGTTGACGCTAAAGATGCAAGCGTTGCTTAGCAAGATTCCTCAACTCAATGGGGAACTGGCTATCGAAATGTTTTCTTACAATGCATACTTATTACAATTTAGGAAAACTGTCATTTTTCCAGGTATCTAAGTCTCAGATTCAAGATTCAAGGTATTTATTCAAAATAGGTGCAAATTACACTCTTTCTGATAGTCATAAAATAACAATAACATATTGTCATTTGTGAAAAATTAAGAAATAAACAAACGTCAAAATTCAATCCTTGAAATAAATCAGATTATGTCATTAGAACATGAAAACAATATGACACGAAAAGTGTCATTGATACCTTTAACAAGAGTAGGCCAGTTCACACGGACAGCGCCCAGGACAGATTCACCGTAACTTTCTTGGGGAAAATTATTCTGGTGAGTGGAAGCGATAGTTACCTAGTGCAGTTCACATAGACCACCAATCACCATGGTCTTTACACCAGTTAACTTCATTTGTCTAAACTTCAAAATACTGTATCCTTAAACCGTAATATGTGGCCGAATAAAATTTAAAAAATATATGTTTTAAACCAATTCCCTAACAAACAAACATTTCAATGGCGTAGGTTATTTTTTTAAAAGCTTTTATTAAACTTGAAATGTTTGAACTCGTATGTATATATGTTTGTTTATTTCAAATCTTGCAATCGCTTTTAAAGCAAGTTCCAGGGGTCCGATTGAGCTGAAATTTGGAATGAAGTCGTACTCCTGGTGACAGTCGATTTTTTTGGTAGTTTGAAGTCGATCTGATGATGAAATTTGGAGGTGGAATCATAGTCGCAGGATCGTCTTTTATTCTCAATAGAATCGTAGGAATTTTTACTGTGCTCGCCTTTTTTTTAAATTTGGAACCTTGTATTTGTTTTTTTTTTGGAGAATACGGTTTTTTTAAGCATAAAAAGTAATCAAAAGCTTGTACCTAACAGCTTTTAGGTTTTTCGAAAATTATTTACTCTTATCGTTAAAACGGTAATACCTATTGAAACGCTAACTATCGTTTCGAGCCGATCTCTTTTGTCGCGTTTCATAATTAAATTCTTTTTTGATGTCGTTGCTCTATGGTATTTGAATTTGAAAATTGTTGTTATTTTTTGACAAGAAAAACAAAAGGTTGACCGTGATCCCGTCTACAGATGCGAATTTTAATTTTTTTTGATAAATTGTTTTATAAGTCGTTATTGAGGCCCACAATTTTATTCTGTGGTAAGTAATTTGTATAAGGAAACCGCTTTGCGTGTATTTTTGGTTCTGCGGCGAATTACATTGTTATATCTCCGTAGGGTTTCATCCAGCCCCTACGAGGTTGACGTCCCGAAGTTTTACAATAAAGGATTAATCCCGGGATGGAGCAGTGCCGATCACCAGCCACTCCTTTCTACTGCCCGCCCAGCTGCTCGCCATAAGGGAAGTGAATTTATTTTATCTTTTATCCCGAGCTAATCTCTGACTCTCTGACCTTTCCGCCGACCTAGAAGATTTCCTGTTTCCAGTTTCTGACCATTAGTTATTTATTTTAAATTTTAAAAGTGTTTTGTATCTGATACATATTTTGTTAAAAAGATAGGGTAATTCAGATCAAACTGAAATTTTAAACTTAGTAACTTATTTAAGTACCAAAGGGACGGTGACGATCGTTGCCTGCCGGCATACTATAAAATAACCATTTTATATACAGATAAAATTGTAACCTTAAATTTATTTCCGTAAATTCTCCATAAATATATTAGGTCATTGTTTTTAATTGTCTACACGGTCAACCGGTTTTTATACTCATATTGTTGGTCATATTGTTTATTGTTCCTTCTTTTTAGAAAAAAAAATCATAAAATATATTTATTCTAATTTACCCCATAATATTTTTTTCTTCAAACTCCATTTAGGCCTGAACCTCTAAATCGTACGTATCGTATGTGGCAAATTCCGTGAGGGTTTTTATCCCCAGTTCCCATATATTTTTGTCACACTATATACAAACGTGAACTTGGGTGACTATAGCGCAAATCCTAAAGTAAAACAAAATATAAGAAAACCCGTCCAAGTGTGAGTTGTGCTCGCGCTTAGGATCCATAACTGAATTTAAAAACAAAATCTAGCATCGAAATTTCAGATTTCTGTGATTGCTTTTATTTGTGTCTTTTAAACAAAATTAATTGGTATCATTGTTGTATTCGTACAGATAGGCGTGGTGGTACGGAAGCCCCCTGATTCCAAACGCTTCGAGTTCGATTCGTTACACTAAATTGGCAAAATAGTCGAACGAATTCAATAAATACACCCTTCTAAAAGAAAAACAATCGAATCTGTTCGATTTTTTTCCGATTACGTGTAACGAATCGAACTCGAAGCGTTTCGAACCAGGGGGCAGGAGTCTGATTAGCCTTTTTTTCTTTTATTCACAATTGGTAAACCCTTGACGACATCTCACCTGGTGGTAAGTGAAGTTGCCGAAGATGAAAGCGGGCTTAGCAAGATTCCTTAACGCAATGGGGAACGCTATCTTATCTTCATGCCGGAACACACCAATGATATCAACATTGATATTTGGCGGCAAGACTTAGATAAGATGGTAGTAGCTAGCAAGGCGAACTTAGAAAATGCCCAACCACCAACCAAACCGAGTCTTACAATTGACCCCGCCGGGAATCGAACCCGCGACCTCCTGTGTAAAGCCAGTGAACTTTGCCTCTGAGCTACGGAGGCGGTTAAATGGCGCGGGCGGCTTGCTTAGACTTTTTACTGTCTTATTGAAAAATATTTAGTTCTAGCCTAGTATAAGTTTTTCACATCCCATACTCATCGAAATGTGATATTAATCAAGTTGTATCACATTATTTTACTCATATAATGAATTTCAGGAACAGAGATACTTGATCCTGTTTCCTGGAGCAAACCGCGGACTTCTTCGTCTGAAGTAAGCTATTGTGTGCACGAGGCCGGCATCAAGTTTCAACAGGATCTTGTTTTTGGATTTGTGGAATAAGGGGACACGGAGAAAAACATCTACTGGACTAATATATATACTGTGACTGGGGGTGGCTTTTATCGATGAGAAGTGACAAAACGTTAGATCTACTCGTGACACTAAACAACAAATTTTCTCTGTGGTGTAATGGTAAGTCCATTCGCGGGTTCGATCCCGGTGATGTCAACTTTGTAAGACTCGGTTTGGTTGGTCGTAGGGCATTCTTATAACCCGTCTGGCTAGCTACCACCATCTTTTCTAAGTCTTGCCGCCAAACATCATTGTTAACAGCATTGATGTATTCCGGCTTGAAGATAATGTGGCGACATTTGCAGTAACCGCCACTAACAACTACATACCTCAGCTCAAGACTGAACCATCGATCAAACTATATGGAGAGTTGCATCTTCATCTCGATAGATGGCATCATCATCGCAAGAAGGCTATTAACAAAGCATCTACAACGCACTATCAACATTTCCTTGCTCATAAGCATATATACAAGCACCAGCCATACACGGTTGGTCCACGGCCGGACCCCAGGCACACCACCTCGCCTGGCGAAGATATCTCCCTTTGCTCTCGAGAGTAGGAGCACATCCGTTCCAATAATAAGATAGCCAGATCCCCATTGCGTTGGGGAATCTTGGTAAGCCCGCCATCATCACTTGTCACACGACGGATAGGTGTAGGGTACGGTGGATAAGTAAGTAGGGCGTGGGTTTAGAAATTCCGTTCGTGGACAGATAAATTTATCCCCAAGTAAGAATACAGGACCTAAAAAGTAAGTACACACAATTATAACTTACTCGAGATGGGTCTTAGGAAGATATCAGGTTTAAGATAATTATTTTGGATATAAATTGTTTGTTAATTTGGATAGCGTTTTGTGATGAAAATATTTTGATTTTTGAGTGATATTGGCAGATGGATGACAGCGCATGCGTGGAAAATAAATAAATGGAATGAAAAGAAGGTCGAATAAAAAAGGTGCGCATAACAGCGTGCCGCGTTACACACTTACCATCAGGTGAGATGATTGGGCATTTTAGATAGATAGAAATGTAAACATGTAATATTTATGTAACTAATATAAACTAAAGAAGCCAAGTGCGAGTCTGAATCGCGTAAAGTAGGGTTCCGTGGTCTTTCCAAACAATAAATCTATATTTTATAATGCATTTTTTTGCAGTTGGTAAAGAACATTTTATAGGGAAAATCTATCATTTTTTTACAAATCCAACTGCACGTCTTAAGTCGGTCGACTATTACTCATAAATTAAGAACGCCTACTTAACCGTCATATTATTTCTTTTACAATTATGAAAGACCTATTCAACAATACCCCACACAATAGGCCACGTTAAAAAAAATCACCCCCTCTTTGCACATAGAGGAGGTGCCCTAATTTTTTTTTTAAGATTTTATTTTACAACTTTGTCGGCGTGTATCATATGTTTACCCACGCCAAATTACAGCTTTCTAATAGATACTAATAGTTTCTGAGGTAACCCGCGGACAGACGGACAGACAGACATGGCGAAGCTATAAGGTTTCCTTGTTGAGTGCGGAACGCTAAAAAAGGCAAACTTAGATATGTAATTCTTACTTATTTATAACTTTTTTATTCCTAAAAATACAATAGGGTATTTGACAGTATCTCAAATAAATTAAAAAATATTATTCACTAAATAGAATTTCTCCTACAAAAGCATAAAAACTTAATCATTTAATGTTTTAATCCAATTTCAATTCTATATTTATCAGAGTCACTTAATTAGTTCGTCAAAGATAATGACGTCACAACTTTGTAACACGAACTATTTCAGACCAAAATGTCGTTTTTGACAGTTGATAAAAAGTCACTCAAATGACTAGTAGTCAAATACCGGATTATAGTACAAAAACCGGCAAGTGCGAGACGGACTCTCGCACCAATGGTTCGGTACCACCACACCTCTCCATACGACTACAATGTTTAAAAATGTGTTCTGTTATACATAACACTCTGTATACACATCTTGTTATCAGATATGCAGGTTTCCTCGTGATGTTTTCCTTCACCGTTGAAACTATAGTTAAATAAAACGTAAGATTTAAAAAACATGGTACATTTTCCGACCCCAAATTTACTAACAGAACCTCATGTTAGGAGTAACTGAGTACTACAGATTACCGTCCACGTGGCTTTACTTTTAATCCATTTGCTTCACAACTGGAGGTAGCGGGTTCAATTACTAAGTAACTTGTAAGACTCGGTTTGGTTGGTTACTAAGCCCACCTGGATAAGCCAACACCAGTTCCTTCAAGTTTTTCCGCCAAACATCAATGTTAACAGCATTGATGTGTTCCGACATGAATTAATAGCAGCCAGTTCCCTATTGCGTTGGAGAATCTTGGTAAGCCTGCTTTCTTCTTCGGCATCAATCAATCAAGAGCTAATGTGGATAAAAAAAGTTTAACAACCGAAGTAGTCTTAAATCAAAATCTACATGGAAACACGAACCTCGGTATAACGCGCATGACATTCATTAATCATCATCATCATCATCACCATATCAGCCGAAAATCGTTCACTGCTGGACAAATGCCTCCCCCAAGGATTTCCACGATGACCGGTCCTGCGCTGCCCGCATCCCGCGATCTTCACCAGGTCGTCGGTCCACCGCGTGGGAGGCGTGCCTATGCTACGTAGCGTAGGCATGACATTAATACAAAGATTAAAAACTAAGTAATAAATTACCCAGCAAACAGCTTATAAACGACAGGCAACGCAAGCAAAGCCGCAAAAAATATCCCACCAAAGTTCAAAAGAAAAGTAATAAACAAAATGAAGCACCCATCAGTCACTATTCAGAAAAAAATCACTTTTTCCCCATCCAACACTATTACACTCGCCGAAAAAATCACTGGATTACACGACACTATATTT
Source organism: Coleophora flavipennella (assembly GCA_947284805.1). NCBI lineage: Eukaryota > Metazoa > Arthropoda > Insecta > Lepidoptera > Coleophoridae > Coleophora > Coleophora flavipennella. Next base: position 8,835,145 of record OX369297.1, read on the forward strand.
CTATCCCTCTGAGTGTTTATCAGCCATTATTCTGCAGGGTCTCTTGACAGTTCAATTTTCGGGACACCTCTAGCAAACATGATAAGGACGGTAATGCTACGCTGAAAACAGAATATCAGTACTTCAGTCAAAGTTGTTCCTTCGAGCCGCACGGACGTGTCAGCTCCAATTTCATATTTCGAATTTCGTACGCCTAACTCGCAAAAACGTGAAAATATTTTTTATTACAACTTTTAAAAAGTAGGAAAAGTAATTAAGTGATTCTCATTTTAAATATCAATTAGATTTTTTATTTTAAAAGTTTACAAAACTTTTTTCTTATCAAGTTTGAAAAGAAAACGAAGGAAATCTCATGTCCTCGAGGAAAACTATTTAACTTTTAAACTCGTGAAACTTTTATTTTTTCGTTCAATTTGTTTTTTATTTTGTGACTTTGAAATGTGAACAGAAGTTTTTTTTTTGGATAAAATTGTTGCCAGCCTGTGACAAGTGTCGTAAGCGTCATCCAGATACAAGAGTCTTTATTTTTTCCTGCTGACTCAAATTTAGCTGCCGAGCGTTCTACAATGGAAAAATCTTGATGTACGCCGTAATGTGAGTAATTAAGTTTTCCTCTTTTCCTTTCTATTTTTATATGCCTAGGTTTTAACTTTCAGAGCCGGTGTAGATATTTATCATATAGTTTGTATGTTATAGGAAAAAGAGGTGATTAATTCAACTTTTTATTATGTAGTTTAATTCGCCATCGTCATTAATTTTCAAAGCATCGTTTTTTATTATGAAAAAAAAAGACTTGATTCAAGTCAACCAATATTAAGGTGACTTGATTTTGTGAACTACAAATCTCAGAGTAATACAGTCATTTTAAAACCATTTAAAACGTTCAAAAAATAACACAAATACAAAAAGTCCTATAAATTTTTAATTATATACAGGATGTAACAAAAGTGGTGTATGTCCCGTTAACTGGGGGTTCTACTCGTCATACTGAACAACTTTCTCCCTCCCATAATCAGTACTCAAAAATAAAATTGAACTTCCATACTAATAAACACATAATCGGCTGATCGATTCGTATGAAGAGTAAAATATTTATTTTACGATTACAGCCAAGTCGTAAAACTAAAGTGGTTCAGTATGATGAGTAGAAGCCCCAGTGAACGGGACCTACACCAATTTTGTTACACCCTATATATTGTTAAAAACAATCATTTTTGACTGAATGAGTTTAATACTTGAAAAGGTATCTTTGATGAATGACTGTATTTAATTTTGGTGAAATGCTGAGACTAAAACTTTAGCAATATTGAAATGAGAATGGAACGTATTTTCTAAGTGACAGAAAATAAAGTGCCCGAGAAGTCTGTAGACTTTTCAAATGGATTACTAATACTTTCTGAGTCACTGTTTGGAATTTGAAAACAACGCTGATAACTAGAGCAATTTTCTAATCGTTGAAGTTAGCTCCATCAGCCCTTTAATTTACGAGTAATAAACATCTTTTTACGAGTAATAAACATCTTAACTGTATATACAAGGAAATTTCAAAAGTGCTAAAACGCCGTAGATGATATTTATAAAACGGAACAAGTTACCTCAAAAAACCTAAGGAATTAGACAGAAAATCTTTACCTTCCTTAATAAAATCTAACCGCTACCAAAGTATATTTAATAGTACTAACATACAGTATGGATACTCCCTGCCGCTATCTAGATTCTGACCTCACCCCCTCGTCACCCAGATTGATATAGATTGGTTATAGATTGGTTCTCGAACGTATAGGATTTCACCGTGATTTTGGTGTCTCCGTCATTTGTTTTTAGACATTAACGTCATTTCTTGCCCGTTATAAGCAGTGTCCGGAGTGTGCCACTACCTTGGCGTAAAGTTAGTCCACTCGCTTTACACCAGGAGGCCGTGGGTTCTAACACAACACTGTGTTTGGTTGGTGGCAGGGCATTTTATAAGCCCGCCTGACTAGCTGACACAATCTTGTCTAAGTCGTGCCGGCAAAATTAATATCAATGTTGATTCACACACAGAATGACTATTTTTTTTTAATAAATGACGATTTTAAGTGTTCAGCTTGAAGATAAGATAGCTAGATCCCCATTGCGTTGGGGAATCTTAGTAAGCCGGCTTCCATCTTCAGCATCATCGTCGCTTAACATCAGATGAGACGATGTCAAGGGCTTGTTAGGGATAAAAACACTAGTTACTGCTCTGTAATAAACTAGCTGTTTCCCGCGGCTTCACCCGCGTGGACCACGTTTCTATGACTTTTCGAGGGTGCGCAGTGCACGAGCCGCAAGCGGCTCGCGAGCGTGGTAAAAAGTAGCCTATGTCTTAATCCAGGTCCAAATCTGTCTACCTACCAAATTTCAGCCAAATCCGTTCAATAGTTTTTGCGGAAAAGCGTAACAGACAGACAGAGTTACTTTCGCATTTATAATATTAGTAGGGATATTAGTAGGGATAACTGAATTGTGTAATTTGTATGAAAAGTTGAATTAAGGCGAGGTATTGGTCAGAACAGTTGTTTCTGTTTTTTCTTTATGTGTAAAGAGTAAAGAAAATAACCAGACTTTTATGCACTTTTTCAATGTTTTATTTTTTTAATAAATATTAGGCACATATAGGCATTTCTGCAAAAAAGTGAGTCCGACAATATGTCAGGATGTTATTGAGGAATAAGAGAGAGAGAAAAAGGTGCTATGTAAAACTGGTTTTTGTGGGCTATAACAGCAAAAATTTACAAAATTTAAGCGAACTTTGTTTTTTTTTTTTATCGTGAAAATTTTATTTTTTTGGCCTTCTACACTTTGTAGCAGATATATTGTAATAAATTTATTTAAAAAAAAATATAAATGTATTGTAGTTTCACCGCAGTAAAATGACTTTTTCCAACCCTCGATTTCGGGGTTTGCATTATTTTCGGAAAGGGTTTCTCCTTAAGAGTTAACCTATTTAATGAGTAGCATTACCGCTTAACATCAAGGTAAATTATGACAGGTGTTATTTTTTTATAAATTATGGATTTAAAAAAACTCATCCATAGTCAAAGGCAAACAGAGGCTGATCAAAAAATTTGTTTTTTTGCTACGTTAGTACACACGTTTGTAATTTCTGTGTCATTGTTCGGCAACTTTGGACGCGTAGATAGATAGATAGATGAAACAATTATTCTTTACCACAATACAAGTACAGTGCGGTAAATTAACATTAGTACACGTATGTTACTAAGAAGCTGTAGGAACAAATTTGGTAGTAGTTGGTATTAGACAGACTAACTTGTAATACGTGGTTTACTGCGATCGGCGATTTTTCAAGACATCTTTCTGAAAGAGAATGATGTAGTAAAGAACTCTTTTGAGCAAATTCGCGGCTTGTTAGCGATTTTTTGTCAAAAATCTAGACCACATTGATGTCTTAGTCACGTTTTTAGCGGGACTTGGCCCCGTGCAATTTATTACTGTCCCCTTAGATGAAGAGAACTATGAAAAGACGACCATTCGCGACCGTTGAGGATGTAAAGACCAAATCGCTAAAAGAACTGGAGGTCATAAAAAGTGCGCTCCAGAAACGCTTCGAAGATTAAATAAACTGAACGGGAGCCCGCACTTATCTTACTCGTAAATTTTTTTTAAATTTTTATTATTTTTTTTGTTTATAGTTTTAATGAATTCATGTTACATGACTAAATATATATTTATTGGTAACAAAATATATACTTGTTCGTAATACACGACAATTCAATAGCTCCAACCATTTGTGAGTGCATCGCAAGTTATAATTTCATTTGTAGAAGAACCATACAAACACGATTTTTCTCAGATATATGGGTATTGCTATATAATAGACAATCATTTAAGCAACTACGACGTGCAAAGTTTCATCAAAATCGATTGAGCCGTTTTTTAGAAAAAAATAGTCACAGCTTTTGTAGTATGAGAGACACTCAATAGGTACTAAATATATATGTTTGTATTCCACAGTGCTAGTTATTACAAAGTTGTTAACATTTATAGATCGCGCCATGGACCCTTTTGGCTACAGCAAAATAGGAGGAGAATAAAGAGATGAAAAAACTCTTTGGTTTGAAGGTAAGAAGAAACAGTTGATAATCCCTTAATGAAATAATTTAAGACTCCTGAGTTCCAAATTTAGTGCCGATCGGGCTAAAGATTTAGCCTCCAGAGTCAAGCGTGACGGACGGACGCACGGAATTGATATGTTTGGTTTGAGGACTGTGAACGACTTTTCATACAAACGGCGATAACGATTTTCACCTCTTAAATGTTAACTGATTTGGACCAATTTTTGATAGGTTGTCAGTCAGAACAGAAGCTCTTATACGTTTCGTTTTTTAAATTCTTGATTATAAATCACGTGAAAAAAAAAACACGTGAACGACAATAAAATTAAACACATTAACTTTATCGAAAACAAAAACGTACAAGCCTAGCTTTTCAAGCGACTTCCAAAACGGAGGAGGTTCTCAATTCGACTGTACGTTTTTTTTATGTGTGTTACCTCAGAACTTTTGTTTAGGTGAAGCGATTTTTATGATTCTTTTTTCATTTAAAAGCTAGTGCTTTCCGTGTGGTCCCATATAAATTTTAACGTAATCGGTGTAGTACCTTAATAGAAAATTAACAAAAAACAAAAATAATAATGCAAAAATGTACTAAGATGTTGCGATGGAACTTTTTTTATCGTGTTTAGCGTTTTCAATTGTGTACTGACTGACAACCTATCAAAAAGTGGTCCAAATCGGTTAACATTTAAGAGGTGAAAATCGTTATCGCCGTTTCTATGAAAAGTCGCAGCTTCACAATCCTCTTATTGATATAAAACACATTTTCACCAAAATTTAAATACCTTTTTTTTGCGATAACAATAGTTCCTCTATCCTACGTACGTACTACGTATATACCTAACTACGGGATCGATAAAGTGAAAAGACACATTATAGGGACAATATCACCATTTAAGAATAGATAAATGTAAAAAAATATATTATATTCACAAATTTCGGGTATATTTTGAACAGCTTGTATTTTTTTCAAAACTAATAAGATACCTACTAAACCGGGTGTAAGGAGAAAAATAACACATTTATTGAAAATGGCAAAAAATAAATTAAAAAACTGCTTGCTAAACTTCTGAAATCTAAATTTTTTAATATCTCGTCATCATCAGCTCCTATACGTCCTCACCAAGGGGCTCGAGCCTACCCTGAATTACCCCACCCTGATCGGGTCTTAGTCGACCACGCGGGCCTAGTGCGGGTTGGTTGACTTCACACAACCTGCGAGTTTCTCCGCAGGCGTGGGCAGGTTTTCTCACCATGTTTTCCTTCAATGTAAGAGTGTCGGATAAACGTACATGTGAAATCTAAATTCGAAATCACATTGGTACGTGGCAGGATTCGAACCACTACTTCCCTGACAGGAGGCGGCGGCCCTAGCCGTTATGCCACTGACGCTCTTGGATATCTCGTACAAAGTTGGGAAATCAAGTGATCGATTTTTTTTCGCGATCTCAGCTAAGTTTTTTCAATAGTGGTACAACTTTTGTAAGTAGGAGCAATCCTGAAAAAAAGTTGTTCTACAATGAAGGATTGTATTATATTCGACGGTGATCACTATAAAGGGGACAATATCACAATTTAGGAATAGATAAATATAAAAAAGTACATATTCACAAATTCCTTCAACCGCCTCCGTGGCGTAATGGTTAGTCCATTTGATTCAAACTAGGAGGTCGCGGGTTCGATTCCCGGTGGGTTCAACTTATAAGACTCGGCTTGGTTGGTGGTAGAGCATTTTCTAAGCCCGCCTGGCTAGCTACCACCATCTTATCTAAGTCTTGCCGCCAAAACATCAGTGTTAACAGCATTGATTTGTTCCGGCTTGAAGATAAGATAGCCAGTTCTCCATTGCGTTGGGGAATCTTGGTAAGCACGCTTCCATCTTCGGCATCATCTCACTTACCATCAGGTGAGATGATGCCAAGGGCTTACCAATTGTGAATAAAAAAAAAAATTTTTTCCTTCACCGAAAGAGCATCGGAAAAACGTACATATGAAATCTAAATCGGAAATTATATTGTTACGTGGCAGGATTCAAACCACGACCTCCCGGACAGGAGGCGGCGGCCCTAGCCGTTACGCCACTGACGCTCTTGGATATCTCGCACAAAGTTGGTAAATCAAGTGATCGATTTTTTTTAACGCGATCTCAGCTAAGTTTTTCAACAATAGTGGTAAAACTTTTGTAAGTAGGAGCAATCCTGAAAAAAAATTGTTGTACTTTTGCCAACATGCTGTATAAAGTGTTTATCTTGGCAGCTCAACGAGCCATTTCACACGTCATTGAAAAAACATAAGCGTTTAGATTTCACATCGAAATTGATTTGTTACTTTGCGTGCAAATCGAGTTCATGGCTAACAATAATTGGTGAAGCCATTTGATTTTATTAGTTCCTAGAAGAGAGACTTTAATTTTGATCAGATTCCTACTTAATTCGCTATTGTTCCACTTTCTCGTCTCCTCCATTCACCAAAAGTTGGCTGGAAGAAATCGCTTAAAGCAATAAGTCCGCTTTTGCATATCATTGTGTATTCTGCTGGTTAATAAGTTTTTTCATTTATTTATATTTGGTGAGCAATAAAGTTTATTTATCTTATCTTAATAGTCTCAGTACCTGGGCGACCGAGCTTTGCTCGGGGCATAGTATCCAGAGACGTTAAAAACATTTAAAAATACGCTACCTACTTGGCGCGGCATACACCAGTGCAAAAATCTCGGAAAGAGATGCCAGAGATGAGATCTATCTAAAAAAAATTAAATCGATTTTTTGCCCCCAAAAATCCCCGTATACTAATTTTCAAGCAAATCGTTGTAGCCGTTTCCGAGATTCAGATTACATATATACTAGCTGTTTCCCACGGCTGCACCCGCGTGGATAACGTTTCCATGACTTTTCGAGGGTGCGCAAAAAAGTAGCCTATGTGTTGATCCAGGTCCTAATCTGTCTTCCTACCAAATTTCAGCCAGATCCGTTCAGTAGTTTTTGTGTGAAAGAGTAACAAACATACATCCATACATTCTTACAAACTTTCGCGTTTATAAAATTTATTATTAGGATATACAAGAATTACTCGTTTAAAGGTATTAGATATTACAGGGCCGGCCGGAGGGCTCCCGTCTTAGAATAGGGCCATCCCATCTCTTCCTGTGGATGTCGTAAGAGACGACTAGGGGATCGAAAACCGGAGCATGAGCAGCAGCAGCGTCCTTTCCGCGTACTGTACCATCACATCGCACAATTCAATCGCCAACCCGCCTGCCAACAGTGGCAATTACAGCAAAATATATATATTAGTACTAACATACAGTATGGACACTCCCTGCCGCTCTCTAGATTGCGACCTCACCCCCTCGTCTCCCAGATTGATACAGATTGGATAAAGTTTGGTTCTCGTACGTATAGGATTTCGCCGTGATTTTGTTTGCTCCGTCATTTGTTTGTAGAAATGTCATTTCACGACCGTTGTATGAAGTGTCCGGGGTGTGATTAAGTCAAAACCTCCTCAACTCAAGGAAGGCCTATGTCAAGCATTGGATGTCTTTTGGCTGATGTGATAATAGTCTTCATCATCATCATCACATGCCAAATTAGGGTGATTAGTAGTATATACTTAGGTACTAGTAGTAATAACTTTCGAAAAGCCTAAAAACTTTTAGGTACAAGCTTTTAGTATTGCATTGTCACGAGATATACATATGCATGCAAAATTTCAGCTCCATCTGATACTGGGAAGTGTGTCAAATTTAACTTGCAAGATTTCATTACAGACACCGGGACAGGTGAAACTTTTACTTAACCGGGACAGGTGATTTGTAATGTCTTTCCCTCCGTGACAGCTTTGGATTTTAATTTTTATTCATTTTTATATTTATTTGCATCTTATATTTTACTGCAACATACTGCATTTAAAGTATATTTTGTTAGTGTTCGTAGTTAAATCTTTTGTTTAACTGACATTTTGTGGACGGATTCGCAACGAGACAGAATTTTGTAGTTACAACTTTAACAAAGTATTAAATTTCAAGCGACTACAAAAAATGAGAAATGTGTTTTTATTATGTACTAGCTGTCCCGGCGAACTTCGTTCCACCTTACACTACACTACACTACCCTAACCTACACTACATTACCCTACCCTACACTACCCTACCCTACACTACACTACCCTACACCTACACTACACTACCCTAACCTAAAACCAATTATGTATTGACTGATATTTTATTTTTTGTTTTTTATTTAATTCCGAGCATTTTCATATTTATTCACCTGTTAAACCTTCTCTGGACTTCCACAAATAATTCAATACCAAAATTAGCCAAATCGGTCCAGCCGTTCTCGAGTTTTAGCGAGACTAACGAACAGCAATTAATTTTTATATTATGTATGACCAATCATAACTTTTTACAGAGTAGTCCGATATCGATAATGCTTTTTAGGGTCTCGTACCTAAAGGGTGAAAATGGGACCCTATTATTGAGACTTCTCTATGCGTCTGTCTGTCTGTCCGTCTGTCACCAGGCTGTATTTCATGAGCTAGACAGTTGAAATTTTTACAGATGATGTATTTCTGTTGCCGCTCTAACAATAAATACCAAAAAACTGAATAAAATAAATAATTAAGGGGGCTCCCATACAACAAACGTGATTTTTATAGATAATGGAACGGAACTCTTCCTGCGCGGGTCCGACTCGCACTTGGTCGTTTTTATTAGATTGGGTATACTTGTAAGTTACCCATACAAATCTTATAAAAATCGGTTGAGTACTTTAAAAAATAAACAAAAAAAATTGCTTAATTGTAGTTGCTGCGTTTAAAATTGGTTGTTTTTTAATGTGTCAATGACAAAATTCCAAGTCTTTTTATAATGTACAGACAGTCACGCTGTGCATACTTTGTCGCGCAGTGTTCATCATCTAGCATACGTAAATCAACAAAAAAACATGAAACTTACTCTAAGTAGGAAACAAATAATAGAAGTGAAACAAAACTAACAAATAGCTTGAGTTTGTATAGGAGATGCATAACAAGTATTCCGATTTCTAACACACCACCTTGACGGTGTTGATAACCTGAGATAACCCATCTCACACACAACGCCTCGGTTTATTTTAACCTTCAAGCGGGCGCGCAGTCATTTGAAACGACAACGGTCGCCCATAACCTTTTCGACCTATTGAAGATTCTGATTAAAATAAATATTAATAAAATAATTATTTATCATCATCATTATCATATCAGCTCGTATACGTCCCCACCGAGGGGCTCGAGCCTACCCTGAATTGGGGCGATCGGGCCCTAGTCGACCACGCGGGCCTAGTGCTGGTTGGTCGACTTAACACACAACCTTCGAGTTTCTTCGCAGGTGTTATTTATTTCTCTACCTAAAACACAACATCTGTGGCTAAGGAAACAATGGGTACAAAAATTTCACTTAAATCCAAAATGGAATATATTTTACGTTTAGCCTTCAAGCGGGCGCGCAGTCATTTAAAACGGCAGCGGTTGCACGTAAACTTATCGACCTATTGAACATTTCTGCTAATTAAAACAAAACTTCGGGCTTGTACAAATATTGTTTCCCCTATGCCATTTATACGAATACCAGCATCTTCAGTGGTAATATTATATTATCTTGTCACTTACCATCAGGTGAGATGATGCCAAGGGCTTACCAATTGTGAATTTAAAAAAAAACATCAGGCGCGAGTAAACTGATCGACGCCTTTGCCGTGACTAAATGAAATCTGTTTTAAATCAATAGGAGGCGAGTAAAAGTGGTCAAGGGTAGGCTCGAGCCCCTCGGTGGGGACGTATATGAGCTGTAATGATGATGATGAAAAGTGGTCAAGTATAGTTTTTGAGTACATAATGAACCCATGATAGGCTATTTCAGATGCAGAAAAACATGTTCTGAGAATATACGATTTTATGACGAAAAATGTGTCTATTGCGGTCGATTTGACGCCGCGCGACCGCTTGAAGGTTAATAAAGATGATATTTTAGGTGGAATGTTTAATGTGGGCTGTGGGTTGTTTCTATTCTTAGCAGAACGATTCAACTAGTTGTTGAAAAAAAAAAAGAATTACACTTTAAATGTGGAGCACACGTAATCCCAACGGGACTAATAGAATGAAGACTAATGACTAAGAAATAGTCATGACCCATATACTATACTGACTTGTCATCAATTATGTGATTTGTTAAATTGGCTGCTTGTATACAGGGTGTAACCAAACTAGGGTTTCTATATCATACTAATAAACTATTCACAGCTGTACCTTGTTCACTATTTAATTAATTTAATAAACCACAATATGCAGCCATCTTTTACAAATTGAGTTAGAGTTGCCCTTTTCAAATTACAAAAAACATGAATTTGATTGTGTTGACACACAAAAAAAATAGAAATACTTTATACGTATTTTAATAAAGCATATTTGATTGATTGATTGATTTTTTTTAATTTTTGTATTTTACAGAAACCCATGGTAAATTTTACCGAATTTTGAGTGAAGTTGCTCTGAATATTTTTATTGTCAGTGAGGTAGTCTGCTTCACTCCCATACATGTCGATATACATTCTAAATCGGGTCTACCAACCTTTGGCGTATTTTTAGGCGGTTATTTGACCCACCGTAATTTTTCCGGCTTCTGGTAGGTCGACAGTAAGGAATTGGTTTTTTATTCCAGATCCCAGAAAGTGACAGACAAGTAGATATGAGGTTGACTACAAAATGACACAAAAATCTATGAGAAAATCTAAAGTTCTTCCGTACCCACGTGAAAAATAAAATTTCGAAAGTCCAGAATAATTAGACTAACTACCTCGAGCAAACAAATCAAGTACTGAAAGGTTTTATTCTGTTCGTAGTTAAAGTATTGGTGCGGAACCCTGTTTGTGTGACCCCGAGTTACACTTTGCCGGCTTTTTTTTCATAATTGGTAAGTCCTAAGCATCTTATCTAAGTCTTGCCGCCAAACATCAGTGTTAACAACATTAATGTGTTCCGGCTTAAAAATAAGATAGCCATTTCTCCATTGCGTTGGGGAATCTTGGTAATCCCGCTTCCATCTTCGGCATCATCGTCACTTACCGTCAGGTTAGATGATGCCAAGGGCTTACCAATTATGATAAAAAAATAATTTTAAACGCTAAACACGTTAAAAAACCGACTTCCATCGGAACAACTTAGTACATTTTTGCATGATTATTTTTGGTTTTTGTTATTTTCTAAAGAAAGTACCACACCGATTTTGATAAAATTTAAATGGGACTATACGGGAAGCACTAGCTTTCTAATAAAAAAGGAATCCTAAAAATCGGTTCACCCAGCCCAAAGTTATGAGGTAACAAACATAAAAAAAATAAAAAAATACAGATGAATTGAGAACCTCCTCCTTTTTGGAAGTCGCTTGAAAATATCTATTTACCTGACGCAACGTGACTATGATGCTGAAGATGGAAGCGGGCTTATCAAGATTACTCAATGCAATGGGGAACGGCTTTATATCTTTAAGCCGGAATACAATTCTGTTAAAATTGATGATTGGCGGCAAGACTCAACATAAGATGGCGGTAGCCACAGAAACCGGAATAATAAAGGCGCGTGCTAGCTAACCATGCGGGCTTGGAAAATGCCCTTCCATCAATCAAACTGAGACTTACAAAGTTGGACTCCGCAGGGAATCGAACCCGTGGCTTCTTGATGTGAAGCTAATGGACTAACGGTGGCTCGGAAGTGGTTGTTCTAAAATTGTGCGTGTTTGACGAACTATACTGATTTTAAACAACAGTTTAAATTTTTAAAATTTCAATTTTTAACAATCAGGGGTTTGTTCATAGTTTGCATAATAGTATATTATGCAATTATTGAATAAAAGACGGATTTAAAGCGAGGGCCATAGATGAAACACGAGCAAGTGAAGGAAGAAAAAGACTGAATCACAACCGTAAGGAGTGATTCCAGTATTAGAATCCCGAGCGACGCGAGTGATTCATGGCCCTCGATATAAATCCGTTTTATTCAAGATTTTCTAACTATACGTTATACCATGACTAAGAGAAAAAGTAAGTTTTTTTTTTTAGCAAAAATAGACATTTAATGAAGAAAAAAAGAAGGTTAAATGAATTAAAATGCACATTAAAATTGGCGCAATTACTAAAATTAATAGTATTACTTTGTGTTCATACAACTTACAGTATTCAAAATAGCGCCAATTTACTAATAAAATGACAGCAAAGAACACAAAACAATTTTTATTCTAATGCTAAACTCCTTTTCGAAAACGTCGAACAATCAAATCTCGAGGAGTTTGTATGTCGAGTATTCTTTTCTCAAGGAGTTTACATCAAGTAATTTTTGCGCAAGGAGGTTGTATAGCATTGAGATGGAAGTCGAATATATTGGTGTTTTCTAAACTCAAACAACAAAACAGTGATTAAAAGTGCTTTTTATTTACTGTTTTAAGTAAATAAAATAGGCTTTTTATATGGGCAATGGTTTGAAACTGTCTTGTTTCCAATTATTTTTTGCGTGAACCGTCTCGTGAAGGAAAACTTAATGGTAAAATTCTGCATGAAGAAAAGCTATGGTAACGTCAACATTTAAAACTTTGACTTTCAAATCGTAAATCATATTGCATATTAAAATCATGATTCTAAATGGATGATAAATTATGTGAAGGGGTTTAAAATGAAATAATATAGGGGGGGTGAAGAGAAACGACAGGTTAATAACGAGTGGAAACCCCTTTCGGTAATTTATGAATGAACGTTTGAGATAACTGGTTGGTTATTTTAATTTGACACTAAAAAAACTTTTTTCACAGAAGAGCGATCGCTTTTTTTCAATAAATCGGTCAAGTAAAAGTTGGATTCGCACACCTTGGGTTATGTTCTACCAGGTTTTTTGGAACCATAAAAACAATGATACCTTTTCATTCATATCAAAATACATTTATTTTTAGGGTTCGTTCTTTAAAGGTACTAAGTTTCTACGCTTCTATGTATTATCGTTTTTACGTAAAAAGATAGAGCAAGGACGAAAAATCTTTATTATCACGTTTTTTGTTAATGTTTAACCCATTTATAATTTTTGTTGATTTGTTAGTAATCTTGCCATAATAATACATATTCTGTAAAAAATAAAAAAACCGGTAAAGTGCGAGTCAGAACCGAGCACAAGGGGTTCCGTACCATCATACTAGATGGAGCTAGTTTTAGCGCAGGACCGGTCGTCGTAGAAATCCTTGGGGGAGGCCTTTGTCCAGCAGTGGACGATTTCCGGCTGATATGATGATATATTACTGGCGTATCTGTGGGAGACTTTCACTTTATCTAATTTTTAGTATTTGTTGTTATAGCGGCAACAGAAATACATTATCTGTGAAAAAATCAATTGCCTAGCTATCACGGTTCATGAAATACAGCCTGGTAACAGACGGACAGACAGACAGACGGACGGATGGATAGCGGAGTATAAGTTATAGGGTCCCGTTTTTACCCTTTGGGTACCGGACCCTAAAAAAGCCCTACAAGCCGCTAGCACAACATCCATGTCAAGCCGCTTGGTATCGATAGCGAGCCGTTTGCGACTCAGGCAACGCGCACCCTCGATATTCACGTGGGCGGAGTCGCGGGAATCAACCAGTTTCGTATGAAAGCTTGGAAATTTGAACCCTATCGAATTAATAGGTTTTAAATCGTGTGCGAAAGAATGTGACGATAAATTTGTTCGTAGAGTTGGTATTGAGCTATTCTGCACAGGTTAGTACCCCTTTCAGCAAAATCTGGTCGACAGTTTTAGCAAAGTATATATATTAGTACTAACATACAGTATGGACACTCCCTGCCGCTCTCTAGATTGCGACCTCACCCCCTCGTCACCCAGATTGATACAGATTGTTTCAGTTTGGTTGTCGAACGTATAGGATTTCGCCACCATTTTGTTTGTTCCGTCATTCGTTTTTTGAAATGTCATTTCTGGCCCGTTGTATGAAGTGTCCAGGGTGTGGTTTTAGCGTGAAAGAGTAACAGACATACAAAAACACAGACACACTTTTGGGTTTGTAACATTAGTGAGGATAAGGTGGAGTTCCGTGGTTTTCCCCCTGAGAACAACAATACGGGACTAAAGGGATGGGACTGAAAAGGTTTTCCAACAATCAGCAAAGTATTAAGGCGGCCCTGGTGTCGCAAATCCCTACAGTTGCGGTAAACACTTTCCAGCAGTTGGACCGTTAGCCGTTTAACTGGCCAAGTGCAAGTAGGAACCGAGGGTTCCGTATCACCAAACCTCTCGACACAAGTATAACAATCATACCTATTAATTTCAAACAAAAAAATCTACGAGAGCGACTGAAAAATGCTTTTTTTATTCAGTTCAGACTTGTTAGTGCGAGCTACCGTTTTTACTACACAAAAACAATAAAAAAAACTTTGAAAAACACGTTGACGTATTGACTTTTTGATTTGTATTACATTTTAGTCGATTCCGTAGGCAGGCCTCCCACTCGGTGGACTGATAACCTGGTGAAGGTCGCTGGAAGCCGCTGGATGCGGGCAGCGCAGAAACAGTTGTTGCGGAAATCCTTGGGAGAGACCTTTGTCCAGTAGTGGACAACCTTCGGCTGATATTAAATTATTAATAATCCTTACTAATGAAAATGTATGTTTTCACGATTCAACACCTCAACCAATCTTGACGAAATTTGACATGTAGGCAGCCTGTTTCACGGAGAAGGACAAAGACTTCAGATGCAGTTCCTGAGGAAACTGAATAAAATGCTTTTTTTGGTAGATTTTTTTAACATCGCAATAGAGCAACGGTAAGTTTTGATTTTTTACTCAGAGATGGTTGAGGGGGTGGGAATTGACATAGGCTACTAATTAGCATAGCCTGAGACAGTTCCCGAGGGAAAAAAACATTCTGGAGAAAAATAATTTTCAGGCTCGCGTACGTCGGCGTCGCAACGGAGCAACGGATTGAAGTGTTTTATTTTGCATATAAATAGTTAAGGGGGTGGGAAGTGACATACCCTGTTGATCTTAGCCAGATAATCTGATCAGGAGTAAACTCCTGCCTCCGCTAGCGAGCCGCTAGCGACTCGCACATCACTTACCCTTACTAACAGTTATAAGAAGCGAAGCCGCGGGCAAAAGTTACAAACACACATTCTTCATAAATTTCACCCGGCTAACTATTACGGTCCAAAATACGGCCTTATTAAAGGCGGGCAGACGGACTGATAAACAGATAGCGTAGGCTTAGTAACATTGTAACCTAAAAAGTAAAAAAAAATTTAAGGCCCCGTGGTACCTAAAAATCCACTTAAACAGGATTTTAGAATTCATTTTTGAAGTTATTATTACAGCCGCCCTGATTCAGGGTAGGCTCGAGCCCCTCGGTGGGGACGTATATGAGCTGTAATGATTACAGCTCATATACGTCCCCACCGAGGGGCTCGAGCCTACCCTGAATCAGGGCAATTAGGCCTTAGTCGACCACGCGGGCCCAGTGCGGGTTGTTCGACTTCACACACAACCTTCGAGTTTCTTCGCAGGCGTGTGCAGGTTTCCTCACGATGTTTTCCTTCACCGTTAAAGCAATCGGTAAGTATGTACGTAAGTTTTTGAAAAACTCATTGGTACATTGGCCGTCCAGATTTGAACCCGGTACCTCTGGTTAGATGGACCGAGTCGTTACCGGTTGAGCCACCGACGCTTTTTGAAGTAGTTAACAGTAAATTTAAATACTAGAAAAACATATTGGTATTATTGAGAATAGTTACGAGGGACTATATAGAATGGAAACACGATTTAATAAAGTTGGCTCGATAGAATAATTTCGCAAAGGTACCTCTTTTTGAGCCATTTTATCGTCTATTTTCGGTTTTATTCTTAAAATAAGTAATTTCATATAATATGATTTATTTACTGAAATAAAGTTCAGAGGTGTCTGAAGGGAAAAAATCGAATGGATTTTTATTTTAGATAAATATGATGAAAATAAAAACAAAAACATCGAAAAAGTGCAAAAGTGTGGTTGTTTTCTTCCCTCTTTACACGTAAATAAAAAGACAAAGACATATTTTTAAGTACCATTGCGCCTTAAGTGTGAGTCACGCTCGCCTGCAGAGGGTTCCAAAGCGGTAACTCTCGTGGTTTCCAAACAAACCTTTCCAAATTTGGGAAATGACCCGCGCCCAGTCGATAGACAATATGACGGGTTGTTTACGAACACTCGTGGAACTCAATATGTCGTAAGTACTGGTACATAACAGGAGGGCAAATAAAACTCTTACAGATTTTATGAGACCCATTCAACGAGAATCCCGTATAATCCATATTTGAGGGTTCCACACAAATAATGACCAACGGAGCCCTATTTTCCCGTTTGGCCTATTAGAAAAAGTGAAAGATTAAAGGAGAACGAACCACATACAAAAACGAGTTATTTTATAGGTACTTTAGAAGTAAGCGTGAAACTTCCTGAAAAAATAAAAAAAATAATCAACACTGGCCAAGTGTGAGTCGTACTCACGATAAGGAGTCCGTACTAAATAAAAAAAAAAACATTTTGGTCTCTCGCACAAAGTAACTAGTACCTCATCTGTGCTCTCGCGTTTGTGTCTTTTGTTTATAATCTTAATAGGTATAATTTCCATATAACATTTTCATTGTAAGGGAGGGGAAATATTTCGAAAATATTTTTTTATCACACCTATACGAAAAACGACGATTGGTTCCTGTGACAAAAATAATGGGAACTGGGGATAAAAACCCTCACAGAATTTGCCACATACGATACGTACGATTTAGAGGTTCAGGCCTAAATGGAGTTTGAAGAAAAAAATATTATGGGGTAAATTAGAATAAATATATTTTATGATTTTTTCCTAAAAAGAAGGAACAATAAACAATATGACCAACAATATGAACAATATACAATGGTTGACCGTGTAGACAATTAAAAACAATGACCTAATATATTTATGGAGATTTTACGGAAATAAATTTAAGGTTACAATTTTATCTGTATATAAAATGGTTATTTTATAGTATGCCGACTTCAAACTCCATTTAGGCCTGAACCTCTAAATCGTACGTATCGTATGTGGCAAATTCTGTGAGGGTTTTTATCCCCAGTTCCCTTTATTTTTGTCACATATTTATGGCGCCCGAACAAATGTTTTTATCCCATTTTCTGGCTTTAATCTTTCCCTAACGAACCCGTTTTTTTGTCGTTCGTGGGTGTATCCGTTTTCCGGATAATATGGTTCAAGTTTTAATACCTCAAGACCCTTACTTAATTTAATCGTGCAGTTTTCTTTGAAACGTAAGGTTTTTTTGTTTGTATGCACGGTATTTTTTTGCTTCTCTTCACACGGGTCGTTTTTTCCCGGCTTAATGGCATTATACCTCTTTCGGATAATTGCTTACGTGTTGTTGAGTTGTTTTTGCCTGTGTATTCCCTTACGATTCCAAGAGAATTTTTAATTTAAGTAGTCAATGGCCAGACTCTAGATTTCTTTCAGTCGAAAGTCGGGACAGACTTACTTTTAGTTCACGATTATTTAACGTTGTTTTAAGGGAAAAATCTTTAAGGGTTACTGTTTGGAATATTTTTACGCGTTGCTTTGCGAGGTACTCCTTAAATTTTTGGCGTACCCTGTTCACTTTTATGTGACAACGTTTCTGTATTCCGCAGTATTGTTTAGATTTCTTGAGGTCTTATAACAATTTCCCATTTTTCAAATTTCTTTCATTAATCTTGCCCTTGTCTTACCTCAAATGGCCTATTTTTCGGTAGAGTTGTCCCTTTAGACTCTTGCGTATTGCATTTCAGACTTCCGGTGTTAATTTTATCCGTGAGTCGGATTTTCACGCATCCGCCTTTACCGTTTTTGTCCACATTTTGCTGGGGTAACCGACAATGTTTTGCAAGTTTTTTCCAGTTTTTGTCAACCCTATTGGTCTTTAATGTTTTAGTAGTTGTTTGATTTCTCCTGTTTTCTTAAGTGACTAGTTTTAGGTTTAAATACACAGCGATCCTTTAACATTAGTGTGTTATTAAGTTGGTTCACTTTTAGATGGAGTTTTTGCCGTTTGTATGTGTACGTTCGTGTATAAATGTCAATTTCTACCAGCTTCAAGTAAACGTTCGTAGTTAACTAGTTACTTAGAGAGTTTTTATTTTTTTCTTCTTCAGGGCTGTCCAACGTCCATAGGGTTGTCCAAATTTCAAAAAATTTTTGGACTTCTCGCCTTTTTTTTGTGAGTTTGTGGGTATTTTGAAACGCTAACTATCGTTTCGAGCCGTTCTCTTTTGTCGCGTTTCATAATTAAATTCTTTTTTGATGTCGTTGCTCTATGGTATTTGAATTTGAAAATTGTTGTTATTTTTTGACAAGAAAAACAAAAGGTTGACCGTGATCCCGTCTACAGATACGAATTTTAATTTTTTTTGATAAATTGTTTTATAAGTCGTTATTGAGGCCCACAATTTTATTCTGTGGTAAGTAATTTGTATAAGGAAACCGCTTTGCGTGTATTTTTGGTTCTGCGGCGAATTACATTGTTATATCTCCGTAGGGTTTCATCCAGCCCCTACGAGGTTGACGTCCCCGAAGTTTTACAATAAAGGATTAATCCCGGGATGGAGCAGTGCTGATCACCAGCCACTCCTTTCTACTGCCCGCCCAGCTGCTCGCCATAAGGGAAGTGAATTTATTTTATCTTTTATCCCGAGCGACTCTCTGTCTCTCTGACCTTTCCGCCGACCTAGAAGATTTCCTGTTTCCAGTTTCTGACCATTAGTTATTTATTTTAAATTTTTAAAATTGTGTTTTGTATCTGATACATATTTTGTTAAAAAGATAGGGTAATTCAGATCAAACTGAAATTTTAAACTTAGTAACTTATTTAAGTACCAAAGGGACGGTGACGATCGTTGCCTGCCGGCATACTATAAAATAACCATTTTATATACAGATAAAATTGTAACCTTAAATTTATTTCCGTAAATTCTCCATAAATATATTAGGTCATTGTTTTTAATTGTCTACACGGTCAACCATTGTATATTGTTCATATTGTTGGTCATATTGTTTATTGTTCCTTCTTTTTAGGAAAAAATCATAAAATATATTTATTCTAATTTACCCCATAATATTTTTTTCTTCAAACTCCATTTAGGCCTGAACCTCTAAATCGTACGTATCGTATGTGGCAAATTCTGTGAGGGTTTTTATCCCCAGTTCCCATTATTTTTGTCACATTCCTCAATAAGTGCGAACAAAATAGTACTTTGCTCCCTGTAGGGAGTTTTTTTTCTCTGGCCTGATTGGTTCGCGTTTGTGAAGGTTGAATGTAAAAAAAAATATCACAAACATACCCACTTTTGTGATAGGTTGCGTTATATACTAATAGCGCCTGAAAAACTAGTTATAGTGACCAAAAAAACGATAAGAGAAATGGCTGACTAAGATATTTAAAATGAAAGTACTAGTTGTACTCATGTCAATTATCCAAAAACTGACCAAATATTTGGTTGCGTTATGGAGCAACGCCCGTTAGTAGTATGAATTCTGTACCAGGCCCCCACCCCCCTGCCGGAACACCAAGGTTGGAAATGGTGGACATAATTTCCAAAAAAAAAGCATTAAAAATAATGTTGTTGCCCCCCATTTAAATAGTTAGCGCGTGGTCCCATTTCGCTAATTTCAAGCGTTTCCGAGATAGGAATTCCAGGCAACTTTGGGGCTTCGGCAGGGGGGTGGGATCCTGGTCCAGAACTCTCGCTATTCCTACTACTAACGGACGTTGCCCCATAACGCAAGCGAATATTTGGTCAGTTTTTGCATAATTGTCATGAGTACAACTAGTACTTTCATTTTATATCTTACTCAGCCATTTCCCTTATCGTTTTTTTTTTTGGTCACGATGACTAGTTTTTTTTTTGGTCACGATAATTAGTTTTTTTGTCACGATTACTAGTTTTTTTTTGGTCACGATAACTAGTTTTTTTTGGTCCCGATAACTAGTTTTTCAGGCGCTATAAGTACGTAACGCAACCACTTTGCCAATTCTTTTTCTCATAGGTCGTGATAAAAAAAAACGTATATTGAATTCGTCGCTAAGCCCAGGATGGTGGTAGGGAATTTTCATAGCTCGCCTGGCTAGCTACCACCAGTGTTAACAGCATTGATGTGTTCTTGCATAAAGATAAGATAGCCAGATCCCCATTGCGTTGGGGAATCGTGGTAAGCCCGCTTCCATCTGCGGCATTATCGTCACTTACCATCAGGTGAGATGATGCCAGGGGCTTATCAGTTGTGGATTAAAATAAATGCTTGACCACTCAGGTGCGAGTACGTTTTTATTAGACTGAAGAACATCATTGTAAGTTTTTTTGGGACCCACAGCATTTATGCTGAGCCTGGACCACTTTCGCTAACCTGGCACCACTGACACATTTTCATCATTTATTCATTTAGTAATCTCTTTGCGTTGGGGAATCTTGGTAAACCCGCTTCCATCTTCGGCATCATTGTCACTTTCCATCAGGTGAGATGATGCCAAGGATTTATCAGTTGTGGAAAAAAATATATATCTTTGTCACTTTCAGGAATGTCTACTTTTATGTTATTATGTTTCGTGCCTAACACAGTTTTTATTATTCATCACATCAGCTCATATATACGTCCCCACCGAGGGGCTGGAGCCTACCCTGAATGAGGGTGATCGGGCCTTAGTCGACCACGCGGGCCCAGTGCGGGTTGGTCAACTTCACACACAACCTTCGAATTTCTTCGCAGATGTGTGCAGGTTTCCTCACGATGTTTTTCTGCACCGTAAGACCGTCGGATAAACGTACATACGAGATCGAAATTCTAAAACACATTGGTACGTGGCAGGACTCGAACCATGACCTCTCGGATAGGAGGTAGCGGCCTTTGCCGATGCGCCACCGACGCTCTCAATTTAATTATTAATATCATCTTTTTATAACTCGCTAATTGATTGCAATATTATGAAGTAATAGCTCAATCTATAGAGTCCAACGGAGACGCCAGTCTAGACAGGGTTATTGTGCGGGAGCCCAATCTACCATAATCACTGTTGTTGAGTTTGGGACAAATAATTCCAGGAGGGGGAGGGGTGCCAGGAAATGACTATTGATGTCGGTTTCGACGTAAACATCAAAGGTGTTGAACTACTGTATTGTTTTGTACACTGTGGTAATGGGTACAGAGCAGACAAATGATGGAGAAGAAAGGTTCTGGAGTAGCGACCGCTGGACAGATGGCCCCTACCAGGACTAGGAAGACTAAAGATCTTGCGCAGCTTGCGAGAAGCCGCCAACTGGTGAGGGTTGCCGCTCCGCGAATAACTGAAGGCTAGTGGGCTGATTTCATTTAGGATAATTGACAATTTCATTCAAACACAATAACCAGTACAATTATTTTTTTCCTTTTTTTTTGTAAATTTTGAAATTTCAACTATCATTTCTCATCATCATCATATCAGCTGAAAAAGGCCACTGCTGGACAAAGGCCTCCCTCAAAGATTTCCACGACAACATTAAGTGCCGTCATTTATTAACAATTTAAAGCAAATTACAGGTCATTTCAAATCACAAAGTAACAAAATTTCAAAAATAAGATTAGGCACAAGTTAGTTATATATAACTCTCAACATCAACCCGCCAGCCAATTGTGCCGATAGGAGGAACTCCCCCCACCCAACTCGGGGAGGCCTATGTCAAGCCAAGTCTAGCAGTGGACATCTTTTGACTAATGTGATTATGTTGAAGCAGGTTGATTACAAATTCGGTAAAAAGTACTTCACCAATTTTGATGAAATTTTTATGGGAATATCCTGAAGTTATGAGTATCAAATAAAACATAAATAATTAAAATCGGTTCAAATTCGGCGGAAAAATCGCTTAGACACAAAAAAAACATAATATGGTAAAATTTGGAATCCTTATTTTACAAGTCGGTTAAAAATAAGGGCTATGCTTATATCTATGGTGATGTACTGTTTGAACTGAACTTAAGTTTATGTAGGATAAACAATGACGTCACCAGGTGTACAGCCTGGCAAAAAAGAGTTTGGAGAAAATGGCGCTTCTTTCACACCTATGGTAGTCTTATTCATTCTTAAGTGGTCAGTTTTATATAGTAGTATACAGGGTGTAACAAAATTGGTGTAGGTCCCGTTAACTGGGGCTTCCACTCATCATACTGAACAACATTTTTTCTACGACTTTGTTGAAAACGTAAAAAAAAATTTTTACTCTTCATAAAAATCGATCAGCTGATCGACCGATTTTGTGCATTTTAGTATGGAAGGTCAGTATGACGAGTAGAAACACAGTTAACGGGACCTACTCCAATTTTGTAACACATTGTATAGTAAATTTTATTTATTATTATTTTGTACAGTACTTTTATTACATGTTGTGTTGATTTAGATTATAGATAAGTGGTTATCAAAAAAATTCTATTTTGCGCTTTTGTGGCATATGTTTGCTTTGCACAGCCCTTACTTTTACGTAGGTGTATCCAGTCTATGGGTTGCCTGGAAGAAATTGCTTAAAACAATAAGGCCGCCTAAATTGTACAATTTAAATTTTTATTGTTTATTCTGTACTATTCTCAAATTTTTTGATTGATATTGCGAAATTTGCTTATTTGATTGATTGACATTGCGAAATTCAAAGAAATTTTAAATAAAAAAACAACAAACACTACGCAGCAATGACAAATCCATAATAACAAATTGAAAGCGGGACTTAACGTGATTTTATAAAATACTAGCTTTTTCCCGCGACTTCGCCCGCGTGGACATCGTTTTTATGACGTCTTTAAAGACCTTAATGACTTAAGTATTGCGAATATAAATTGAAATGTAAGCTATCCTATCTTTCAAGTTGGGCCGATTTGCACACGGTGTGCAAATCAAATTTAAAATCGGTTCAGTAGTTTAGGAGTCCATCGCGGACAAACAACGTGACACATAATTTTTATATATAAAGATATGAGCAGGTATTGATGTTGTTTTCACCTCAATGTTTCGACTATTCTTCGATAGCCGTGGTCGCGAGTAGACTGAAGCCGCGGTATCATCGCCGCCGGCGCATCGCAGGAACACCTCCATCTACCCTCACTTCATTTTGTGAAGAGTTAGGGTCACCACACATTTCACTTAATAAGTTAGGGTCACGACACACTACACTGACACAGTCCACAGGCCGCACGGGTGTTTGTTCGCAGTTTGCTTGTCTACACTTATCAAGTCCCGCTTTTAATTTGTCATTATGGATAATCGTGAAAGTTTAAAGTGTTAATCCGTTGTCAGCAAACTAGTGTTGCCACTAAAAAAAATATATTAGTTCCATCTGTCACCACTTCAAACTCTTTTTGCCAAGCTCTACAACATTGTGTACATGTGGTTTTTAAAAATGAAATGAAAAGATTCTCTCTACTGATGTGAAGCTGTACTCTGGACATGCACGTCTTTTAATTCAGCTAAGTGCTGCCTGTGATGTGTTCGTAAAACTAGTGAGGCACAACCACGTACCTGACCCAGAACAGAGCATCGTGCAATCCTGAGATGCACACGACCGCGACCAGGGTTACGTCGAAATAGTTCGATATCCTCACGACAAGTAAGCATTTTTAATTTTATAACTGGTGTTTAGGTAAAGTTTAAGTGCATACCATACTATACATACATACATACATATAATCACGCCTCTTTCCCGTAGGGGTAGGCAGAGACCACTTCTTTCCACTTGCTACGATCCTTACATACTTGTTTCGCTTCGTCCATTTTCATTATTCCCTTTATACATGCTCTTTGGTTTAGGGTAGTATTGACCTATACTATACTTATAAATACTATACCATGTATATTTATAGTATGATATGGTCGTCCTTTGCTATGACTATTCTATAATATAAGCCGCTAGTTGGCGGGCAGCGCAGAACAAGTCGTCGTGGAAATCCTTGGGGAAGGCCCTTGTCCAGCAGTAGACGTCCTTGAGCTGATATGATGATGATTTTTCTATACCACACCACACGTCACACGCCACACGCCACACGCCACACACCACACACCACACACCACACACGTGTCAAACAATTGTCCTCCCCCCCTCTATTTTAAATAGTATGATATGTAATCAATTTAAAAGGAAATATATCACGGTTTAGCAGGGATTTCTTAGTTTAGGCAAAGTATATATAACGTAACGTAGGTACTTACGTAGTTAAGGAGTAATAATAATCGACCAAAGCAAAGTATATATATATATAATATATATATATATATTAGTACCAAAGTAAGATGTGCAGTTGGAGTTGTCAAATGTTCATAGATTTTCCATACAAAATGTTCTGTTACCATCTACATATGTAATTTTATTTTTTAAAATAAACATTTATTTTTATAAAATACTTCGGAACCCTACTTGGCGCTAGTGCGACTCGCACTTGGGCGGTTTTTAAACACCAGCCCAAGAATAACAACTTTATGTACTTAGTTAATTTATCGAAAAGAGTATATTATAGTATTAATAATAAAAAGTCTAAATTAGTGTTACCTACTTAATATTGTTTCTTTGCCTGCATCGTGTTTCCCATTTTATATAATTTGGGAATCTTCAAGGCGACAGTGAATAAGCATTATTTGAGTTTGCGTGTACCATCCTCGACTACATCGTCACTTTCCATCAGGTGGGATGTACTCAAATGCACTCATTTTTTTTATAAAAAAATAAAATAAGAAATTTGTAATATGAATGAATACAAAATATATACAGGTGGGTGGCCTGTGCGATATGGAAAACTGTTTTATGGCATATTAAAAATAAATAGTATATTACTGCAGAGACCAGCAAATGAGGCATTGATGGACGAATGTGTAAATGTGGAACGAGGCGAAGCCGAGGCACACATACGTAAGTTTATCAATGCCTATATAGTTGTGGCTAAGGCTTGAATAGTACTTTTCTTAAATCATCATCATCATCATATCAGCCGAAGGAAGTCCACTGCTGGACATAGGCCTCCCCCAAGGATCTCCACGACGACCGGTTCTGCGCTGCCCGCATCCAGCGGCTTCCCGCGACCTTCACTTCCTTTACTTCACTTACTTTTCTTAAATAATGCGCGGAATTTAAACCTAAGTATTACCTAGGCGGAACTTTTTATTTATAAATACAATTACTTTTTAATATGAATTACGAGTAACTAACAATAACAATTTTTCACGCGCCAAAGTGTTCATTAGTTTTTAGGTTCCGTACAAAAAAAACAAAACGGAACCTTATAGGATCACTCGTGCGTCTGTCAGTCCGTCCGTCTGTCCAAGCCCATTTGCTCCGAATCTACTGGACCAAATCAGGTGAAATTTGGTAGGATAGTGTAATCATATGACCCGAACATAGGCGTGCAAAGTAAATACATAGTTTTTTTAAATAAAGGTTATTTTCGGGGGACAAATAAGGATTTTTAAAAAAAATTTTGGAAACCTTATTGTGTCATATATCAAATGAAAGTGCTCGTTATCAGGATCTTAAATATTTTTTTGAAGTAAAAACTTCTTTAGCGGCGTTGTGCACTTTTTTGTAATGGGTAAAAAATGTTAAACTCGCGTCAGGACACGTGACCTGATCGAAAATTCGTAAGGTGGATGGAGTAGTGAAAACTTCTTTAGCGGCGTTGTGCACTTTTTTTGTAATGGGTAAAAAATGTTAAACTCGCGTCAGGACACGTGACCTGATCGAAAATTCGTAAGACGGATGGAGTTGATTTTTTGTTGATTTTTCTGAGGTATAAACTTTTTTAAGTTATATAAATGCACAACGTTAATATTCAAGTTTTCACTTCTGCCGGCACTCTCGGAGTGCAACCCGTCGTTTTTTTTTTAATTGTAAAATAAATAGTTTTGATTTTATTCATGAAAGAACACGAAAATTGACAATTCCCCCCCCCCCCCCCCCCCCTGTTCTCCGAAACTACTGAGCCCTAAATTTTGAAAAAAATACAAAATATACTTCATGGCTTGTAGATAACAGGAAAACCTATAAGAATTCTATCAATTAAAAAAAATGGTAAACGTTCACCTACGGAATAAAGTTCTAGTCATAATAGAAAATAGTCTATCGGTGTTCTATACAGGATTAATTTCGGAAAGTGTGTCCTGAAGCTTCACGACCTCATTTCCCCTCTTCATTTCATCATCGAACGACCAGATGCAGAGGGCGGTCCCACCCCTTTGTCGTTAATGTTCCTTGTTCGAGAGTCATTACGAATCGTCTCGCACGCAGGTTTGACGACTTCCAGCCTCCCGAACAAGCTGGTTTCCGAAAAGGCTTTAGTACTGCGGCAGATTATACAGAAGATCGAAGAGTACAATCAGCTACTATGCTTGGCGTTTGTGGACTTTGAGAAAGCCTTTGATTCGGTCGAAACCTGGGCTGTGCGACTGTCTCTCAAGCGGTGCCAAATTGACCATCGATACATCGAGGTGTTAAAGTGTCTGTATGAAAACGCCACCATGTCGGTTCGCCTCCAGGACCAGAACTCGAAACCTATCCAGCTGCAGCGAGGGGTGAGACAGGGAGACGTTATATCTCAGAAACTGTTCACCGCCGCCCTGCAAGATGTTTTTAAGCTTCTGGACTGGGGTGGACTCGGCATCAATATCAACGGCGAGTACATAACCCACCTCCGATTCGCTGACAATATCGTGGTCATGGCTGAGACTATGGAAGATCTAAGCACAATGCTCAATGGCCTCAGTAACGTCTCTCAACAAGTGGGTCTTAAAATGAACATGGACAAGACGAATATAATGTTAAATGTCCGCGTCGCACCCACCCCTCTAAAGGTTGGAGACTCTACACTGGAAGTTGTTGACGAATATGTATACCTGGGACAAACATTCCAGCTAGGTAGGTCAAATGAAAAAGAGATCAATCGACGAATCCAACTCGGCTGGGCAGCGTTCGGGAAGCTTCGAAATATCTTCACGTCCCAAATACCGCAGTTTCTCAAGACTCAGGTCTTTGACGAGTGTGTGTTGCCAGTAATGACTTACGGAACTGAGACATGGTCGCTTACTATGGGCCTCATAAGAAGGCTCAAGATCACCCAAAGGGCAATGGAGCGTGCTATGCTCGGAGTTTCTCTGCGTAATCGAATCAGAAACGAGGAGATCCGCAGGAGAACTAAAGTAACCGAAATAGCTCACAGAATCGCTAAACTGAAGTGGCAGTGGGCAGGGCACATAGCTCGTAGAACAGATGACCGATGGGGCAGTAAAGTTCTTGAGTGGCAACCGCGTACCGGAAAACGTAACGTAGGTAGGCCTACCACGCGGTGGACCGACGACCTAGTGAAGATCGCGGGAAGCCGAGGATGCGGGCAGTGCAGGATCAAACGTCGTAGAAATCCTTGGAGGAGGCCTTTGTCCAGCAGTGGGCGATTTTCGGTTGATATGATGATGATGATGTTCCACCTTTACACACCAAGCGTTTTGCTTCTTCGTTCATCATGCGAACGGCCAAGGGGGGTGGAATTCCCTTCCTGCGTCTGTATTCCCCGATTCGTAAAATTTAGGAATCTTCAAGACGAGAGTGAATAGGTACTTTTTGAGCTTGCGTGTTACATCCTCGGCTGCATCGGCGCTAACCATCAGGTGAGGTGCAGCCAAACACACTCAAATTTTTAATAATTAAAAAAAATACTCGCATCTTACTGTGAGGATTTCAAATGTGATATTTTGTATTTGACTTTGGCATTGTACGGAACCCTCTCCACACGAGTTCAACTCTCACTTGGCCGGTTTTCTAGCCGGTTCGAAATTTAAATAAAACCTTTGATAAGTTACCTCCTTGGTTGCCATGTTTCGGAGTAAAAGGATCGTTCCATTTTTAAATTACACGACAGATATTATGAGTTTACATAGTAATTTATTTGGCCGCTAAAACACGAAAGATATGGATTTTCATACAACTTTTGCCGGTCGCTTCTCGCGTGTATTTGGCCAGTACGGCAATTTCAATTTATCTCGAACAAGGTTGTCAAAATAATGCTCGAATTTCAAAGCATGTTTGAGTAAAGTACTTTTCTTATACTTATGTTGTGAAGACTGTAATAAAAGCCACATGTACTCCACCCAGGCTGTCATTTTAAAAAGCCCTTTGTCCTCGCCTCACTGCCGCCCTTTATAAATAAAACAGGGCCTTTTAAAAGGGCACCATACACTCACACTTGAGATGTAAAGCGCCTCGTTGAACCGCTTAGGACCGGTTTTCCGCTTTCCAAAAAAAATGAGTATAAAGATAATAAAGTCTACAGCCAGGCTGTGCATACTTTCTCCAGCCTTTTCCGTCTGTCATAGTCGGGTATACACAAATCGACAATAAACATTACACTTGCTTAGTAGCAAAGAATAAAGCTAGGTATATCAAACATGATGAAAAATTTAAAAATATTTTGGATCCTTACTCAGATTTTTCCTGGAATAATGAAGTACCCAGTACAAGAGGCGTTATTTATTCCTAGCTATTTACAAAGTTTCATCAAAATCATTAGAGCAATTTTTGAGAATAATTTTAAACAAAAAACCGACTTTAAACAGGAAACTAAGGTTCCCCTCGATTTCTCTGGGATACCATCATCAGATCCCGGTTTCCTTATCATAGTACCACCCTTGGGATATCTCCTTTCCAACAAAAAAAGAATCATCAAAATCGGTTCAATCCGAAAACACATAAAAAAAATACAAAAAAATATTCGGTCGAATTGAGAAACCTCCTCCTTTTTTGAAGTCGGTTCAAAAGTAACAAACAACCTCAATTTGCATTGAATGTTCCGATTTTTCTTGAAACAACTAACTACCGCGTATTGTAGGCCATATACAGTTATAGTAACACACCGAGTTTCATCAAAATCGTAAGAGCCGTTTTTGAGTAAAAGAAATAATAAGTGTTATTTGACTAATATTTTGTTTTTATAAATTTTAAAATAATATACAACAATATTTGTTATGGTAATACAAAGTGAGTAATATTATTATTTTCTATACTTTCATTGTAGTTTTTGAATGAAACGAAAAAAGTGTAGTTATTTTCTTTACTCTTCACGCGTAAAGAAAAAGACAGAGAAAACTATTCCAATCAATACCTCGCAAACTCGCAAGTAACAAGTAACGGGAATAATATTTTTCGTACCGAATTAAATGAATTCATTTCTATTCAATATTTTCGTTCTCAAATTGATTGATCAAATAAAATTTGGGTCAAGATTAAGGTCAACATGGGGTTTATGGTTAGGTTAGGCTATTTTATGTGGTTAGGTAGCGATGAGCAAAGCGACAAGATGGTAGGTTTGACTTGAAAGACAACGCGCGAGGCGAGCGAGCGAAGCGAGCGTGCCGCGAAGCGCCAGAAGCAAATTTACTCATATTGAATTTTTTTATTTATTTACTAGTTTCATTAGAGGTTGGATATTGTTTTATTTTGGTGATAAATCTTATCCTTTTGAGTATTGTTTTGTTGTTGTTTGTTGACTTTACTTTGGCGACAGTTCTACCGTTTTGAGTACAAACTATATTAGAGCCCGTTCGCTTAGATAGTGTCGCTCACCCTTTGTAAACACCGACACAGCGCGTGCAGCCGCGTGACAAAGAACGCCGCCTTGACGTCAAAAATTGCTAACACATGTGTCTTGATTTGTATCTGTCATCTGTAAATTGTCTATTAAAATAGGTAAATTTCCTTCATTTTAATTAAACGAATGACACTATCTGAGCGAATCGACTTTAATTAAGAAACTATTTAATTTTATTTTATTTAACACCCGCAAGAAATTACACTTGCGGTCTTGAGACAGTTTTTTATAGTTAGTACTCGTATCAACTAAATCTAAACTAACAAATCAAATAAGTCGTACTTCTTGTATTTTTTTTTAACCACAATTGATAAGCCCTTGGTATGATCTCACCTGATGGTAAGTGACAATGACGCCGAAGATGGAAGCGGGCTTACCAAGATTTCGCAACGCAATGGAGATCTGGCTATCTTATCTTCAAGCCCAAACACATCACTGCTGTTAACACTGATGTTTGGCGACAAGGCTTAACTAGCCAGGCGGGCTTATAAAATGCCTTCCACCAACCAAACCGAGGCTTACAAAGTTCACCCCGCCCTGCGACCTCCTGGTGTGAAGCAAATGGACTAACCATTACGCCACGGAGGCGGTTAAAATACTTTGTTCCACGTGACTCTCAGACGTAAGTTTGTGTGTTTGTTTGTTTGTTACTCAATCACGTAAGACGACTGAACGAATTTGTCGGTTGGCATTAGTAGGTACATAATATGTAGTCAAACGCCCTCAAGCTTTAATAAAAAAAAAATACAAATACCTTTTATATAAAACCACGGCATTTACACCAGTGAAGGTAGTGCGTATCTCATCATCTGTGGTAATGCTCTGACTCAGAATTTATTCGGATCCAAAAGTAAGGACTTAACTAAACTCGACGAGATTTTCTGTGAGTGCGCATCAAAAGATTAGAAGAAAACAACTAGAAAATTCTTATAAAAAATTTAACCATGCGCACTGTTTATAATTGTACAGGGAGCGTTAAATGAAACACAGATGTTATCCGAAATGATTTATTATGGCTGAGTAATGGCATTTTCGTAAACAAGACATCACATCAGGTTCATAACATATATTCAGTGGATTTTGATATTCTAAAACATGTAGGCGCTAAAGAATGACCATTTAATATGTTGGATGGCTATCGTTCTATGCTGAATCATAATGGTTGATAAATAGTGAATTTTATGGTATCTGAGAGCTTACAAATCTGTGACTAGTTCGCAAATTTTGTAGCTTTTTAGAGAATGAACGAAAATACACATCAAATGTCACAAATGAAGTCTATACACTCTATAAAAACTTAATGAAGATAATGTCTAATTACACATATAAAGTTTCAGAAACAAAGAAATCTTTTTACAACTCGAGATAATAAATAATAACATAAAAACATTGGCAGTTTTCACTAGCAAACAAAGAAGAAACCTAAATTACTCTATAATTATATCTATGACCTATTTCTTCTTAAGTAAAACATTAATTACGAAACAGTAGCTCTATGCATATCTTTATACACGATCCTGAACTATATAAACTTATCTACGGTATTAATGTCGCATATTTTAAATTTGCATAACTTTTATGTATTTTTTTTTACATTTTCATTTCCTAAGACCCTTAAAATTAACCCTTACCTCTAAATTAGAAAGAAAAAGACTATTTTACTTATATTATTTGACCACGAGGTGGTGTCATGCAATTGCCAGATACCAATAGCAGTACCGTACTTCCGTCGGAATTTCCCTACTCTCAAAATAATACTTTGTCCTGTTAGATAACGACTGCAACATACATATTATTAATATAAAAAGCACACGGAGAAAAAAATATAGTCAGAATAACTATTCAAAGTTATAGTTAAATTAGTTAAATGACGTATCGTTGATGTAGTCAACTGTTTTCTAGAATTGAGGATCTGTATAGCCAATTCAGCGATACAGATCCTTAGTTTGACGAAACAGTTGGCTATATTAACGATACGTCTTTTAACTAATTTAACTATAAACTTTGAATAGTTATTCTGACGATATTTTTTTCTCCGTGCACCCTAGGTCAGTCGGGCCAATGGAGAAAGAAAAGATAAGAGAGAGAGAGGACCGTCTTGGAATCTGAAGATTGTCTGAAAATTTCATCGAAATCGGTCCAGCCGTTTTGGAGTCTATAAGGAACATTTTTTTTTCCTTCACATAACACAGAGATAGACTGGATTCAAGTGCTAATAACTACAGCCTCCCTGATATAATAAAAGGATTTGAATGTAAATCACATGTTAAACGCTCATAAGAATTAGAAATGATTTGAACGATTAAAAATTATTCAAAATGATTACAAATCAAATCATTTTTAATCCTTTTTAATGATTTTGTTTAATCAGGGCTGTGATTAAAATAACTAAAAAAGAGATTATAAGGTTTTCTTATTTGTTTACTTAGCTTAAGTAATAAAAATATGTATCGTTTATTTAAGTAAATAAACTTTAAACAAAAAAAAATGTTCTGAGGACAGGTTATAGCGGTGAATACTTATAACCTGTTTTGTCCGTTAAATTTGGAACCATATTAAAATAAATAAACTCATGTGAGTCCAACTATGTAACTTAATTAATTAATTCATTAACTTTAATTATCTTAACGTTAGTTAAAAAACACTATAATATTAAGAAATTATAAAGTCACATGAACAATGCGTTCATAAATCTTATTATTGGTCAACTGACAGCCAAAACCGTGTGCTAACACTGGTCTTATGTACAGTTGGTAATATTACAAATTATACAGTCAGTCATTCAAATCACCTACCCAGATAACCAGGGTTGTCAATTTTGAACTACATAAATATAATCATAAAGTTTAAAAGACACTTACAATTACAAATTTTGAAATTACATGAATACAAACGCAAATTTAAATTTCCAACTAATTAACCAAGAAAGTGTAACAACGGTACTTTTTAAAGATTATTTTAATTTAATTAAATCATGGTAGATCTTATCTATGGTTTCTGTATCTTTCCTTTTATTAATTAAATCTTGATGCCTCTCCATTTACATAGATTCCATAATCAGACGCTTTTTATAATTATGTTCTGTATTTAAAATTTTTAATATTTTAAGATTTTAGCCTGCTTACCCTCGAGTAGGCTTTATCATTACAAAATACAAAAGCTTTAGCTCAACCTTTTTTTTTAAAATAAAGACAAAAATAATATAAAACTCATGGCATTTAAAAAAACAGAAACAAAACGATTTACAAAAAGTATTGTATCATATAACACTTGACAGCCCTACCAGCACATCACACACCAGAAACTATGCACTCGCGACTTAGCTTGCTCAATAGCAAGTAAGTGGTTGTAGCATCGTCTTGAATTCATCCAGGGAAGCAGCAGTTGAAACAGCAGGTGGCACAAAGTTCCAGAAAGCAACTCCAAGGACAAGAAAAGAGCTCTTGTACATTGATGTACCCGGAATCGGCGATAACAGCGTATAGTCCGGTTGTTCTCAGATCATTGCAGAGTCGGATCGATAATAGCTTCCAGGTTCTTGAGAATACTAACTTACTCAATATCTTTACCAGCTAACGACAGCACTGGCTTCTCACTGCTATCTATGAGGATAGTACGTTTAGACAAACACCAAAAAAAATGTTAGACACGAAATTCATGATGTGTGAACGGAAGATTAACACTTATTTTTTTTTTTTTCTTCTCCTCCTCGATAAATTTATTTATTCCGCAGTCTCTGCACCACCTCCAAAAAGGGCTAAAGTCGTAACTTCGGCCACAATTGATACATATTTTTTTTTGGGACTCCATTTGACCGGAATGGTTGCAACAATATGAATCATTTCGACCCTCCGTCTCCGTTTAAATAGCAATGCTTATCAAAACTAGGGCTACCACTTTCTCATAACATTTTTTTTTGTTTAAAGTTTATTTACTTAAATAAACGATACATATTTTTATTACTTAAGCTAAGTAAACAAATAAGAAAACCTTATAATCTCTTTTTTAGTT
This sequence comes from Coleophora flavipennella, assembly GCA_947284805.1. Lineage (NCBI taxonomy): Eukaryota > Metazoa > Arthropoda > Insecta > Lepidoptera > Coleophoridae > Coleophora > Coleophora flavipennella. The sequence continues at coordinate 8,868,946 of OX369297.1, forward strand.
ATTTTAATCACAGCCCTGATTAAACAAAATCATTAAAAAGGATTAAAAATGATTTGATTTGTAATCATTTTGAATAATTTTTAATCGTTCAAATCATTTCTAATTCTTATGAGCGTTTAACATGTGATTTACATTCAAATCCTTTTATTATATCAGGGAGGCTGTAGTTATTAGCACTTGAATCCAGTCTATCTCTGTGTTATGTGAAGGAAAAAAAAATGTTCCTTATAGACTCCAAAACGGCTGGACCGATTTCGATGAAATTTTCAGACAATCTTCAGATTCCAAGTAGGTCCTCTCTCTCGCTTATCTTTTCTTTCTCCATTGGCCCGACTGACCTAGGGTCCTTTTTACTTTTAAATTGCATATTTTTAAGACCGTTTTTCAAACAACTATCAAATGTCCACGTAAGTTATTTATCTCTTGTTATTGAAGTCTGGTTTTCCTTAATAAATGCGATGTACCTATGCCGACCACTCTTATCTAAAAAGTTTTATGTTTACATATTTTTAGTTCGGGAATTCACATGACTAATATAATGTGTGTGTTACAGTCGTTATCTGACAGAAAAACATATTGTTTTGAGCGTAGGGAAAATCCCAAAGTTCTGTCATCCACGGATTGTAAGTACAGTCACCATCAACCAACTGATCTATCTCAACTGATCTATCTCAACCAGTTCACGTATTTTGGGTACCAAGAAGCTAGAAGCTAAGAAGCTAGTGGGTGTTTGATAGACATAAAATTAGCATATTATTTGACTAGGTTAGGGATCATCTATTTTGAATGGAAATTATTTATTTAAAAAAATGGTCAGATTTCAGACAAGTTTTGTCATCAAATAAATCCTATGTGAAAAACATCGAACCGACGAAACTCCGCCTCGAGGGGTTCCTTATTGCGGTGGCACCAAACATGATGAACTAACCAACAAATTATTTATTACTCCTTAAGGCCCCGTGGTACTGAAAAATCTTTTTTTTTTGTCTTTTTCTTAACGTGTAAAGAGGGAAGAAAATAACCACACTTTTGCACTTTTTTGGATGTTTTCGTTTTTATTTTCATCATATTCATCTTAAATAAAAATCCAATCTATGTTTTCTCTTCAGTAACCTAAGAACTTTGTTTTAGTAAATAAGTCATATTATCAAATTACTTATTTTAAGAATAAAATAGAAAATACACGATAAAATGGCTCGAAAAGAGGTACATTTGCGAAATAATTCTATCGAGCCAACTTTATTAAATCGTGTTTCCATTCGATATAGTCCCTCCCTTGTAACTATTCTCAATAATACCTATATGTTTTCCTAGATTTTAAATTTACTGTTACCTACTTCAAAAATTATTTTTAAAAACCTGTTAAAGTGGATTTTTAGGTACCACTGCGCCTTAATGATTACGGAATCTTACTGAATACAGCTTTTATACAGGATTTTAAGAAAAATTACAAAATTTTAAGGAGTTACTCTATGTCTAAAAAAGCGTCGGTGGCTCAATCGGTAACGACTCGGTCCATCTAACCAGAGGTACCCGGTTCAAATCTGGACGGCCAATGTACCAATGAGTTTTTCAAAAAACTTACGTACATGTACTTACCGATTGCTTTAACGGTGAAGGAAAACATCGTGAGGAAAACTGCACACGCCTGCGGAGAAACTCGCAGGTTGTGTGTGAAGTCGACCAACCCGCACTGGGCCCGCGTGGTCGACTAAGGCCTAATCGCCCTGATTCAGGGTAGGCTCGAGCCCCTTGGTGGGGACATATATGAGCTGATATAATAATAATAATAAAACTCTATGTCTAGTAGAGAATACAGGAAAAATATCGAAAAAATCCATCTAAAAATCACTTTTAATACAAATCGTCATTGAAAATGAATTACCGCATTAAAGGATGAATGCCCGCCCGGTTATTGACCCTTTATGCACTAGCCATTAAAACTGGATGTGCGTGAAACTTATAGAAGTAACTAGTATCTCATCTGTGCTTAAAGCACGGAAATGTAGGTATACCTACGATATTGGGCGCACTGGTACGAAGTAACTAGTATCTCATCTGTGGCACAGGCACAGATGGAAATGAGACACTGTTACTTACAGATACTTGAGATACTGCACTTCCTTATAAAACGTAAATACTTACACGTTTTTTTAACTACTCCCTCCCACTGTCAGACAACACACGGAAACATGGGTATTAAGGCGCTCGACTTAGCGGTTATAATTGCGTACACGGGCGGCGACTATACGACGCGACGTTCTAACGCTAGAGTTGACTTATGAATATGAAAATAAAAGTTTTACAAGGTGATGGTTTGGTACAGATAAGGAAGGTAATAGTACTAGCACAGGTGGGAGAACAATTTTACGGTGCGATATACCTATTTACCTACTAATTATCGTCTCGGTAATTGCTCGGTTTGTAAAGGAAAGTAAATTTTTTTTGAAGAATTCTGAGTAAATTTAATTTAAATAAAATTTCACTCGTGATTTTTAACACCCTGAATATGTTAAACTAAGCACAAAAAGGTTATATTTCAATGCATGAAACTCATTAAAAATAAACAACTATATCTACAAAACCTATTGTGAAAAGTTTTTTTCGAAAACAGCCAATTAAAAAGTTCACGTTGTCACGCTAAACTTTTAACGAGCCATAAAAAAGAGACCAAGTACGTGTCAGACCACGCGCGAAGTAGCATTCCGTAGTCCTTTAAACGTATTTAATGTATGTGTAATAAATAAAGTAATTCTGCAGTTGGTTTAAAACATTTTGTTTGGACAAACCGTGTTGTGCACATTCGTGGAACATTTCTTCTTAACTAAGAAAGATAACTTTCCTTTTAAGATAAATACCAATATTCTATATTATTTTCTATGTTTCATTTAACAGCTGTTTAGCTGGTATTGACTTAATATCTCGTAAAAGAAACAATAATAAAAAAAATATTAATCGCAAACCTTCTTAGTTCTGAAATATTATTTCAACGATTACAGGGTACATGATTTAAAATCACGCCCACTTTTTAGGGTAACCTTAAAAATAATATATTTTTTTTCATAATGTTACAAAAACAAAACTATTTTCAAAAAAAAAATATTAATCGCCAACCTTCAATAGTAAGTGATAAAAATCACGTCCGCTTTTTTAGGGTAAACTTAAAAATACTATATTTTTTTCGTAATGTTACAATAAACAAAACAATAAAAAATAAAATTTTAATCGCAAACCATCGATAGTTCTGAAATATCTTTTTAACGATTTCAGGGTACATAATAAAAAATCACGTCCACTTTTTAAGGGTAACCTTAAAAATACAATTTTTTTTTCATAATGTTCATAGACATCAAAGATTTACATAAACAAAACAAAGTTCACCTTTACTCTCTTATTCTTTGAGTAAAATGGCTGTGAAATACCGATAGACAGACATACAGACGGATGTGGCGAAACTGTGAGGGTTCCTAGTTTGACTACGGAACCCTAAAACCGTCTTGGGTGTGCTACACATTTCCAATCCGTAGAAAAAACATACAAATGCTCAAACCTTGGCATCATCTCACTTAGACGATGATTTCGAAGATGGAAGCGTGCTTTTCAAGATTATAAAAGGGAATTGGGGAACTGGCTATCTTATCTTCAACCTGAAACACATAACATTGAAGTTTGACGGCAAGATTTAGATATAATGGTGGTAACTAGCTAGGCGTGCTTAGAAAATGCTCATGCACCAACCGGGACATCGATCTTACATAGACTCGGCCGGAAATCGAACCCGCGACCTCCTGATTTGAAAATAATGGACTAACCATTAGCCATTCATAACAAATTTACATTGTTTTTTGGTTTTTATTAATTTTCTTAAAGAGTAATCAACTAAGTTTGATACAATTTAGATGAGAGCACCCTTGAGGCATAATCTATCAATTAGGAAAAGAATCATTAAAATTTAATATCAGTTGGCGAGGACATCACATAACATTTTTTTTCCATAATTGGTAAGCCCTTGAATTTAGAAGGCCTGCTTAATAGAGGAAATTAGGAAAAAAAAAAATTTGGGGTAAATCGGAAAACTTTTAATTGGTAACTATTTTTTTTAAAAAAAGGGGTAAACATATTAGAAACATGTATACAAAAGGAAAAAAAACGGTTGTCTGTAAAGTCGGTTTACTGAAGATAGTTGAACGTGACAACGTCATAAGAAAATACTGATGGAATGGTTTCATAATATCGAAAGAATCATTACCTTTATCGCCGCAATTATCATTGCTATAAACAATTGACACCACATTCACTTTTCACTGCACTTCATACTTGACGAGAACATGTAAATGTATTGTATAGCAGCTGTCCACGCGGACGCATCGCTCACTCAAGTAGGAGAGAGACAGATGTCGAACGCTGCCGAACGCGGAGGCCAATTGTGCCTCTTTGTCGCTCGTTGCACGCTCTCGCTTGCACTTCAAGCCTTAAACGGAACGCCTCACGGAACGCCTCAGAGCGAGGTAACGACGCATTTTTTCGTGCGTGCAGCCGGCTCCATCGAATTATAAGACGTCATCACGTCAAAAATAACAGTTGTATTGATAACCTTCTCCTGTTTGAAGTCGGTTAAAATGGGCTGAATGCCTACCTATCTGATCAAAATGGCTACCACCATCTTTACGCATCTGTCACACGAGGGCCACAATCAGGAGTTCATTATTCTTCAAACCACTTCAACTTCTTTGGTGCAATACTTGGCCCAAAACGGATGGCCCCGGGGTCCGCAATAAATCGCAACATTCGTGCCACATTCGAGGGTCTCAGGAGGTTCCGCATGATATAAACGGTATTAGAATACCGTGACGTTGATATAGTAGAAGAATTAGCATCTCAATACATTTACTTCGTTTGGTCGTGAATTTTTGAGAGATGCTTTTAAATCACACGACTTTTCTTTTCTTAAAATAATAATGAACTAGATCAGGAATGAGACTATTATCAAAGTATATATATATAAGTACTAACATACAGTATGAAAACTCCTTGCCGCTCTCTAGATTGCGACCACGGATCATCCCCTCTCGTATATCTACCAGATACGCTAGACTTCCAGGTTTATGATATAGCGTCCCCACTTACCTACCCTAGGGCATAACAGTGGGGGCCGCTATTCCTGCCAACACCATAAGGTGAAGACAAGGACCAGTTCAATTTAACTGATCCGTGATTGCGACCTCACCCCCTCGTCACCCTGATTGTTACAATTTGGTTGTCGAACGTATAGGATTTCGCCGTCATTTTGTTTGTTCCCTCATTCCTTTTTTGAAATGTCATTTCTGGCTCGTTGAATGAAGTGTCCAGGGTGTGCTATTGTGTTCAAAATAGCCTGTATAGGTGACTGCGGATTTCGCACTCACACTACCACAATAACAGAAGCATGTCGTTCGTTACGCAGGTGACCTGTGTTTACGAAGTAACTAGTATCTCATCTGTGCCTGTGTGTGCATTGCAGTACGGATAAGGATAAGTAAAATGTATGCATAACTTATCTGATTCTTTTTTTTTGTTATTGTAAATATGTAGCTGGTACATGTCTGTGAGCACCTAGACAAACCATTCAGGTTTAATGGTGTTTTGTATTTTGTTTCGAAATTGGTAAATTAAAAAAAAGTACGGAAATCACTTACAACAATAAGTAATCTTCCATCTACCTGTTCTATACTACTACAATTAAAGAGTCCTGCTCTTGTCTGTAGAGTAATTGCACATTCTTCCTATATCCTCAGCCATCCTCAGAAGGTCTTCAAACGACACGACAGCATCTTTTCCCCTTAATTGTTCTACTAGTAGATGCCCACTCGCCGGCGCAGATTCTGTTTCTTCTGCTCCCGTAGGAATTTTCCAAAATCCTTTTTTAGCAGTTGCCTAGTCTTCATTACTGTCTGTATTTCAAATTTCAGCTAAATCCGTTCAGTGGTTTCGGCTGTGCGTTGGTATACCAGTCAATCACCTTTTTCATTAATAAAATCGTCACTTCTTTATTGTTTTTATTGATTTTTTTTAAATGACTATACTGAGTTCACACCACTAAATTAAATCGATTTCGCTCATCACTATGCGCAAGACCGACATCGGTTGCGGCGTACATAAAAGAGTCGGTCTCACTCAAAGCACAAAGGGACCGCGTTTGTCAGTTCATGAGTTCAGTTGTAGCCGCGCTGCATTTAGAGACACTCGTGTTTCGTGTATACCTGCGCTCGCTCGCTCGCAGCTCAACGGCAATCAGTGGGTAGGACGTGGAGGCCCCGTGGCCTGGCCAGCACGACTTCCAGACCTTACCCCGCTGGATTATTACTTGTGGGGCGACGTGAAACGTCTAGTGTACAAGGAGGAAATTGAAAGTGTGGTTGAGTTACGTGAGAAAGTGTTAGTAGCGTTCGAAACTGTAAAACAGAATACTTTTAAAGCGTAATCACCTCGGTGTGCTCGACTGTTTCTCGCGCAGAACGGTGGTCATTTCGAACAGTTACTGCGTAGCACATAAACTTGTAAGTTTTTGTACATTTTTGTTTATTTATGTGTAAATAGGCTGATTTCAGACTTTTAACTACGCCAAACATACCTAAAAGTGCATTGGTATGCGAACAGAAAGTGGTAAAAATAGTAAAAACTGTGTTTTTGAAGGTCCTAAGCCCATAAAGTAGGAAGGAAAATTTGAAATTAGCTGTGTACAAATAAATAATTGAATGAGGGATGAATGAACTGTCCATTTGTGAGTTGAAGTCAGAGTCGCATATGGTGTGTTCCACTGGGAACCTACACAAAAATAGTTTATTCTTACGTGAACTTCAAAACAATTTCATGTAATAACTTTTTATCTTTCAAATATCAGACTTTCTGTATAAGCTGAAGTAATTTGTATAAGTGTAAACTACCGCCTCCATAAATATTGCAAGAATTCAAATTTACACCCTGTATATACAGATCAAAAAATAATTGGTTAGGGTAGTGTAGGGTAGGGTAGGCTAGGGTAGTGTAATGTAAGGTGGAACGAAGGTCGCCGGGATAGCTAGTTATTGATAAAAAAAACGTTTAATACAAATTTGGCTAATAAGCTAGGTAGTGGATTTGTATAAGGTATTTTTTTTGTAGATTTCAGCAAAGTAAATGAACCAAAGTTGTTCAGTTTCATGTGTAAAAGAACAGTATGTTCTTTTTCAACCGACTTCTAAAAAGGAGGACGTCTCAATTCGGTAGTATTCTTTTCATGAACCAATTCGTTTTTTTTTTTCGGAAAGGATATATCTTCAAATTGGTCCTCTATAGGTATAAATTTTATCACAATTAGTTATGCACTTTTCTATAAAATTAACAAAAACAAAAAATATAAAAAAATTATACTTGGTTGTGATTGAAATCGGTTTTTTACCGTGTTCAGCGTTTCCAATTATTACTTACTAGTCGTCCGCCCGCGACTACGCCCGCCTTGTTTTCGATTTTCCCGTGGGAATAAGACGTTTTCCCGGGGTTAAAAAGTAGCCTATGTCCTATTCCAGGCCCTAATCTATATGTGTTCCAAGTTTCATCCCGATCCGTCCAGTGGTTGAAGCGTGAAAGAGAACATACAACAATACATACAGACTTTTACATTTAAAATATTAGTATAGGATAACCACGTATTTTTTTAAAATAATTTTATACAGGTTGTATCAAACTAGAGCTTCTTTCTACGCATCATACTTTTACGAATTTTATGTGATTGCAAAAGAAATGACTTTGAATTAGTTTTCATATATAAAGTACTCAAATCAGATGATCGATTTGAATGAAATGCCTGTAAGTCCCATAGGTTCAATGTTCATCGATGCGAAAGGAAAGTGACTGAGACTTTAGGAACAATATTAACCCTCGGTTGGTTGCGCTTTTTTTTGTGACACCATCGGTCGCGTGGGGTCTTTAAAAGCCCGATATTTGGTTAGAGACTTTAAATATTTTTATTTTATTATTATTTAATATTTTTTATATTTTTAGTAGCATAATATGGTTTAAATAACTTTACTCATAGGAAATAAATTTGAAGAAATAATAATAATGTTTTTTGCAATAATTGTCATTTTACTCTTACAGAGTTATTCATGCCATTTGTACATTTAGTTTGTAAGCAACTGTTTACCTCAACTGCGTGTGTACAATAAATATATAAATAAATAGTTAAGTAGGTATGTTTTAGGAAGCTACCCTGAGGTACAAATTTGTATCTTTAATATGGAACAAAATATAGCAGTTTTCGTTAACGTCGGACTTTTAAAGACCCCATGCGACCAACCGAGGGTTAAGAATCTTTTTGGAGAAATATTCTTTTCTTGAGAGCGCGGTCTGATGTGGCTAGACGAGCTAGATCTACTCTTGAAGTTAGGCTAAGTGTTTCTCAAATAAATATGTCGCCAACACTGGATCTAAATGCGTACCTACGAACTATCCAATAACGTGGTTTTGGTTTAAGAGTTTCCAGGAGGTTCGAGTTTCCATACAAACGTAGTTTCGCTATAATACAAAAACTACATGTCTGATTAAATCCAAACTTCGTTAATATATTGAGTAGACAAATATCGATGTTTGTAATTAGTTTTCATCGTAGTAAATATTAACGTAACTAAACGAAGGCTTAAATACGTTTTGTACTGAAAGTTTGAAACTGCTTTTATTTTTTTTCCGTTTCGAAATCTAATTACAAACATCGATATGTGTCTACTCAATATATTTGCAAAGTTTGGATTCAATCCGGCATGTAGTTTTTGTAATAAAGTGGTACTACCTTTGTATGGAAACTCGAGCCTCCTGGCCATTCTATTTTATGATTTGCACGAATCTTTAGGAAAAGGTCACTTGAGACTTCACAATAATGGGGGTGTAATGTTATTTTTTGTTGTCAATTAGTGAGGTAAAGTCCATACCAATTAAAAAAAAACGGCCAAGTGCGAGTAAAACTCGTGAGAAGACGGTTCCGTACGTTGATTGAGAATTTTTTTATGTTACTTTAAATATCATAGACTTTTATAGGTTTTCTTGTAATCTATAGGATAAGAAGTATTTACTGTATTTTTTTTTAACTTTTTTGGGCCCAGGAAGATTCGGAGTTCAGCTTAATTGTGCCACACGAAAAGAGATAGAAAGAGAGAGAGAGACAGAGAGAGAGAGAGAGAGAGAGAGAGAGTTAATGGTCAATTCTCGCCCATTTTCTTAAATGACTTCGAAACTATTTATCTTTTTCTTTTCAATATTTTGTAGCAAAATTGGTGTAGGACCCGTTAACATGAGCAAACTGAAGGAATAACTTTTGTTGTACAAGCTTTCTCAAAAAAACCGGTCAAGTGCGAGTTGGACTAGAACTCCGAGGGTTCCGTACCACCACACAACTACATAGCACAAGAAAAATGATACCTTTCACATTACAAACAAAAGATATCAACGCGAGCGACTAAGACATGCTTTTTTGTCATTAAGTTCGGACTCCTTAGCGCGAGTATGACTCACAATTGGCCGATTTTTATAATTTGTTGTTTTAATTCAGTATAACGTAAGCACTATAATCACACCAAGTTTCTCGCCATTACATATTACCGTTTTTACGATAGAGCTAAATAATGAAAACGCTAAACACGTTAAAAAACCGACTTCCATCGGAACAACTTAGTACATTTTTGCATTATTATTTTTGGTTTTTGTTAATTTTCTAAAAAAGCACTACACCGATTTTGATAAAATTTAAATGGGACCACACGGGAAGCACTAGCTTTCTAATAAAAAAGGAATCAGAAAAATCGTTTCACCCAGCCCAAAGTTATGAGGTAACAAACATAAAAAAAAAATAAAAAAATACAGACGAATTTAGAACCTCCTCCTTTTTGTAAGTCGCTTGAAAAATACTTCTGAAGATCTATAACAAACACGTATTTTGTATGGAGTATTTTTTCTCTTTATTTAAATTTTAGTTTTTTTTCCAGCGGCAACAGAAATACACATTCTGTGAAAATTTCAAATTTCTACCAATTACTGTTCATGAAATACTGAAAGCTGACGGACAGACAGACAGACAGACAGCGGATACTTAGCAATAGGGTATCCGTTGGTACGTACGGAACCCTAAAAACCGGGTAAGTGCGTGTCAGAACGGCACACAATGGGTTATGAAGAAACTAGCGCCATCATACTAGATGGCGCTAGTTTCTTTATGTTTAAAAAAAACACATTTTTTGTATGGAGACCTCCTTATTTTTTTTCACTTTTTCTAATTTTTAGTATTTTTTGTTATAGTGATAACAGAAATACATCATCTGTGAAAATTTCAACTGTCTAGCTACCACGGTTCATGAAATACAGCCTGGTGATAGACGGACAGACAAACAGGCGGACAGACAAACAGGCGGACAGACAGCGAAGTCTTAGTAATATAGGGTTCCGTACCCAGAGGGTAAAAAGCTTTTATTATATCAGCTCATATACGTCCCCACCGAGGGGCTCGAGCCTACCCTGAAATCAGGGCGATCAGGCCTTTTACGGTGCATATATTGCGTTGATACAATACTTACAGACCGCGGTAACGACCTGGCACCAGATGGGCCGTCACCCTTAAAGCTTTATCGATAAAAAATTATTACACCTCACCTCTTCCGGAACATTGAAATACCCCACACGTAAAATCAATGCCCAATTCCTGCTTTGCCTTCCGATTTCATTCCGAACGACGTCCCTGGTGTGGAATCTGTCTTGAATCGTGAAAAAAAAGACAGATAAGTTTATTTTCATTCGCTCTCTCAGACAGAATGTCGGTTTGTTTGTTTAAGATGGATCGTCTCGCTCCATTTGCCGTAAGTAAATCGAAGATATCTTGTTTCCAAGAAAAACCTTACGTTTGGTATTTTTCTTGATGTTCCAGTCTATTTTGATACTTTTAATTGACAGCCCATTGTTCATCTTGCCCAACATTTAAACTCTTTGTGTTACTAACCTATAGGGATGACGACAGCATCAGAAATAAATTTTGAACTCTTGATCACTAAATTGCCCTCCTACTTAAACTTCGGAAAACATTACTCGTTTTGTTTTCCATCAAGTCTTCGATTTTAATAAAACTATGACGTCGCGCCTAGGTATTTCAAACATTTTTAGAACAAAATGGCGTTTTTGACAGATGATAAAAAGTAAATCAGATGACTAGCATTCGTCATCCCTATTATAAGTTTGTTTAAAAAAAAAACTTCCAATGTTTATGATAAGTATGTGTAGGTGAAATCTTGCAAGCTGAATTTGACCCACTTCTCTGTTTTCGTTTGAGCTGAAATTTTACATACACGTTAAGTTTGGATGACAATGCATGGTTAGCTAAGTGACGTCATTCAAAATCCAATATGGAGGACTCCTAAAGGATTTGCTAAGAAGAATACGATTAAAATTATTTTATTTATTTTAGCTTGTACCTGAAGTTATCGGGTTTTCAAAATTTATTTATGCTGACCCATGTAACTGTATTAATTTATTATGATTTAAAATAAAATTTATGCTATTCTATTCTAATAGACTAACCTGGTAGACATCGTCTTGCCCGTCACTTTGTTTTCGCTTTATTCCCGTGAGAATTTTGTAACTTCCTTGTCACCATCTTATGATTTCAGTTACGTTTACAACCCAAAAACGTCCCCCCCCCTGCCAGGGTGCAGGTCACTCCCCGAATTCGGGAAAGTCAGGCCATACACCAGAGACACAATTAGAAAAGAGACGACTAGACTGTCAGAAGTTTTAAGATATATCCGAGAGCGTTGCTACTTGCTAAGTGCGTGTGGGACCAAGTGAAAAGTAGGATTCCATAAAATAAACCCTTAATAGTTTGAAAGACAAATAAAAAAAAACACCCCTTCTTACATGTAAGTTTACTGTAATTTTTTTTTACAGATTTTATTTCATAACTTCATAGAGGCTCACAGTTTTGTGTAACCATAACTATACAGGCTGTAAGAAAATTGGTGTAGGTCCCGTTAACTGGGGGGTCTACTCGTCATACTGAACAACTTTCTTTTAGGAAGCCATAGTCAATTTTCAAAAAAAAAATTTGGACCTTCCATACTAAAATGCATAAAATCGGTCGATCTGCTGATCGATTTGTATGAAGAGTAAAAATTTTTTTTACGTTTTCACCAAAGTCGTAGAACAAAAGTTGTTCAGTATGATGAGTAGAAGCCCCAGTTAACGGGACCTACACCAATTGTGTTACACCCTGCATAACAGTGTTTCGAAACAAAATGCCTTTGAGTTATCATCAGTAAAGGAAAGATTAAAAGAATGACATCACTAAATAAACTGGCAGTGGTGATAACTTTTGGCAGTTTTATGTAAAATCAATTTATTTTCGAATTTATTAAGATAGGTACTGTGACGACCTCGGTCATCCGGGGTAACGTAGCTCCTGGGATCTTTGTCTAACTTGTAGTAAGGGTTTTAATACAATACTTATTTGTGTGATATTGTGAATGCGTCGAATTTGTATATTTCATCAGCATCATCATCATATCAGCCGAAAAACGTCAACTGCTGGACAAAGATCTCCGCCAAGGGTAGCGGGCAGCGCAGGACCGGTCGTTTTGGAAATCCTTGTATATTCCATCATATCAGCTCATATATGTCCCCACCGAGGGGCTCGACCCTACCCTGAATTAGGGTGATCGGGCCTTAGTCGACCACACGGGCCCAGTGCGGGTTGGTTGACTTCACACACAACCTTCAAGTTTCTTCGCAGGCGTGTGCAGGTTTCCTCACGATGTTTTCCTTCACCGTAAGAGCGTCGTATTAACGTACATAAGAAATCGAAATTCGAAAACGCATTGGTACGTGGCAGGATTTGAACCACGACCTCCCGGACATGAAGTAACCGGCCCTAACCGTTGCGCCACCGACGCTCCTTGTATATTTATTTATTTGTAAATGGGGCTTTATTGGAACGAAAGATTGATATTGTTGTTGAAAGATTAATAGATTAATAGTATTGTTGCTGTTACACTTTTTCTATTCCGAAATACGACTCGAACATTACATGGACATGCGTCCTGGCCAAGGGCCCAATCTAGAATCAATCTCAACTGTTCTTTCTTTAAAACGACCCGCGAGTAGAAAGTCTGCAATAGAGACGTGATGTATGAACGTTGAGACATATGATCTCTACAGTACCAAAGTATATTAATATATTAGTAAACATACAGTATGGACACTCCCTGCCGCTCTCTAGATTGCGACCTCACCCCCTCGTCGCCCAGATTTATACAGATTGGTTACAGTTTGAATGTCGAACGTATACGATTTCGCCGTCATTTTGATTATTCCGTCATTCCTTTTTTAAAATAGCATTTCTGGCCCGTTGTATGAAGTGTTCGGGGTGTGACAGTACTTACTTATAAATCAATAGTGTGTGGTAGACAAGTTTTCAACATAGTTAGTTTGTTTGTTTGTCAACTCTTTATTGTACGAAAAATGTCTCTAGAGCTCACTTTGCCTAGAGATACCCGGCTAGGTGGAGGTCGCAGCCGGAACTACGGGTCCAGCTGTTTGGATCGGGGTACTACGGGGTCGGGGGTAGCCCACCGCTTGCCTTCGGCACTCTGGCTTGTCGGTCCCCCGACTGGGTCATGGACTCGTAGTGGTATGTGGTTAGTTGCAGGGGTTGGGCAATGTGTGTTGCCTGGCAAGCACGTTGCGTCCAGGCGTCCTTCCCCGCGCGCAACTAGTGTTGTCTTAGCCGGCCACGTGGGCTATGGGCGAAAACAACGCGGGGCACGTGAGTTGTCCATTAAGCGGAACTGCTGGTTTAATTACTGGCAGGGAAGCATCTCCGGCACTTGCCTGGACAGCAAGTAGAGCTAAGCTAATACTGCTCCGGCCAATCCAGGCGCGTAGGAGTAAGTCTGGACAGGTGCGATAAGCACCGGGAAGTAAGCGTGCCTACAGCTCCGGTACCACACCGGATATGTGATAGCCAGCTTCTCTGGCGTCCCGAGAAGGGATCGAACCGCCAGCAGCGAAAGCCGCGGAAAGTGAGCGTGCCTACAGCTCTGGGACCTACCTGGACAGTAGGTAGTGGTTCTCTTCCACGAGGCACTCGCCTTGCAGAGTACCGGGACAAGCGTCTTGGCGGCAAGACCTACCGTAACTGGTCCTTGTCTTCACCTTATGGTGTTGGCTGGAATAGCGGCCCCCATTGTTATGCCCTCGGGTAGGTAAGTGGGGACGCTATATCATAAACCTGGTAGTTTTAGCGTATCTGGTAGATATACGAGAGGGAATGTACGAAAAATGTAAAGTCATAAGTACACAATAGGAATAATATGTACAAAGGTGGACTTATCCCAAACAGGGATCTCTTCCAGATACCCCTAGCCCAAGTTTTGTCTATGTTTGCAATTGATAAAGACTCCGAATTAATAATATTTCATTATATCAGCCGAAGGAAGTCCACTGCTGGACATAGGCCTCCCCCAAGGATCTCCACGACGACCGGTTCAGCGCTGCCCGCATCCAGCGGCTTCCCGCAACCTTCACCATGTCATCGGTCCACCGAGTGGGAGGCCTGCCTACACTACGCTTTCCGGTGCGTGGTCGCCACTCGAGAACTTTACTGCCCCAACGGCCATCTGTTCTACGAGCAATGTGCCTCGCCCACTGCCACTTAAGTTTAGCAATTCTGAGAGCTATTTCGGTTACTTTGGTTCTCTTACGGATCTCCTCGTTTCTGATTCGATCACGCAGAGAATCTCCGAGCATAGCACGCTCCATTACCCTTTGGGTGAACTTGAGCCTTCTTATGAGGCCCATAGTAAGCGAACATGTCTCAGTTCCGTAAGTCATCACTGGCAACACACATTGGTCGAAGACCTTAGTCTTAAGACACTGCGGTATCTGGGACGTAAAGATATTGCGAAGCTTCCCGAACGCTGCCCAGCCGAGTTGGATCCGACGATTGATCTCTTTCTCTAGGTTGGACCTACCTAACTGGACTGTTTGTCCCAGGTATACATTTTCAGTAACAACTTCGAGTGTAGAGCCTCCAACCTTCAGAGGAGTAGGTATGACACGGACGTTTGACATAATTTTCGTTTTGTCCATGTTCATTCTAAGACCCACTTGTTGAGAGACTCTACTGAGGCCATCGAGCATTGTGCCAAAGTCGTCCATAGTCTCAGCCATGACCACGATATCGTCAGCGAATCGAAGGTGGGTGATGTACTCGCCGTTGATATTGATGTCGAGTCCACCCCAGTCCAAAAGCTTAAAAACATCTTCCAGGGCGGCGGTGAACAGTTTCGGAGATATAACGTCTCCCTGTCTCACCCCTCGCTGCAGCTGGATAGGTTTCGAGTTCTGCTCCTGGAGGCGAACCGACATGGTGGCGTTTTCATACAGACACTTCAACACCTCGATGTATCGATGGTCAATTTGGCACCGCTGTAGAGACTGTAGCACAGCCCAGGTTTCGACTGAATCAAAGGCCTTCTCATAGTCCACAAACGCCAAGCATAGTGGCTGATTGTACTCTTCGGTCTTCTGTATAATCTTCCGCAGCGTATGTATGTGGTCTATGGTACTAAAGCCTTTTCGGAAACCGGCTTGTTCGGGAGGCTGGAAGTCGTCAAACCTGCGTGCGAGACGATTCGTAATGACTTTCGAAAACAGCTAGTAGACATGGCTCAGGAGTGAGATGGGTCTGTAATTCCTCAGCAGGGTATTGTCGCCTTTTTTGAAGAAAAGCACGACCACACTTCTGTGCCATGCCTTAGGCGTTTGTCCCTCAAGTATAACGGAATTAAATAATTTCTGAAGAGCTTTAAGTACCGGTGGTCCACCTGCTTTCAGAAGTTCAGCCATAATTCCATCATCACCCGGTGCCTTATTGTTTTTAAGCTGTTTAAGAGCCATTCTAATCTCGTACAGGCTGACGTCCGGGATATCTTCGGTATAGTGTCGGGTAAGTCTAGCTCTTGGGTCTTTAGCCAGATCACTGACAGGCAGACGTGTGGTCGTGTACAATTGTCCGTAGAACTTCTCAACTTCTTCCAGCAACTCAGTCTTAGACGATATGATCCTGCCGTCCTCATTCTTCAGCTTGGTCAGTTGGCTTTGACCAACAGACAGATCTCTCGCGAACACTTTTGAGACTTTGTTGTTCTCAATTGCCTCTTTAATACAATTTGTATTATCGTGGCGCAAATGAAATGAAATGAAATGAAATGAAATGAAATGATCTTTATTCGTCTTGAATTGGGTAACATTACATGGAGGTACTGCATAAAATTAGAGCGCCAATTCAGCCATAAAATATAGCATGCAAACATTATATAACACATTTTAGATAACATTTAATACTATTATTATTCACATATACGAGTAGGTATCATATTTATTTATAAAACTAGATTTACAATTTATGTTCTAGAAATTCTTGAATTGAATAAAAATTACGCTGAGACAGCCATCTATGCAAGCTAGTTTTAAATTGAGTCAAGGGTAACTCGCTCACATTTGCTGAAAGTCTGTTATAGATTAACCTGCACATCCAGTAACAATTTTTGGTATATCTAGTAGATTTAGGAATTTCATCATGGACTAAGAATTCCGGAAATCGTCTACTTCAAATCGCGAGTTAGAGACTTAGAGATCTGCCTGTTTAGTTTCCGATACTGAGTAGCGTCTTCAGAGGACTGAAAAACCAATCTGCGTCTTCTTCCATGAGGTTGCTGGTGAAGTCAGAGATTTTTTTGGTTCTGTTTGAACGCCGAGTTTTGAAAATCTTAGACCCGACCGTTTGGACAATTTCCACGAACCTGTCATTATAATCGTCCACTAATACTTAATAATAGCTAAATATGTGTTTGTTGTTATTCATCCAATCATTCTCATACACAGATGTTAAATTTTAGTAAGCCAAAAATACTTCTTTATAGTCTATGGAGGAGTTTAGTATATCTTAATTAACTACTGTGAAAGTCAATTTGACAGCTGTCAGAATTGGTATTATACAATCTTAGTTTAAGTATTCATTTCAAACAAACTACGCGAGCTATAGAAAAATAGTTGTTTTTCATTTACTTCGGGGTCCTCGGCGCGAGTACGACTCACACTTGGCCGGTTTTTAATAATTTTAGATTAACTATAGAGTATTAAAAAACGGTACCTAATACAAACAAGTGTCAACCTTGGGATCAGATCAACGATAGAGCAAAAATAAAACCTTTTGGAAACACGCTTTTTGGTTGTCTTTAGTTTTTAACTATTTGTTATTTTATTATCTGCTGAGAAAGACGCTCGTGTAATAAGATATTTTGTGAAATTTTCAACAGGCTACCTATCACGTTTCAAAATAAATAACTCTACGGACAGTCGACTGGACGGACGTAGACTTATTTAATAGTTCTGTTGAAAATTCTATATCAGCCGAAGGATCTCCACTGCTGGACATAGGCCTCCCCCAAGGATTTCCACGACAACCGGTTCTGCGCTACCAGCATCCACCGGTTTCCCGCGACCTTCACCAAGTCATCGGTCCACCGATTGGGAGGCCTGCCTACGCTACGCTTATTAGAAAAATAAATGTAATAAAATAAAATTTTGGCAAAAGTAACTCTATATTCATCATATAAGCGTCCCCACCGAGGAGCTCAAGCCTACCTTGAATTAGGGCGATTGGGCCTTTGTCGACTACGCGGGCCCAACATTAACCCTTAATCTACCACAAATTTCTTGTTTCGTTTATACGTAAAAGGCTTTACTTAAAATTCACTCCTGAACCCCGTCCCGTAAATGTATTATACTAAACAATATTATCTTCACGAAACACGTAGGTTAGTACTTGAATATGAAAATTACATAGCTCGTGATGTACGTTTTTGAGTAAGTACCAAATTTAAAAAAAGCTCATGATATTCGTTTTTGATTAGGTTTCTAAGTTTTAAAGTGATATATTTTGACTGACTCGGTGGCTCAGTGGTTAGTGCCCTTGACTACTGATCCGAGGGTTGTGGGTTCGATCCCCACCCAGGGCAAGCATTTGTGTGATGAGCAGATTTGTTTGCTCTGTGTCTGGGTGTTAAATATCTATATATGTATGTATTTAAACGTATATAAGTATGTATATCAGTCTCTGGTAACCCATAACACAGGGAAAATCCTACTTTGGGGCCAGATGACCATGTGTGATTTGTCCCAGATTATTTATTTATTTATTTATTATTTTATATACGTTTTTCAGTAGGTACCTAAATTACAAAGCTCGTGATATACGTTTTTGAGTAAGTACCTAAATTACAAAGCTCGTGATATATGTTTTTGAGTAAGTACCTAAATTACAAAGCTCGTGATATACGTTTTTGAGTAGGTACCTAAATTACAAAGCTCGTGATATACGTTTTTGAGTATGTACCTAAATTACAAAGCTCGTGATATACGTTTTTCAGTAGGTACCTAAATTATAAAGCTCGTGATATACGTTTTGAGTAAGTACCTAAATTACAAAGCTCGTGATATACGTTTTTCAGTAGGTACCTATATTACAAAGCTCGTGATATACGTTTTTTAGTAGGTACCTAAATTACAAAGCTCGTGATATACGTGTTTGAGTAGGTACCTAAATTACAAAGCTCGTGTTATACGTTTTTGAGTAGGTACCAAAATTAAAAAAAAGCTCGTGATATACGTTTTTTAAATAAGTACCTAAATTACAAAGCTCGTGATATACGTTTTTCAGTAGGTACCTAAATTACAAAGCTCGTGATATACGTTTTTGAGTATGTACCTAAATTATAAAGCTCGTGATATACGTTTTTCAGTAGGTACCTAAATTATAAAGCTCGTGATATACGTTTTTGAGTAAGTACCTAAATTACAAAGCTCGTGATATACGTTTTTCAGTAGGTACCTAAATTACAAAGCTCGTGATATACGTTTTTTAGTAGGTACCTAAATTACAAAGCTCGTGATATACGTTTTTGAGTAGGTACCTAAATTACAAAGCTCGTGAAATACTTTTTGAGTAGGTACCTAAATTACAAAGCACGTGATATACGTTTTTCAGTAGGTACCTAAATTACAAATCTCGTGATATACGTTTTTGAGTATGTACCTAAATTATAAAGCTCGTGATATACGTTTTTCAGTAGGTACCTAAATTATAAAGCTCGTGATATACGTTTTTGAGTAAGTACCTAAATTACAAAGCTCGTGATATACGTTTTTCAGTAGGTACCTAAATTACAAAGCTCGTGATATACGTTTTTTAGTAGGTACCTAAATTACAAAGCTCGTGATATATGTTTTTGAGTAAGTACCTAAATTACAAAGCTCGTGAAATACTTTTTGAGTAGGTACCTAAATTACAAAGCACGTGATATACGTTTTTGAGTAGGTACCTAAATTATAAAGCTTGTGATATTCGTTTTTAAGTAGGTACCTGAATTATATACCACTGGTATGTATATTTATAAAAACAAATATTTGTATTTTTCAAGATTTGATTATTTTGATATGGTAATAAACTATAATTCTAACTTATCAAAACAACCTTAATTAGATTCATTAATATTTTATTATCAAATAATGACATGTTCTTATCTAAAGTATTCTAAAAATATGTGATAAACATTTTTAGGGTTCCAGAATTAAAATGGCAAAATGCGAAATGGATACTTTCGTCATGTCCGTGTCTATTCGTACGTCTGTCTGTCACAGGCAATGCTCTCTGCCACTATTAGATCTACAGTTTACCGCCTCCGTAGCTCCGAGGCAAAGTTCACTGGCTTTACACAGGAGGTCGCGGGTTCGATTCCCAGTGGGGTCAACTTGTAAGACTCGGTTTGGTTGGTGGTAGGGCATTTTCTAAGCCCGCCTGGCTAGCTACCGCCATCTTATCTAAGTCTTGCCGCCAAACATCAGTGTTAAAAACATTGATGTGTTCCGGCAAGAAGGTAAGATAGTCGATAGATTGCGTTGAGGAATCTTGGTAAGCCCGCTTCCATCTTCGGCATCATCGTCACTTACCATCAAGTGAGATGATGTCAAGTGCTTACCAATTATGAATAAAAAAAAGTAATGAAATTTCGTACACATAAAATGCTAACTTACAACCCGAAATATACGCTAACACTCTTAAAATAATTCAATCGCAACAACTTAGAACAATTTTCCTAATTTTTTTTTTCGATTTTGTTAATTTTCAAAAAAATATTTACAACTGGCAAAGATTTCGCGCAAAAACAAACAAAAAAATTGAATTCTGGACCTCCTCCTTTTTGGAAGTCGGTTATAAAAAATAGGGGAAAGTTGAAAAAGCCTCATTTAGTGAATTCAAGATTTCTTTGATCGCTTTTTAATGTGACGCTTTTTCAGTTGAATCACATCAGTTCATATACGTCCCCACCCTGAATTAGGGCGATCGGGCCTTAGTCGACCACGCAGGCCCAGTGCGGGTTGGTCGACTTCACACACAACCTTCGAGTTTCTTCGCAGGCGTGTGCAGGTTTCCTCACGATGTTTTCCTTCACCGTATAAGAGCGTCGGATAAACGTACATATAAAATCGAAATTTGAAAACACATTTGTACGAGGCAGGATCGAACAACGACCTCCCGGATAGGAGGTAGCGGCCCTTGCCATTACACCACCGACGCCCTTACGCTCTTACAGTTGAATATTGGGACTTAAACTTAAAAATACAAATAGGTAGGTACTAGATTTTTTTTTAAACTTAAGCGCGTTTGGTTGCATGCACCTTACCTTATGGTAAGTGCCGATGCAGCCGAGAATGTAACACGCCAGCTCAAATAGTGCCTACTCACTCTCGACTTGAAATATTCCTAAATTATACGAATCGGGGAATACGGACGCCGGCAGGGAATTCCACTCCTTGGCCGTTCGTTCGAAGAAGCAAAACTCTTCACTAAAATGAGCAAACAACTATTTCGGTAACGAAAATAAACTTTTTTTATATCCTCTTCCATACATTTGGTGTAGCCGGTTCGCGGTTTTCGATGGTTAAGTGGACTGTATTTTTGCGGAGCGGGTTGATATATAGCGGATGAAATATTGCGGCTTATACGGGTGTGTCCAAACTTACATCAGGAGACTGCTCCGCCCTGGATGGTAAAATGGGAACATATAAACAGAGCAGTTAATTGGAAAAGGAACTCACCATCACGAAGCAAAAGCGGCACGTAGTCAACCAGCGCTGGCTCAAATCCTCCTTCTCCAGTTGGAACTCCTTGTGGCAGGTACTTAGGTTAGCACTTCGGATTGCACACACACACGTTATTTTGGTCTTTCACGGCGGTTAGATATTTAAATTAATTTTATTAGCGGGACGACATGCATTCGTTTGCACTGTCATGCGGAAGACATCTTGTACTTGTTAGTTCTTGGTTTCGACACCGCCAGACACGGCGTCTATGTATGCTTCTCACTCGATGCGCCATATTCGATGCGTGAGTGGGAAAGGGAGAGGAATATTATAGGATATTGAAGCCTGAACACACATAGCATAACGCGCGAGTTTTTAAAAGATTATTACGGCGTTAACAACATTTGTTAGTATTTTTTTCCTGCATTTCTTCGTCTGTATAGTATCTATTTATCCTTTCATTTTTGGCTTCCCTTTTTTTTTATTCACAATTGGTAAGCCCTTGGCATCTTCTCACCTGATGGTAAGTTCTCTTTTAGAATTCTGCCAATGTCATGTCAGTCATGGAAGTGACACGTCTGTATAGTATCTATTTATCCTTTCATTTTTGGCTTCCCTTTTAGAATTCTGCCAATGTCATGTCATTCATGGGAGTGATACGTCTGTATAGTAATAAATGTTTTTTTTACGTACAGTCGAGTTCATTAATATATTGGCAAGGCCAATTGCCCAAAACATTGTAAGCGTCGAAATGAATAAGTATAAAGTTCTATACAAACATATGTGGATATCAATAAAATGTTATTATGTAAACGGTTCATTAATTGTTTGTATAGAACTTTATATTCATTTCGACGCTCTCAATGTTTTGAACCATTGGCCCTGCCAATATATTAATGAACTCGACTGTACGTAGGTCAACATAACGCTAATTGAAAAATAAATCAGACAAAATAATATTTAAGGGGAGGGCCCATACAAGTAAAGGAGTATTATTAAAATGGTCTTTTTACCGGCGCTGCTGGCGGAGTATCGGCGTTGTAGGTACATGATTACCTGCAGCATATGCTGAGTTGGAGCTGTTTCTTTTTTTTTCTTTTCTTTATGTGTATCCCTGTGTGTGCTTTCTTTATGTGTATGAGCACACAGCTCGTAGAATGGATAGCCGTTGGGGCAGTAAAGTTCTCGAGTGGCGACCGCGCACAGGAAAACTTAGCGTAGACAGGACTCCCACGCGGTGGACCGATGACCTGGTAAAGGTCGCGGGAAGCCACTGGATGCGGGTAGCGCAGAACCGGTCGTCGTGGAAATCCTTGGGGGTGCCTATGCCCAGCAGTGCACGTCCTCTGGCTGATATGATGATGATTATCTCTGTATATTGTAATGAAGGCCTCCCACTCGGTGGACCGATGACCTGGTTAAGGTCGCGGGAAGCCACTGGATGCGGGTAGCGCATAACCGGTCATTGAGAATATCCTTGCGCGAGGCCTATGTCCAGCAGTGGACGTCCTTTGGCTGATATGATGATGATTATGATGATGAATAATACCTATTAAGATACAAATCAGGCACGGTCACCTGGCATGTGATCACTGAAAATAGACTTGAAAGTGCTAAATTTTGTTGGAGTCGAGTGTCCCCACCCACTAACAACTAGACCGCTGTATTTGGAAATTTGAAAAAAATTATGAAAGTAGTGTATTAATGAACTAGCTTTTGCCTGCGGCTGCACCCACGTGGACATCGTGTTTGTGATTCTCTTAGAGTGAGCGTGGACATGAATTTTCTCCAGATCCCTCGGGAACTAAGTCAGGGTATGCTTATTAGTAAATCGTGTCATTTCCCACCCCCTCAACCATCTCTGTGCAAAAAATCAAACAGTAACCAAAGAAGAGTATATTTTCAGTTCCCTCAGGAACTGCATCGGGCTATGTTATTTTCACAGGATAAAAAGTAGCCTATGTCCTTTCTCGTGTTACAGGCTACCTGCATGCCAAATTTCATTAAGATTGGTCAAGGCGTTGAAGCGTGAAAAGGTTACAAACAAACAAACACATTTTCACATCTATAATATAATAAAACTGTAACGGGGCCGTGTCTGTACATAAAATATTTTTTAATATAATAAAACTGTAACGGGGCCGTGTCTGTACATAAAATATTTTTGGAAAATAATAACTGTGGTGGACATTCCTAACGATACAGAGGCCAAAACAACAACTTTTGGAATTTTTGTCTGTCTGTCTGTCTGTCTGTCTGTCTGTCTGTATGTTCGCGCATCACGCAAAAACTACCAGGCCGATTTTGATGAAATTTTGTATGGTGGTTCCTTATAGCCCGGGTTAACATATAGGATACTTTTTATCCCGGAAAATTCAAGAGATCCCGCGGGAAAATCAAAAGTATTTATTTATAGAATGGCTCACCACGCAAATGTGGCTTGACCTATTTAATCAAATTTTACACGTTGATACCCTTATCGCGAACTAAAACTGGGACATTGTGAATCCCAAAAAAAATAAGGGTTTCTGCAGGAATGCAAAAAATGTATCTTTAGATTGGCTGAACGTAACAATATAAAACCATTACATTGGGATGGGGTGGTTTGAACATCATTGTATAGTCGGGTATTCTTTATCTCGGACAACTAAAGAGGTCCCGTGGGAAATTATCTATCGATACTTACAATAATAAATATAGAGTTCTTTTTCAACATTTAAGCTACACATACCACACATTATAATCATAGCAGCAAAATGTCAATAGATGGCACTGCAGGAATAATAAAACGCGCTTAAGTTGTGTTAAAACATTATTTCATAGTTTTGAGTGGATTTCCTTTATGTATTTTTCAGCATACGCTTTTTACACAACTCTCTGGAACTATGGCACGTAGCGATGTGTTCCTTAGACCAACATATAGCTATTTTTTTATAGATTGCTATGGTGTAAAAAATTAAAAACACATAAATCGACTTTAGCTTCTTTTAACAGGAGGCACAGATATGGGAACTCTTCTGACGGCGACTATTTGCGTGTGGCAGTTGCTCTCCGCCTGCAATATCAATATCTGTGAACCTCATCAATGTATTTGCGGGTCCACGGTGGAGGCAATTGGCCATCACTCACTGAGTTGCGGTCGTTGTTTGTGAAGATTCCCACGTCACCAATTCCTTAATGACCTCCTTCGGAGGCCACTGGTATCGGCCAGATGGAATATTCCATCATTGATGCAGCCACTGGGCTTTAGTCGACGTGATGGCAAAAGGCCGGAGGGTTTAAACAGGTGCTATGGCAGAGAGGAACGTGCCTGCTTTGGGACTCTACTTTTTCTGCCTCACTTCTCACCCGTACGGTACTGCTGCTCAAGTTGCGGAATGAAGAATGAAGCATAATAAGTACTCGGTCTTAAAGGCAAATTACTGCTTTGTGCCGCTGGTCTCTGAGACAACCGGCTGCTGAACCCTAAGAGGCCTTTGCCTTCACAAAGGATATTGACCGTCACCTTCGAGAGAGGAGATGTGACGTGAGGTCCTACCTGCTGCTAAGTTTGTCTATTGCCATCCAGCGCGGCAACGAGAAGTGAGTCATGGGCTACTTTGGAGCTGATACGACTCGAGTATTTGACGCATATTAATAGTTTTAGGAAGTTTTATTACTAGATTGATACAATGATTTGAATTAGTTTTTCGATAATATAGGTATATATGTGTTATATATCAGTTTATATACGTCCCCACCAAGGGGCTCGACCTACCCTGAGTTAGGGCGATCAGGCCTAAGACGATCACGCGGGCCCATTGCGGGTCGATTGACTTCACACATAAGCTTCGAGTTTCTTCGCAGGCGTGTGCAGGTTTCCTCACGATGTTTTTGTCACCGTAAGAGCGTCGGATATACGTACATACCAGTATGAAATCGATATTCGTATAGATATTGTTCAGTGGCAGCATTCGAACCACGGCCTTCCAGACAGGAGATAGTGGCCCTAACCGTTCTGCCACCGACGCTCTAATGTTATTTAAGATTTAGAAATCCTTACTTATATTATTATAAATGTGAAAATGTGTTTGTTTGTTTGTTACCTATTCACACTTCAACCCCTCTACCAATCTTGATGAAATTTGGCATGCAGGTAGCCTGTTTTACTGGGAATGAAATAGTCAACTTTATATCTGTGGAAATTATCATAGCCCGATGCAGTTCCTGAGGAAACTAAAACAATACTTTGTTCGTTAAGTTATTTAAAATCGTAATGAAAAAATGAGTTAGTGTGATTTTTAGCTCAGAGATGAGGTGAAAAATGATATAATTTACTAATAATCTTGGGACAACTGTTTTCTACGCTCGCGCACGTCGGTGGCGTCGCAAGGGAGCAACGGATTTAAGTTATTTTTTGTATAGAATTTGTTGAGGGGGTGGGAAGTGACAAAGACTGCTAATCCGAACAGCCCGATACAGTTCCTGAGGTACCTGGAGATAACTCTGTCCACGCTTGCGAGCTGATTGCGGCTCGCGTACCAATCACCCTCTAAAAGAGTCATAAAAGCTATGTCCACGCGGGCGAAGCCGCGGGCAAAAGCTAGTTTATAATATAAGGATAAGGATGATAAGACTATTATTAGCTAGTTTTAATCTTATTTTTCTTATGATTGACACAGTCCTCGGGCAAAATATTACACAATCCATTGTTCCGTTCCGATGTTAAAGAAATTAACCAAAAAAGAGTATCGGTTTGGTTGGTGGTAGGGCATTTTCTAAGTCCGCCTGGCTAGCTACCACCATCTTATCTAAGTCTTGCCGCCAAACATCAGTGTTAATTACATTGATGTGTTCCGGCTTGAAGCTAAGATAGCCAGTTCTCCATTGCGTTGGGGAATCTTGGTAAGCCCGCTTCTATCTTCGGCATCATCATCACTTCCCATCAGGTGAGATGATGCCAAGGGCTTAGCAATTGTGAAAAAAAAAATACGCGATATTGTGAACCGATTTTCATCATTAATTTTGATTCAATAACCTGTGTTTGTAGGTTTGGTTTTATTTAAATTTTATCAAAACGAATATACAAATACAAATTAATTTATTTAATGAAAATAATATAATATAAACAAATAATATAAAACAGTTATATACTTTTCAGGAAATTTACTAAAAGCTAAATTGTAGTTGGTTGTGGTGATTGAACTCGATTATTTGTACGTTTTCAGCGTTTCCAATAATTATTTTTGCTCTACACATCATACAAGATTAAAACTTGGTTAGTGATTAAAGTGCAAACTGTATAGTATTACCAAAGTATATATATTAATACTAACATACAGTATGGACACTCCCTGCCGCTCTCTAGATTGCGAGCTCACCCCTTCGTCACCCGGATTGATACAGATTGGTTACAGTTTGGTAGTCGAACGTATAGGATGTCGCCGCCATTTTGTTTGTTCCGTCATTCCTTTTTTGAAATGTCATTCTGCCCCGTTGTATGAAGTGTCCATGGTGTGGTATAACTCTAAATAATAAAGACTTTCCAACTATGAGACGCGCTAAGAATCCTCAAATAAATGAAACAAAGGGATATTTAATTACTGTCGGTCTCGTTGATATATTTAAATTGATAAATCATCATCATATCAGCCGAAGAAAGTCCACTGCTGGACATAGGCCTCCCCCAAGGATTTCCACGACGACCAGTTCTACGCTACCCGCATCCAGCGGCTTCGCGCGACCTTCACGAGGTCATCAGTCCACCGCATGGGAGGCCTGCCTACGCTACGTTTTCCGGTGCACGCTCGCCACTCGAGAACTTAACTCCGTTCTACGAGCTATGTGCCCCGCCCACTGCCATTTAAGTTAAGCGATTCTGTGAGCTATATCTGTTACTTACGGATCTCCTCGCTTCTGATTCAATCACGCAGAGAAACTCCGAGCATAGCACGCTCCATTGCCCTTGATAAATACATAAAACAAATATATTGTATGTACGTATGAGACCTTCGGTTCACGATTCCGAATCGCGCTTGGCTGGAAATGGATTTTTAGGGTTCCGTAGTCCACAAGGAACCCTTAAAGTTTCACCATGTCTGTCCGTACGTCTGTCCGAGGCTTAGCTCAGAGACAATTTAAACTAGAATGCGGTTTTTTGTCATGGTTATACGATTTAATCATACCGATAAAGTGGTACAATAAAATCGTGATAAAAATATTTTTTTTAGGGTACCTCCCCTACATGTAAAGGGGCGGTGATTTACCTTTGACTTACCTTATCGTGTGGGGTAACGTTGAATAGGTCTTCCAAAACTATTGACAGTTTGCTTAGTTAATTTTACAATTCAGGGATCGTTTTGCGAAATGTTACACTTTAAAGTGTGTATAGGAAGATACAAACTACTAAAATTGGAGGAAAAATAGAAAGGCGTTTGCGAGTCTATATCGATGTGTTATTTAAGATAATTGAAAACGCTTAACACGTTAAAAAACCGACTTCCATCGCAACAAATTAGTACATTTTTGCATTATTATTTTTTGGTTTTTGTTAATTTTCTACTAAAATAGTACACCGATTTTAATAAAATTTATATGGGACCACACGGGAAGCACTAGCTTTCAAATTAAAAAAGAATCGTAAAAATCGGTTCACCCAGTCAAAAGTTCTGAGGTAAACATTAAAAAAAACATACAGACGAATTGAGAACCTCCTCCTTTTTGGAAGTCGCTTGAAAAAGAGGGCTTTACAACGTTGGTGTTCCTATTTATATTAACTCTAAAGTTGTGCCATCTGTGGGTGTATTAATTAATTACTATTTACTAATGTAGCCTTGATAAGGCTCTGTAATACATGTTCGTGGATCCTAATGTTACAAATTCGGGTCTAACCATCTAGATGGCTCTAGTGTTACCTTTTATGGTAAATAAGTGCTAATTTTATATCAGTAAAGTGTCCCCCCCCCCCTCCCCCCTAACCGCTATTTCAAGGCATCTAAAAAATAATTTTCGAAAAAACTAAAAGCTTTTAGGATGAAAGTGCTCGTCAATACGAATCAAACGAGCCCAAACTCGATGGGGCTGTGTCGTTTTATTGCGGAGTTCCTATGGCCACCTTCCAGCTCCAGCGTTAGATCAGCTCCATGTCATCATAGTATTGCATTGTCACGCGATATACATATGTATGCAAAATTTCAGCCTAATCGGAAAATGGGATGTGGGTTAAATTTTCCTTGCAAGATTTCATTACAGACACCGAGACAGGTGAAGGGATCCTATGGCCACCTTCCAGCTTCAGCATCAGGTCATCTCCATGTTATCATAATATTGCATTGCCACGCGATTTACGTATGCATTGAAAATTTCAGCTTAATCGGAAACCGGGAAGTGGATTAAATTTTACTTACAAGATTTCATTACAGACACCGGGACATATGTAAGTAAATAAAAGCTTGTAAAAGTGTAAATAGTAGAATATACTCATACAATCAATTTACAAGGAAAACTATCACGTTTTAGTAGATTTTCTTAGTTAAGGAGTAATAGCAACCAACTAAAGATCTGCAGTTACATTTGTAAAACGATCATAGATTTTCCATACAAAATGTTATAAAACCAACTGCAAATATAATTTTATTTAAAAAAAACACTTTTTTTTTAAACTACGGGATTACTTTGCGCCAGACCGACTCGCACTTACCCTCTTACCACACCACTTACCCTCGAATGCAGTCATAAAAACGATGTCCACGCGAGCGAATTCACGTGCAAAAGCCAGTGTAAAATAAATTGGAATCCATACATTTTTGACTGACCAGAGCCCTTAAAGACTTGTATAGTAAAGGCTTATCCAATGATTGACCACGCAAAACAAGGTTAAAAAACCCACCTTAGTCACTACAAATATAAGTACAATTTTGCGTCATTTTTTGTTTATTTTCTAAACCGGCGTTTTCTAATGGACCCAGTGATTTGTCCCACTTGTGGGACCGCAGAGGAAACCTTTACTTATGGATCCACTGATTCGTCCCACAGGTGGGACCGCGGGGGTAACCTATTTCCCATGGACCTACTGGTTTGTCCCACTGGTGGGACTGCGGTGGCAACCTATTACTCAAGGACCCACTGATCTGTCTCACTGGTGAGACCACGGAGGGAACCTATCTCTCATAGACCCACTGATTGATATGGGAGCAAAAAATAATATTAATAATTCGATAATTGACATTAATCGCCCTGATTCAGGGTAGGCTCGAGCCCCTCGGTGGGGACGTATATGAGCTGTAATGATGATGATGAATTGACATTAAAAGACAAAGCACAATGAAGACAAAGTTATTTATGTACTCAAACACGCAATGTAAATATTCGCATTTACATTCTTACAACGGAGGTAGGTGATCAATTCAAGGTCGTCAAAAAAATGACTAAATACTAGTACTTATTACTTAACCAATTTTGATAAAAATAATAATAACAATCTACATTATATAAAAGAAAGTCGTATTAGTTACACCATTTATACCTCAAGAACGGCTGGACCAATTTAGTTAATTCTTTTTTTGTTGATTTCGTTATTGTCAGGAGAAGGTTTTAAGGTAGGGTAGGGTAGTGTAGGGTAGGGTAGTGTAGTGTAGTGTAAGGTGGACAGCCAGTTAAATAAATGTATATTAATTACCAAAACATGGTTATACGACCACTGTGGCGGTATCACCTATAAATTAAAATAACATCGGCCAAATGCGAGTCCTACTCGCACACAAACGGTTGCGCACCACCGTGCAAATAAAAAAAAACCGAACCGCGCACAAAGGGTTCCGTACCATCATAAGAGATGGCGCTAGTTTCTTCATTATACTAGATGGCGCTAGTTTCTTCATGATACTGGATGGCGCTAGTTTCTTCATTATACTAGATGGCGCTAGTTTCTTCATTATACTAGATGGCGCTAGTTACTTCATTATACTAGATGGCGCTAGTTTCTTCAGTATACTAGATGGCGCTAGTTTCTTCAGTATACTAGATGGCGCTAGATTCTTCAGTATACTAGATGGCGCTAGTTTCTTCATTATACTAGATGGCGCTAGTTTCTTCATTATACCAGATGGCGCTAGTTTCTTCATTATACTAGATGGCGCTAGTTTCTTCATTATACTAGATGGCGCTAGTTTCTTCATTATACTAGATGGCGCTAGTTTCTTCATTATACTAGATGGCGCTAGTTTCTTCATTATACTAGATGGCGCTAGTTTCTTCATGTTTAAAAAAAAACAAGTTTGTACCTCTTCTTTTTTCACGTTTTTAATTTTTAGTATTTATTGTTACAGCGACAACAGAAATACATTATCTGTGTAAGGTTGATTTTATATTACATTTCAACTGCTATCTTATCACATTTCATGAAATACAGCCTATGGTGACAGACGGACAGACAGTCAGACAGATGGACAGACAGCGGTCTTAGTAATAGGGTCCCTTTTTACCATTTGGGTACGGAACCTTAAAAATCACTTTTCTTAAGTGGAAGCCCCCCTTTAATTTTTTAGTTATAATTTTAATTATTAAAGCGGTAATAGAAATACACACTGAAAAAATTTTAACAGTCTACCTATTTTAGTTCATCAAATACAGACAGACAGACGAACTGAACAGGTTTCATAATAAGGTCCCGTAGATCACCCTTTGAGTGTACGTAACCCTAAAAACAATAATTTAAATCTTTTTAAAATAAGCGCAGAAAACGCGTAACATACATACAAAAAATACATTCAAAATTTGAAAAGGAGGAGGTTCTCAATTTGATTCAAATTAAGAACAAATTCCTTTTTTAAAGTCGGTTGAAACCCCCTTGATTTTTTATTACATTATTCTTTTTTAAAGCAGGTTGAAAACCCCCTTGATTTTTTATTACATTACCCTTTTTTAAAGCAGGTTGAAAACCCTCTTGATTTTTTATTTCATTACCCTTTTGGGACAGTCAATACAAAAGTATCCAACTAGGTATTTTATGTATGAAATTCAATTTAATATATTTATTCAAAATAGGTGCAAATTACACTCTTTCTGATAGTCATAAAATAATAAGAAATATATATTTTTTAAAGGCATAATAAACATTCGGTGCGCAAAATAACTACTTGAGCGGCAAGATTTCATGATTGAGCGGCAGAAAAACATGTCTATAAGCAGCAACTCAACACTGTAGGAAGAGTGTGGTACGGGGAGTTCTAAATGGAAGCGGGAGCGAGCGAAGCGAGCTCGGACTCGCGGAGCACCCCGACTCGGATCCGTTAGGTTCGGAGACTGTGCGGGGAGGCGAGCTAAGCTCGCCTCCCCGCACAGTCGTAGTGTTAGGTTTAACATGAGAACACAGAAGTAGGAGCCCCGAAGGGGCTCCGTCGACCACTCAACACTGTAGGAAGAGTGTAGTACGGGGATGTTTAAAATAATTACAGCCATCCAGAATGACATAAATTGCTGATTGATTTTGAAATGTTTGCTGACCATGAGTTGCTGACCAATTAGCTATTTCTGCTGCTCGATTAGCTATTTCTGCTGACCGATTATATTTTTCTGCTCACAGAAATAACAATACTATGCTAAACATTTAATTGACACCCAAATAATAATAACAATGCCATTTGTGAAGAATCAATAAATAAATAATAAATTAGTTAATAACGTCAAAATTAAATCCTTGATGTAAACCAGATTATGTCATTAGAACATGAAAACAATATGACACGAAAAGTTATACTTATAAATCATTGAATGCATTTAACAAGAGTAGGGCAGTTCCCACGGACAGCACCCGGTCACGAGTATAACGCGAGAGTCAGCCATCGCTCCCATCAACCATATTAGAGGGAAAGCAACGACCCGGCTCCCGATGCGCCACCATCCGCACGAACATTTAAGCGAGCATGCTTCTGAAAGTCTGCAATAGAAAATCAATATGCCATAAAACATCCACAATATCCTGAGTGAATCCCGCACTGATGCTGGGACGAGAGCTCTCGTGAATCTTATATCTGTTTTATGTCCCCCGCAGTATCGTAAGCGCGGGATTTATAGTTTTTCGTCGCCTTTATTTACATATTTTCACATTGTGACATTTTTGTAACGTAGGCTGTTTTACCACTAGCTGGCACTGCTTCGGCACCGGCACCGACCCGGCTGCCGGAGAAGAAAAATGTATGCCGCATCCTTCGCGGAGAATCCGATCGCCCGGCGCAGGTAGTCCAGGTGGTGAGGCTCTCAGTCCCCACAGTCCGACGATACGAAGAACCCCCGCGTCGCCCGCGAAACCTACTGGCGGTCCCGGAGTCACGAACCGTCGCGAGGAGTCACTCACCTTTAGTACGAGCCCTATCGTTACTAAATAAAATAACTACAACGATGCTAGATTTTGATGTATGTGGTGATGGATGGACAAGAGTGAATGATGTGTGCATGAGGTTTTGTGAGAGTATATTTTATTTATTGTTGTATGTATTGTTTACGGTTTTTAATCTATGTAAAAGTGTTAGTGAGTTTAAATATTTCTTCTTAATCTATTTTTATTCTACTCTAATGTTGTCTAAACCTAACCCTACTTTTATTATACAGTATCTTGGAGTTTTCTGTAATTCTGTACACATACATGTGTGTAAATAAATAAATAAATGAAAATATATGAAGCGTCTTTCCACTGACAACGGCGACGACACGGCATCATACATTTTACTTTCTTGGCAGCCGGGCCGGTGCCGTGCCGGCTAGTGGAAAAACGCACGACCGCACATAATATAAAAGATACTTTTCTGAACATTAACCTCAACGTGTATTACCTCATTTGTCATACAAAAACTTCAATAAAGTCATTTTCGCAAAAACGGCAAGCTTATCAAAATGGTGACGATATGTGCCGCTACTACGTCGAAGGAGCAAAAAAA
Organism: Coleophora flavipennella; assembly: GCA_947284805.1. Taxonomy (NCBI): domain Eukaryota; kingdom Metazoa; phylum Arthropoda; class Insecta; order Lepidoptera; family Coleophoridae; genus Coleophora; species Coleophora flavipennella. The sequence continues at coordinate 8,902,050 of OX369297.1, forward strand.
CCCCTTACTATCCAATTAATGAAAGACAATAATGAAATTTTACAAGGAACTAAATACAACACAACTTATTTTTAATTAAATATTAATTTTTATTATATTTTTTATCAAACTATTGTTGTGTCATCGATTCTCAACACGCGTGCAAACCGACGCCTTGAAGTAGGCAAAAATCGTGGTAAAGCCCATTTTGGAAACCTGAAAACTTATTAGTAAAAGCTTTTATTTCAAAAGATCCACATAAGAATGCAATAAAGTAAATGCTTAATTCCAAATTTAAAAAGTACACTACTTCTTATGATTTGCTTGAAAAACTTTGATCCCGCCAGCGTAGTTCCTCATCAGATTATAAAACTAAACTTCAAATTACAAAAATGATCTATTATGGCTTCATACCAAATTTCAGCTCAATCGAACTCCTGTAAATCGCTCTAAAATCGTTCTCAAGATTTAAAGCGGACAACATACAAGTAAAATAAAAGCTTTTAAAATGCGTGTCAGTAAAAGTTCAAAGAGAACATAAACCCGCCGCTCTGATATATCAGGGGGCTCGGTAGTGCCCCCGCCAAGACAGCCAAAGTAGGACGAGGCATGAACTCTCTTTTCTACCAAGCGTTTCGTCGTGATTTCGAACCGACATAGCTGTGTTCCGACTTAAAAAAATTATCAAGTGTCAATTATTTAGCTTATATGGTTTCAGATTTATTGACATCTAAAATACATCGATTTCGTGACTGACTCACTGAAGATCATCAAATCTCTAGAGTACTCCCTGAAGCCCTAGAAAACTAAAATTTGGTACGTAGGATAGGAATTACATATAAAAAAAGTTAAAATATAAAAACTGGAAACTTATCACTTCCAACCCCTCGTATAGGGGGTGCGTATCTGTAATATGTATGCTATTAAGCTGAAATTTTCAGGTAAGGATATCCTTTGTAAATTTATCAAACATATCAATTATCTAGCTTTTATGGTTTTAAACTTATTGACATATTGACTACGTCGATTTTCTGACTGAATTACTCATAGATGATCAACAAAACCTCTAGAGTACTTCCTAAATTCCTAGAGGACTGAAATTTAACATGTAGTAATATGTTAGGAATTACATAACGGAAATAACAATAATTCGGAAACTGCCCTCTTTCTACCCTTTGAATAGGGGGGCGGGCATAACTGTATAATCTGTAAAGAAATAAGTATGTGCAATATAGACATCATATATAAATGTAAATAAATATGATTCGGGTAGGTACAAATATCAATACAAATATTCTGCCCCTAGCATGATTTGAATCCGTGACTTTTGGCTCAGCAGTCATGGTCTCTAAACTCTAGGCTAAACAGGTGTTCAGATCTAGGGCGCCGGCCAAAAAGAAATGCAATCTCACCAAAATTATTTCATGCAGAGTTGGTTTCCTAGACTCACAAGTTCTTATTGCTTTCACTGAAAAAAGTTATAAGATCTCTAACAGAGCCAAGGCCCTAGCAGAGCTCTAACTTGTGCTGCGCATAATGGCCCACGGGGCCTGTTCAAAGTATAAAGTGTTCAATGTACCACATTTATAATAATAAATAACTCTATCTTTAAGCATATTATATAAATTAGTACTAACATGGACACTCCCTGCCGCTCTCTAGATTGCGACCTCACCCCCTCGTCACCCAGGTTGATATAGAATGGTAATATTTTGGTTCTTAAACCCATAGAATTTCGCCGTTATTTCATTTGTGTCGTCATTTGTTTTTAGAAATGTCATTTCTCGCCCGTTGTATGAAGTGTCCGGGGCCTGACTACAAACTATACATCTTAGTAAAAAAAGGAACGGCTTGGCCGTCACGTGATTGTCGCTTAGATTATTCCATATGGACTCAAATGTTATGGCACGTAATAGTTCCACGAACATTAAACGGTCAAGCCACCTTTTTACCAAGATGCAAAGTTTGTAGTCAGGGCTTATAGGTATAGTCAACAGCACTTGGGACAGGCCCCCGGGGGCTATTATGCGCAGCACAAATCGGAGCACAGCAGTAGAGCCGCTGAAAGCTTTATGAACTTATTACCGACATTACATTTTATTTATTTTATTTTGTTGTTGAAAAATTCACAGACAAATAATTTACTTAAATAACATAAAATAGGTTTAACAATGCTAATTACGAATTTCCACGGATAGATATTTAAAGTACTTAACAGAGATTAACATTAAAAAAAAAATGTATACATGAACAATTATATTTTTTTTAAATTGCAAAATAGAACGTTTGAATAACAACACTGACAATTATTTGTTATGAGAGAATGTTAGGATGCAAAAAAAAAGATATTGTTAACAATAGAGATATACCTAACATACATTTCGGGTATAGCTATCGAAAAACATGAAATGCTTCTAGTGGGATAGATTTAACTCTAACGATATAAATATTATGTAATAAGTATTCAAAACGTACTACTCTTTGCTTATCTGCTATTTATATCTTTTAATATATCATCACCTTCATCATATTAGTCAGACTTCTATTGATGGATAAAAGCCTCCTTCAAGGATTTTCACGATAGCCGGTCTCACAGCAGCTTCCCGTGATCTTCACCAGGTCATCGGTCCACAGTGCCGGAGGTCTGCTTACACTAGGTCTTCCGGTTTGTGGTAGCCACTCGACAACTTTACTGCTCTAACGGCTATGTGCTTTACGAGTTATGTGCCCTGCCCACTACCACTTAAGTGAAGCAATTCTGTGAGCTATGTTGATTACCTTGGTTCTCCTATGGATATCCTCATTTCTGATTCGATCGCGTAGGGAAACTCCGAGCATAGCTCGCTCTATCGCCCTTTGGGTGACCTTAAGCCTTTTTACGAGCTACCTTTAGTATTTTGAATTAATCAGCAATTAAATGTACAGCCACGTTTTGCACACTCTCTTGCGTGGCCTTCACCTTCTGTCTGGGATTCAAAAATTATCATTATCCCTCCGCGTACAAGGTGGGGTCTCTCAGACCCCAACGGTCTTAAAATCTTTTTTTTTAATTACGTAATGGCGAGTACTATAACTTTGAGTAGCTAGATTTGCGACGTTGCCACGTCGAACTTGGAATAATTTAGTGCTGCGCGGGCGCTTGAACGTGATAGGCGTGTTTAGAGTCAGTGAGACGCATGATTGTTTTCACAAATAAAAAAATATTGCTTCGTAGTTCCTAAATCCTGACACCAGTTACTATTTCAAGACTAAATATTATTTTCTGTTTTTCTAATATAATTTAAGTAACAGTAAAATTTGCTTATCAATTGTGAATAAAAAAAAAAACGAAGTTTTAAGACCGATTTGTCTATGATTAGTTTTTCAGTCTCAATGAGCCTCATATTTCATTGCAAAATTCAAACAAACCATTGTTTGCAAGTGAAAATTTGTTTTTCATTGTCGTTCTACCAATGCTCTAAATTGATAAAAACGCATTTTTAAATGTATTTTAATGTATATTTACACAGGAGTCACATGTTGGGGTCATAGACCCCACCTAGTACGGCACATTTAAATTTTCCACCTGTTACGCGGAGGGTTAACTGTTACGCTTGCCCAGTCTATACATAATATAATAAAACTGTAACGGGGCCGTGTCTGTACATGAAATATTTTTGGAAAATAATAACTGTGGTGGACGAGGCCAAAACAACAACTTTTGGAATTTTTGTCTGTCTGTCTGTCTGTCTGTCTGTCTGTCTGTATGTTCGCGCATCACGCAAAAACTACCAGGCCGATTTTGATGAAATTTTGTATGGTGGTTCCTTATAGCCCGGGTTAACATATAGGATACTTTTTATCCCGGAAAATTCAAGAGATCCCGCGGGAAAATCAAAAGTATTTATTTATAGTATGGCTCACCTCGCAAATGTGGCTTGACCTATTACAATCAAATTTTACACTTTGATACACTTATCGCGAACTAAAACTGGGACATTGTGAATCCCAAAAAAATTAGGGTTCCTACAGGAATGCAAAAAATTGTATCTTTAGAATGACTCAACGTAACAATATGAAACCTTTACATTGGGATGGGGTTTTTTGACCATCATTGTATAGTCGGGTATTCTTTATCCCGGAAAACTAAAGAGGTCCCGTGGGAAATTATTTATCGATACTTACAATAATAAATATAGAGTATTTTTTCAACATATAAGCTACACATACCACACATTATAATCATAGCAGCAAAATGTCAATAGATGGCACTGCAGAAATAATAAAACGCGCTTAAGTTGTGTTAAAACATTAAAATATTATTTCATACTTTTGAGTGGATTTCTTTTATGTATTTTTCAGCATACGCTTTTTACACTACTCTCTGGAACTATGGCACGTAGCGATGTGTTTCATAGACGAACAGATAGGTATTTTTTTATAGATTGCAATCGTGTAAAAAAATTAAAAACACATAAATCGAGTTTAGCTTCTTTTAACAAGAGGCACAGATATGGGAACTCTTCTGACGCCGACTATTTGCATGTGGCAGTTGCTCTCCGCCTGCAATATCAATATCTGTGAACCTCATCAATGTATTTGCGGGTCCACGGTGGAGGCAATTGGCCATCACTCACTGAGTTGCAGTCGTGTTTGTGAAGATTCCCACGTCACCAATTCCTTAATGACCTCATTCGGAGGGCACTGGTCTCGGCCAGATGGAATATTCCATCTTTGATGCAGCCGCCGGCCGGGCTTTAGTCGATCTGATGGCAAAAGGCTGGAGGGTTTAAACAGGTGCTATGGCAGAGAGGAACGTGTCTGCTTTGGGAAGCCACTTTTTCTGCCTCACTGTACGGTACTGCTGCTCAATTTTCGGCGAGAAAGAAGCATAATAAGTACTCGGTCTTGGAGGCAAATTACTGCTTTGTGCCGCTGGTCTGTGAGACAACCGGCTGCTGAACCCTCAGAGGCCTTTGCCTTCACAAAGGAGATTGGCCTTCGCCTTCGAGAGAGGAGATGTGACGTGAGGTCCTACCTACCTGCTGCTAAGGTTGTCTATTGCCATCCAGCGCGGCAACGAGAAGTGCGTCTTGGGCTCCTTTGGAGCTAAAACGACTCGAGTATTTGACCCATATTAATATTGTTAGGAAATTTTATTACTAGATTGATACCTATAATGATTTGAATTAGTTTTTTGATAATATAGGTACCTATATATGTTATTTCATCATATCAGTTTATATACGTCCCCACCAATTGGTATCAGGAAATGGGGTTGATCAGCTTCTACCTGTCCCAAAGTTAGACCGTGGAACAGGCGAAGCATGTGCGACAGCTGTTCATGAAACCATCGTTTCATGGAACTTGAGCGATAAAGTAAAGTGTTTATGTTTCGACACCACAGCTGTGAATACAGGTTTGAGAAATGGAGTGTGTGTTCTTCTGGAGAAAAAAATGAAGAAAAGCATGATCTGGCTTGCCTGTCGACATCACATAATGGAGATAATGCTAGAGGCTATTGTGAGTCAAACGCTTGGCGCATCCAGTGGACCTGATATTCAATTATTCAAACGATTTAAGAACAACTGGCAGCAAATGGATCACAACGATTACAAAACAGTGACTTCTGATAACTCGTCTTCCAGTATCGTAGGCAATGTTGCTGCAGACAGGATCTCTTTCGCTCAAAACCAACTTCAAGTATATCAGCCAAGAGATGACTACAAGGAGTTGTTAAATCTTACAATAATTTACTTGGGAGGAGTTCCTGAATAAGAAATATCGTTTCGGAGGCCTGCTGGTCTTCACCGTGCCAGATGGATGGCGAAAGCCATGTATTGCCTGAAGATTTTCATGTTTAAACATCAGTTTAAACTAACAAAAACAGAAGAGAAAGCTGTGAATGACATATGTATTTTCACAGTCATGATTTACATTAAATACTGGTTTCAGGCCCCTGCTGGATGGTCGGCACCAAGAAACGACTTGCAGTTGTTGAAAGACCTTAAAGCCTTTGAAATTGTAAATCAAACGATGGCCAAAGCCGCCATGAAAAAAATACTAGGCCATTTATGGTACTTGTCGGAAGAGCTTGTGGCTTTTGCTTTTTTCGACGATTAGCTTCCAGTTCAAGATAAAAAAGCAATGGTAGAGGCACTGAAAAATAAAGGCACAGATAACTGCCCGAAAAGAATAAGCATCGATGCAAAAACTATCCCAGAAAAAAGGATCCAAGATTTCGTTTCTTGCAACTCCTTACGATTTTTTGAGATATTAGGGGTATCATCGAATTTTTTGAAAAAAGACGTCGAGACATGGATCGATGATCCCGATTTTAAAGCGGCGAAAGAAATCGTTTATTCTATGCGCGTAGTAAACGACATTGCTGAGCGTGGAGTTGCTTTAATGGAAGAATTCAATAAACTAATCACAACAGACGAAATCCAAAAGCAATACTTGCTTTTACTGGTAAAGGAGTATAGAAAGAAATACCCTGATACTAAAAAATCAACCCTTGTATCCAGCTTGCCTATCAGTAGTTCTTATTTTTAGTATTAAGAGTATCATAATTTGTAATTACCTGTAATATCAATAAATATGACAGAAAAAAAATAATAGGGCGTTTAATTTATTTTCATAAAAATTCAAACCTTGGTAGCAACCCTTAAATATTGTTCAATATTTCTGAAAAAAAAACTGAAATGGTTTCTAAAGGTAGATAACCTATTGAGATGGTGCCCCATAAAAAAAAGAACTTTTTTTTTTTGCATACTATAAGGACCACCCTAAGCTGGAGATACATAAATAATAAATCTTTTCAGTAGCTTAGGCGCTAGAGCACCGAACGGACGCACAGTCACACATAAACACACATATTTTGCCGCTCGCTTCTCTTTGCACTAACCCTAGCTAAGTATACAATCTCTTTTAAGTACGTTGTAGTTTGGATAAGAGCCTACAGACTTTTTCACGTCTCTGGGTGAAAGGAATAAAATCTTCTTTTATGTAACTACTAAATAATGTAACTACTACTTTTTCTTCTTATTAGTTTGCTAAGACAAGTATAATAGATAAATATAATTTGGCAGACGAAATAGATAACACATTGCACGGAGCTTTGTACATTTCAAGATTATTCAGATGTATTAGACAGTTATTATGTAACACTAGCCGTCCGCCCAGGGCTACTCCCGCCTTGATTTCGATTTTTCCGTGGCAATAAGACGTTTTCCCGGGGTAAAGAGTAGCCTATGTCCTATTCAAGGACCTAACCTATATGTGTGCCAAGTTTCATCCTGATACGTCAAGTGGTTGAAGCGTGATGGAGTAACAAACTCCGTACATCCGTACATACAAACTTTCGCGGTTATAATAAGTTTGATAAAGTAAGGCTTGAATAAGCAAACATATAAGTTCTCGAGTGGCTACCGCGCACCGGAAAACGTAGCGTAGGCATACTCCCACGCGGTTGACTGACGACCTGGTAAAAATCGCGGGAAGCCGATGGATGCGGGCAGCGCAGGACTGGTCGTCGTGGAAATCCTTGGAGGAGGCCTTTGTCGAGCAGTGGACGTTTGTCGGTTAATATGGTGATGATGATGAAAAAAACATATTCACAGTAGCATGGCACATACTGAGGAATTCTGAGAAAGGTAAGCTACATATTTTGGTAAAATTTTAACCGCCTCCGTGGCGTAATGGTTAGTCCATTCGCTTCACACCAGAAGGTCGCGGGTTCGATTCCCGGTGGGGTCAACTTGTAAGACTCGGTTTGGTTGGAGGTAGGGCATTTTCTAAGCCTGGCTAGCTACCACCAACTTATCTAAGTCTTGCCGCCAAACATCAGTGTTAACAACATGACGTGTTCCGGTTCGAAGATAATATAGCTAGTTCTCCATTGCGTTGGGGAATCTTGCTAAGCCCGCTTCAATCTTCGGCATCATCGTCACTTACCATCAGGTGAGATGATGCCAAGGGCTTACCAATTGTGAATAAAAAAAACAATAGGACGTATTTTGTAAACAAACACGTAGAATGTTAAATTTCTTGAGTGAATCCTTAAATCCGTTACCAAGACTTGGGAAATTTTTGGACAACATCCTAATGGTTTAACGATTAGGTGACCAGTTCTGTTTCACTGGTTACGTGAGTACTTCACCAATGTCCAGGTACGCCATCGCTGGACGCACAGACAATCCAAAAATGGTGGGTTTTCTGTGGCTAGACGGCTGATGCAGGTATTACACTTAAAGTGGTGGATTTTTATTTCTCACTGCTGACTACTTCAGTTACCCTAGTAATGTTTGGTCTAAAGGAAAAGTATATATATTAGTACTAACATACAGTATGGACACTCCCTGCCGCTCTCTAGATTGCTACCTCACCCCCTCCTCGTCACTCACATTGATGCAGATTGGTTACCGTTTGGTTGTCGAACGTATAGGATTTCGCCGCCATTTTGTTTGTTCCGTCATTCTTTTTTTTAAATGTCATTTCTGCTTACACAAGTTAGAACACTTGTCTAAGCATTTCTGGCCCGTTGTATGAAGTGTCCAGGGTGTGCTAGAGGCAAGGTCCTAGGAGTCCTTCATGGGCATGATGGACGGATTCGCGTATCCTTACTAATATTATGACTGTGAAAATGTGTTTGTTTGTTATCTTTTCTCGCTTCAACACTTCGACCAATCTTAATGAAATTGGGTATCCAGGTAGCCTGTAGCACTGAAAAGGACGTAGGCTACAATCCCGTGAAATTAGCATAGTCCGATGCAGTTCCTGAGGGAACTAAAAAATACTCTTTTATTTAATTAAAATCGCAACGGAACCATGGATTGTTGTGATTTCACAGAGATGATTGAGGGGGTGGAAACGACGTAATTAGCATAGCCCAAGATAGTTCCTGAGGGATCTGGGAAAAACTAATTTCCACGCACGGAGCAACGGTTTGAAGTGATTCATGTTTAAAATTGGTTGAGGGGGTGGAAAGTGACGTTGACTTTTAATCAGAATAGCCCGATATAGTTCCTGAGGGATCTGGAGAAAGCTCATGGACATCGACATGGCTCGCGATCCGCTTGTGGCTCGCACACCAATCACCCTAAAAAGGCGGTCATAAAAATGATGTCCACGCCGCGGGCGAAAGCTGTCGGCTATAAAAGCCAAATGCAGTATTTTGCGCAGGTCCGTCAACCAGTTGTTGGCGAAGAGTCAGCCATTCCATGGGTAGCTTACAGCGAGGAGTTCGGTTGCTGGCTCCTTGGTCTCTGTGGGTCAGGTTTATCGAGGAAAAGGAGAATAAGTTAGATTAACGGAAAAATGAGTTCTTATAATTGGAATACATTAAAACTACGAAGAAACTAAAAAGTTGTATATGAAGTCGACCTACCCGCACTGGGCCCATGTGGTCGACTGAGGCCTGATTGTCCTCATTCAGGGTAGACTCGAGCCCCTCGATGGGGACGTATAAGAGTTGATATGATGATGATGACATTAAAACTGTCACAGATGAGAAATTGTACGATATTACATTATAATTATTTTATTTTATAGAATGTTACAGTATTTTTCGTTGCCAACTCGTAGTCACACCAGATTATCACACCAGCCAGTATGACAAATAGGAATTAGAATTATTAAATAAATGCTTGGTTTTTGTGATAGTTGTTGAAGTAATAAAATGTTAAAATGTCTGGTTCGTAAGTAAAGCAGCCTATAATTTAAAACCAGGTGTCAGTGTGTCAATTTGTAATCGGATGTTAGTGTCATAACATTATCTAGAGATAACAGGCTAACGCGTGGACAAGTAATCAGTGGACGTGTCGGAGGTAATGGATTTTCGGTCCGCCGACAAGATGGTGTCAAATTGGATGGGACTATGGGGGACTAAATATCTGTCATTTTTCGGGTGATCTTTCAGCCAAAAATAGTTGAGAGTCGAGAATAATAAAATTCTGTAACTGATTTATTGTTACTGCACCTATTTAGCTCTTTGCCTGTGCTGTGATAGCATAATCTGGTTATATCCGTGTAAAAAGAAGGTAGACTTATTTTGGTGGCTTGTATCAGAAGGAGATGTATGCCTCGTCACAGGTTTCATCATCAGACCTATCAGCCGAAAGAAGTCCACTGCACTCTCCAAAGATTTGCGGTACTGCGCTTGCGCTGCCCGCATCAAGATTCCTTACCGTGAACTTCAACAAGGCGTTGGTGCGCTAGGTGGGAGGTCTGCCTACGCTAAATCTTCTGGTGTGAGGTCACCATTCGAGACCTTTTATACCCTAACGGCCATCTGTTCTACGAGCTATGTGCGCCACACTGCCACTTAAGTTGAGAGGCTCTAGCTATGTCGGTTACCTTGATTCTCCTACGATCCCGTTTCTGATTTAATCACGTAGGGAAACTTCAAGCACAGCTCGGTCAATAGGCCTTTGGATAACCTTAAGTCTTTGTCTCATATCCGAATGTCATCACTGGCAACACTAACTGGTCAAATATCTTAGTCTTGTGACACTACGGATTTTGGTGAAGCTATTGCGAAGCTTCCCGAACGTTTCCCAGTCGAGGCGCTCAGTTGTGGCACACCCTGAACACTTCATACAAAGGGCCAGAAATGAGATTTCAAAAAAGGAATATCGGAACAAACAAAATGGCGGCGAAATCCCATACGTTCGACAACCAAACTGTAACCAATCTGTATCAATCTGGGTGACGAGGGGGTGAGATCGCAATCTATTCAGATTTGATCGTGAACTGAAACAATAAGGAAAACGGTAACAAATTGGAAACTTTGTGGGATCTCTATTTTCTCAGCAACTACAAAACATATGAAAGTGATATTTTGTAAACTGATTCTTCATGACATTGATTTTATTTTGGTAGTTTGGACCAATCTTGTAGATTGATTAACTTTTATAACAGAAAAAAAATATACTAGGTATACTATTTTACAGGGAAACGGAAAAATGATTTAAGCCTTAAATTTTCTATGTATATTAATTTAAAGACACAGTTCAATATGCTTATTGTTTTTCCGTACCTCAAATAGTAAAAACGAAACTATTACAGGATCACTCGTGTGTGTGTGTCCGTCGGTCACAGCCATTATGCTCCGAAACTACTGGACAGATTGAATTGAAACTTGGGACACATAATATGTGAATCGGTGACTCAAACATGGACGTGTAACGTAAATAAATAAATGTTAAACATGGGGGCCACTTTTGGGGATAAATTTGTAAATTAATAAAAAACGTTTTGCAAATTGCTTTGTGTGAAAATTTAAAGTAAAGAGCTTGTAATACCTCTAATATATTGATATCTCAAATATTTTTTTACATTTTTTTTTATTTTTATTATTCACAATTGGTAAGCCCTTGGCATCATCTCACCTGATGGTAAGTGACGATGATGCCGAAGATGGAAGCGGGCTTACCAAGATTCCCCAACGCAATTGGGATCTGCTATCTTATCGTCAAGCCGGAACTCATCAATGTTGTTAACACTGATGCTTGGCAGCAAGACTTAATTTTAAGATAAATAATAGTTTTGAAGTAATTTAAAAAAAAGGCAAAAATTGTTACTTACCTCCGAAGCTACTGGGTCTAAAATCTTTGAAAAAAACACAGTATATGAGGTGAAATGCATAGATTATAGGAAAACCTATAGGAAAGTCTGAAGTCCTTCCATTCTCACAAGAAGTCCAGATGAAGTGTTGAAGCCAATGAGGACAATCCATTGACTGGTTTTCTGTTGAGCTGAGTCACCACCGAGGATGCGTTACACTCTGACGCGGTGCCTCACTATGGGACTCTTCCGTCCCGCGTATCAAACTATTTTTACTTTCTCTCTGACGCGGTGCCTCGCTATGGAACTCTTCCGTCTTGCGTATCAAACTATTTTTACTTTCTCTCTGTCGCGGTGCCTCACTATGGAACTATCTTCCGTCCTGCGTATCAAACTATTTTTACTTTCTCTCTGTGGCGGTGCCTCACTATGGAACTCTTCCGTCCTGCGTATCAAACTATTTTTAGTTTCTCTCTGACGCGGTGCCTCCCTATTGAACTCTTCCGTCCTGCGTATCAAATTATTTTTAATTTCTCTCTGATGCGGTGCCTCACTATAGAACTCTTCCGTCCTGCGTATCAAACTATTTTTAATTTCTCTCTGACGCGGTGCCTCACTATGAAACTCTTCCGTCCTGCGTATCAAACTATTTTTACTCTCTGACGCGGTGCCTCGCTATGGAACTCTTCCGTCCTGCGTATCAAACTATTTTTAATTTCTCTCTGACGCGGTGCCTCACTATGGAGCTCTTCCGTCCTGCGTATCAAACTATTTTTAATTTCTCTCTGACGCGGTGCCTCACTATGGAACTCTTCCGTCCTGCGTATCAAACTATTTTAATTTCTCTCTGACACGGTGCCTCGCTATGGAGCTCTTCCGTCCTGCGTATCAAACTATTTTTAACCTTCAAGCGGGCGCGCGGTCATTTGTAACGGCAGCGGTCGCCCGTAACCTATAGGACCTATAGGATATTTCACAGATTTAAAACACTTTTTATCTAATAATCATTAATTTTTTTGTATTTATCACATTACCATTACATTAGGACATAAAACAAAATAATAAAATCAAAGTAGTATTCTAATTTTCTTTGGATTAGTTATCAATTTGGCATCATACATTTTCTTATAACTCTAACTAGTTTTATATAGTAAAATATAACCAAAAAAAAAACAAAATCAGTTGGCGCCATGAGACCAAATAATTAAAATCAAAGTTATTCATCATCAGCTTTGGTCTAGTTTTCCTCCGGGTCAGTTTCTTCATCAAGATAACATTCATGGCAAATGAATTTAGTATGGGACCTGCAAATATTTCTCAGAAATGATGTGCATTGCGTCTTCGATTGCCTCCTTTTTTTGCTGGGCATATTTTGCAGCTTCCCCTGCATGTACTAGAGCTAATGCTTGGTTAATTGCTAGGATCTTGAACACTCATATTCAAATGCTCTATTTTGTTCCTTTTGAGTTTTCTTGGAAGGTTCACCATCGTGGCTCTTCTTTGAACATACTCTTTCGTCAGTTCAGTGCCTAATTCTCGTAAATACTTCCTCCTTTTCTGTATAACCACTCCATAACCAGTCATTTTTACGGAACAAACACGTTATTTTGATATTGTAAAAAAAGTAATATCTCGCATAGAACGTCGCGCGTAACCTTTTCGACGACAAGCGCGTGGCGTGTTTTCGACGCCTGCGCCGTGACTAAAACAAATGCGATCTATGCATTCCGGAGTGCGCGGGGAGGGGAGGTAAACCGTTAATCTCGTGCACAATGAAACAATAACAGGCTACTAGGGATGACAAATACATGCGAAAAGAAATAACGAAATTATGAACGAAAATATATTGAGTGCGGTCGATTCGACGCCGAGCGCCTGCTTGAAGGTTAATTTATCTTTTTCATAACCTCCTCTATAGAATTCAAAATACTCGCTATTAAGGGCTTCTCAATTGAGGATAAAATGGTAGATTATTTTTGATTCAATTTCATCAATATCGCGCCTATAACAGTTTTAAGGGTTCCGTACCCAAAGGGTAAAAACGGGACCCTATTACTAAGACCACAATATACTAAAGTAACGCTAAGTCCGTACCTTTGTCCGTCAGTCACCAGGCGTTATTTCATTAACCGTGATAACTAGACAGTTTAAATTTTCTCAGATGATGTATTTCTGTTGCCGCTATAACAATAAATACTAAAAATTAGTAAAAGTAAAAGACTCCATACAAAAAACGTGTTTTTTTAAACGTAAAGAAACTAGCGCAATCTAGTACGATAGTACGGAACTGAAGAAATATGCGCCATTTAGTATGATGGTACGGAACCCTATGTGTGCGGTTCTCACTCGCACTTGCCGGTTTTTTATTGTCATCACTTACCATCAGGTGAGATGCAGTCAAACGCACTCAAATTTTTAATAAAAAAAAAAAAAATTACCTATACATAGAAGTGTAACAAAAAAAGCTTCTAATTATCATCATCATCATATTAGCACATATACGTCCCCACCGAGGGGTTTGAGCCTACTCTGAATTAGGGCGATCGGGCCTTAGTCGACCACGCGGGCCCAGTGCGGGTTGGCCGACTTCACACACAACCTTCGAGTTTCTTCGCAGGTGTGTGCAGGTTTCCTCACGATGTTTTCCTTCACAGTAAGAGCGTCAAATAAACGAACATATGAAATCGAAATTCGAATACACATTGGTACGTGGCAGGATTCGAACCACGACTTCCCGTAAGGAAGTAGCGGCCCTTGCCATTACGCCACCGACGCTCTTATTTATCATACAGAACAACTTTTTCAACGAGGCCCATTGTTAATTCGCATAAAATGTTTGAGCACTTCATACAAATCGATCAGCTCATCGACCAATTTAGTACATTTTTGCATGGAGCGTATTTTTTTGAACCCGGCACCTCTGGTTAGGAGGACCGAGTCGTTACCGATTGAGCCACCGACGCTTTTACTTCAATTAAGGATTTTTACTGAAAAAAAATTGATTTGTGATTTAAAAATAGGAGTGATTTTAAATTCCTCGAACTCTATTTTATTTATTATTTATTTAGTTATTTACTGAGTTCTGTTTAAGAACTAAAGAAAAAAATATCTTAATGCACCCTTTTTTGCTATTTGTAACCTTAGAACTGCTGCAATTTTAATGGAAAAATTAAGTTAAATTATAAACTTCTTAACAAAACAATACAAAATGATTTTGTTTTCTTACTTTTTGGAAATTCTTCTTATTTTATTTATAATGAATTCAAAACCTCAATTTTCGCATGATTTGTACGCATCGATTGACGTAACAGTCACGTACGAGCTGACAAGAACTTTATTTCCAAGCTATTTGGTTCTATTTTTGAAATATCGTGAATCGAGATGCATCGAAATTTTAGGGATCGAAGAGCTTAAAGCTGTATCAGAAGCCTAGATACAGCTTAAGAACTTATGACAGTGGGGTACAACGACCCCTAGCTAGGTCTTGGCCCCCATGAGTGAAGTGTGGCCTAAACTTCGCAACATTGGGAAGAGAGCTGTGCCCAGCAGTGGGGACGTAATGGGTCATTAAATACTACTCGTCCATTAAATATGTCCATAGACATAATGTGGGCTTTTGTGCCATCGACTCGACCGACACTAAAAGGTCACAAACCATTAGACATGCCCGGTAGTATAAGTTGATGGCAATAATGTGTGTCATAAAACGTAATGGCTTCATCAAATATTATATGCACTGGCGGCGTAGGGATACCAGATTTGTCCATTTGCTTTTTGGATAAGATTTAGTTAAGTATCTTATCGCAAGTGTCATTAAAACACATTAATAATAAATCAAAAATCAATGTGTATTATGTAGTTCCGAACCAGGTAAATGGAGCCTTTTAAGTTATTAACCGCCTCCGTAGCCCAGAGGAAAGTTCACTGGCTTTACACAGGAGGTCGCGGGTTCGATTCCCGGCGGGGTCAATTGTAAGACTCGGTTTGGTTGGTGGAAGGGCATTTTCTAGACCCGCCTGGCTAGCTACCACCATCTTATCTAAGTCTTGCCGCCAAATATCAATGGTGTGTTCCGGCATGAAGATAAAATAGCCAGTTCCCCATTGCGTTGGGGAATATCGGTAAGCCCAGTTCCATCTTAGGCAACATCGTCACTTACCACCAGGTGAGATGTTATCAAGGGTTTACCAATTGAGAATATATATATATATATATATATATATATATATATATATATATGTCAAGGGTGAGGGTGATGGTTAGGTTATGGATGGCCTTGTGGTTCACGTCCTTAACTATTTCGGTATTGGGCGTCGAAATAACAATGCAGCTATATCACAGAGGTCCTTCTTCAATAGTCTTGATCATTTGGTAATCGAAATTGTACAGGATGCCTTGGATTACAATGGATGCAAACGCGGTGATCACAGCGATGGCGTGACACGTCCGTTTTTGCTCACAGATCACCACTACTTGTGTTCTGCTCGACGCTCCCTCAAAAAGTGTCTGCTCCGAGACTGACGTCCAGCTAATCTGGCTTCTCCACAGATCTAATAAATTCTCAACTCAGTGTGGCAGCACAAACAGCCTTCCGTTAATACATCATCTTTGCTACCACAAACGATCGTCTCACGAGTACAAGCGATCGTCACGCCACCACCGGTTTCACCCAGGTACTAATACCTGACGTTTGATCCAAACAAAGTGTAACTATGTAAACTTATCTCGAGCTGGTATTGGTCGCGTTTTCAATGACCCTCCGACACGGCCATCCTGCGAGTCACACGTCCTCGGGTGACTAACCTGAAAAAGAAAAGGGTAACCAGTAGATTCCATTTCGTTCGGCCAATCCTGACCTTCATTAGGAAGGTCCACAGCTCAAGGAATAAAAGCAACACTAATAATGTGAAGCTTTAATTCAAGACTACAATCATGGTAATGACATATTTTAACAGCCTCAAAAAAACCAAAATAACTTTACTCTCGTAAACTAAATAAACCTCAGCATTAGCATCGTAACTCAAACAATCTCAAATCAGTTTAGGTCTCCAAGGTAAATCACAGCTGCAAGGCTTGAAACCTTACAACCATTTACAACTTTTAGGGGCACATAGAACGGAACATAATCATCATCGCAAATCACAAGCGACGGAACACCAGAACTAAACATCACCACATCCGGGTGGCGGGACACCACAAAGAATCATCATCACTAACGCCAAGCGACGGAATACCAATCAGTCATCATCACCAGTCCAGGTGACGGAACACCATCACCACCAATCTAGGCAGTGGAACACCATCATCACCAATACAGGCAATGGAACACCATCATCACCAATACAGGCGACGGAATACCATCATCACCAATACAGGCGACGGAATACCATCAACAGTTTTAGCCGGTAAACGGGATACTTCTTTTTTACAAAAACACGAATGTACCTGCTACACATCATGACAGAACGAGTCTGACAAAACAAGCAGCAGCCAATTCATGCAAACATATAGCGCCATTCAGCACTCTTCATTTACCGCTGAAACATGTCGGAATACTTCAGTACTACACACAAAAATAAACGATAAAGAAAAAAATTACAACTGTACACAATTGATTGAGTTACGATCTGTCAATACAATTAACATTGAAAGGTAGACGCCTCTGCACCAGATTCATCGTCAACATCCGGAGGCAAATAACCTTCGGACATACTACGTAAACGGTCATGGGCATACTTGTAACTTCGTCTCAAATTCAAAGCTTGTAATTTGTATCTGTCACCTTCTAAGACCTCTACGACCCTGAACGGCCCTCGGTATTTGGGATCTAACTTGGTTTGGTTACGCACCTTATTTTGTATCACCACAACAGTCACCCATCTTGGCAACTCTGGGCCACCTCCATCCGGTGCCCAAACAAACAACAGTCACCCTACCTGGCGACTCTTGGACCACCTCCCTCCGGCGGTGTCCAACCACATTATCGCATTTATCCAGCGATCTCGAACTTCACCTAATTTTGGTAATTGCCAACATCACCTCCCCGGTGATACGCATGCAAGCCAAACGCACGCCACACACAATTGTGGCCGCACAGCAACGAGAAAATAACTCGGTGTTTTACGCCTACGTCTACGAATGGCTGAGGCTATTGGCATCCAGTTGCGAAAAATTGTTTACGTCTAAGGTTCAAAATACAAACTAGTGAACGTTAAAATCACGGTCAAGTACAAAAGTCCTTACTCTGCACTAGTAGATGGTCGAGGTTTAGTCTCTCCGTCATCAATTCTGTCCAAGTCAATAATACTGTCACTATCGGGCATTTAACGTAATCTGTCGTAAGCGTATTTGTTGGTCAGATTAGACGTTAACGCTTTAAAGACATAACGGTCATGCTTCTCCATTTGTAACAACGCAAAGTTAGGTAACTTGTGAAACTAAGCTATAGTTTAGAAATCAGCCACTGGCGCCGCCCCAGAGCAGTACACCAACCCATCTCTTCCCGAGGGTTCCACAAGAAGTGACTAAGGGACCAAAAATCTCAGGATCAGCAGCATCCTTCACGCTTATTCTGTATCGACAACCCGCCTGCTTAACGTAGCGTTTTTTTTTTTTTTTTGTTTTTTTTTTTACAATTGGTGAAACCGCTTCAACATGGGGGAGGCCCATGTCTATTATCACATCAGCAGCAAGCTGATTAACAACTCCTGTAATAGGATGCGTTACTCTCCGTATTATCACTAGTATGTTGTCGTGCTTCACTTAGATAAAATTACAGCCTGTGTGTGTAATCGACAAACATGACATTTAGAGGTTAAGCTACTTTACTCGTACCTAGAAGCAACTCCAGGAGGCTGTACTTCGTAACTCGGTTAACCCAACAGTTCGGTTGCTGCCAAATGATCATCATGGAAGGACTTGTAACATGAAATCTCATTACTATACTCGAAGGAAGTGAGCATATTTTAAAGAATACTTAACTATGAGTACCAACGTTTAAACGTACTAAGATTCACCTGACCGTTGCCACGCGCCTAAAGCGTTTATGAACGTAAGTTCAAATACAAGGGGGCATTACGTAGATCGAATGACACGTGGACGTATTTGAACAGAGGTTACAAAATCAGTCATTTCGATTTAATAGGTAAAGAATGCACCTGATGTAACCACTAGCTATGCCTGACGTGGTGAAATAGTGACCACATATGAAGTCAATCGATGTGCTAATCTATCAGAGGAAACAATTTCCGTTCAGGCATGTTGTTATCATTTTTTTTTTACGGTTATCAACACTTGCGTTCTATGCTATCCTTTTTCTTTACCAGCATGATAAGGCCGTCAAAAAGGGAAAGCTTCGGGGCTTATGACATTCGCAGCCTCCAGCCCATGAATCCTGTATCATCATCACATCAGCCGTAAGACGTTCATCACTGCACTCCGCATACTACCCTGTTATTATTCTTTTTTTTTTTTTTACAATTGGTAAACAAAATATTTTATTGGGGTCCCCGAAACTCATACCTACATAGGGTCTATATGATAGCGGGGCATTAAGGATGCCCTCGACAAATTCATCACGAAAGCTATTAAAAATAGGCAACAACTTTGGCCTATGATCAATGAGAATATCAGTCCCAATACTACGAAAGCTAATAAAGGTTTTTTTTTTTTTTTACTCCATGTAAAAATGTCAGTCTCAATATTATAAAAGCTTAAAGGGATTTCAATACTTTCTATCCTGGTTTAGGTTTGTATAACCAAAACTCTAGTTTTTAAATCTACCGTTGAATCACGACGCTGTGCCACAAGGAACTATCCGAAAGCACGTGAAAGAGCACTTTGAAGGACTACAAGGCATCATTTTGGCTGCTAATGCAATCACTACTAGAAGGGTAAGGGACTAACTACTCTATTCGCATCCTTACCGACAGTCAAGCTGTTTTGTTATTGACAGACTCGTTTAAGAATACCGTCAATCCTAGATTTAAAATATCTGAACCGATCATAATATTGTTGGCACGTATTGTTGTACGTAGGTTGGAACGTAGGTACTCGTTTGGCATAACAAAAAAATAAAAATTCTGAATGATTCCCGTCAATACTACCCTCACTCAATATTTGTTCTGTACAGTAAACGTGAGCGTTGCCTATAAAAGTCAATCGTGCGTTTGTACTGAACACACTCCCGAAAGTCTATACACGAAACCTTCCTTAACGAGAGAACACTCAGTACCACCACAGATTAGGTAATAGTACTACGTTTGTACTAGTACCACTATCAAAACAAACGGGGTACGACTCACCGGATTTTCGTAGCACCGCGTACATCACGCACTTCGCAGAAGCCGCACGCGCCGCTCGCGTGCATCTCCGCTGCTGCCAGCACAGCCCACGCTGTCACCTCATTCCAATGGTCGTTCCGTAAGGGAGATATCGACAGTTGAGCGCCGTGCACGTGGATTAGCTTCCGGTATATTCCGGTTGAATGCTGGCAATATGATTGCAGCAGATGTAGTCGATGGTGCTTGCATAACCTCAATCAATCGCAGCATGTTCTGGTTCTGTAGCACGAAGAATTGTTGCCAGTGGTTTTTATTTCGCTGCTCCATCATCAATTTTCACATTTTCCCGTCGTTGTCCACTTGTTGCGAGCGCAGGGAACAATCCAACTTCTGATGTCAAGGGTGAGGGTGATGGTTAGGTTATGGATGGCCTTGTGGTTCACGTCCTTAACTATTTCGGTATTGGGCGTCGAAATAACAATGCAGCTATATCACAGAGGTCCTTCTTCAATAGTCTTGATCATTTGGTAATCGAAATTGTACAGGATGCCTTGGATTACAATGGATGCAAACGCGGTGATCACAGCGATGGCGTGACACGTCCGTTTTTGCTCACAGATCACCACTACTTGTGTTCTGCTCGACGCTCCCTCAAAAAGTGTCTGCTCCGAGACTGACGTCCAGCTAATGTGGCTTCTCCACAGATCTAATAAATTCTCAACTCAGTGTGGCAGCACAAACAGCCTTCCGTTAATACATCATCTTTGCTACCACAAACGATCGTCTCACGAGTACAAGCGATCGTCACGCCACCACCGGTTTCACCCAGGTACTAATACCTGACGTTTGATCCAAACAAAGTGTAACTATGTAAACTTATCTCGAGCTGGTATTGGTCGCGTTTTCAATGACCCTCCGACATATATATATTATATATATATATACATATATATATATATATATATATATATATATATATATATATATATATATATATATATATATACATATATATATATACATATCGACGCTTGAAAGGCAAAAGGTCACAGGCGCCACTTTGGTCGAAAATGAGTTAAGTATGAGGTCATACTCAGTTTTTTTTTCTGCGTCGAATGCACAGGTTTTCACTCCGATAGGAGCGTTTTGATGTCGCTTATGCCTGATGTGATTTTAGAAAAATAAGGTGTCAAGCGACACATATTTTTTTCACATCAGGGAATTGTCGTTTAATCCTAAGCAAAAACCGATAAAACAATGTACTTCGGCGTTTTGTGCTTTCTTACTTTTCGATATTTTCATAAGTATGGCTTTTAAGTAGTTTTTCCCAAAGGTCTTCATAACAAAAAAAGCGTTTATTTCTTTTCTACCCGTTGAACCAGAATTATATTTAACCACTTAAAGCTTTTTGCCTTTTCAAAATACAAACAAATAAGGAGTTTAGACTGTTTTGGTTTTACTTAAAAACCAATCCAATGTTGCTTGACCTGTTTTTGCCTGGAATCATAAAATAATATTTTGGCGTTTATCCACTTTTGCCTCGTTGTTGAAATTAAATTGATATTGCTTTTGCTGTTTCTACCTATACAACAAACGATAACCGCAGTCATTAGCCACCTTTTAACATCCCTTGACTTAATTGATATGTCATTTAATAATGATTTAGTCAATCGAAAATTCTAAGTTGAATGTTGTTTATCCTATTTTTAATAAACAAAGATATTTTGAAATTGTTCCTTGTACTAACAAAAACCTCAAAAAAAACTTTAGGCCCCTTATTTAATTCGTACCCACCTTCGATTTCGTTATTGTTGGTTAATGTCGTGTATCGAAGTGTAATAATATTATTTCATAATTTTGAGTGAATTTCATTTTGAAGTGGGTTTTTAGTTTTATAGACTTTTATTTTTATTTTCTTTATTTTTGCGATATTTATATCTATCTAACAACGGTAAACCCAATCACCCACTCGGCAATAGGAACCATCAAATCATAAAGCATGTGTTTCATTAACAGATACAGATACTTGTGGCTTCCATAATTACCTCAATAGCATGAAAGTTAAGGAGTTAAATCTTCCATCATCAGCTCATCTGAATAATCTGAAAGAATACAACTATCGCTTTATGCGTACCTACGTTAAATATTTGATGAGTTATCCTCCAACTCCTAACCGTTAAGGAGTTATATCTTCCTTTATTAGCTCATCGACATAAGATGAGGACTACCACACGCGAATACTATAATAATTTTAGAAAATACATGAAACACGTTAAACGTCCCTATAAAATTTGAGGATTGCCCTGGATTTCCCTGGGATCCCATTATCAGATCCTGACTTGGTGACAATGGGACCCTTTCGGGAGTATACTCTTTCGAATAAAAAAATAATTTTGAAAATCAGTTCACAACCGGCGGAAATATCGCGTAACAAAAAAAAAATATACAGTCGAATTGAGGACCTCCTCATTTTTGAAGTCAGTTGACAATACTTTAAATACATGAAATAACCCTTTAAGCTTCACGTTTCATACGTATTACGAGCCTTGAATTTTCTTAAAGGTGTTTTTTCTTTATTAATAGGTTTTTTTCACGGGGTAACCGTTGTATCGAGAAAACATTTAAGCAAACGTAAATTAAGTATTTAAAAAAATCCGGATTGCGTGTATTCTCGAAGTTAAAGACATTTTTTGAATTCCAGTAAAGGTTGTCACACACTTTGCAACATTTAGAATTTTATACTCCCAGTTTTTAACGGGTACTATACAGAATACAGAATCACTCTTTACACAAAACGATTAAACGTTTATGGCACGGTTGACCGCTAATCTTGTGAATATATGGAACAAAACTGTGAGTGACTGATTATATCGTGTCTGCTCACATTTATAGTGAAAGTTCCAGATAATGTTAAAAAAATGTAGTATTTAGACTCCACGTAAACTGGTTGTGATTTTTTTTTTGGTAAATAGTAAAATAAGATACCTTAATTTTACTCTTTATAACTTTTCTGGATACGACGGATTCACGGAGAAAAAAATGGAAACGTATTTTTTTAAATAAACATTTTAGTTTTAAGAAAGTTACAAAGCTCCTTCCTAAACGTGAAGCTTAAAAAGTACTTTAGAACTATCCATTTCATGTATTTAAACTATTTTTAGTTTCAGTGTAGGAATTTTTGTCATTATTTTCTGGATGAAAATTAATTATAATTTTTGTTTCTCAGTATTTAAGCATATTCGCCACTCGGGAGTTTTACTCCAGCATTTGAAATTATTAAAACTAATAATAAGTATGCATAAATATCCCAGAATATAAAGTGGAATTTGTGTCCGAGATAATTTTTTGACGCGTTTTGAACGAAAAAAAAAACAATTTCCTTTCACGTGCCAAATAAAGACAATTGTAAATGCGTTCAATTTGGGAGTATACAGCATAATTCTTTTTTTACACCCGTAAGTTGGGAATCCATAACTTCGTTGTTCATGAAAACGTAACAAAAGACGGGTGCTGCTTTTACTGGGATGAAAGTCTTGGAAAGCGTGGAATGACATACTCTGGAAGTAATTCAAGTAAATTACAGTTCCATGTCGGCTGATAAGGTGCATGCTAATATAGAAAAAACGTCTCGTCGATAACTTGGGCACCACTGTATTTTAAAACGCGAGAAAGAATCCAAAATCACTGAAAGTTTATCCCATGGTCCATGATGATTCCAAGAAGTGAAATATCTTACCCGGTAAATATTTTGTCGGCAACTAGACAGGCAAAATAAGCAACTTATAGATTGCGACTTTAAAAAAGGGCATAACAAGATAGGCGTCAAATACGCTATGTCAGGATTAGCACCAGAATCTGACATAACAGTTCAAGCTTAAGCAAATCCAATATGCTACAAGACGCGGCTGCCTCTACCAAAAACGAAAAACGATGATCTGCAAAAGCTGTGCGCTGATAAGATTATTCCACTTGTTTTACATGCATAGTACAAAAAGTTGACAGCTTGCTGCTGCGATGCAACAGTTGACAAATTGCTGGAAACAGATCATCATATAGCCGAAAATCTTCCACTGCTGGACAAAGGCCTCCCTCAAGAATTTCCGTGACGACCAGTCCTACGCTGCCCGCATCAATCGGCTTCAACAGAAACAACTTCAGAAACATATACTGAAGACGAATACGAAGAGTAAACTTAAATTACCTATACTAGGAGGGATCAAAAAGTAGTGAGAATGAGATATAATATAAGTACTATTGATTGCGATTCCTTTCACTGAGAAGACCCGAAATTTGGGTCTTATCATGGACTCCAACCTGTCGTGGTCCTCTCACATCAATGACGTCAGCAGGCGTATGCATTTTTCTTACCACTCCCTTAAGCGACTCCAGTTCTTTTTGCCTTTTAAAACAAAAATTATGCTCGCTCAAACCCTTCTGTTGCCGCTGCTCGATTATGCAGATGTCTTCTACTTGGACGCCACTGAGGAGCTCCTCAATAAGCTCGAGCGCCTACAAAACCTCGCCATCAGGTTTGTGTTCGGCTTGTTGGTCCTGCAAAAAGCTCTCCACGGCATCCATCACCTTGTTATCGTTTTCGTCCTGTTTCCCCTTAAGTATTCTTTCAATTTGGGGAACAGATAAAAATTGTTGGCGCCAGATCTGGTGAATAAGGGGGGGTGGTCAACCAATTCGAAGCCAGCTCCATCGCAACTGCCGACCTGTGCGCGGGTGCGTTGTAGTGATGAAACAGCACGCCCCTTCGAAGTTTCCCTCTCCTTTTCTCTTTGATGGCATTCCTCAACTTGGGAATTAAAGCTGCATAATATTGACCTGTAATAATGGTTCCACGCTCCAGGTAATCAATAAACAATATCCCATCTGAGTCCCAAAATATTGAGGCCATAACTTTGCTAGCCGATGC
The DNA here is from genome assembly GCA_947284805.1 of Coleophora flavipennella. Classification (NCBI taxonomy): domain Eukaryota; kingdom Metazoa; phylum Arthropoda; class Insecta; order Lepidoptera; family Coleophoridae; genus Coleophora; species Coleophora flavipennella. The sequence goes on from OX369297.1 coordinate 8,926,776, forward strand.
CACGGCACGAAACTTCTTCGGGGTCGGTGATGATGGCCGTTTCCATTGCGAAGATAGCTGTTTTGTCTTGGGATCAAAATTATGGACCCATGTTGCGTCCATTGTTACGAAACGAGACAAAAAGTTTTCAGAATCTTCTTGAAACTTGTCCAACAATATCTTCGAAATGTCAAGTCGATTTTGTTTCTGATTAACATTCTCGGCACCCATCTTGCGGAGATCTCATATTCAAAGATTGTTTCAATATGGATTGAATACTATATTAAGTATCCATATGAAATTCCCGTTTCTTGAATTAAGTATAGGATGGTAACTCTTCGATCGCTCTATACAATTTTCTCGACTTACGCAACATTTTCTTGGGTGACTGACGTAGATGAACGGCCGCAACGATGTTCGTCTTCCGTGCTTGTTTCCCTACTCGAAATTGAGAAAACCACCTTGCGACAGTGGAATACGGCGGAGCAGACTCTCCTAATGTTGCCTCCAAATCGCAATGAATCTCTTGCGTCGTTAACTTTTTTATACAGAGGTATTTAATAACGGCTCTCACTTCGTATTTCTCCATTCTCTTTGGTGTTTAATAATAGTTGTTATTTGATGTTTTTTACGTAGTAACTGTTATTTCTTTAAAAATTGATTATTAGAATAAATGTTGTGTTCTCATTTCACTATGCAACAGCATATTTCTGAATTTTAATTTAGGAATACTTGGACACCTAACTATAATTATTATTATCTCGTTGGTGTCTAATATTAGTTTGGTACTTATTGTCTTTTTTCTAAGCGTGAATCAAAAGAACTACAAAAATGGTACTGAGTTTTGGAAATTAGACAATCAGTACCAAACTGATATTAGACACCAACGAGATAATAATTAAGCTCCACCAATCAATCTATAAATTATTATCTCGTTGTCTAATAAAAGTTTGTTACTTATTGTTTTATTTCTAAATGTCAGTGCCATTTTTGTAGTTCTTTTGATGAATAACTAAAGAAAGACTATTTAGAGTTTATGGATCAGGGTTTTATAAGTTGATTATATTTATTGTTATTTTTTTTTTTAAAAACCCTTTCTAGACAAAGAGATCTTTTACACGAACGACATTTCATGTCTACAACCGCCAACGCCTCCCAGCGATTGCGGTAGGTATCATAGACATTATTTTGTCGTTAGTATTAAAAGAGCAGTAAGAAATTTCAATAAACACTCTCAAAATGTGCTTATTGTAAAATGAAATAGGTACTTTCCTTAAAGTTTAAAACAAACACTAATATAATAATCAATTTTGCATGTCTTTTTACCATTATTCTTGAATTTAAGGCTATATTGTATTGAAATTAAAAGCGGCATAACCGTTGGTCTTGTCATGTTTACGGTTTTGCTTTTCTATAATAAATAATTAAAGCACCGTTTACAACTTTTTGAAGTACATTACTTAACTATTTTGTTTTATTTAAGATATTTTTACTCAGAAATTGACAATGATAAACTTTAACTTGAGATGTTTTACCTTTTATTTAACAATCTCAGTGTGTCGTTATTAAAGTTTCTACTTGCATTTGTTTTCAGAAAAAAAGTGACATGAGCTGCTTTGTACTGATTGATTTTATTTTTTAATGTAGTTTATGCCTTTTTGCTTCGATTTAAAAAAAAATGTCCTGCCACTTGCTCCTTTTCTACTTGCCGCCTTGCCATGATTTTAAAGCATAAGCGCCACTATCTCAGGAACTAAGGATCGTATTTATTAAATATTCATTGAAGTACATAAAGCATGTTTTTATAAGTTTTCTGCCTTTGGTTTTATCTAAAAAGGTGTATCGAGTAAAAGGTTCTGATTTTTTTTCGGAATTCTTAAACTTTAAACGGCTCCCCTGTAAAGTAGGTATTTTGTCACTTGTTACCTTTTGCCTTTCAAGCGTCGATATATATATATATATATATATATATATATATATATATATATATATATATATATATATATATATATATATATATATATATATACATATATATATATATATATGTATATATATATATATATATATATATATATATATATACAGTGGTGGACATATAATTAGAAAAACTTCATATGAATTATGGAAGTATAAAATCAACTGGCCATAATATGAAAAATATGTAGATTCAATAACTAATAATCACGCAAGAGTATAGCCACACAGTTAAATTACTCATAATATATTTAAAAAAAAATACCTATTTAACCTTTGATCACAAAAAGAATTTAAACCTTATTTAGGTCTATTTTCAATTACTGGCCGCTTGGACGCCTAATTAGAAACACTTTAGAAAAGCATCCATGAATCGTTCCATTTTTGAAATTGAAAAAAAAATCTTCTTTCTTCGCCTTTTCTACCGCTTTGGCGGCAATTAAACATCAATTTCGAATTTTGTGGTTAATAAGTTTTGTTGAAAATGGGTAAAAATAAAAGTTGTGACGCGTCAACTAGGCAAATAATTGTTAATTTGCATTTCGATGAAAAGTGGACATATAAAACAATAGCTGACCATTTGAAATGTTCTGTAAAGAAAGTTTTTAATGCTATCGACCATTATAAAAGACACGGAACCATTGAAAATGTTCTGAGAAAGACTCGACCGAGGAAAACATCGCCCAGAGAAGATATGCGAATCGTACGTGTTGCTAAACAAGACCCATTTAAAGGTTCCAACCAGATTAGAAATGAAGTTTTTTCGCCTGATGACCCTAGAAACGTCTCGTCAAAACTGGTACGCCGAAGATTAGTGGAAGCTAAATTGTTTGGGAGGGTTTCTCGAAAAGTACCGCTTCCTACCAAGCAACACCGAGAGAAGCGGTTGTTATTCGCGAAAAAATATGTTAACTGGACGGTACGAGAATGGAAAAATGTGTTATTCTCAGATGAAACAAAAATAAACATGGTAAATTCAGACGGAAAGCGCTATGTTAGACGTCCAATAAACCATGCTTTCGATTATAAATACACAAGGAGCATAGTCAAGCACGGCGGTGGAAATATCAAAGTATGGGGATGTTTTTCCGGATGTGGTGTTGGACCCGTTCGAAAGATTGAAGGTACAATGGATCAGTATCAGTACAAAAACATCTTAGAGGAGACAATGATTCCCTACTCTGACGACCATTTGCCTGTAACCTGGATCTTTCAGCAAGACAATGACCCTAAACACACGGCCAACAGTGTCAAATATTTTCTTAGGGAACAGCATATTTTCGTTTAAGACTGGCCTGCAAATAGCCCGGATTTAAATCCTATAGAAAATCTGTGGTAAATCGTTAAAAAAAAAGTCTCCAACAAACGCAACACTAGTCAAAATGAACTTTACGGATCTTTTGTCGAAGCATGGAACTCAATCCCACTCGAAGAATGTCTGAAATTGCTTGAATCAATGCCACGTCGTTGCAGAGCTGTCATTGACAACAAAGGCTACGCAACTAAATATTAATTATAACTATATTTAGTAGCCTGCGAATAATATCACGTAAATAATATAATTCTGATTACATATACTCATAAACTATTTAAATTTTCACGGTATTTTTCTGTTGTTTCTAATTAGTTGTCCATTATTGTTGATTCCTTAAAAGTTGTTTGGTTGTTTGTACGAAACTAATATTTAACCGGCAGTTGTTTAGTCGGATTTTTTGTGTTTTTCTAGTAAATTATAAGTCATTGAACATATTTTATGCTATTTGTGGTTTTATTTCTAAATTAAAAGTGTTACAGAAAAGTATATTGTATAATGTTAAGATCCGTTGGAAGTGTTTCTAATTATATGTCCACCACTGTATATGTATATATATATATATATATATATATATATATATATATATATATATATATATATATATATATATATATATATACATATATATATATATATATATATGTATATATATATATATATATTACTATTATTAAGCCTACACTGTCCATCTCACCGTCCGTCTGTCTATCCGACCTTTAAAAGGATGTATCTTTGGAACCGTAATAGGTATCAGACTGAAATTTAACGATACCTCACACGATAAAATTAACTCTTTTTTTTCTTCTTTTTTTTAAAATTATAACTTTGAGTGCGTTTGGCTGCAGCTCATTTGATGGTAACTGCCGATTTAGCCAAGGATGTAACACGCAAACTCAAATAAAAAAAATAATAAAAAAATTTAAAGTCTGATACCTATTACGGTTCCAAAGATACATCCTTTTAAAGGTCGGATAGACAGACGTTTTTATATACATACAACTTTTTCGGTGTGATTAATATGTATAACCATGCTAAACTACAGCTTTTTAGTACTAATAATCTCTGAGCTAAGCTGCGGACAGACGGACAGACGGACAGAAAAAAAAGAAAAATTAGAGAGGTGTGCAGGTTTTCTCACGATGTTTTCCTTCACCGTTTAAAGCAATCTGTGAGTATATGCACGTAATTAAGTTTCGAAAAACACACCTGCGAAGAAACTCGAAGGTTGTGTGTGAAGTTGATTAACCCGCACTGGGCCCGCGTGGTCGACTATGGCCCGATCGCCCTAATCAGGGTAGGCTAGAGCCCCTCGGTGGGGACGTATATGAGCTAATATGATGAGGGAGGTACAGGGAAAGTGTATTTACTCGTATAGGTTTTTTTTTCTCTGTCGTTAAAATGATATTACAACACAAACGTGAAATTTGATGCGATCATAAAACTAATCTTGAAGTAAAACAACAAATAATAAAAATCGTCCAATTGTAAGTCGTTCTCGAGTTAATAGAATCCGAACTGGATTAAAAAATAACCTAACCACTCCGGGAGTGCCAACAGAAGTGAATTTTTTTACAGTTTTATAAGTTTTGACCCTGAGAGAGTTCCTGGTACGGTGTCGGTTACGTACATTACGTTACAGTGTCGCGAATTCAATGGTTTTTTCCCATCTCTAAAAATGCCCAACGCCCCTAAAGAAATTTTCACTTAAAAAAAATGTAGCTCGCGTTGATGTCTTTTGTTTGTAATAAACCCGGGGTGTGGCGGTACGGAACCCTTAGTGCGCGAGTCCGACTCGCACTTGGCCGGTTTTTTAACTACCTACCTGGATTCTTATCTTCATTTTGACAGAAAGAGGTTTCGCGGAGGTTGCCTGGTGTTGCATCATTCAGGATCACGTGTAGGCCGGTGTAAATCTTACACCTACCGACGTGAGCAACGCAACCTTTATGCACATCCAGAAACAGATGTACAGGTTTCCTCACGATGTTATTTCTTAACGTTACAGCAATCAGTAAATACTGTGTACGTAACTTTAGAAAAACTCATTGGTACATTGTCTGTCCGGATTAGAACCCGGGACCTCTGGTTAGGAGGACCGACACCCTGGACACTTCATACAACGAGCCAGAAATGATATTTCAAAAAAGGAATGACGGAAAAAAACAAAATGGCGGCGAAATGCTATACGTTCCACAACCAAACTGTAAGCAATCTATATCAATCTGGGTGACGAGGGGGTGAGGTCTCAATCTAGAGAGCGTCAGGGAGTGTCCATACTGTATGTTAGTGCTAAGATATACTTTGGCTGTGGGCTCATCCTGGACACTTCATACAACGGGCCAGAAATGACATTTCAAAAAACGAATGACCGAACAAACAAAATGGCGGCGAAATCATAGGATTCAGAAGGTAAAGACGTTCAGCCACGAAACTGTAACCAATCTGTATCAATCTTGGTGAAGAGGGGGTGAGGTCGCAGTCTAGAGAGCGGCAGGGAATGTCCATACTGTATGTTAGTACTAAAACATATACTTTGCTGTGGGTACAAAACCTACGATATTTACGGTGCTGCGTCATCGCCTTGTCTTTGGCAGTACTTTTTTTAAATGTTGTTTTAATTTTGATTTATTAATGTTGTTTTTTATAAGGGTTCTGTATCTTAAATGTAAAAACGGAACTCTTGTGAAAGTAGATCTGTCTGTCCGGCCGTCTGTCAAAGCCTATTCGATCCAAAGTTACTGGACCGTTTGAGTTAAAATTTGGTATACATACTCTTAAGTATAAGTTGGTGACCCAAAGATGAACGTGCAACGTAAATAAGTGAGTTTTAAACATGTGGACCACTTGGAGGGTGGGGGAGGGGGGGTTTAAATAAGAAAATTAAAATGAAAAAACAAATAAAAGGCCTTATTGTGACAAACACAAATTATAGATACAGTATGCACAAAGGGGGCGCTGCAGCAGCCCAGAATTGTTGGCGCTTGAGGGCTTCTCAGGAACTATTTAACCAACTTCGCTGCGGTTTTTTACTTAGCATAAGTGTCATTTTTAACCCGGCGAGCATGAGGTGGAAAAAAATTACATCAAGCGTGTGGCAGGGTATGACATACCCAAAATTTAATGTACCATAATATAGTTGATTTAAATTTTATTTTATTTTGTCGATTGCATGTTGTTAAATAATGAATTATTTAATAGAATTAAATGAAAGAGAAGTTTTATTTATGAAATTATTTTTATTTATTCATGTTTTTCTTATACTATGAAATAATAGGAACAAAAGTTTAGAGGTTTACAAAAATCAACAATTATAACAAAAAAGTAATTATTTGTACTATAAATCAAATTTAAACTGAAAGATAATGAGATCCTCTTCTTAAAAACTTAATTATATATTTTTTTAATTTTTTTAATTGTACAATTTTGGCACCTAAATTTTGCGTGCTCCAAACTGATGAAAAACTGAAAAGAATAACACAATGTCAACCAAAATAAATTATAAATAAGAATAAACAATAATAACAACTTGATAAAATAATTTAAAAAATAATACATAAAAAAAATACATCAAAAATGAGGCAGGGTGTGACATACCCGAAACAGGTTCGTACACGAATATTCCGGCCGGCGCCTCACGCCACACTGCGATCACGCCACTATCCCCTCCCGCACACCACTGGCTCCAGCTACTGAGCGAGCTAGAGTTGCCAGACAAAAAAATAAAAAAACCGACACTTTTTTAATACTACCAGGGTATCAGATACCCTGGCTCATGCTCGCCGGGTTAATTACCCGACTTCAAAAAAAGGAGGAGGTTTATCAATTCGACCGTATATATATTTATGTGTGTTCGCGAATTATTTATTTATTTATTTATTTATTTATCAAAAATACATGGCCAGCTTACAGTTATAACTTCGTCCATGATACCTGACAGACACTATGATACTACATGGTGCTAACATTGTAAGGACACCAGGATCTGATGATGGCATCCCAGAGACATCGAGGGAAACCTTAGTTTCCTGTTTGAAGTCGGTTTTTTTTGTTCAAAATTATTATCAGACTGACCAAAAAGGAGGTTAATGGTTCTCGGGTGTATTAATGCAGGTCTAATTTTTAAAATGATTTTATTAAATAGGTTTAAAGGCGCCATAGATTTATGTTTAAAAAAACCAAATTTAAGTATAATAGCTGTAATACGTGTTTGAGGAAAAGGACTGTGATATACTGACAGACAGACGAACAGACAGAAGGGCATGAAGAAACTATAAAGGTTTGAAGCCTAACTACGAAATCCTTACAATACCAAACCAGTTCTGTGCAAGTGTAAAAAAAGTGTAACAAAACTGAAGGACGCTTTTACTTGTGCTGACACGCCTGTACCGCCTCTCTCTCAAAACCGGTATAGTTCCAAAGTCTTGGAAGCTTGCCAACGTGCAGCCCGTGCCTAAAAAAGGTAGTCGTGCTGACCCATCAAACTATCGACCTATTGCAATCACCTCCATACTCTGTAAGATTATGGAGCGTGTATTGAACACCCGCCTCTTAGCATACCTAGAAGACAATGACCTCCTGAGTGACCGTCAGTATGGCTTTCGCCGGGGTCGGTCAACGGGAGATCTTCTAGTGTATGCTACGCATGTATGGGGTGAAGCCATAGAGAAGCACGGTGAAGCTCTTGCCGTATCTCTCGATGTCTCTAAGGCATTTGATAGGGTCTGGCATGCTAGCCTTATTGGTAAGCTTCCTTCCTACGGAATACCTACTGGTTTGTGCGACTGGATATCTGACTTCCTGAGGGAACGGTTCATTCGAGTGGTCGTTGATGGCTGCTCGTCTGACCTATTGGCTATTGATGCCGGGGTACCTCAGGGCTCAGTTCTCTCCGCAACTTTGTTTTTGCTGCACATAAGCGATCTGCTGAAACCCGGTATATTTGGGTACACAGACGACAGCACGGTTGCGGAGAGATACTTGTCTAGTGCTCGAGCTAGGGGTCCGGATATACAATCTCAGAGAGAGGCCATGATTGAGCGCGTGAACCTAACACTCAAGGCAGTCTCTGACTGGGGCGATGCCAATCTTGTTAGGTTTAATGCCTCTAAAACGCAGGCGTGTCTATTTACTGCAAAAAGGAGTCCTTTTACCCTGACTCCTACTTTCCGAGATGAATCTATCCAGATCTGCGACCATCTTGAGCTCCTTGGCGTAGATTTAACATCCGATCTCAATTTCGGGAGATACATTGAATCCAAGGCAAAAACGGCAGCCAAAAAGCTTGGTATACTCTCGAAGGTGAGACTTTACTTCACACCAGAGCAGCTTCTAATATTATACCAAGCTCAAGTTCGGTCATGTATGGAGTACTGCTCTCACTTATGGGACGGATCGGCTCGTTACCAGCTAGATGCCTTGGATTCTATCGACCGACGCGCTAGGAGACTCATCGGCGACGAGGAACTTGTATCAAACAGGCTCCAAAGCCTCGAGCATCGCCGCAAAGTCGCCTGTCTATCGGTGTTCTACAGGATTCATTTCGGAGAGTGTGCCCTGGAGCTTCACAACCTCATTCCCCCCTCTCCATTTCATCATCGGACGACCAGGCGCGGAGGGCGGTTCCATCCCTTTGTCGTCAATGTTCCACCTTTACGCACGAAGCGTTTTGCGTCTTCGTTTATCATGCGAACGGCCAAGGAGTGGAATTCCCTTCCGGCGTCTGTATTCCCCGATTCGTACAATTTAGGAATTTTCAAGACGAGAGTGAATAGGCACTATTTGAGTTTGCGTGTCACATCCTCGGCTGCATTGGCACTTACCATCAGGTGAGGTGCAGCCAAACGTACTCAAATTCTTAATAAAAAAATAAATAAAAAAAACTTGTAATATTACATAATTTTAAAATTTTCCAGAATTTACCAGAATTAGAAAAAAATAACAAAAAGAAAAGGAAAAGTTTCAAATTATGTATGTTGTGTTATCACACGTTTATTTGTCACTGCAATCACACACATATAATTATGTGTTATAAGTGTTATAATATAACACTCGTACATAATATAAAAAACAAAACTTAAAGAATTAAAAAGAGCTGAAAAAAGATGACAAAACGTATATGTGTGTTGCAGCAGTACATAAAAACCCCCGACAAAACCTCTAAAAAGTAAAAAATAATATGTATTAGCCCTTTGAGTTTTTTTTTATTCTCAATTGCTAAGCCCTTGGCATCATCTCACCTGATGATAAGTGACGATGATGCCGAAGATGGAAGCGGGCTTACCAAGATTCCCCAACGCAATGGGGATCTGGGTAGGTATCTTATCTTCGAGCCGGAACACTTAAATGCTGTTAACACTGATGTTTGGCGGCAAGACTTAGATAAGATGGTGGCAGCTAGCAAGGCGGGCTGTGAAAATGCCCTACTACCAACCAAACCGAGTCTTACAAAGATGACCCCGCCGGGAATCGAACCTGCGACCTCCTGGTGTAAAACGAATGGACGTACCATTATGCTACGGAGGCGGTTAAAGTTTTAATTTAATTAGTAATATTTTGATCTAAGAGTCGTTGCGTAGGGGGACCGCTAAGTTGTAAAACTATTATTAATTAGTTAAAGTAAAGTTTATCTGTTGTATTCTGTTTTTATTTTATTTACTTAGCGGTCCCCCTACGCGACGACTCTTGAATCAAATTATTAGTACTTAAATTAAATTCAAAGGGCCAATAAATATTATTTTTTTACTTTTTAGAGGTTCTTGTCGGGGTATTTTTCAATTTTTATTTTAATTTTAATTTTTTGCTTTTTATACTTTACATACCTATTACAAACAATCAAAACTCTATTACCACATTCACGCAAATAGTTTCCGGGATGAAACACGATATTGCGACACAAAATCTACCCTATTTTGAATCGACCAAACCTGTGAAAGTTGCTCACCTCCCTTGTTTGAAGCTGTAATTAAATGTGTTATAACTATAAATTTAAAAACTATCGGACATGTGAAAGTTTTTCACTTTTTTTACCTCTACCTCAACAGATCCCAGGAGATGCTGCAGCATGAGGTCAAGGTTACCATATTATATCTATCATCTATTCATTAAGACTATTATAGTGAGCCCGAACACGATACTTCTACTGTAAGTTGTTGAGGAGTTGGGTATTCTGCCTATTCCAGGAGATGCTGCAGAATCAGGTCAAGGTTACAATGTTATATGTAACACCTATTCATTGCGACTATTAAAATTAACCCAAACACGATACCTCCGCTGTAAGTAGGTAAGAAGTTGAGTATTCTGCAGATTACAGGAGATGCTGCACCATCAGGTCAAGGTTACTATGTTCTATCTACACCTATTCATTGAGACTATTCCAATGAGCCCAAACACAATACCTCTGCTGTAAGTTGATGAGAAGTTGGGTATACTGTAGATTCCAGAAAATGCTGCAGCATCAACTAACACCTACTTATTGAGACTATTCCAATGAGCCCAAACACAATACCTCTGCTGTAAGTTGGTGAGGAGTTGGATATCCTGCAGATTCCAGGAGATGCTGCAGCATCAGGTCAAGGTTACCATGGTTTTGCAATATTATTACAGTAACAGGGCACCAAATTTTGAATCGATAAGACATTTATAGGTTGCCCACATTCCTTCATCACCTAGATAAGAGCTGATGATCCTCAAATGGCTGAACAGATCTTCATCAGTTAAAGCTACGAACCACCGCAAAATCTTCCTTTCACGTAAAAAAAACGGCACCAAAATTGGTCCATCCGTTCGAAAGCCACGAACGATGCGACAGACAGACACACACACAGAGAGAGAGACATTGGCGTCAAACTTATAACACATCTATTTTAGCGTCGGGGTTTAAAAAGGGCCGAATCAGTGTGTTCATTCACTCTTGCGAGCGATATACTGATAATTCTGCCACAGCCCGAGGACTGTGTCAATCATAAGAAAAATAACATTAAAACTAGCAAATAATAGTCTTATCATCCTTATCCTTACTAATATTATAAATGTGAAAATGTGTTTGTTTGTTTGTTTGTTACCTTTCACGCTTCAACGCCTTGACCAATCTTAATCAACTTTGGCATGCAGGTACCCCGTGTCACGAGAAAGAACATAGGCTACTTTTTATCCTGTGAAAATAGCATAGCCCGATGCAGTTCCTGAGGGAACTGAAAATATACTCTTCTTTGGTTACTGTGCGATTTTTTGCACAGAGATGGTTGAGGGGGTGGGAAACGACATGATTTACTAATAAGCATATCCTGACATAGTTCCCGAGGGATCTGGAGAAGATCTGGAGCTTGTGGCTCGCGCACCGCGCACCCTCTCGGGCGAAGCTGCGGGCAAAAGCTAGTTAAAGATATATGTAAGCAAATACTGTAACTACAAGTGCGGTGTCTCAACTTACTAGGTAAATAAAAATTTTAACTATTCTTTGACTAGAGATAATAACATAAAATAACGTATGAACGTAAGTACTTACCTTTTTTCTAAAGAAAATATTGATACAAACATAGTCACGTAATAAAGATAACATTCAGATGCTGTACCAAATCGGTAAAGGTTATCTGTGGCTTCTTTGTATTTTGCAAATTCTGATCCCGAACACTATACACGTGTCAGCGTAGTATTGTGTTGGTGTAAGGAGTTTATAAATGGTTTATAAATCCCTTTTATCCATGAAGACAGGGTCGTTTAAATACCACAGAATAGTGGTAGGTAGTATCATATTATAAATGTGAAAGTTGGTATGTATGCATGTTTGTTACTATTTTTAGATTCAAGATTTAAGGTATTTATTCAAAATAGGTGCAAATTACACTCTTTCTGATAGTCATAAAATAAATATAACATATAATGTCATTTGTGAAAAACAAAGAAATAAACAATCATTAGTTAATAAAATCAAAAAACCATCCTTGAAATAAACCAGATTATGTCATCAGAACATGAAAACAATATGACACAAAAAGTTATACATAAAAAAAAATATTGAAAAAACTAAAAAACTACTTCAAAATGAAATTGACTCAAAAGTATGAAATAATGTAATTATACTTAAATACACAACATTAACCAACAATAACGAAATCAAAGGTGGGTACGATATAAATTAGGGGCTTAAATTTTTTTTTGAGGTCGGTACCAGCACACAGATACTTACGTATCAAATGGTTTAGATTCGATGGTTTGCTGACACCGATTTAAAAAAAAAATTAAGCCTCTGCTTTAATTCGTACCACCTTTGATTTCGTTTTTGTTGGTTAATGTTGTGTATTTAAGTATAAAAATATTATTTCATACTTTTGAGTGAATTTCATTTTGAAGTCGTTTTTTAGTTTTTTTACCCTTTTTTTTATTTTCTTTATTTTTTGTGATAATACTATCTATCTAACAACGTTAAACCCAATCACCTATACTCACCAATAGGAATTATCAAATCATTATACATGTGTTTCATTAACCGATACAGAGTCCTGTGGCTTCCATCATCATCTCAGCAGCATCAAGTTAAGGAGTTAAATCGTCCATCATCAGCTCATCAGTGAGGAGCATCGGAAAAAGAACGATATATCCAAGTTACCGTATTTTACACAAATTAGAAAAAAGTTTGTAACTTTTTTAATGTTACAGCTGTGGAAAATAGCTATTTATGCAACTGTTGCATAATGAGGGGTATTTAACACGAGTGTGGTTTATGAAACGAGCGCAGCGAGTTTCATAAAAGTATACACGAGTGTTAAATACTAATTATGTACAGTTGCATACAATAGTTTATCTACACTCATACAACAAATTTAAATTAAAGACAAAATAAAGTTTTGTCATCATCATCATCATCATATCAGCCACAAATCGTCCACTGCTGAACAAAGGCCTCCCCCAAGGATTTCCACGACGACCGGTCCTGCGCTGCCCGCATCCATCGGCTTCCCGCGACCTTCACCAGGTCATCGGTCCACCGCGTGGGAGGCCTGCCTACGCTAAAGTTTTGTATGGTACAATTATTAAAGGTTATATTTGCGGATGGAACCGATCCTTCTCGAGCATTTATAGTAGATGTAGATGGGATACTTGTAATAACGACTTACTTATTACAACGAATAACGAATTACATATTATACAAACTGCATAAGGAAAAATACAAACGTTAATGGCGCGAAAATAAGTTTGCAGTAATATCGCACCGCGCATGCGCGCCGCCAAGGTTGCGTTCCGAAACACGCTAGTGTGCTCAAATAGCAAGCATCTGCGTAAAAATTTTAAAAAAAAAACTTCATTTTGTTACAACTTTGCGATAACGAAATGAAATTTGTATGGATCCTTAGTCACGGCTCCATCGAAAGGTATATCATTTGCTTAGCGTTTCTGATAAGTAAATGAAGGATTTACGACATGAGTGTAGATAAATAAATTATGTCAATATGCAGTTAAAAGGGACCCAGATTGATTTGTGAAACGAAACGGAAGGTAGATACATAATTTGGCGAGATATTGGGTGAACACGTATGGATATATCGGTTCTTGACGCGATCATTTGGATATGTCGATTTTTGAAATGATTAAAATAGATTTATCGGGTTTTGGTAAAACCAAATCATATTAACTGCAAATTAGTTTTCAAATTATGTACCTACATGGTATAAATTTGAGAATTACAGTAAATTAGCCTTGTTTTATGTAAAGTAGGTATACTAAACAGCTATCTATGTAAGCCATATCAACTTACTTATTTTCTCGTTCAACTTGAGTTTTACGTTTGCGTTTAGGTTATTTTTGCGTCCCTTGATTGATGTCATCTACTGTACTTCCTGGATTGATGTATTGTACTGTATCCTCTAAAATCGACGGAGATTCACTCATTTTTGTTTTTGAAAAATACAAAGCACACGTAAAAAAACATCAGACAGAATCGAACATGAAAAATACTGACAGCGAGATGACAAGAGATATTGACAGGTAGCCAATCACGTCAGCGTAAGAGGGGTGTTTACGGAGAGTGTTAAGATACGTACAGGGAATCGATTTTTAAAAAGAATCGAAATAAAGATTAAGCTTATTTGAAAACATGTATTTCTCGGCATTTGAACCGACCACTAGAAAAAAGCGCGGGAAACTTCGATTTGAGCGGGCGTGTTTTTTGATTTAAATTTATAAATAATTTAATACAAAGGATTAGTTTGTAGTTTTTAGTTCTATTTTTGTGTTATATTAGTTAGTAGTGTATATATATACTATATATTTTGGTAAGTTTTAATTTTAATTGAGCAAAAAAAGCGAAGGATGGGCGACGATCCGCCGCCGGGGGGTCCGCCCTCCCCGGTGGCTCACAATGTTACTATAGAAGCGGAGAATTCAAACGTAAATCCTAATGCAGATGCAAATGATGCTTTAATGGTTGTAGTAGAAGGTGGTAGCATAAATAATGACTCCAGTATGGATACGGATCATGCTGATGTGGACACTGAGAATAGAAGGAAACGTATTCGCGCAACTAGAATATGCAAACACTGCAATAAAAAACGTAGGAAACATCCTCATGCAACCAAAGTCAGTTGCAGTTGTATGATTGAAGAGATAGTTCAGGATAAGGTTAATGCGGTTGATGTCACTGGCGATGTAACTCAGAATCATTCATTACTAGTCGATTCCAAAAATATGTCATTAGCTCCAACTCCAGTCATACAGACAGCTGTTAAAATTGGTAGGTCTGAGTATAGTTCAACTGATGTTGCTCCATACGTTGTTCATGTACAAAGAGATTCCACTGATGCCGGGGCTACATTTCATCCCATTAGTTTTGGAAACTTCTTAAAAAAAAACAATATACAAAACGTTTGCAATGGAAGCATCAAAAAGATAGGTAGAAACAGAATAACTGTAGCATTTACATCATACAGAGCAGCCAACTCTTTTATTAGTAATAATAAATTAGCTGATTACAAGTTCAAAGCCTTCATCCCCTCCTACAACATAACACGTATAGGTCTTGTTCGCGGTGTCCCTGCTGATTGGGATCTGGAAGAAATTAAAGAAAATATTAGCGTGCCTATAGGTTGTGGTGAAATTATTAAAACTAGACGGCTTAACTACAAGGTCATGGTTGATGGTAATCCTGTTTGGAAACCTTCTCAAACAGTTGTATTGACTTTTGATGGACAGGTACTACCAAAACGTGTGTTTATGTGCTACAATTCTCTTCCGGTAGAACTATACACATATCCTACAATCCAGTGTTATAACTGTTGTAGATATGGACACACCAAAAATCAATGTAGATCGAAACCGCAGTGCTACAAATGTGGATTTAGTCATACTGGGTCTTCTTGTGATGTTGAGGAGGACTCTGCTTCATGTTGTATGTGCTTTGGCTGTCATTATGCCACAAATAAAACATGCCCTGAGTATGATAGGCAAAAACAAATTAAGACATATATGGCACAAAACTGTATTTCATATGTAGAAGCAGCCAAGCTGCACCCTCCAGTGCATAGGCCATATGCTAATGTTGTTTCTCAACCATCTTATCCATCCACTGGACCTGATAACCAACCTACTACCTCTACATCCACTGACCATACTCCTACCTCATCTTACAGAAAGACTGTGTTTCTTAAACCTCGTGCTCTGCCTAAATTTTCAAGAGGGTATGACCGAGCTGCCCATCAGGAAATTGTAGGCAACTACAACAATGAAAAGTCATTTGAAAATGGTTCTGCACTAAATAAATCAAATGATAATGATGAAACTCAATCTACTATTCTTGAAATAATAACAGCCTTAATTAAGTTACTCACTTCCTCTAATTTCTCACCGTCCCACGTTGCCCCCTTACTAGATATTATTTCCAGTATTAATAAAAACAACAATGGATCAGTCCGGCAAAATACTGCAATGGAACGCTCGCAGTATAGTCAATAAGAAGTCTGATCTGATCTATTTGATAAATAAATTTGACCCTTTTGTCATAGCTTTATCTGAAACCTGGCTTAAAGCTGAAATAAGCTTTAAGTTCCAGGGTTACATCTCATTCCGAGAAGATAGATCTGATGGGTATGGCGGTGTAGCCTTACTCATCAAACATTCATTTCATCCTATCATTCATCCCATAACTTCTCATCATAATGATTATTCCATAATTGCTGCTATTGTTAATAATATTTGTTTTGTTTCTATTTACGTACCTTATCCCTCATCTATTATATTTAATGAATTAGACCAATTACTTTCCTCACTCCCACAACCATTTATAATATTAGGAGACTTTAATGCTCATCATTCTTCATGGGGCAGCACTACCTCTAATAGCTATGGTGAACAAGTTCTTGATTTATTGGACCATCACAATCTGTGCTTACTTAACACAGGATTACCAACAAGAAGGTCAGCTCCCAATGAATCCGATAGTGCTGTTGATTTATCTATTTGTACTCCTAACTTAGCTTCTTCTCTTACTTGGAAGGTTCTTTCTTATACATATGGTAGTGATCATTTCCCAATTATTATATCTTTTCCTATTAAAAATCGATCTACACCACAGCGCAAACCCCGTTTAAAATATAGATTAGAAGATGCTGACTGGCTAAAGTTTAAAAATGAAATAGATACAAAAATTTCTACACTTCAGAGAGCATGCCTAGGTCATGAGAATAATTGTGCAAAAGAATTAGCAAAACTTATAGTTGATACAGCTGATCAATTATTCCCGCAAAAAAATGGTTCGCTTGGTAAAATACCATCTCCTCCTTGGTGGGACAGTGAATGTACTGAAGCAGTTAGGGAGAGGAAAGAAGCTGAAAAAAAATATAAACAGCACATGACTGAGGAGAATTATGACTCGCTGATAGAAACAATGTGTAAAGTTAAAAAACTCCTTAGAAAGAAAAAGGTCGAAAGTTGGAAAAAATTTTGTGCGTCCATATGCCCTGATACACCTGCATCCATAGTTTGGCAACAGATTAGGAGATTTAGGTCTGCATTTACTGACACTTCTTATAGGTCCCTTCCTGAGCCTCTTGCAAATAAATTCTTAGACAGATTAGCCCCTCCATATGTCCATGAGCAGTTGCGAACCATATCCACATCCAATCATCTCAATGTCGTAAATAACTTGTGCTCCCCTTTCACACTGCACGAACTTAAGGGCATCCTCTCCAGTACCAACGACACAGCCCCGGGTCTGGATGGTATTCCTTACTCATTCTTGGCACACCTTAGTGATAATTCACTCATTTATTATTTAGAGTTAGTTAATACTGTAATGATGACAGGTAATGTACCTACCGCTTGGAGAACTCAAACTGTGTTGCCATTACTTAAATCCAATAAGCCCTCTTCAGACGCAGATTCATATAGACCAATAGCTTTGTCCACTGTTTTAGTTAAAATTGCAGAACACTTAATTAAAAATAGACTAGAATGGTTTCTGGAAAGTCGAGGTCTTTTATCTAATAGCCAGTTTGGATTCAGAAAGGGAAGAAGTACTTTTGATTGTTTAGGAATTTTGACAATTGACATTCGATTGGCATTTTCTGCTAATAAGTCCTTGGGAGCAGTATTTGTTGATATTAAATCAGCATATGATAATGTATTAATACCGATTTTACAACAAAAATTACTGACATTAAATGTGCCGAATATTCTTTGTAGATTTATAATTAGTCTCATATCTGAAAGATATATCCATTTTGAAATACAAGACTCGTATTTAATAAGAACTGTGTGGAAAGGGCTTCCACAGGGCTCCGTTTTGAGCCCTCTATTGTACAACATATATACTCAGGACCTGGAGAGTAAATTGAATGACGATCTGGTCTCAATTATACAATACGCTGACGATGTCGTGTTATATAGCTCTGATAATTCAGTTAATATAATTTCTTCTAATTTGACAGATGCTTTGAGTTCTCTGAGGTGCTGGTTACATGATAACGGTTTAGAACTTTCTGTTGGTAAAACTACTTCTGTTCTGTTTTCACGAATGCGTATGCCTCCACCAGTAACAATATTATATAATGATAGACCTATTGAGGTTAAATCTCAGGTTAAATATTTAGGGATGATACTAGATTCTAAATTATCATGGGTGGCTCATTGTGACTATTTAATAGCAAAATGTGAAAGACGTATAAATATGATGCGTTGTCTCGCTGGTGTTTGGTGGGGCGCTCACCCCGCCTCTATGAAATTACTGTACCAGGCGGTGATTCGTAGTGTTTTTGACTATGGTACTTTCTTCTTGGAACCTGGCAGCGTCACTGCATTTAATAAACTAGAGACGATTTAGTCGAAGGCATTGCGCATAATGGCTGGTGCCATGAAATCTAGTCCTATTCATGCTTTACAAGTGGAATGTGGAGTACCGCCTCTTGCATTGAGACGTCAATATCTCGCTCACAAATACCTGTTTCGAATAATACACTACACCTGCCATCCTTTATTGTCAAAGTTGAGCGCACTAAACAATTTAACTTCATCGTCTTCGTATTGGAAACATAAATCTATGCCACTAATTCTTAACAGTTTTAAGCAATTTTTGTCTTTAACTACACCAATTCATAGATCACGTTTACTTCCATTGTACAGTATACCTTTTAACTCTTTGACACTTCCTACCATGGTAGTTTTTGACATCGGAATCCACAAGGACGATACTAATCCAAACACTTCCTTCATACATCAAAGTGATCATAACTGGGAAGATTTTCATCAAATATTTACCGATGCATCTAAACACACTCAAATGGGCAACGTTGGAGTTGGTGTTTATCACAAACAGTCTAGCTTTGTAAAAAAAATAATGCTACCACCTGAGGCCTCAGTATTTACGGGTGAGTGCTTTGGGCTGTATAAAGCAGTCGAATATATTTTACTTGCCAAATTACCTAAAGCTGTAATCTTTACCGACAGCAAAAGTGCCTTAGCAACTCTAGTTAAATTTCCTTTCAAAATTAAATTTCAGTACGATATAATATTCCAAATCAAAAAACTTCTTTATAAATGCCACGAATCAAATTATGATGTGCGTTTCGTTTGGATACCTAGCCATTGCGGTATACGTGGAAATGAGACTGCTGATCGTTTAGCCAACGAGGCTATATTAGATGGAGAAAATCCTTATAAAAATGTCATCCATGACCTTGCAAATTTGTCAAACAGGAATCTTTATGACTCATGGACAACACTTTATTCAGAAAAATCAAAGCAGAAAGGTAGATATTATCATCAGATCCAACCAGAGATTCCGCATAAACCATGGTTCACTAAAATTAAATTAAGCAAAACAGTAACCAGCATAATTATTCGTATGCGCTTGGGTCACACGTGCACCCCAGCGCATCTTTCAATATTGGGAATCGTAAGCACTGACAAGTGTGATTGCTCTGATTCTGATAGTGCTGTTGGTGATATCAACCATATTTTCTTTACGTGTCCTAAATATAATCACTCTTCCTTCCTTGAAACCCTTACCATCCTGCATGTTCCGTTTCCTACAAGTATTGAATGCCTGATTTCTTCTAATAGTTTTTTTATTTTTAAAGCAATTGAATTATTCATTGTACAAAATAACATCAAAGTTTAATAACTATAAATAGCATTTTGTGTTTTTATCTTCTTTTATTTTGTTTTTCGTTTACACATGAAGTTTGGAGTATAATTATTTTTTAAATAATATTTTTAAGTAGTGACTATATTTTTTGTAAAACTAATCCTTTTTCCTTATTTCCATTCCGTTTCCTATAAGAACCTACCTTTCGTGTTAGATAAGTTTCCCAACCTTTAGCCCAGTGAACTAAATAACTTGACTTTGGCGAAATGCACAAAGTGCCAAAATCGCCACACTACCAAAAAAAAAAAAAAAAAAAAAAAAACCGACCACTATTAAATTATGTTAAACTTCTTAAGGAATTATCGGTTTTTGATACGACAACTAGAAACTGAACCTCCTTAGATATGTATGTGTCGGGTTTTGATTGGACCACTGTTTTGTGATATTTTTTTAAAGCTGGAAATGTCTGTTTTTGAATAGATTTCTTTCCTGAAGGGTATGTAATACAAAATTTTGCAACGGTAAAAAATATAAAAAAATAATGTCATAAATGCGACATATCGGTTTTTGTTCCGACGCTCCTCCTGAATAACCTGAAAGAATACAACTATCGGTCTATGCATACCTACGTATATATCTATGTATAACATTAAAAATAATTTTCCTCCAACTCCTAACCGTTAAGGAGTTGTACCTTCCTACATCAGCTTATCAACATGAGATTATGACTAACAGACGCAAGTATATTAATACCTTTAGAAAACATATGGATCACGTAATTAGTGCCTTTAAATTTTGAGGGTTTCTCCCGATTTCCCTGGGATCCCATCATCAGATCCTGACTTGGTGACAATGGGACCCCCTCGGGAGTTTACTCTTTCGAATAATATATAATTTTGAAAATCGGTCTAAATTTGACGGAGAAATCGGTGAACATACATAAAAAAAATATACAGTCGAACGTAGAACCTCCTCCATTTTTGAAGTCGTTTAAAAAATCATTGAATGTCATTAATGCCTTTGACAAGAGTAGGCCAGTTCACATGGGCAGCACCCGATCACGAGTATCAAGCAAAAACTACTAAATGGACCGGGATGAAATTTGGCACACATATAGGTTAGGTCCTGGAATAGGACATAGGCTACTTTGTACCCCGGGAAAACATCTTATTCCTACGATAAAATCGAAAACAATGCGGGCGTAGCCGCGGGCAGACCGGGACGGTTAGTAAATACATATATAAAACAAAGATATCTTCCATAAGGATATATTTAACCGTTCGTCAGTTGAGGCGCAGAACGCAAACTACAGAAAGTGAAGGATTTAAGTTTATTTCCGTTTCAGAAATAATCTTGTCATTGACTCTGCATGCTGAGTATTACATGCAATTTGACCTACAACTATAGCAGGACGAATGCTAGTCATCTGAGTTACTTTTTATCATCTGTCAAAAACGACATTTTGTTATAATAATGTTTGAAATACCTAGGCGCGACGTCACAGTTTAACAGCGTCATTTATGTACTCATTTTGTGATTTTTTGTGAATTAAAAATCGAAGACTTGATGGAAAACAAAACGAGTATTAGGTATTCCGAAGTTTAAGTAGGAGTGCAATTTAGTGATCAAGAGTTCATAATTTATTTCTGATGCTATCGTCAGCCTTGATAATAGTAATGATTGGCTCGTCTAGACGGAAGATGGCAATCCACTATTGCTCTGTTTTATCCTACTTTACTAAAAGTTTCAGTAAACAAAGGCGGCTCATGTTCGTTTCAGGCATGAAACCGCCTCCGTGGCGTAATGGTTAGTGCTTTCGCTTCACACCACGAGGTCGCGGGTTCGATTCCCGTTGGAGTCGACTTGTAAGACTCGGTTTGGTTGGTGGTAGGGCATTTTCTAAGCCCGCCTGGCTATAGCAACCACCATCTTATCTAAGTCTTGCCGCGAAACATCAGTGTTAACAGCATTGATGTGTTCCGGCTTGAAGATAAGATAGCCAGTTTCCCCATTGCGTTGGGGAATCTTGGTAAGTCCGCTTCCATCTTCGGCATCATCGTCACTTACCATCAGGTGAGATGATGCCAAGGGCTTACCAATTGTGGATAAAAAAAGAAAAAAAAGAAAAAATGAAATGCCTTTCAAGGAGTTTCTCTTACTTTCTTCTTTCGTTAATGCCAATGTAGAAATACGATTTTATTAGTTAACTAAGTAGAAAACGTAGCGTAGGCAGGCCTCCCACGCGGTGGACCGACGACCTGGTGAAGATTGCGCGAAGCGACTGGATGAGTGCAGCACAGGACCGGTCGTCGTGGAAATCCTTGGGGAAGGCCTTTGATTAGCAGTGGACGATTTTTGGGCTGATATGATGAGTTAATTAAGTCAGTGCATTTTTAGGGTTCTGTACCCAAAGAGTAAAAACGGGACCCTATTACTAAGACTTCGCTGTCCGTCCGTCTGTCCGTCTGTCACCAGGCTGTATTTCATGAACCGTGATAGCTATTAGACAGTTGAAATATTCACAGATTATGTATTTCTGTTGCCGCTTTAACAACAAATACTAAAGTGAAAGTCCCAAATTGAAAATGCTAAAATTAGTTAAAATGTGAAGAAAGTAGCGCCATCTAGTATGATGGTTCTGACTCGCGCTTTACCGTTTTTTAGAGTAAGGTCGAATTTAGTTACGGGATAGGAAATAAAACATTTTCCAGGGTCACCCAAAGGGCAATGGAGCGTGCTACGCTCGGAGTTTCTCTGCGTGATCGAATCAGAACGAAAGTAACCGACATAGCTCTCAGAATTGCTAAACTTAAGTGGCAGTGGGCGGGGCACATTGTTCGTAGAACAGATGGCCGTTGGGGTAGTAAAGTTCTCGAGTGGCGACCACGCACCGGAAAGCGTAGTGTAGGCAGGCCTCCCACTCGGTGGACCAATGACCTGGTGAAGGTCGCGGGAAGCCGCTGGATGCGGGCAGCGCAGAACCAGTCGTCGTGGAGATCCTTGGGGGAGGCCTATGTCCAGCAGTGGACGTCCTTCGGCTGATATGATGATGATGATGATGATGATGAGGAAAAAAACAGGAACGAAGTCGCGGTAATCCACTGGTTACTAATCAGACTTTTACCTAGAAATCTAAAATACTGCCTGTATCACAAGATCGCAGATTCAAAAATGGGTCACGTCTCTGCACGGAACACTCGTGCTCGTGTTTATCCGCACGTGTGAAACGGCCCCAACACGCGTCAACACCATGTGTTGTTCTACCCTCATTATTTCTGTAAACGAAAAACTTTTGCACACATGGTAACTGAGGGCTTCTGCTGAGGCACCTTTAGTTAAATTATAACTTTTTATTCTACTAATATTTTAAACGCGAAAGTTTGTTAGAATATATGAATTTATGGGTGTATGTTTGTTACTCTTTCACGCAAAACTACTGAACGGATCTGGCTGAAATTTGGTAGGAAGATAGATTAGGATCTAGGTTAACACATAGGCTACTTTTTTCCACGCTCGCGAGCCGCCTGCGGCTCGCGGACTGCGCACCCTCGATAAGTCGTAGAAACGTTGTCCACGCGGGTAAAGCCGCGGGAAACAGCTAGTATGAAATAAACTAGCTTATGCCCGCGGCTTTGCCCGCGTGGATATAGTTATTATGACTGTATAGCTAGTTTTAGCGATTTCGGGTGATGGTTTCCGTGGTTTAACACTTAGTCTTTATTTCTAATACCCTGTAGTAAGTTATATAAAATGAAATGAAATTAAAAAAATATCATTTCAAAAAAATTGAAAGAAAAATGTACCATGCACGGTACATAGGATAGAAAATAAGTATATTTGAACATTCATGATTCGCCAAGACAATGGCATGCAAAATATTAGGAATATTTGTACATTCATTATTCGCCAAGACAATGGCATGCAAAATATAAGAAATATTTGAACATTCATGATTCGCCAAGACAATGTTATGCAAAATATTAGGAATATTTGTACATTCATGATTCGCCAAGATAATGGCATGTAAAATATTAGGTATATTTGAACATTAATGATTCGCCAAGACAATGGCATGCAAAATATGAGGAATATTTGAACATTCATGATTCGTCAAGACAATGTCATGCAAAATATTAGGAATATTTGTACATTCATGATTCGCCAAGACAATGGCATGTAAAATATTAGGTATATTTGAACATTAATGATTCGCCAAGACAATGGCATGCAAAATAATAGGAATATTTGAACATTCATAATTCGCCAAGACAAAGGCATGTAAAATATTAGTATAATATTTGAACATTCATTATTCGCCAAGACAATGGCATGCAAAATAATAGGTATATTTGAACATTCATGATTCACCAAGACAATGGCATGCAAAATAATAGGTACATTTAAACATTCATGATTCGCCAAGACAGGCATGCAAAATATTAGGAATATTTGTACATTCATGATTCGCCAAGACAACGGCATGCAAAATATTAGGAATATTTGAACATTCATGATTCGCCAGACAATGGCATGCAAAATATTATTAAAAATTAGGTACTTATTTACTACTTATACGAATTCATGTTTAGGGGTCAAAATAATTGTAACAGAAATAAGTAATTAAATTATAATAGCATGCAGTTTCAATGTCAAACTAAAATTATAATATTAATCTATGACAAAGTTTCCAATATAAAAATAAGTCATTATGATGATGATGATCTATCCGACCGATTTCAGTCATGGCGACCACTTCAACTCCTAGTCGGTTTGCCGCGCGTGCGCTCGAAGATGGTTTATGTAGCCAATCTTCGCAGCGAAACTCCCCGCACAGTGAGGGCATTTAAGTATGCCTCCCTCGTAATTGTATGAAATGGTCGCAGGTGGTCGGGCCTCTAATTATGTTATTAAATTAAGTGTCTTAAAATTCCCTAATTGAGTAAAAAAAATGTGTCAACGAGCACAGTTTTCAGCCCTTTTGTAAAAAGATGCACGGAAAACTCTGTTATTTCTTTGGGGAGCTTGTTATAAACCCTAATATACATAATTCTTGTCATGTAATGATGAATGGCTCATGGGGACTTCTATATATGTGGAATATCTCATTTGCAATCTAGGATTCCGGACCGGCTATGTAAAAAAATATGGATCTCTCTTTCTAAATAGTGCTTGTTCCAATATGTACATTCCTGAAAATGTAAGTAGACGCAGTTTTGTGAAGAGGAGTCTACAAGGCTCTGAGGGTCTGGCCCCGTAGATTCCCCTTATTTATCTCTTCTGAGTCAGAAAAACTCTATTAATATCTATCGAATTACACCAAATCATAACACCGTACCTTAACACCGATGCTACATAGCCATAATATGCAGTAAGAACGGTCGCTACGCTTCCTACATTTCTAAGTCGCTTCAAAGCATAGACAAATCTATATAGTTTACCACATACGTAAGGTATTTGTTTTTTCCAATTTAGGTGATCGTCTAAGTATATACTTAAAAATTTAATTTTATTAGTCTCTTCTATGAGTTGACCTTCGCAATAAACGTTAAGAGAAGCAACCTGAGTTTGGTAGTTTGAAAACTGTACATAATTTTTTGTTTAATGTTTATCAGTAAATTATTTTCATTTAACCATACTCTTATGGACGCGGTTATCTGGTTGATAGAATTTTCGAATAAATCATTCAGTATTTGGATTCACAACTGATAAATCATCTGCAAACAGAACCATTCGATGTTTAGTGACACTGGGGATGGTATTTATGTATAGAAGAAAAAGTAACGATCCTAATACACTACCTTGAGGAACCCCCTTCTTATTATGTTTAAATCTAATCTAATAAAAACTATGCAAATCAAAGTTACAACTAATTTTAGTTATAGTTTAAATAGTCAAACTTCTTGCAATAGCCTGTATATGGTGGATGATGAGATCGTAACCGGCCGACATCACTGCTATGTGTGTATAGATGTAACTCTGTGCAAATTTCCTTGCCTACCGTCATAACATTTTGTTTGTCTTTTATTTACCTTTATTTGGAGTACTGCTCTCACTTATGGGACGGATCGGCTCGTTACCAGCTAGATGCCTTGGATTCTATCGACCGACGCGCTAGGAGACTCATCGGCGACGAGGAACTTGTATCAAACAGGCTCCAAAGCCTCGAGCATCGCCGCAAAGTCGCCTGTCTATCGGTGTTCTACAGGATTCATTTCGGAGAGTGTGCCCTGGAGCTTCACAACCTCATTCCCCCCTCTCCATTTCATCATCGGACGACCAGGCGCGGAGGGCGGTTCCATCCCTTTGTCGTCAATGTTCCACCTTTACGCACGAAGCGTTTTGCGTCTTCGTTTATCATGCGAACGGCCAAGGAGTGGAATTCCCTTCCGGCGTCTGTATTCCCCGATTCGTACAATTTAGGAATCTTCAAGACGAGAGTGAATAGGCACTATTTGAGTTTGCGTGTCACATCCTCGGCTGCATCGGCACTTACCATCAGGTGAGGTGCAGCCAAACGTACACAAATTCTTAATAAAAAAAATAAAAAAAAATAATTATAAGTTATTGTAGGTAACTTTTGTGTTTTATTGTATAATGATAATTTGATAATGCATGCATGACTGGAGAACAGTATTGAGACAAACCTTATTAAGGTTTAACAATACTGCATAATGTTTTGTTAACATGTAATTTTGTAACGTAAATAAAAAATAAAAAAAAAACATAGACCTGTATAAATCAAGTTCATTTGTATCATTCAACCTATTGATCTCTACACACTGAATACGGTTTGATAGGTAATTTTCGATCCGTTTTAGTGCGATACCGCGAATACGATAGTGTAATGAGAAGAGATTTGTAATAAAAGCCTAAATTTTTTTTATCACGCTTTTATTAGCTTCACCTGTATATTTGTATGTATGTAACCGATTCCTTTGGACTCGATTTTGACCCACTTTAAACGGACAGATTTAATTCAAACTTTGTAGACTTATCAAGAATCAGCGACAAGGGCGCTTTGTGCCATATCTTTCGTCTATCGAACAACCCACACTTTTTCACAATAATTGGTGTACTTTAAAAGCGTGTTTTTTAGTTTTTTTAAACTCTATTTGCTTTTTAGTTCATACTTATGAAATTATTATATTATTGTCGCTGTTTCTTGATAAGTCTACAAAGTTTGCATTAAATCTGTCCGTTTAAAGTGGGTCAAAATCGAGTCCAAAGGAGTCGGTTACATACATACAAACATACAGGTGAAGCTAATAAAAGCGTGATAAAAAAAATGTAGGCTTTTATTACAAATCTCTTCTCATTACACTATCGTATTCGCGGTATCACACTAAAACGGATCGAAAATTACCTATCAAACCGTATTCAGTGTGTAGAGATCAGTAGGTTGAATGACACAAATGAACTTGGTTTATACAGGTCTATGTTTAAACATAATAAGAAGGGGGTTCCTCAAGGTAGTATATTAGGACCGCTACTTTTTCTTCTATACATAAATACCATCCTCAGTGTCACTAAACATCGAATGATTCTATCCGGACAGCCAATGCACCAATGAGTTTTAATAATTACTGATCGCTTTTCAGGTAAGGAATAACATCGTGAGGAAACCTGCACATCTGATTTCGGATGTGTATGAAGGTTGCGTTGCTCACGTCGGAGGTGTAAATATAAACGGCTCACACGTGATCGCGGGTGATGCATCACCAGGCAACATCCGCTTGTCCCTTGGATAGCACAGTTAATTGTGCCACACGATGAGAGAGATTGCTACTGAACTAAAGTAAAAGTAAGTTCTTTTGTTCTAAATGTTTCAGAAGAAAAGTAAAGTAAAAAAATATAGTTTTATGCGTACACTAACTGTTTCTCGCGGCTTCACCCACGTGGACAACGTTTCTATGACTTTCCGAAGGTGCGCAGTCCGCGAGCCGCAAGCGGCTCGCGAGCGTGGAATTAAGTAGCCTATGTGTTCATCCAGGTTCTAATCTGTCTACTTTACTATCTCTTTTTGCGTGAAAGAGTAACAAACATGCATCGATACATACATTTTTACAAACTTTCGCGTTTATAATATTAGTAGGATATTATAATAAAACTAACTACAAATTACATTGTAAAAGTGTTTTAAAGATTTCGCGAGAAATTGATGAATGATTCAGTCAAGTGGTAATTCGCTTTGATACGAGATACCCGTATATTCAATTTTCCATTATAATAAAAGCAAAAGCTGAAATTAATACTGAATCTCATAAAATTCTTAGCTGTGAATTTACTCTGCCTTAATTAAATTCAATGAAGTAATATTATTAAACAGTACAAACAGTAGACAATTCAATTTATTTGAACTTTCGTCTTAATTGGATCAATTAATTGACTAACAATGGGAGGCAAATTTTAAGCTTTGTTCATAGATACCATCACCATCATATCAAACGCTGGACAAAAGCCTCCTTCAAGGATTTCCACGACGACCCGGTCCTGCGTTGCCCGCATCCAGCGGCTTCCCGCGATCCTCACCAGGTCGTCTGTCCGCCGCGTGGGAGGCCTGCCTAAGTTACGTCTTCCGGTGCGCGGTCGCCACTCGAGAACTTTACTGCCCCAACGGCCATCTATTCTATGAGAAATGTGCCCTGCTCACTGCCACTTTAGTTTAGTGATTCTGTGAGCCATGTCGGTTACTTTGGTTTTGCTCATTTCTGATTCGATTGCGTAGTGAAATTCCGAGCTTAGCTCATTACATTGCCCTTTGGGTGACCTTGAGCCTTCTTATGAGGCCCATAGTAAGCGAACATGTCTCAGTTCCGTATATCATCACTGGCAACACACACTGGTCGTAGACCTTGGTCTTAAGACTCTGCGGTATTTGGGATGTGAAGATATTGCGAAGCTTCCCGAACGCTGCCCAGCCAAATTGGATTCGACGATTGATCTCTTTCTTGAAGTTGCTAGCCTAGCTGGACTGTTTGTCTCAGGTAAACATATTCATAGATATAGTTTAGTATATTTTTTTTTAAAGTAAAACTTCTTTACGCGCGCTTGACTTCTGGAGTAAGCTGGTGGATGCGTGACGAGAGCGTTACGGAAGTATGATCGGGCGAGGCGAACGAAAGTTGAGAGGGATATGTGAATTAGTGAAGATAGAAAGAGAGATACTATTTATTTACGTTTACCAACAAAATCGATTGCCAAGGCAACAAGTTCGGTTGTCAAAACAAACATATAAGATAAAAAAGATTTGATCTTTTTCAGAGGATAATAAAACTCTTTTCGTAAAATACCTCCATATGACAAAAAACTTTGGCTGGTATTTTTAGGTATATCGATAGCACACCCGGACACTGCATACAAAGGTCGTGATATGACATTTCTAAAAACAAATGACGACGGGGCAAACAAAATCACTCCGAAATCCTGTACGTTCAAGAACCAAACTATTACCAATTTGTACCAATCTGGGTGACGGCGGGGTGAGGTCGCAATCTAGAGAGTGGCAGGGAGTGTCCATACTGTATGTTAGAACTAATATATAAGTATATAGTTTGTCGTTAGCGAGACAGAGTCCACTTAAGTTGTTTAAAATGTGCCCCCTCGCGTTTGAAATATTTTTCTTTATAAAGGACCTATAATAAGAATAGAATAATAATTTTGTTTCAGACTAGCTGTCCTGGCGAACTTCCTACCGCCTCACACTACACGACAGTATACTTCACTACACTACAGTACACTTTACTGTTTTACAGTACAATTCACTACACTACCACTATACACTACCACTACACTACCACTATATTACCAATACACTACCAGTACCACTACCACTATCACTATTACTAACACTATCACTATCACTACAACTACCACTACCACCACAACTACCACCACCACTACCACCACCATTACCACTACCACTACTACAACCATTACCACTACACCAGAACTACTACTACCACTAAACTACCACTACCACTACACTACCTCTACCACTAACACTACCATTACACTACCACTACACTACCACTACCACTTACACTACCATTACACTACTACTACCACCACCACTACCACTACCAATACTACAAGCACTACCACCACACCACCACCACCACCACCACCACCACCACCACTACCACTACCACCACTACCACTACCACTACACTACTTTTTGTAGATATTGCAGGAATTTTTAGATATTTTTTTACACCTTGTATTACATTTTTTAAGTTTTAGAAAGGATCCGTAAATTTTTAAATATATAATATAGCCTATTGCAACCGCGAATAGTGTAGCTTCCCAAAAGTGATAGAATTTTTTTAAATCGGTCTAGTAGTTTCGGAGCCTATTCAGGACAAAAAAACAAACAAACAAACAATCAAATCTTTCCACTTTATAATATTAGTGTAGATCACTATAAATCCATAGGATTGTTAGTAAATTTTCCTTATCCTATGTTAGTAAGTATCTTTGGAAAATTATTTACGGTTTTGGACAAGATGGAGATGCCACCCAGTGTTGTAATATGGGGCTATCCATCTTATAACGCTTATTTAGAAAAGCGCTTCTATTAGGATTCCGTACCCTTAAAGGCAACAAAGAATTCTTGAAGAAGAACTTCGTTACCTGTATGTTTGTTTGTCTGTCAAGACCCTTTTTCTCAGTAATGAGTGGAGGTAATTACTTGCAGTTATTCGACAGTCAACAGTTCCTTGGAGCTGTAAAAAATATCAAGAAGTCAACGCAATAAAAAGAACGGCAATTTTGACACTCGTAAAAAAATAAAAACCTAAAGCACAGTATATATATTGCCTAAAGGTTGCTTCCCGTTGACCTACAATAATTAAATAAGGCAAGAAGCAAGGTCTCATAGTACAAATAAAGGAAAAATCCAAAAATCATAAATTTGTAGTTTTATAAAAAAAATCTATTACAAACTTTCATTTAACTACAAAGTTGAGATTATCCTTAATTTTTTGTTAATTTACCACACAAACATATTAAGGCTCTTCCCTCCCTAAAATTAGTAGCTTGATTCACGATGTTTCAAACATCAAACGAAATAGCTTGGAAGTCGATCGCTGCGGACAGATCGTGCGAAATAGTTTTTAATTCATTATAAATAAAATAAGAAGAATTTCCAAAACAAGTAAGAAATTAAAATCATTTTATTTAGTTTTGTTAGGAAGTTTATAAATTGTCAACTTTCGATTAAAATTGCAGCGGTTCTATGGGTAAAACTAGAAAAAAAGGCTACATTAGGATTTTTTTCTCTTTAGTTCCGTGAATTAAAATAGAAATTGAGGAAATCAAAATCACTTCTCATAACCTGTAAATTACAAAAACAAATTGATAAAAAAAATTCCTAATTAAAATAAAAAGTGGTTACAAAATTGGTCGTGATATAGATAGATAGATAGATAGATATGAACAGGACCCACCTTCCCCTCCTAAGACCATAGGCCTGTGTCTTAGTGAAAATTCGTGATCGTCTAATTTATTCTGAAGTGGATCCTGCATTAAGTTCCCTACTGATGGAAAGTTATACCTATGGAATAGAAAGTTTCCACTAGATGCATTGCATCTATCGTCTACTATCATATCAGCTCATACACGTCCCCACTGAGGGGCTCAATTCAGAAATTACCAAAATGCGAGTTACATAATTTTTGTCAATTCTAAGTGAAGGGAATTCGTAGACTCCCTCAAGGATGCCTCAATGTTGCATGCAGAGGGTAAAATAAATAAAATGACTTGATTGAGTCTAAAAATTAATTATGAATTTATTTGACTCAAATTGTGGAGAAACTTTTTTTTTATATAGGCGTAAAACTCCACGTTACATTGCTTAATTTGCGCTATTGTTTTGTTAATACAAAACTTTCAATGCAGAAGTTACATTGATTTCAGCTCTATATTTTATAGAGCTATTTATTCTAGCATTTAACAGTACAAATTTGATATAATAATAGAATTTTACAAGTCCTGTGTGATATAGCTCATTAAATTATGGATGTATATAAATTTGTATTAAATTTGTCTACATAGAGTAAGGTTAAGCTTACTCAAGATAAAGTAGACTTATGGCAGCAACGAAAAGGTAATATGTCGGAGGGTCATTGAAAACGCGACCAATACCAGCTCGAGATAAGTTTACATAGTTACACTTTGTTTGGATCAAACGTCAGGTATTAGTACCTGGGTGAAACCGGTGGTGGCGTGACGATCGCTTGTACTCGTGAGACGATCGTTTGTGGTAGCAAAGATGATGTATTAACGGAAGGCTGTTTGTGCTGCCACACTGAATGAGAATTTATTAGATCTGTGGAGAAGCCAGATTAGCTGGACGTCAGTCTCGGAGCAGACACTTTTTGACGGAGCGTCGAGCAGAACACATGCAGTGGTGATCTGTGAGAAAAATGGACGTGTCACGCCATCGCTGTGATCACCGCGTTTGCATCCATTGTTATCCAAGGCATCCTGTACAATTTCGATTACCAAATGATCAAGACTATTGAAGAAGGACCTCTGTGATATAGCTGCATTGTTATTTCGACACCTACAACCGAAATAGTTAAGGAGTGAACCACGAGGCCATCCATAACCTAACCATCACCCTCACCTTCGACATCAGAAGTTGGATAGTTCCCTGCGCTCGCAACAAGTGGACAACGACGGGAAAATGTGAAAATTGATGATGGAGCAGCGAAATAAAAACCACTGGCAACAATTCTTCGTGCTACAGAACCAGAACATGCTGCGATTGATTGAGGTTATGCAAGCACCATCGACTACATCTGCTGCAATCATATTGCCAGCATTCAACCGGAATATACCGGAAGCTAATCCACGTGCACGGCGCTCAACTGTCGATATCTCCCTTACGGAACGACCATTGGAATGAGGTGACAGCGTGGGCTGTGCTGGCAGCAGCGGAGATGCACGCGAGCGGCGCGTGCGGCTTCTGCGAAGTGCGTGATGTACGCGGTGTTACGAAAATCCGGTGAGTCGTACCCCTTTTGTTTTGATAGTGGTACTAGAATAGTACGAACGTAGTACTATTACCTAATCTGTAGTGGTGCCTACTGTTCTCTCGTTAAAGAAAGTTTCGTGTATAGACTTTCGGGAGTGTGTTCAGTGCAAACGCACGATTGACTTTTATAGGCAACGCTCACGTTTACTGTACAGAACAAATATTGAGTGAGGGTAGTATTGACGGGAATCATTCAGAATTTTTATTTTTTTGTTATGCCAGACGAGTACCTACGTGCCAACCTACGTACAACAATACGTGCCAACAATATTATGATCGGTTCAGATATTTTAAATCTAGGATTGACGGTATTCTTAAACGAGTCTGTCAATAACAAAACAGCTTGACTGTCGGTAAGGATGCGAATAGAGTAGTTAGTCCCTTACCCTTCTAGTAGTGATTGCATTAGCAGCTAAAATGATGCCTTGTGGAAAGTACTCTTTCACATGCTTTCGGATTTTTACTTGTGACACAACGTCGTGATTGAACGGAAGATTTAAAAAGAGGACTCATTGTAAATATGATGATTCATTTAGTTAACTAGTTTCGGTTATACAAACCTTAACCAAGATTGAAAGTATTGAAACCCCTTTAAGCTTTTATAATATTGAGACTGACATTTTTACATGGAGTAAAAAAAAAAACCTTTATTAGCTTTCGTAGTATTGGGACTGATATTCTCATTGAGCATAGGCCAAAGTTGTTGCCTATTTTTAATAGCTTTCGCGATGAATTTGTCAAGGGCATCCTTAATGCCCCGCTATCGTATAGACCCTATGTAGGTAGATTAATTTCGGTGACCCCAATAAAATATTTTGTTTACCAATTGTAAAAAAAAAAAAAAAAAAAAAGAATAATAACAGGGTAGTATGCGGAGTGCAGTGGTGGACGTCTTACGGCTAATGTGATGATGATACAGGATTCATGGGCTGGAGGCTGCGAATGTCATAAGCCCCGAAGCTTTCCCTTTTTGACGGCCTTATCATGCTGGTAAAGAAAAAGGATAACATAGAACGCAAGTGTTGATAACCGTGAAAAAAAAAAAAAAAAAAAATGATAACATGCCTGAACGGAAATTGCTTCCTCTGATAGCTTGGAACATCGATTGACTTCATAGGTGGTCACTATTTCACCACGTAAGGCATAGCTAGTGGTTACATCAGGTGCATTCTTTACCTATTAAATCGAAATGACTGATTTTGTAACCTCTGTTCAAATACGTCCACGTGTCATTCGATCTACGTAATGCCCCCTTGTATTTGAACTTACGTTCATAAACGCTTTAGGCGCGTGGCAACGGTCAGGTGAATCTTAGCACGTTTAAACGTTGGTACTCTTAGTTAACTGTCCTTTAAAATATGCTCACTTCCTTCGAGTATTGTAATGAGATTTCAACGTTACAAGTCCTTCCATGATGATCATTTGGCAGTAACCAAACTGTTGGGTTAACCGAGTTACGAAGTACAGCCTCCTGGAGTTGCTTCTTGGTACGAGTAAAGTAGCCTAACCTCTAAATGTCATGTTTGTCGATTACACACACAGGCTGTAATTTTATCTAAGTGAAGCACGACAACATACTAGTGATAATACGGAGAGTAACGCATCCTATTACAGGAGTTGTTAATCAGCTTGCTGCTGATGTGATAATAGACATGGGCCTCCCCCATGTTGGAGCGGTTTCACCAATTGTAAAAAAAAAAAAACAAAAAAAAAAAGGCTACGCTTGGCGGGCTGTTTGGCGGTACAGTATGAGCGTGAAGGACGATGTTGCTTGTCCTCAAATTTTTAGTCCCTTAGTCACTTCTTGTGAAACCCTTGGGAAGAGATGGGGTGGTGTATTGCTCTGAGGCAGCGCCACTGGCTGATTTCTAGACAAAAGCTTAGTTTCACAAGTTACCTAACTTTGTGTTGTTACAAATGGAGAAGCGTTACCTACCACTTTAGATATCAAATACCGTCAGTTATTGAGGACAGACTACGTTAAATGCCCGATAGTGACAGTATTATTGACTTGGACAGAATTGATGATGGAGAGACTGAACCTCGACCATCTACTAGTGCAGATTAAGGACTTTTGTACTTGACCGTGATTTTAACGTTCACTAGTTTGTATTTTGAACCTTAGACGTAAACAATTTTTCGCAACTGGATGCCAATAGCCTCAGCCATTCGTAGACGTAGGCGTAAAACACCGAGTTGATTTTCTCGTTGCTGTGCGGCCACAACTGTGTGTGGCGTGCGTTTGGCTCGCAGGCGTATCACCGGGGAGGTGATGTTGGCAATGACCAGAAAGAGGTGATGTTTGATATCGCCGCATGGAAGCGATAGTGTGGTTGGACACCGGAGGGGGGTGGTCCAAGAGTCGCCAGGTAGGGTGACTGTGTTTTTGGGTGGACACCTGAGAGGTTGTCTGAGAGTCGCCAGGTCGAGTGACTGTGTGTTTGGGCGGGCACCGGATGGAGGTGTCTGAGAGTCGCCAGGTTGGGTGACTGTTGTTTGTTTGGGCACCGGATGGAGGTGGCCCAGAGTTGCCAAGATGGGTGACTGTTGTGGTGATACAAAATAAGGAGCGTAACCAAACCAAGTTAGATCCCAAATACCGAGGGCCGTTCAGGGTCGTAGAGGTCTTAGAAGGTGACAGATACAAATTACAAGCTTTGAATTTGAGACGAAGTTACAAGTATGCCCATGACCGTTTACGTAGTATGTCCGAAGGTTATTTGCCTCCGGATGTTGACGATGAATCTGGTGCAGAGGCGTCTACCTTTCAATGTTAATTGTATTGACAGATCGTAACTCAATCAATTGTATACAGTTGTAATTTTTTTCTTTATCGTTTATTTTTGTGTGTAGTACTGAAGTATTCCAACATGTTTCAGCGGTAAATGAAGAGTGCTGAATGGCGCTATATGTTTGCATGAATTGGCTGCTGCTTGTTTTGTCAGACTCGTTCTGTCATGATGTGTAGCAGGTACATTCGTGTTTTTGTAAAAAAGAAGTATCCCGTTTACCGGCTAAAACTGTTGATGGTATTCCGTCGCCTGTACTGGCGATGATGGTATTCCGTCGCCTGTATTGGTGATGATGGTGTTCCATTGCCTAGATTGGTGATGATGGTATTCCGTCGCCTGTATTGGTGATGATGGTGTTCCATTGCCTAGATTGGTGATGATGGTATTCCGTCGCCTGGATTGGTGATGATGGTGTTCCATTGCCTAGAGTGGTGATGATGGTGTTCCACTGCCTAGATTGGTGGTGATGGTGTTCCGTCACCTGGACTGGTGATGATGACTGATTGGTATTCCGTCGCTTGGCGTTAGTGATGATGATTCTTTGTGGTGTCCCGCCACCCGGATGTGGTGATGTTTAATTCTGGTGTTCCGTCGCTTGTGATTTGCGATGATGATTATGTTCCGTTCTATGTGCCCCTAAAGGTTGTAAACGGTTGTAAGGTTTCAAGCCTTGCAGCTGTGATTTACCTTGGAGACCTAAACTGATTTGAGATTGTTTGAGTTACGATGCTAATGCTGCGGTTTATTTAGTTTACGAGAGTGAAATTATTTTGGTTTTTTTTGAGACTGTTAAAATATGTCATTACCATGATTGTAGTCTTGAATTAAAGCTTCACATTATTAGTGTTGCTTTTATTCCTTAAGCTGTGGACCTTCCTAATGAAGGTCAGGATTGGCCGAACGAAATGGAATCTACTGGTTACCCTTTTCTTTTTCAGGTTAGTCACCCGAGGACGTGTGACTCGCAGGATGGCCGTGTCGGAGGGTCATTGAAAACGCGACCAATACCAGCTCGAGATAAGTTTACATAGTTACACTTTGTTTGGATCAAACGTCAGGTATTAGTACCTGGGTGAAACCGGTGGTGGCGTGACGATCGCTTGTACTCGTGAGACGATCGTTTGTGGTAGCAAAGATGATGTATTAACGGAAGGCTGTTTGTGCTGCCACACTGAGTTGAGAATTTATTAGATCTGTGGAGAAGCCAGATTAGCTGGACGTCAGTCTCGGAGCAGACACTTTTTGACGGAGCGTCGAGCAGAACACATGCAGTGGTGATCTGTGAGAAAAATGGACGTGTCACGCCATCGCTGTGATCACCGCGTTTGCATCCATTGTTATCCAAGGCATCCTGTACAATTTCGATTACCAAATGATCAAGACTATTGAAGAAGGACCTCTGTGATATAGCTGCATTGTTATTTCGACACCTACAACCGAAATAGTTAAGGAGTGAACCACGAGGCCATCCATAACCTAACCATCACCCTCACCTTCGACATATAAATATTTTAGATTATACATTTCCGTCAAGCCAACAATACTACAACCACTGTACACTTCTGTAACTTACGGGGAGCCTTGGACTTTAATTTGACTACTCAAATTTGATGACCAAAGAGTACACAACTTTACAGCCGTAAGTGCGTCTGGCAAGTCTTTATTACTTAAGTTACATTTTTATAAAGGCTCACATATTATAATTATTATTCTGAACAAGGTTTTAGGTTATAGCGAGCCCTGACTTCTCGCTAGTTCCGGTCTTTCAAGAGTACAATTTGTAAGTATAGAACCACAGGGGTATTGAACACTACAGTTAGCAATAACCATATCTGCTAGTGTTAGATACGACTTGTGAATAGTCAGGCTCAACCAAACTAAAATCATACGTATTCTGTCTTATGAATATTGTTTAAGATGATAGTTAGATTCATTAGCACAAAACAAGATTATTTAGTTAATCACACAGAATCTATCTTCACAATACTTCGCAAATATTATAGAGGTTGTGAGCATTTTAACTGAGGGAGAATTAAACTAAAATGACATACGGAACAAGTCCTTAATGTGACGATTCTGTGAGATTATTTTGCAATCAAGCAAGAAGCAAATGCAAAACATACCAAATTCCAGTCTCGTCCGAACACATCGCGCTTTTATTTTCAATCACTTCACTCAGAACCAAACTCAGGGCTCTTTCCCCGTCAGGAAACGACCGGCGACCCCTAGCCTCTGCCCGCGTGTGTCGTCTCTCGCTGACGCTCCGGCGCAGGCCTCAAAGCCACATTACCCCCGTCGTATTCTCACACGTGTACGCCCAATCGTTCTTTCTCTTTCTGTCTCGTACAAATCTTCTTTTGTTAAATCCTC
This sequence comes from Coleophora flavipennella, assembly GCA_947284805.1. Lineage (NCBI taxonomy): Eukaryota > Metazoa > Arthropoda > Insecta > Lepidoptera > Coleophoridae > Coleophora > Coleophora flavipennella. The sequence goes on from OX369297.1 coordinate 8,964,815, forward strand.
TGAATCATTCTTCACACAGTCGTACGCATAAAATTGGCAACATCCAGGAATAATAATTCATCCGTCTTAACAACTAATTATACTAGGGTTCCGTGCGGTTCTGAAATAAAGATGGCGTTTCTGGCCATCACAGGTAGATAACACGTTTATTTGTTACTGCAATCACACACATATTATTAAAATCATACATAATATAAAACAAAACTTAACAAATTGAAAAGAGCAAAATAATAATACAAAAACATATGTGTGTTGCAGTAGTACAAAAGGGCCGTGACTCAGTGTGTTGATTTGCTCTTGCGAGCAATACACTGGTAATTCTGCCACAGCATATAAGCCCTAATGTGTGGTTAGTGGCGGCACGGAACCCCCGGTACGCAAGCCCGACTCACACTTGCCCAGTTTTTTTTTCTCTACAATTGTGTATGCAGCCACTTTATCAATATCCATCAATCATAGTCTCGTGTGTGACACAAATCAAATTACTTTCTGTATTCAATGACTGATACGGTCGGGCTCAAAAATGAAATTGGCTCAGCCTACGACGTTATGCAAACTAGATCATGACAAGGGTACAGACGTGCACAGATGTGAATAGAATAAAGTTCTAGCTAGTGCACAGACCTACATCAAAGTACTAACATAGTAATAGTTTGTACCAGAAAGCATTTAGGTTTTTCCGAAAACTATTTCTTATTGCATTATAATTGAAAATGTACACTAGATATACCACAATAGGTTAGATACTTTGGACTTCGTACCGTTGTTAAGCCGTGCGCATATATTGCATATATACAGTGTAATCTCACTAATCCGGCACTATTAAAAACCGAAGGGTGCCGGATTATTGGAATGTTCAGATTACTGGATTATACTGAAAAAGTCATAGGCAATGAATAAAATAAAGCATTTCATACAGGGAATAAATGTATGTAATGTATTAAATTAACATGTAGGTACATATGTAATTTACTAGTTTTTAAATAATCCTTAATTGAGGTCTGCTTTTGTGCAACTTGTAGTCCTTGCTTAAAAACCTTTTCTCGCATGATGACGGAGGCGTGGGCGGAGGGTGCCGGATTATTGGACGTGCCGATCTATCGAAGTGCCGGATTAGTGAGATTATACTGTATTTTGCCTACATTGAAATAGATAATCACAAGAGCGTCGAATTGTACGAACACCAAACGTGTCGCATTATTTGTAATTTTATTACCCTCTTTTTGGGGTTCCGGAGTGAAATTTGCTAAGAACGGAACCCTTCTAATGTCTTTCTGGTCACAGTCAATTTTATTTGCCACTATTTGACCTATAGTAAACATAGTAGGTACACAGATATAAAATTATGACCCAAAATGGGAAATGAAGTCCATATTAGTGAGGACTTTTGAGTGGCTTTCTGTTTTTTGTTTGATTTTTATAATTTTACATTAGCTGTAAGTCTTCCTATTAAATAAATAAATAAATATGTAAAAAAAGGGTAAGCTCCCTACATTAAATTAAAAACTTTTTCTTCACTTTTTTATACAACGATGAAAAACTAAAATTTGAGCTCCAGTGATGCTTTTTATGTCCCTCCACTATTTTACTTTTTTACTGTGACACTTAAAATTCTGAAAAAATACACATACTTAATATTAATTAAATAAACAAACTAATATTATTTTCGTGATAAAAAAAAAATTACTCCCTCCTACACAAGTGTAAGTCGTTTTTGACTACACACCTCCTTATTTATAAAATCTACTGTTAAAAAAAATGTTAGGTACAGTCAAGTCAGTACAAATTACTTACCACCAGGTGACATGTTGTCAAGGGTTTACCAATTGTGAATAAAAAAAATAAAAAAAAAATCAAGCTAGATAGGTACTTGTAGTGTGATGCTGAAATATATGCGCACGGCATAAGAACGGTACGAAGTCCAAAGTATCTAAACTTTTGTGGTATCTATTGTACATTTTCAAATATAACGCAATATGAAATAATATCGAAAAAAACCTAAATGCTTTCTGGTACAAACTTTTATTTGAAGAGACTTTTTATGCTTAGGTGAGATGATGCCAAGGGCTCACCAATCCCTACTAATATTATAAATGTGAAAGTAACTCTGTCTGTCTGTTACGCTTTCCCGCAAAAACTACTGAACGGATTTGGCTGAAATTTGGTAGGTAGACAGATTAGGACCTGGATTAAGACATAGGCTACTTTTTACCACGCTCGCGAGCCGCTTGCGGCTCGCGCGCTGCGCACCCTCGAAAAGTCATAGAAACGTGGTCCACGCGGGTGAAGCCGCGGGATACAGCTAGTATGAAATAATATCGAAAAAACCTAAATGCTTTCTGGTACAAACTTTTATTTGAAGAGACTTTTTATGCTTAGGTGAGATGATGCCAAGGGCTCACCATTTATGAATTAAACAAAAAAAATGCTCAAATGAATAATAATACACGGTTCCAAATTCAAAAAAGGAAAGGGCTGTATTTCCTACGATTCTATTGATAATAAAAAAAAACGATTCTGTGACCATGATAACACGTCCAAAGTTCATCATCAGTTCAACTTCAAAATACCAAAAGGATCTATTGTCACCGGGAGTACGGCTTCATTCCAAATTTCAGATCAATCGGACGCCCGGAACGCGCTCTAAAATCGATCGCAAGATTTGAAAAAAAAAACATACATACATACAAGCAAACATTGAAAGTTAAATAAAAGCTTTTAAAATTGGAGCCTTTGGATCGGATGTATGGGCGCCTCCCATACAAGTGAAACCGGAACGTATTTTTTTTGTAAACCCACTTGTGTGGGATATCATTAAGTGAATTATATTGGTATTTGTAAATAAAGCATTTCTCTTTTACTACATAATATTTTTGTCAGACGTTCCGTTCATAAGGGTCCAGAAACACGGACTGCAAGCCAGCTGCAAATTGGCAGTTTGGATGCAGTTGGGATGCAGTCAAAGAGCAACTAAAGGCCTCCATAGACGGACTGCTTAGAACAGTCAGTGCCAACAGCTATAAGCGGTCGTTGTTGGATAATCTGCAGTTTCAATACAAAATTGTTATTCTCAATACACGGACCGCTCAAGCAGTCGCAGCTAAAAATGCAGTCTGCGTGCATTCGAGTTTCGCCGTGCTGCCGGCAGTAAACAGCAGGGGAGACGCAGGGGAGGTTCCACCCCTTTGTTGTTGATTTTGAGCCTATACGCACGAAGCGTTACGCTTCCTCATTTATGATGCGGACAGCGATTTAGTGGAACTCCTTGCCTGAGTCTGTGTTTCCCGACTCCTTCAATTTGGGGATCTTCAAGGCAAGAGTGAATAGGCATTATTTGAATTTGCGTGTACCATCCTCGACTATATCGTCACTTACCTTCAGGTGAGGCATAGTCAAACGCACTCGAATTTTAAATAAAAAATATTATAAGAAAAGCTGCTCGACCCGCTGTGCACGAACCGCTTGAAGCGGTTCGTTCCGAATGCTCGCCGCTTCCTATCTCCGCGCAATATGAATCCGCCACAAGTATGAAATTTTCCATTCTGCTCTCTAAATTGTAATATGGTGTGCACCCACGTTCTACGACGTTTTCTACGCCTCGCTTGCGTAATAATAGCACAAGAAGTAGTGTTTCTTCGTCTGAATCCATATTGCAACCGATTGAATGGGAGCAGTCGTGTTGCGTTCGCACACAACTTTACAATAACCGCACCAGGACTGCTAGGAACATTCGGGTTGAAGTCGACTCCAACTGCAACACGACTTATCTCGTGCCGTTAGTCTCAACTGCTCTAAGCGTTCGTCTATGGAGGCCCTTACTAGGAGAACTGCATCCAAACTGCGAATTTGCAGCTGGCTTGCAGTCCGTGTGTCTGGTCCTAGCCTTACATATACCTAGCTCGCCAGATTCGCTTATAACGTGTCCCTGGTGTTTTTGCAAACCTGAAGTATACAACCTAGAAAAACAATAAAGTGTATCTTGAGACAAACAGTTTTCAAGTAATGACAACGGAACCCTGCACCATTACGTGGTCCGACACGCTCTTGACTGATTTTTTTTATTTTAAAAAGTATAGCTATTCATACTTGTTTGGAAATGGCCAAACATGCAAGTTATCATTTTAGCTTAGTCACTCACATTTGCACACCGAGCATGTTCCTACGAGCATTGTATTCACTTTTTCTTCTTCTTATCATGTGGCACAATTAACCGTGCTATTCAAGGGATAGACGGTGGTTGCCTGGTGTTGCATTTAACATCACCCGCGGTCACGTGTAGGGTATTTAGATTAACACCTACGGACGTGTGCAACGCGACCTTCATTCACCATTGTATTCACTTAATCACTGTGTTTTAGTTCACTAGAGACTCTAATACCACTTAAAACTAGTTTATTTCTATGAAAACACTTCACGTTTTGTTTAAATGTTTGGCCATTTCGAAACAAATAGACTTTAAGGTCAACTGGCGTTGTCTAGTTCTATATACATGTCTGTGAGTGTTTGCCTCTTGAACTCTAACTGTTCTACAAGTGTGACTGAAGAGGGTAGCAATATTTTATAACGGTCTTCTACTCGAGAAACTGACTGTTTTTTTCCAAGAACACACAGACGATTTGCATCATTGCCAGGCAACAAACACCCTTATCTTACTCCTGTAGAGCTCTCACGTAGGCGTTATTTGAATTCTACTATTTTAAGATACGATATAGAAGCGTCGGTGGCTAGAAGCGTCGGTGGCTCAACCGGTAACGACTCGGTCCATCTAACCAGAGGTACCGGGTTCAAATCTGGATGGCCAATGTACCAATGAGTTTTTCAAAAAAACTTACGTACATACTTACCGATTGCTTTAACGGTGAAGGAAAACATCGTGAGGAAACCTACACACGCCTGCGAAGAAACTCGAAGGTTGTGTGTGAAATCGACCAACCCGCACTGGGCCCGCGTGGTCGAATAAGGCCTAATCGCCCTGATTCAGGGTAGGCTCGAGCCCCTCGGTGGGGACGTATATGAGCTGTAATGATGATTTTAAGATACAGTGTCACGCCACCGACTTATCTGTTCAGGCGGACAAATGGAGAACTAACGATGCCACATACAAACTTTGAACACAGACAGCGATATTGCCTATTGCCGAATGAACAGATAAGTTGGTGACACTGTAATGTAATAGGGATGACGACAGCATCAGAAATAAACTATGAACTCTTGATCATTTAATTGCCCTCCTACTTAAACTTCGGAATGCCTTACTAGTTTTGTTTTCCATCAAGCATTCGATTTTAAATTCATCAAAATCACAAAAGGAGTACTTAAATGACGTTTCTAAAAACTATGACGTCACGCCTAGGTATTTCAAACATTTTAAGAACAAAATTCCGTTTTTGACAGATGATATAAAGTAACTCAGATGACTAGCATTCGTCATCCCTATTATTGACATGACCAAACCATAAAAAATACTTTAAATGAAAAAAAATACGACTGCATTTTAACATTTTAACTCTTTTTAGGGTTCCGTACCTCAAAAGGTAAAAATGGAACCATTATTATCACTCATGTGTCTGTCCGTCCGTCTGTCACAGCTCGGAAACCACTAGACCGATTAAGTTGAAATTTGGCACACATATGTAAGTCGGTGACGCAAAGACAGACGTGTAACATTAATAAATTGATTTCATACATGGGGACCACATTCGGGGGTTAATAGTTTTTTTTTAGTCTTTCAAAATATATTGTGTAACATTTTAATTAAAAGGGCTTTTTGTGAGAATCTGAAAAGTATTTTTTTATAGTTTTAAGATAAGTAGTTTTGAAGTTTTTTAAGAAAATGTTATAATTCCTCTCCCCCTTATCTCCGAAACTAGTGGACATAAAATCTTGAAAAAATCAGTCTGTAAGGTTGAATGCATAGATTACTGGAAAATTTATGAAAAAATCTATAATCCTTCCATTACCACAGGAAAAATGAATTTATATTGTCCTGTATGATGATTTACATAGAGAGAAGTTTGTACTGAGTGGTCTTGTTCTGTTGGTAAGTAAAGTTTTGGTGCGGAATCCTGTTTGTATGACCCCGAGTCACAATTAGCCGGTTGTTTTATTATTCACTAGATCAAAACGAATCTAACGTTACCTCGAACTCCAAAATCTATCAAGTCGTATAGAAGATAACATCACAGTCTAAGAATCTTAGACTGTGATTATATTGTGGAATCATCATCATCATCATCATATCAGCCGAAGGAAGTCCACTGCTGGACGTAGCCCCCTCCAAGGATCTCCACGACGACCGGTTCTGCGCTGCCCGCATCGGCTTCCCGCGACCTTCACCAGGTCATCGGTACACCGAGTGGGAGGCCTGCCTACACTACGCTTTCCGGTGCGTGGTCGCCACTCGAGAACTTTACTGCCCCAACGGCCATCTGTTCTACGGGCAATGTGCCCCGCCCACTGCCACTTAAGTTTAGCAATTCTAAAAGCTATGTCGGTTACTTTGGTTCTCCTACGGATCTCCTCGTTTCTGATTCGATCAGACAGAGAAACTCCGAGCGTAGCACGCTCCATTATATCGTGGAATAAAGAAACATATATACTTATATTAAACCTGAAAACAGTACACTCCTTTTTTGTAGGTAGTCGAGTAATAAAAAATATTTGCTAAAATAAAAGTGCCTTTTTCATCTGTGTCAAAACACAACATATATATCTCAATAGAATGTACTATGACATAGTCTAAAGAATCCAAATAGTCAGCCGACAGATAAGTGACAAGGAAACCGTGCAGGGGGTGAGGGACGAGACGGAGGAGATCGAGCCCGAACTGCCATAGTCACCGTTGGGGACAATTCATTCAAAGTAGGAGGAACTGAACAAGGAGGTCGCCTACGGTAGCCAGTGACTAGTGATGTCAATTTTGTCAAACAAATGTTCTATTACATAATAATTTTAAACAAAAAAACCGACTTCAAACGCACTAGTTTCCACTACGATTTTTGAAGTTTTCCTCGTCTGGGGTAAAAAATTAGCCCACGCGTCGTGTGCGGAAGATTTCGTAAGAGAATCATATTTTCATGTACATAATGGTCACTATACCATGCTCCATACAAAAGTCTTCCAACCCCTTTAAATAACAATGACATTTAACCCTTGTCAACCTCTATATGACATCCCACAGGAATATGAATAGGAAACAATTTTATATTCCGCGATCTGAGACAAAATAATAAACAAGACGAAGCACGGAATGTCGCGTAGTGGCAAGTTCAAAAAATTACGGTAGCATTCTGCTCTTTTAAAGAACGAATGCAAGCGACCGGGTCGCTCGACTGTTTACGTACAAAACAGTGGGTCGCACGACCCGATCGCGTCATTGCCGAGATCAGAATGCTAACTTAAGGGCCGCCAGGAGGCTCGAGTTTCCATACAAACGTAGTTCCGCTTTAATACAAAAACTACATGCCGGATTGAATCCAAACTTTGCAAATATATTAAGTAGACTTATATCGATGTTTGTAATTAGGTTCTATCGTAGTAAATTTTAACGTTACTAAACGAAGGCTTAAACTAGTTTTGTACTGAAAGTTTGAAACTACTCTTATTTTTTCCGTTTTATATTAGTACATCGAAAACTAATTACAAACATCGATATGTATCTCCTCAATATATAGGTATTTACAAAGTTTCGATTCAATCTGGCATGTAGTTTTTCTATTAAAGCGGAACTACGTTTGTATGGTACCTCGACCCTCCTGCAGAATCTTAGGATTAAATATATCAAAAATATTTATTAAAACATGTTTTTTTAATAAGGAACAATAGGTTTTTTGTACTACTTGAAATGATGTGACAGTTTTGTTGCATTGTAATTTTAACACTTTCCAAATTTAAATATTCGTTGGTAAATCCTCTATAACAACACATGTTCTGCCATCAGAAAATTTCATCCATCTTGTACGTTTCCAACAATACAAGTTTAAAAAGTCGGACAGACAGATGGACAGCGTTGGCCTAGTAATAGGGTTCTGATACAGAACCCTAATCATTGGCTTCACCTTCGCAGCATTCTGTCGTTTTTTGTGTTGTAACGTCAAAAACTGCGATCAAACTGTCTCGAAGTTGGCCGCTATCCATCGGTGTACCGGAAAAGTAGTGATCCGGGGGCAAACCGGAAGCTGGGAACGTGTCACAATTACACATGACAAGGGCCGTGAAAACTTTTCCATAAATTAAGTATACCTAAGGCTGTCTATTGTATAGGCTCTCTACTATGATGTTCCTATCATTTTTATGTTTTGACGCAATAATATTATCATATCACTGCCGGACAAAAGCCTCCCCCAAGGATTTCCACGATGACTGTTCCTGTGCTGCCCGCATCCAGCGGCTTCTTCAGGTCGTTGTTACAACGTATGGAAGGCCTACCTACGCTACGTCTTGCTGTGCGCGGTCCCCACTCAAGAAATTTACTATCCCAACGGCCAGCTCCGGGACCTACCTGGTCAGTAGGTAGTGGTTCTCTTCCATGAGGCGCTCGCCTTGCAGAGTACTGGGACAAGTGTCTTGGCGTCAAGACCTACCGCAACTGGTCCTTTCCTTCGCCTTCTGGTGCTGGCAGGAATAGCGGCCCTCACTATATGACCTAGCTGTCGGTAAGTGGTGACGCTATATCATAAACCTGGTAGTTTAGCGTATCTGGTATCTATAAGAGAGGGCCAACGGCCAACGGTGAGCGCGCCAACAGCTCCGGTACCACACTGGAGATGTGGGAGCCAGGTTCTCTGGTGCGAGCGGGGATCGAACCACCAGCAGCGAAAGCCGCGGGAGGTGAGCGTGCCTACAGCTCCGGGACCTACTTGGACAGTAGGCAGTGGTACTCTTCCACGAGGCACTCGCCTTGCAGAGTACCAGGACAAGCGTCTTGGCGGCAAGACCTACCGCAACTGATCCTTGCCTTCGCCTTATGGTGTTGGCAGGAAGAGCGGACCTCACTGTTATGCCCTAAGGGTCGGTCAGCTGGGGTCGCTATATCTTAAATCTGGTAGTTTAGCGTATCTGGTAGATATACGAGATGGAATGTCCCAATGGCCGTCAGTTTAAAAAAAGTGTTCAATTAAATTGAAAGGTCTTAAAGTCAACGATTTTTTTGTGTTGGTTTCATTGAACATTAACTATTTATTTTCGAGAAATGTTGCAATTATTGCCAAAAACAGGGTCTCCAATATATTTTTTTACACCAAAAGTGGTAATATTTTTAAAATTGTATTCAATTAAATCTATTTTCTATTACTCTAAGTATATTATATAGTTTTTTCATGGTGATAGCTTTACACAGTCTTTCATTAATTTAAATTGAATATTGACCTATCTTAAAGCGTTAAAGATCTTGGTTACTACGATAATACAACGCAAGTTCCCTAGACGACCAAATTTGGTGAAAACAAATTCTATCTGTATTTTTTTTATTCACTATTGGTAAACCCTCGACATCATCTCACCTGGTGGTAAGTGAAGATGTTGCCGAAGGTGGAAGCGGGCTTACCAAGATTCCCCTACGCAATGGGGAACTGGCTATCTTATCTTCATGCCGGAACACACCAATGATATCAACATTGATATTTGGCGGCAAGACTTAGATAAGATGGTGGTAGCTCGCCAGGCAGGCTTAGAAAATGCCCTACCACCAACCAAACCGAGTCTTACAATTGACCCCGCCGGGAATCGAACACGCGACCTCTTGTGTAAAGCCAGTGAACTTTGCCTCTGATCTACGGAGCTAGGCGGTTTTCCCTGCAATTTGGGCGCTGTTTTGTGACCCACGTAATTAAATTTTATTATTAATAGTTTAATTAGGGAGGGGGGAACTGTACAGGGCTTTTTGCGTCTGGCACTTTCTCTGAGGCGCAACGTAGCTACCTCTCACAGTATTTTTATTTCACAATTTTATTTTTAAGATAATTAGATTGGGGACTTCCTGGTTGTCGCTCCACGCTGCGTGTCACTCTCAGACCGACTGAGCCAATTCCCAAAAGAAAATAAATGCCATGATTTAGTGACCTCTTTTACTGATTAAGTCACTGTAGCACTTATCATATTTCTGATATTTCCGTAACAAAAACACTTATTTATAACTTTCTTCGTTTTGTTTACAGGTAAAAGATTGCTGAAGCCACAAAATACAAATGTAAGTAAATATTTAAAAATTAAGTCGATTTATTTATTATTTTTTAGGGTTCCGTACCCAATGGTGCCAACGGGACCCTTTTGATAAACCTATGCCACAGTCCGATCACGGAGGAGGAGATAAAGAGATCCGCAGGAGAACCAAAGTAACCGACATGGGTCACAAAATCGTTAAACTGAAGTGGCGTGGGCAGGGCACATAGATCGTAAAACAGAAGGCCGTAGGGGCAGTAAAGTTCTCGAGTGGCGACTGCGCACCGAAAGACGTAGCGTAGGCAGGCCTCCCACGCGGTGGACCGGCGATCTGGTAAGGATAACGGGAAGCCGCTGGATGCGGGTAGCGCAGGCCTGGTCATCATGGAACTGCTTGGGGGAGACCTTTGTCCAGCAATGGATGTTTTTCTGCTGATATGATGATGATGATGATGATGATGAGACGTGGTGCTAAGAAGGAAAAATCTTTGAAAATATCACTTTTTACCACCACCTTAAGCGTACTTTTTGTTATTTTTATTGTTTTTTTTAGAAAATCCGCAATAGTAACACAAACCCTGTCCGGTAAAAAAATTAACTGGCTACCTATTACGGTTCAAAGACACAGCCCTTAAAAGTGTGGACAGACAGACGGACGGACGGTGTAGGCTTAATAATAGAGTCTCGCCGGCACCCTTTCGTTAATAAACTAGTTACGTATGTATGTTCTTAAATAACAAACAAATCAATGTTATATGTATTGTGCTCCCTTTGTTTTTTATCATTTTCGTCAAAAACAAACTTTTTTTTTCACAATTGGTAAGCTCTTGGCATCATCTCACCTGATGGTAAGTGACGATGATGCCCAAGATGGAAGCGGGCTTACCAAGATTCCCCAACGCAATGGAGAACTGAGAACTGGTTATCTTATCTTCAAGCCGTAACACATCAATGTTGTTAACACTGATGTTTGGCGGCAAGACTTAGATAAGATGGTGGCTAGCCAGGCGGGCTTATAAAATGCCCTACCTATAAATGTAAAAAAAAAACAAATGAAGTAAGTAAAAAAAAAACAAATTAAGTAAGTAACACACGCACAGTCCAGTAAAGGTCCCAACTTAAAGCGAGTGAACCGTTAAAACGTGTGTTTTCACAGCTCATTGTTTGCTCTGGTAGAAACAGTAAAAACATAAAAAACAGTCGTTCGACCGTTACACATCCATTTACCATTTTATTTCTGCACCCTCCCGGATTTTTGTAAAACCTTTTTCTAATTTAAATAAAATATACGGCCACATTGGCCGTCCGGATTTGTACCCGGCACCTCGGGTTAGGAGGACCGAGGCGTTATCGGTTGAGACACCGACGCCAATCAAAGGTGCCGGGTTCAAATCCAGACGGCTAATGCACCAATGAGTTTTTCGAAACTTACGTACATATACTCACCGATGGCTTTAACGATGAAGGAAAACATCGTGAGGAAACCTGCACACACCTGCGAAGAAACACGAACGTTGTGTGTGAAGTCGATCAACCCGCACTGGGTCCGCGTGGTCGACTAAGGCCCGATCGCCCTAATTCAGGGTAGGCTCGAGCCCCTCGGTGGGGACGTGTAGGAGCCGATATGATGTACAGCCACGCTGTAAATACTTTCTTGCTTCCTCTGGCGTTCATGAATCAGCTTAAGGGGGTTCTGACCTAATAGCAAGTTTAAAAACCGCCTCCGTGGCGTAATGTTTAGTCCATACACTTCACACAAGGAGGTCGCGGGTTCGATTCCCGGTGGGGTCAACTTGTAAGACTTGGTTTGGTTGGTGATTGGGTATTTACAAATCCCGCCTGGCTAGCTACCACCATCTTATCTAAGTCTTACCGCCAAACATCAGTGTTAACAACATTGATGTGTTCCGTCTTGAAGATAAGATAACCAGTTCTAAATATTATAAGTAATTGTTTTACTATATTAGCGACATTCAAAAATCTAGGCAAGAGATATGAACATAATATTTCCGTAACCCAAATTATCAGAAGTTTAAGAGCTAGGGCCTGGACACACACACACGCACGCACACACACACACACACACACACACGCACGCACACACGCACGCACACACACACACACACACACACGCACACACACACACACACGCCCACACGCACGCACACACACACACACACACTCACACACACACACACACACACACACACACAAACGCACACACGCACGCACACCATTTTCCATTACAGTACCTTCTTTTACACCTTCGTTGCTCGAAAGTTAAAATGCTTTTCGACTAAAATGGTTTTGTATGGATTCCAAAAAAGTTCAAATCCTCTTTTTTGTAATTTAAAAAGTTTATTTTTAACTTGCAATGTATGTATATTTGTATTTTTGAGTGCGTTTGACTATATCTTACCTGATGGTAAGTGACGATGTAGTCGAGGATGGTATACGCAAACTCAAATAATGCCTATTCACTCTCGCCTTGAAGATCCCCAAATTGTAGGAGTCGGTAAACACAGAATATTTTGTTTAGTTCAATTCTTGCGATCGATTTAAGAGCGACTTCCAACCAGGGGTCCGCTTGAGCTGAAATTTGGAATGAAGTCGTATTCCCGGTGACAATAGATCCTTATGATGTTTTGAAGTTGATCTGATTATGAACTTTAGGGGTAATCAAGGTCCCAGAATCTTCGTTTATTTTTCAAACCAAACAACTGATCTTTACTGTGCTCGCCTCTTTTGAATGTGGAACCGTGTACTTTTTTATATTCATTTGAGCACTTGGCTTTTTGAGCATAAAACTCTTTTCAAATAAAATCTTGTACATAAAAGCTTTAAAGAATTTGGAAAGTTATCAATATCCTTAATATTTTGTACGTACTCAATAAAAACAAGTACATACGACACGTATAACAGTAAGCTATATATAATAGCTAGGTATATCATCATATCAGTCGAAGGACGTCCACTGCTGGACATAGGCCTCCCCCAAGGATCTCTACGACGACCGGTTCTGCGCTGCCCGCATCCAGCGGCTTCCCGCGACCTTCACCAGGTCATCGGTCCACCGAGTGGGAGGCCTGCCTACGCTACGTTTTCCGGTGCGTGGTCGCCACTCGAGAACTTTAATGCCCCAACGGCCATCTGTTCTACGAGAGCTATGTCGGTTACTTTGGTTCTCCTACGGATCTCCTCGTTTTTGATTCGATCACGCAGAGAAACTCCGAGCATAGCACTCTCCATTGCCCTTTGGGTGACCTTGAGCCTTCTTATGAGGCCCATAGTAAGCGACCATGTCTCAGTTCCGTATGTCATCACTGGCAACACACACTGGTCGAAGACCTTGGTCTTAAGACACTGCGGTATCTGGGACGTAAAGATATTGCGAAGCTTCCCGAACGCTGCCAGCTAGGAATATATTTAGCGTTTATTACAACTTTATTCAATTTATTTTTTTGCATATTTTTTTCATATGTTTAACGTAAACATACTTAGCGAAAAAGTTGTTATTCAACAAAAAGGAACTAATACCCTCTGTTTCTTTGTACCTAGGTCTCTCAATATTCCCTACACTGAGCCCCACACTTACGAAGTAAATAGTCTTTATTTTTTGTCCACACAAAAAGCGATCAGTTTAAAAAAATAAACGTAGTTTTCTTTTGAGCTAGGTATTAGAAACAGTCATCTATATGCCTTCCAGACAAAGAGAACCTTATGTGGTATGTTAGTACTAATATACATATACTTTGCCAATGGTATTACAAGTAAGTAAACATACTGAAAATCCTCCTTTACGTATAGATAGGTACTGAAAATCGAGGTCGTAAAGTAATAATATATCGATACTCTAAGCCTTTAAGGCCTTAAGATGGATCAAATGACAATTCATTCATATCAGCTCATATACGTCCCCACCGAGGGGCTCGAGCCTACCCTGAATTAGGGCGATCGGGCTTTAGTCGACCACGCAGGCCCAGTGCGGGTTGGTCGACTTCACACACAACCTGCGAGTTTCTTCGCAGGCGTGTGCAGGTTTCCTCACGATGTTTTCCTTCACCGTAAGAGCGTTGGATAAACGTACTACTCGGTCACATTATCTCTGGACCTCGCTGGAATGTGAAGCCCCTCCCCGTTCCCCTTTCACCTCCCTGCGCTCTGCAGTACGGTTAGCACTTTCGTTGCCGATAAGTGTCGTGACGTCATCGACGCCAGGTCCATAGATAATGTGACCGGGTTGTACATATGAAATCTAAATTCGAAATCACATTGGTACGTGGCAGGTTCGAACCACGAACTCCCGGACAGGAGGCGGCGGCCCTAGCCATTACGCCACCGACGCTCTTAAACGCTCAAATGACAATATTCAATTCAAATTATTGAAAGACTGTGTAAAGCTGTCACCACGGAAAAATATATTTCGGATCATCAGAAGGGTTTTGGCCGTATCTAAGAAATAAACTCGTCTTCGAGAAGTTTTGGAGTGTACAATCAATATTCACACACGTTTGCAAAACGAGGCTTCACGATGATTCGGATGAAGACCGATTATTTTATAGACTGCGATGAGTTTGGCATGGGGCTGGCTTCCCAAGTTGACAGTTCAGCTGCTCGATCAAAAGTGCTCTTAAAAATAATTGGCGCCGCTGTCGTAGCCTCTGTAGGTTGGCTGCATTGTCATTTAATGGTTAAATAATGACAACGATTCTGATTGGCTAACAAACAATTACCAACACTACCAATTTCCGGGTTCCGGTCTCTCACCGACCACGCCTTGGCCAAAGATGACTTTTATTACTAACCTAGCTAACCGCTTGACGTTTCAAGTTATAACACACGGTGCTTCGACGCATGCATAGGTGGCGCCACGTCCTTGCGCTCCGACATATACATTAAACTTAAAGTAATAAAATGTAGATTTAATTGAAAACAAATTTTACAAATATTAACATTTTTTATGTAAAAAAAATACTGTAGACCCTTTTTTTGGTATTAATTGCAAAATTTCTCGAAAATAAAAAGTTAATATTGAATGAAACCAACACACAAAAATCGGTGACTTTATGACCTTTTATTTTAACTGAACACATTTTTTTTAAAACTTGTTTGAAAGTGATGAAAAGTAATAAAACATGTAAAAATCAAGAATTGGGCGTTCGGTTTCAACGTAACAGCCGCGTTGAATATCGCATTGATTTGAACTTTGAATGAATAGAATTACTTTCGATATTATTGAAACACGTCTCAACCTGGAAATAATAATAGCACAAGTACAGATGGATTACTCGCAATGACGCTTTAAATAAAAAGCAACTCTCGCTACGCGGTAATAAAGGACAGTCTAGTTCGCAACTGCGCTTAGTGCCTCCAGTTTTACTTCAACATACCTATACGTATACCTATAACAATCTTGCTTTTACGCAAGAATGAACCGAATCATTGCGCGTGAGAGATTCTTTTGCGCTGGCCGGTCTAGTGTTGTTGCAACTGATCAATCGCTCGTGCAATCGCATAAACAAAGATTGTGTTTTTCACTAGTTTTAAGGATTTGTACAATGTTTTCTGATATTTTTACTTAATTGTCTTGCTGCACGCTTTAGTTCGCTGTAAGTGTATCAAGTAATTTATCAATAAAATAAATTTAAAAAAGTACCTGCCATAAAAATTTCGTTATTGCCTTATCAAATTGACATAATATTAGTAATGGATTCTTGACGTGTGTTTATTTCTGGTATGTGTTGATTAACTGACGAAAAGAAATGGTTTGTTTTAATTTCTTTTATTTTATTCTAACTAATTTGATATAAGGTTATTTTAATATTTAAATTATAAAAATTTTAACGCAGTGTATGTTGCTTAGAAATAAATGAACTTTTGAACTTGAATTACTAAAAATAGTAAAAAAAAATTAATTGTGTATAAATTTTTTGGAAAATTTTAGAATTTTTTAGGCATTCGTTTTCAGCATTTTTTTCACATCCCTATCGTGCTTACATATTAATGAAGTCGACTGTACCTTCCTGCTTATCCATGCCATCGTGCTCTGCGTTCTTATTTTTAAATTGAATTATTAAATGTCAGTCAAAAACCTAATTTCCGTTAATACTCAACATGAAAAATTTAATAACGTCACGCAAAAACCTCCCACTAATTGATACATTATGATGATGTTTCGTTATGTGCTGTTTCGTAGAATTTACTTTTAAAAAAACGCTAAACACGTTAAAAAACCGACTTCCATCGCAACAACTTGGTACATTTTTGCATTATTATTTTTGGTTTTTGTTAATTTTCTAATAAAGTACTACACCGATTTAGATAAAATTTATATGGGACCATAGGGGAAGCACTAGCTTTCAAATAAAATAAGAATTATAAAAATCAGTTCACCCAGTCAAAAGTTCTGAGGTAACACA
Organism: Coleophora flavipennella; assembly: GCA_947284805.1. NCBI lineage: Eukaryota > Metazoa > Arthropoda > Insecta > Lepidoptera > Coleophoridae > Coleophora > Coleophora flavipennella. The sequence continues at coordinate 8,981,392 of OX369297.1, forward strand.
CATAAAAAAAAAAACATACAGTCGAATTGAGAACCTCCTCCTTTTTGGAAGTCGGTTGAAAAGTGCTAGCCTTTGCTCTTTTTAAGCCCCAACCAAAAAATATAGTTAAGAGTTTGAAGTTTGGTTGTCTGGAAGAGATCGATTTTTAGCCATAAGACCGCCTATATGTACATATTCCTCAATCATTGTATGCTTTTTTCCTCTTATATTGTGCAATAAAGTGTTTTCAATCAATCAATCAATAAAATTTTCGTCTGCCTGTAAAACTCCTACTTATCGTTAAAGTCCCATTGCGTCCCCACAGGTGGAGTACGGGGTAGTCCCTACTCTTTGGCACGGGTCTATTCCAAAACTAGGGAGGATTTGGTCATATTCCACACATAGGGGCCAAATTCTGGTTGGTGAAGGTGGTCAGTAGTTTTTCAAGCCGGCTATAAGCTTTATTCGACACGGCTTAACGACTTACACTAGATGGTGATAGCAACCGGCACCAGCTTAACGTGCCTTATGAAGCACGAAAACGGTCTAGAAAAATGGCACTAACAGTCAAACCCATCCAGATAATGACCATGCTTCAGGTTAGTTAACCTGCGTGATCAATCCAACCCCGCAAATCACACTGATTTATTTATTTATTTATTCAGTTGCTTTCATGTACATGCATAAAGTTCTTATATCTAAGGGGAGTAGGGTACATGAGCCCTGTTAGGGCATTGCAAGATAAAAAGAGGAACAGTCCGAAAGATATTACTATTATTTTAAGTATTAAACATTTGAAAAACAATAAAATTAAATGAAAAGAACAGCAAAGCAAATTAAGTAGTTACTTTTTTTATATTGTGATGCAATAAAGAATATTGTATTGTATTGTATTGTATTGTATTAATATGGTTCTCACAAAGAACTAATCTTATAAATTAGGGATGACGAATGCTAGTCATCTGATTTACATTTTATCATCTTTCAAAAACGAAATTTTGTTCTAAAAATGTTTGAAATATCTTGGCGTGACGTCATAGTTTTGCAGCATCATATAAGTACTCATTTTGTGATTTTGGTGAATTAAAAATCGAAGACTTGATGGAAAACAAAACGAGTAAGGTTTTCCGAAGTTTCAGTAGTGATAAAAAGTTTTTAATTTATTTCTGATGCTGTCGTCATCCCTATTTAAACCCGACTGAATTAAAACGTAACTTAAATGTCTATGTCAATCGTTTAATAAATCATGTCACTCGCAGGATCCAGACAAATCTAACGACACCTCGCACTTCAAAATCCATCAAGCGGTTTAGGCTACAGATAAATAAACATACATACATACACTCGAAAACATAACCCTCTCTCGGGCGCAGTCGGGTAATAGATAAATATTCAGGGACAAATCACTGACGAACATCTAGCCTCAAACTTGGTTGATCTGTGCTATGGAACCAGATAATAATATACTAAATAAATTATATACTTAAATTTGTTCAAACATCTATCTATCTATCTATCTATATTTATATGTTTAAAGAAAGTCGTGTTAGTTACACCATTTATAACTCAAGAACGGCTGGATCTATTTCGCAAATTATTTTTTTTGTTAAGTTCGTTACTATCAGGAGAAGGTTTTAGGGTGACCGATTACGATGAATCTTTGGAAAATTGTTGGAACTGCAAACTCGAAAAGGTTTGTAACAAAAAAACCCTACGAGCCGCTTGCCCGGAAAATTTAAAAATTCAGAACAAATCTAAGTGATTTTCTCCAATGGGACTTTTTGCGATACTCACTCACGTTCATATTCACGCGAGTACCTATATACTCGTAGATACACGCTAGCTGTTTGCAAACACGAACACTCGCTACCGGGTGGTAGATACCACTGAGTTTGATTGGCAATGAATTGGTATTGTTACAAGCTTTTATTGAAGTAAAAACTTCTTCAGGCGCGTTGGGAATTTTTGAGATAGGAAAAAACCATTGAACTCGCGTCACGTTACCGCCACTGTTACCGCCACCTTACTAGGAACACTTGCAGGGTCAAAACTTATAAAACTTTCAAAAGTATTCGCTTCTGTCCGCACTCCCGGAGTGGCTTTTATTTAGTTTCACCTGTCCCGATGTTTGTAATGAAATTTTTCAAGTTAAATTTGACCCATTTTCTATCGCGTATATCGCGTGACAATGCAATATTAAAAGTTTGTAAGTACCTACCTAAAAGTTTTTTGGTTTTAGATTTTTTTTAACATTACTTACTGTCCACGAGCCATACTGCAAACTGCAAACGCCAGTTCATTTATTCCAAATGAGAGTTAGTTTATTCTCAGAAAGTAACAAAATTAGTATAAGAAACATTTGTATGTTCCATCATTTGAAAAGCTATAGTAAATATGCGTTAAAATTAACTTTATTCGACCGTTGCCGTCAAGCGTCGCATGCGAACTGACTGCCCCGCGGCAGTCACTTGGTTTGGTTAGAATATATTAACGTCTCTGGGTACAAGCCCTTTTTTCATCTTCATTTCTTTTTTGATTTGAAATGCTAGTGCCAGGTCATTACAAATCTTCTCTGGAATTCAGCAGCCTCATTCTGAGGTGAAACACCCGGTCACAGTAGTCTATAAAACTGCACCCACCCCGGTGCAAGTCGGAACTTCGCGTCCTTTCTTTATTTTATTTCCTTGTTCTCCATATTGCTCACGTGCACCAGACGATTTTCTTCAAAATGCACCACTTTTTGAAACAAAACTGTAGCAGAAAACAATGCAAAAACAATAAAATAAAACTACGAATGCGTTTATCACAAATCCCACCAAATGAATACTCTAAGAGGAGAACGTACAAAAAAAGCAAAAAAGCGTATGCCCATACAAAAAATGGAGCAAAAATGTCGTACGATCATACAAAACATTAAAAATTATTAAATTTTAAATCGCATTCCAATACGTATCTAAAAAAAAATAATCGTACGAAAAGTCATATAATCGTAGGAATACGATTTAAAGAGTACACTGGCAACACTGCTCTGCCCACAGCATGCGAGTGTATTATTCGTTTAGAAAGTACCTAGAAACCTGAGTTGCCAGGGGGTTTAGAACAATGTGGTAATTTTTTTACCCAGTAGCAAGCAACACCCAGACTCAGTGCAAATAATGAAAGGGTTAAATGTTGGTATTTCATGATCATTTTACCCTCAATATCTTGTAGGTAATACCCTGGTCCGTGTAACTCATTCTGTCGCCGCCCATACAGTGACGATAGGTGGTGAAACTCCAGTTAATCTATGAATAAATTATCCTTTATCGCACATCCTCGGAAGCCTTGATTGAACCTCTTACATTAGGCTGATTTAGGAAGACGTGTATAACCCTTTGATAAACAAATGGGTTAGGGCTGATGAGGGTTCACTGGTTTAGTGAAGCTCGCTCTATGCGGATGATCTTACTTTGTTTTAATTAATAGATACCTTCATGTCTTAGTCTCACGTTGACATATGATCATCATATCAGCCGAAAATCGTCCACTGCTGGACAAAGGCCTCCCCTTAGGATTTCCACGACGACCGGTCATGCGCTGCCCGCATCAAGTGGCTTCCCGCGACCTTCACCAGTTCGTCGGTCCACCGCGTGGGAGGCCTGCCTACGCTTCGTTTTTCGGTGCGAGATCGCCACTCGAGAACTTTACTGTCCAACTGCCATCTATGCTACGAGCTATGTGCCCTGCCCACTGCCACTTCAGTTTAGCGATTCTGTGAGCTATGTAGGTTACTTTGGTTCTCCTCATTTCTGATTCTATCGCGGAGGGAAATTTCGAGCATAGCTCGCTCCATATAAAAAATGTACATAATAATAGGCATAAAAAACATATTTAAAACATATAAATGACAACTGACACTTTGAGATTTTTTACCAGTATCAAAGTTCATTATTCTTTTAATTTTAAGTGCGTTTTCCTTTCGGGTAACAGCATTTTAAAAAATGTGATAGTTTTTAAATGATAAAAAAATACAATACAATATTCTTTACTATCAAAACATAAAAAAAAGAATTTAGCAATATAGAAGAAAGCCTATACAATAGGTGGCCTTATTGTTAGGTAGCAATTTCTTCCAGGCAACCTTTGGGTAGGGAAACAGCGATAGAATAAGTTAAGGGGCGGTGCAATAATTAAAAACAGAAAAGTTTGCAAATAAACAGTTACACAGGGTGTTTGGGAGATAGTGCAGAAAACTGAAAGGGGAGCCAGAGGCGGTCGTTTGGACACAGATTATTAAATAGTTACTTGTTTGGAATAGATTTGACTTAATACACTTGTAGCCTAAGTCTCGCAGTTTTCGAGATAATCACTTTTAAATTTTCAGATTTTGTATAAAAACACATTTTTTTTAATTCTCAATTGGTAAGCCCTTGACAACATCTCACCTGGTGGTAAGTGACGATTTTGGCGAAGATGGAAGCGGCCTTACCAAGATTCCCTAACGCAATGGGGAACTGGCTATCTTATCTTCATGCCGGAACACACCAATGATATCAACATTGAACTACGGAGGCGGTTAAAAGTGGTCATATTATCATATTATCTAGCGTTAAAGTTTAATCTACAGTTTTAGTTTTCAGTTTGCGAGTATACATTTTTCAACTCTCAACCTGTTCGATAATACTGTAGCACTATAGATAAGACAAGACGTCGGCACAGTCTATGGTGTCGGTGTCGTAACGGTTAGGGCCGCTACCTCCTGGCCGGTAGGTCGTGGTTCGAATTCTGTCTCGTACCAATGTGTTTTCGAATTTTGATTTCATGTGTACGTTTATCCGACGCTCTTACGGTGAAGGAAAACATCGTGAGGAAACCAGCACTGCACACGCCTGCGAAGAAACTCGAAGGTTGAGTGTGAAGTAGACCAACTTGCACTAGGGCCGCGTGGACGCCTAATTCCCAATCGCACTAATCCAGGGTAGGCCCGAGCCCCTCGATGGGGATGTACATTAGCTGATATGAAGTATAGATAAATGCATAGTTGCGGCAAAATAAATTACTAAAATTTCGGAATCAGAATCAGCAAAATTGACGAATTGTAATCATTTAGCGCCGATTAGGCCAAGACTTCCAACAATAGTAACCAATCTTAACCATTCCTTGGAAACATAGTAAACAAGTTTAAGTACGTATTTCCGTCGTAGCGTCTACATCCGTTATTGCCTCACCCGCCATCAATCGACGCACAAATCTGTTTACCAAGCCGTGTTGTAGCAGAACCTATTCCTGGATAATGTTGTCCTCCAGTCGGTTCTCGAGAACAAACTAGACGAACGGGCACGGTAATATTGCTATTGATTTGGGCTGATGTTAGACTTTGCTGTCTCTTTTTTTTTTATTTGAGTGCGTTTGACTACATCTAACCTGATGGTAAGTGACGATGTAGTCGAGGATGATACACGCAAACTCAAATAATGCCTATTCACTCTCGCCTTAATGATCCCTAAATTGTAGGAGTCGGGAAACACAGACGCAGGCAAGGAGTTCCACTCCATCGCTGTCCGCATAATAAATGAGGAAGCGTAACGCTTCGTGCGTATAAGTTGAATATCAACAACAAAGGGGTGCAACCTCCCCCTGCGTCTCGTTGACTGAAGGTGGAATGGAGCTGGGGGAATGAGGTCGTGAAGTTCTTGAGCCCACTCTCCGAAATGAATTCGATAGAAAACCGAAAGACAGGCGACTTTGCGGCGATGCTCAAGGCTGTGAAGCTTGTTTTATACTTATTTCTTGCGTTATACTCGTGACCGGGTGCTGTCCGTGGGAACTGGCCTACTCTTAAATTTAAATACAGTTAAATGCATTCTATGATTTTTATGTATTACTGTTCTTGGCATATTGTTTTCATGTTCTAATGACATAATGTGGTATAAATCAAGGATTTAATTGTGACGTCATTAACTAATTATTGCTTATTTTTTAATTCTTCACAAATGACATTGTTATTATTATTTAGTGACTATCAGAAAGAGTATAATTTGCACCTATTTTAAATAAATATATTTAATCTTGAATCTTTGCGCCAAACGTGACATAGCCGTCTTCAGCGTTGGTCATCGAGGTTGTCAAAACCTTTCAGAGCACAGATATTTGTTGCCAAGGTCCAACTTGGTATAGATTCCATGGCTTGCTCTATAAGGTGCTATATTAATATTAACAACCCTTAAACTGTTGGGGTTGCCAAGCTTCTGCAGCGCCTCAGGGATGTTCGCGTTGGAACGAGTGGATGGCTTGCCAGCTTTGATGCGCAAGCGAATCGCCTCCCTGTGGCGGCGGCGCGCGGTGGGCGCGCGATAGCCCCAACAGCCTTCTCTGGCCACTGTAGCGGGAAGGTCGATGGACCTTTAGGAACGGTGCGTTCCTACTCGACGAGAGCAAAGGGAGATATCTCCGCCAGGCGAGGTGGTATGTCTGGGGTCCGGTCGTGGACCAATCGTTGATGATTGGTATCTGTATATATACTCAGCGCTGAAGAAATTCTAATAGCGCGTTCTAGATGTTGTATTTCTTTTGTTCTCTCGTCGCTTGTGTTAAGGTTCAGTGGCGGGTTACTGCAGTTGCCGCCACAGACCGTTTGTTGCTCACTGGACCAGGAAGCATGTGACGCCCTCAAATCAGGCTGCAAAATAATGGTGGTTTTATAATATCTACAAATTTTTACAAAATACATTTTAATATCGCCAATTTATTATTAAATGAATTAATTTATTTGGTGAAAATTAAAAAAAAATATTTTGCAATGATATCTATTTTTATTTTTTATCATACCTCCAATTTTTATTTTGTATTGACATTTTAATTTTACATTTTTGGCATCTTATTCATTTTACAGTTATCAAAACATCTGCGACTCTGACGAAATCATCGAATACGGACACAAAAGGAAAATCATTATGCGATTTTGGGTGAAACCCCACAAATTTCCAAAAAAAAAAAATACCGCTCCGTTAAAAGTTGGCCGACCAGCTGATTGATTTGTTTGAGAATTTCAGGTTAAAACTGAACAATATAACTATGAATGAAGACAAATTTGTATCTAATAAATTGTGTATGAATAATTCAACATCAATTCGTCGTTTGTGAAAATCCGAAGGGATTTCCACCAGTGCCGTACGCAACGAAGCCTTAAATCCACTAGTATTGTGTTCCCTCACAATACGACCTGAGGGTGGAGCTTCAGAGGTCTGTGATTTAAGTAAAACTTTATATTTAATATGTTTTGCCTTATTCTTCAGCGAGATATTTGCTAAAGGGATTGGAAACATTTTTGCATGGGGACTGGCGAAAAGACTAGCTATCTATATGTTTTATCTTTTTACCCGACTGCCTGAGACTACCTATCTAATGTTTTATCTTTTTACCCGACTGCCTGAGACTACCTATCTATATGTTTTATCTTTTTACACGACTGCCTGAGACTACCTATCTATATGTTTTATCTTTTTACCCGACTGTCTGAGACTACCTATCTATATGTTTTATCTTTTTACCCGACTGCCTGAGACTACCTATCTATATGTTTTATCTTTTTACCCGACTGCCTAAAAAGGAAAGTTATGTTTTAGAGTGTATATGTATGTAGATTTCTATGTTCCCTGCTACAGTCTGAACTTCTTGAAGGATTTAAACGTATGAGGTATCGTTTGATTCCTCTTGATCCCGTGAGTGACCTAGGATACATTTTCTCCAGACTGACCAAAAGGAGGGGTAAGCTTTTACGCAGTCGGGTTTTTAATTTTTTAAAGAATTTCTAAAGATTTTCTATTAAAAAATAATATATTAATATTGTAACAAGGCCGTGTCTATACATCAAATATTTTTTTGAAAATAAAAACCGTGGGAGACATGTCTATAAATAATGTCTATAATATAACAAAATGGAATTGTTGTCTTTCTGTATATCTCTCTGTTCACGCATCATGCAAAAACGGATGAACTGTTTTGAGAAAAATTTTGCACTATTATATGTACCTCATATTATAGAGTAACATCTATGAAACTTTTGATCCTGGTAATTAAAGGGTTAGGAGCAATACAAAATACTGAATTTATATAATGCTTCATCCCGAATTTGGTATGATGATAATATCCTATAACATGAGTATAAATCCCATTGTTATATACCGGATGGTTGAAACGTTCCAAAGGAAAGCAAGTAAACTTTAACAGTATTTTTTAAAGAGTAAACTGTAACGGTATTTTTTAAAGAGTAAACTATAGCGGTATTCTTAAAGAGTAAACTGTAATGGTATTTGTTAAAGAATAAATTGTAGCGGTATTTTAAAAGAGTGTACTGTAACGGTATTTTTAAAGAGTAAACTGTAACGGTATTTTTTAAAGAGTAAACTACAGCGGTATTTTTAAAGAGTAAACTGTAATGGTATTTGTTAAAGAATAAATTGTACGGTATTTTTAAAGAGTGCACTGTAACGGTATTTTTAAAGAGTAAACTGTAACGGTATTTTTTAAAGAGTAAACTGTAATGGTATTTGTTAAAGAATAAATTGTAGCGGTATTTTTAAAGAGTGCACTGTAACGGTATTTTTAAAGAGTAAACTGTAACGGTATTTTTTAAAGAGTAAACTACAGCGGTATTTTAAAAGAGTATACTGTAATGGTATTTGTTAAAGAAAAAATTATAGCGGTATTTTTAAAGAGTGCACTATAACGGTATTTTTAAAGAGTAAACTGTAACGGTATTTTTTAAAGAGTAAACTGTAATGGTATTTGTTAAAGAATAAATTGTAGCGGTATTTTAAAAGAGTGCACTGTTACGGTATTTTTAAAGAGTAAACTGTAACGGTATTTTTTAAAGAGTAAACTACAGCGGTATTTTTAAAGAGTAAACTGTAATGGTATTTGTTAAAGAATAAATTGTAGCGGTATTTTTAAAGAGTGCACTGTAACGGTATTTTTAAAGAGTAAACTGTAACGGTATTTTTAAAGAGTAAACTGTAATGGTATTTGTTAAAGAATAAATTGTAGCGGTATTTTTAAAGAGTGCACTGTAACGGTATTTTTAAAGAGTAAACTGTAACGGTATTTTTTAAAGAGTACACTGTAACGGTATTTTTAAAGAGTGCACTGTAACGGTATTTTTAAAGAGTAAACTGTAACGGTATTTTTTAAAGAGTTAACTACAGCGGTATTTTAAAAGAGTATACTGTAATGGTATTTGTTAAAGAATAAATTGTAGCGGTATTTTTAAAGAGTGCACTGTAACGGTATTTTTAAAGAGTAAACTGTAACTGTATTTTTTAAAGAGTAAACTGTAGTGGTATTTTTAAAGAGTACACTGTAACGGTATTTTTTAAAGAGTAAACTGTAACGTATTTTTTAAAGAGTACACTGTAACGGTATTTTTTAAAGAGTAAACTGTAACGGTATTTTTTAAAGAGTAAACTGTAACAAATCCGGACGGCCAATGTACCAATGGGTTTTTGCAACTTACGTACATATACTCACCGATTGCTTTAACGGTAAAGAAAAATAATTCAGGGTAGGCTTGAGCCCCTCGGTAGGGACATATATGAGCTGATATGATGAAACTGTAACGGAATCTTTAGAATATCCAATATGTACTCCATTTCCCGGGATACCTTACCATTTACCGGTATCAGAAATAGGGTGAACTCAACCTTCATGCAAATATGCTAGCACCAGCTAAACTTAGAGCATAAAAACGATATCCACGCGGGCGAATCTGTGGGCAAAAGTAAAGGCTGGCTGTATAGTATTTACATATATTATACAGCCAAGTCGGACTCGCACTCTGAGTGTTCCTTACAACCACACCTCCCCACACAACCCGATTGTTTGCTAACGTCTATTTCCTCAGATGTCTAGTCGGTTTAACAGGTTCATTTATCCCTACAACTATGACATGTCTAGTCGGTTTAACAGGTCCATTTATCCCTAAAACTATGACTTGTCTAGTTGGTTTAATATGTCCATTTCTCCCTACAACTATGGCATGTCTAGTCGGTTTAATAGGTCCATTTCTCCCTACAACTATGACATGTCTAGTCGTTTTCATAAGTCCATTTCTCCCTACAACTATGACATGTCTAGTCGGTTTAATAGGTCCATTTCTCCCTACAACTATGACATGTCTAGTCGGTTTAATAGGTCCATTTCTCCCTACAACTATTACATGTCTAGTCGTTTTCATAAGTCCATTTCTCCCTACAACTATGACATGTCTAGTCGGTTTAATAGGTCTTTTTCACCCTACAACTAGGACATTGTCTAGACGGTTTAATAGGTCTATTTCTCCCTACAACTAGGACATGTCTAGTCGGTTTAATAGGTCAATTTCTCCCTACAGCTGTGACATGTCTAGTCGGTTTAATAAGTCCATTTCTCCCAACAACTATGACAATTTACCTATTCACATTACAAACAAAAGACTTCCACGCGTGCGACAGAAACATGCTTTTTTCAGTTCGGACTCTATAGCGTGAGTACAATTCACACTTGGCCATTTTTTGTTTTTTATTATTTTACTTCACGATTACGGATTACGACTTACGGAACTGAGACATGGTCGCTTACTATACGAAGATAGTAATAATATATACAATATATATAATATAGATAAGTCAGATAGGCCTCATAAGAAGGCTCAAGGTCACCCAAAGGGCAATGGAGCGTGCTATGCTCGGAGTTTCTCTGCGTGATCGAATCAGAAACGAGGAGATCCGCAGGAGAACTAAAGTAACCGACATAGCTCACAGAATCGCTAAACGGAAGTGGCAGTGGGCAGGGCACATAGCTCGTAGAACAGATGGCCGATGGGGCAGTAAAGTTCTCGAGTGGCGACCGCGCACCGGAAAACGTAGCGTAGGCAGGCCTCCCACGCGGTGGACCAATGACCTGGTGAAGGTCGCGGGAAGCCGATGGATGCGGGCAGCGCAGGACCGGTCGTCGTGGAAATCGTTGGGGGAGGCCTTTGTCCAGCAGTGGACGATTTGTGGCTGATTCACGATTAGCACTATAATCATACCCAGTTTTACGCTTATGTGTATTATTGTTTTTACGACAGAGCGTAATCAAAAATATGTCTAACATACCTGTGATAAACACGTTTTTTTGTATGGACCCTTTGTTTTTTTTATGCTTTTTTTTTATTATTTGTTCTTATAACGCCATTAGAAATTCACACTCTGCAAAACATTGAATTGTCTACCTATTTTTACTGTTCATGAAATACAGCCCGCTGACAGAGAAACCCACAGACTGACAATTAGGGCTTAGTAATAGCAAAGTATATTATATAATTATATTAGTACCAACATACAGTATGGACACTCCCTGCCGCTCTCTAGATTGCGACCTCACCCCCTCGTCACCAAGATTGTCTTGGTGTACTTCTAAAGACTTATAAAAAAACTTTTTTTTTTATGGATACCCCCCTTTTTTTCGCTTTTTATATTTTTTTGATAAACAGCGGCAATAGAAATACATATTCAGTGAAAATTCAAACTGTCTACCTATTACGGTTCATGAAATACAGCCTGGTGACAGACGGACAGACAGCGGAGGCTTAGTAATAGGGTCCCATTGGTTACCCTTTGCGTGTACGGAACCATTGTAACGGTAACGATCCACACTTAGTCACACTCACACCCCGGACACTGCATGCAACGGTCGTGAAATGACATTTCTAAAAACAAATGACGGAGCCAGAGATTTGTTACCATAGATGGGTTATGCACTAACAAACCACATTTGAAAATCGAATCCATTTACACACACATTATAATAGGTACCTACCGAATGCTACTATGAAAAGAGATGCCATATGGCATCTTTTTTTTGCTTCACTTTTAGGATGCACGTAACCTATCTACCTTCCCTTATACATAGCATATCCCTGGACGGAGCATACAAAATCACGGCGATATCCTATAGATTCGAGAACCAAACTATAACCAATCTGTATCAATCTGGGTGAGGAGGGGGTGTGGTCGGAATCTAGAGAGGGCAGGGAGCGTCCGTACTGTATGTTAAAGTGTATATACTTTGACTTTGTTTAATAGATTTCAAGTCCAATAGGTCGTAACATCGAATTGATAATAAGCAAAAACAAGTCACAACGTGGACAAATGTGGCCTAACCCTAGGGCTCCCCGTGACCTCGTCTCCCAAACACATCGTTATGTAGGTAGTATATTCAATTTCGTGGAAGGCGTAGTCCTATGATTGAGCGGAAATATCTAATGACACCTATTCACGTCTGAGATTGTTCGAGCAGGAAAAATGTTCAGCTCCAGCTTTCCAAGAAAATAGTTAATTTTGATAAACAGGCGGAAGGTAGTGTAGGATTTTTAAAGTGAAACTTTTATTACATCGTCTCAATTTTTTTCGTCTGTGTGTCGCGTGACGGTCGGTATGATCGTTTCGTCCTCTGCACCGTAGCTCCAAGACGAGAGCTCAGCCATGATCGTTTCGTGCCCTGTAAATGTCTATAATGTGAAAAAAAAACCACTTTTACCATGGTTTCATAAAACCACACATTTTTTAGGGTTCTACGACGGGTGAGCAACGGGACCCTATTGCTACAACCCGGACACTGCATACAACGGTCGTGAAATGACATTTCCTAAAACAAATGATGGAGCAAACAAAATCACGGCTAAATCCTATACGTTCGAGAACGAAACTATAACCAATCAGTATCAATCTGGGTGATGAGGGCGGTGAGGTCGGAATCTAGAGAGCGGCAGGGAGTATCCATGCTATATGTTAGTACTTAAATATTATATAAGGTCTAAAAGAATTAGCTGAAACTATTTTAACTGGTGCTTCTACCCATGAAACTGAACAACTTTTCCCATGAAACCCATAGTCAAATCTCAAAAAAAAATTTGAACTTCCCATACTAAGTTGGCTGATGAGCTGATCGAGTTAGTATGGGAGAGTCAATTTTTTTTGTGATTTGACTATGAGTTCCATGGGGAAAGTTGTTCAGTTTCATTGGTAGAAGCACCAATTAAAATAGTTTCAGCTAATTTTGTTACACCTTATATACTAAGCCTCCGCTGTCTGTCCATCTGTCAACGGGCAGTATTTCTTGAACCGTTATAGATAGATAGTTTAAATTTTCACAAAATATGTATTTCTGTTGCCGCTATAAACAAAAATACTAAAAATTATAAAAAGTGAAAAAAATAAGGGACGGCTTCGTACAAAAATTGTTTTTTTTTAAGTTTTTAGAAGTATTTTTGATTAAGCTCTATCGTAAAAACAGTAATACCTACAATCATGAAACTTGGTGTGATTATAGTACTAACACTGAGGTAAATTAAAAAAGACTAAAAATCGAAGAATTGAAAGTCGCACTTCCACTAAGGAGACCGAACTGAATGATAAAAAAAAGCATATTATAGCACGCGTTGATGTCTTTTGTTTGTAATATGAATAGGTATCATTGTCATTATTACTATGTAGTTGTGGACAGTACGGAACCCTCGGAGTGCTAGTCTGACTCGCACTTGACCGAATTTTTTAGTCTAGCCAGCCCTGACTGACGTTGGAACGTCCACAGTAGTAATCGTTTTGTGAATTTGTGAAAAAATTGTGGTAAATGTGTAAACAAAATAAAAATTAGAAAAAAAGACACCGATATTTCAAGATTGGTCCTCATTTTCACGAATCATCCGTCGATATGAATTATTAATATTTCAATGAACATACATTCCGAGGACGTAACGAAGAATTAAGCGTATCCGCGTCCGTGGCGAAAATAACGAAGTAAGAGAATAAATCTGCATACATCAAGTTCAAAGGCGGCCTTATCGCTTCAAGCGCTTTCATGGCGTAATGGTTGGTCTATTTGCTTCACACTAGGAGTTTGCGGGTTTGATTACCGGCGGAGACTAACTTTATAAGACTTGGTTTGGTTGGTGACAGGATATTTTCTTAGCCCGCCTGGCAAGCTACCACCGGCTTAATATAAGTCTTGCCGCCAAACATCAATATTAACAGAATTTATATGTTCCAGCATGAAGACAATAGCCAGTTCCTCATTGCTTTGAAGAATCTTGGTAAGCCCACTTCTATTTTTAGCATCATCGTTACTTACTATTAACACGTTCATGGACGGAAACGCTATTGCGTCCCATTTTTCTCCCTTACTGTGACACGGATGCTGTACCGAACTTTTTAGTACTATATTTGACACAAATGCTGCTAACGCAGCCTTATTTCAATACTGAATATAAGAAGCTCACGTTTAGTGTCACATTTTACACTATTACAAGGGCGACTAGTGTCCTATATAAAGAGGATTTATGCACGCACATAAAAACGGCCTTCAGTGAGAGTGACACGGATGCTATGGAAGTCCTGTATGTTTAAAATCTTGTTCAATCCTGAGGGAAGTGGCCTGGAGAGCAGTTCTGTGATTTATACTGACTTAAAGATCATATGTGACTACAAATGCCAAAGCATTTCTAAATTTTTCATACAAATTATTTGTGTCAAACAGGTGCGACGTATTGTCCGCGAACGTGTTAACTATTAAGTGATAAATACAGAAAGAAAAGAAAGGAAACTAAGATAAAGGCTTAAATAAGACGGCGGTAGCTAGCCAGGCCGGCTTAGAATATACCACCAACCAAACCAAGCCTCAAAAATAACTTTGTCTAACAACTCCGTCAAGAGTCGAACCCGCGACCGCTTGGTGTAGCGAATAGACCAACCACTAAGCCACGGAGGTGGAAATTGATATTTCATTAACCAAAAAATGCATATCCAGCGTGAGTTATAACCTTGAGTTGTTTTTTTTATATAAACTTAAAACCATAACTCACCCCATAGAGAAAAGCATTCATTTTTCTTGATTTATCCAACAATTTTGCAATTTTTATTTTTATATTAGAATATCAAGAACATTAAAAAAATATATATATTACCATCGCGCGCGCGATGCGCTTACCATTGATTAGCATTTCATTTTTACCAGACTGTCCAAAAAGGAGTATATCATTTTTCGGGTGCATGTATCATGTATGTACGCTGCTTCGCCTAGGGTCAATTGTAAGACTCGGTTTGGTTGGTGCTAGGGCATTTTCTAAGCCCGCCTGGCTAGCTACCACCATCTTATCTAAGTCTTGCCGCCAAATATCAATGTTGATATCATTGGTGTGTTCCGGCATGAAGATAAGATAGCCAGTTCCCTATTGCGTTGGGGAATCTTGGTAAGGCCGCTTTCATCTTCGCCAACATCGTCACTTACCACCAGGTGAGATTTTGTCAAGGGCTTACCAATTGTGAATAAAAAAAAAATACTATAAAGCAGTAAAATTTGTTTGTTCGTTCGGGATAATCTCAGAAACTACTGAGCTGATTGAATTAAAATTTCCAATGAGTATTAACATTAATCAACACGAAACCTGTTAGGTGCTTCTCATATCAGCTCATATACGTCCCCAGCGAGGGGCTCGAGCCTACTCTGAAATAGGACGATCAGGCCTTAGTCGACCACGCGCGCCCAGTGCGGGTTGGTCGACTTCACGCACAACCTGCGAGTTTCTTCGCAGGCGTGTGCAGGTTTCCTCACGATGTTTTCCTTCACCGTAAGAGCGTCGGATAAACGTACATATGAAATCTAAATTCGAAATCACATTGGTACGTGGCAGGATTTAAACCACGGCCTCCCGGACAAGAGGTAGCGGCCGTAACCGTTACGCCACCGACGCATTCACTCAGTATTTAGTCGTTAGGTGCTTATTCTAGTGAAAAAACTAAATTATTAACTTTTGATCTAAAATGTTGCTTAAATTTCAAAAAAATATATTTATACAATGCTAGTAGCTAAACTGATTGATTTCTATGATAATGGATACTCTGAACCTTCGACCAAATATGATGGACCGGCCCTATCCATACATTAGTCTCATAAAAATGAGTCAAATAAAATTATACACAAACACACACTCACACCACTATATTCTACCGAGTCTCGTTCAAATATAAAGAATGACAGAAATAGAGAGACGTACTCGGAATGTAGTGTGAATGAGATAACGAATTTCACTCACTTCGACCTTCAACCGATTTGGGAAATTCGCTCATTCTGTAGGCATCAAAACCGCTGTACGCGTAACGTAGGCCGGTCCATAGCTGGTATATTGGTCGAAGCCCTTACACGTCAAAAACTGATTTTACTTACCACAAATAATTACAACTTTTGCTTAATTTTTGTAAATTTACAATATTATTATTTTTTTATCCTTCATTGATAAGCCCTTGGCATCATCTCACTAATGGTAAGTGACGATGATGCCGAAGATGGAAGCGGGCTTACCAAGATTACCTAACGTAATGGAGAACTGGCTATCTTATCTTCAAGCCGGAACACATCTATGTTGTTAACACTGATGTTTGGCGGCAAGACTTAGATAAGATGGTGGTAGCTAGACAGGCGGGCTATGAAAATGCCAAAAAAGTACTAAACCGATTTTGATGAAAAAATATGGGACTAACCTCAAGACATAACCTATTCAACAAAAATCAATCAAATCGGTTAGCGTTCTGTGAAGATATCGAGTCACAACAAAGTTGGTTAAATATTTATAAAAAAAAAATTGAGCATTCAACAAAGAGCAATGAGCCCTGGACAAATGATAAATCTCTGTTCCCTGAACATATAGAACTGTATACAGCACCCGTTTTGTTCTCAATTTCACATAAAAGAATACTTAATTTCTGTCAGTTAAACACCGAGTTGTGCTGACAAGGGGAACTTGAAAAATAACGAGTCAAAAGAGGGAACGAATGGACGGGGCGGAGGGTTTTGTGAGCTAATTACAGGCCGTGCACGATAAGTCTATACATATCCACACATTCGGCCAGCGTGTTGCCCCAACGCAACGCCCGAAAGAGACAGGAACACCGCCAAAACTACAAGTACCTACTACCACAGATCTACTACAAATAGATTTCTATATCGCGTGGTCACTACAATGCCTCTCGCTTTAACCGTTTTGAGCGTATGTGTTGCCACCTGTATATTATTTCCATTAAGCCAGGGTAAATTTCAATAATATCAGCGAGACCTAGCGCCTTAGTAGTAGATTGGATGAAATTTCGAAAAACATTTGTACAGCTTTATATTTCAATATACCTCTTCAAAATCGAGGGTCACATAGGAACCTACAAACATTTATTATTTTTATTAGGTAAAATTTAAATTTATTTGGCAACATTTAAAGATACATTGTTTGACTAACAAACTGTCAGATTTTGACAAATAGCCAGCAAAAAAGTGGTCATGCCGATAAGGACAACAAATAATATCAGTATCTTTTTCGCACTTGTGCCATATCGTAACTATCCTTCTTTTTCTAACAATTTCTTTACTAATCTATTTGTAGTAGATCTGTGCCTACTAAGTGATGCCAAGGCAAGACGATTATAGGTAAATCTGGAGGCCACACTGTAAATACCTAATTGAAGTAAAGACATATGGCCTTGAAGTTTCTCGTTACCGCTCCGTCTCTTTCTAATTAGGAGGCGTGAACAAGACGTGTATATAGGTTAAAGCTCTTTCTCACACCCGCTAATTGAAAAGAGACGGAGCGGTAACAAGACATTTCAAGACCAAATTTCTTTTCTTCAATTAGGTATTTAGAGTGTGATCTCCAGTTTTACCGATAAACTTATTGTGCCAAGGGCTTACCAATTGTGAATAAAAAAAATAAACACGGACTACTAGGGAAATACTAGTACTACTGAAATGAGGGATTTTCTAATAGCTAAATTTAAAAAACAAAATTGGTTCCAACATGTATCGATAGATGGAGCTGGCAAGAGATGGTTCTCGGTGCTCTATAATTTACTTGGTTGTAAGGCAGAGGTCGGCAAGTAATTTTAAGTGGGTTCTGGATATTGTTAAAAAGTTATCGAGGTCCAGAAAAAAAATACAGATTGGTTACAGTTTGGTTGTCGAACGTATAGGATTTCGCCGCCATTTTGTTTGTTTCGTCATTCGTTTTTTGAAATGTCATTTCTGGCCCGTTGTATGTATCCAGGGTGTGGTTAAACTGAGACTGTTTTTTTTTACTTTATTTTGTAGAAACCGTCCACGCGCGCCTCCACACAATCAGTACACGCTGGCGTGTAGAATTAATTGTAAATAATAAAACACTAACGAAATATACAAAAAGCGAAAGCAATAAATGATTATGATTCAGCCGAAATTGTAAGATATTTGTGAAAATAAAAACTGTGATATGAAAATGATATCTTGATAAATGATGGGTTATTGAATTTGGCATCTTGACAACTTTTAGCAAAATCACGCCCCCGGCCACATGCTTAGCATAATGATGTCCTATGCGCATATTTTGACACTTTGATCTTTTGTATTTTTTTTTTGGTTATGGGAAATGTGTTAAGTACTTTTTTTTGTTATAATCATCATATCAGCCGGTGGACGTCACTGCTGGACATAGGCCTCCCCACGACGACCGGTTCTGCGCTGCCCGCATCCAGCGGCTTCCCGCGACCTTCTCCAGGTCATCGGTCCATCGAGTGGGAGGCCTGCCTACACTACTTTTTCCGGTGCGTGTTTGTTATAATAAACAATAAAAAATAATATGAGCGGGTTCAGAATAAAGTCTTTTTTAAAGTCACTCATTTTTACTTTCATTGGCCAATTCGGGTTCTGAATGAGGAAATATTTAGTTAAAAACCTCGGTCTGAAAAAAAAGCAGTTGGTTGTGTCCAAGATATAACTGTAAATTATTTAAGTGGATAATGTAAACTCAATATTCGATATTCGATAATATAAACTCAATATTCGATAATATAAACTCTAACGTACCATTAATTTTAAGTAATGACAAATCATGATTGATTAAAAAAACGTAATGATCTTTGATACATGTATATTTGAAATGCATAATAAACATTCAGTCCGCAAAATAACTACTTGAGCGGCAAGATTTCATGATTGAGCGGCAGAAAAACATGTCTATAAGCAGTATATTTGATTGGTATGCATATTTAAAACATGGTGAGCAAAATAACTACTTGGATTGCATTTTTGTTGAAAAAGGGGCGTAGCCCCCGCCACCCATTTAAACCCCCAACAAACCTTCGGGATCCCAGGGGGATGTGGGAGTATCAGGGCGGGGAAAGCACGCGGGTCCGACTTCGTCGACAACTCAACACTGTAGGAAGAGTGTGGTACGGGGAGTTCTAAATGGAAGCGGGAGCGAGCGAAGCGAGCTCGGACTTGCGGAGCACCCCGACTCGGATCCGTTAGGTTCGGAGACTGTGCGGGGAGGCGAGCTAAGCTCGCCTCCCCGCACAGTCGTAGTGTTAGGTTTAACATGAGAACACAGAAGTAGGAGCCCCGAAGGGGCTCCGTCGACCACTCAACACTGTAGGAAGAGTGTAGTACGGGGATGTTTAAAATAACTACAGCCATCCAGAATGACATAAATTGCTGATTGATTTTGAAATGTTTGCTGACCATGAGTTGCTGACCAATTAGCTATTTCTGCTCACCGATTATATTTTTCTGCTCACAGAAATAACAATACTATGCTAACCATTTAATTGACACCCATGATCTTTTATCAGCAATAAAATTTTCCTGCGTTAAAAAAGGTTGTGTCGGGTGAGTGACGTACAAAATTCTGAAAAAAAAACCAGACCCTAAATAATTATGTACATATGTATTTATTTAAAAAAAAATGGTATATGATGGTCCTTTTCTTGCCATTAAATCGTAACATTGAGAAGCTTTCCCATTTAGTTGTATCTTGCCGAATCTGAAATGTTATTACTAGAGACCGGATTATATGCATTTGCATATTCGCATATGCATTTGCATAATCGCATATGCATTTGCATAATCGTATATGCATTTGCATATTTTAGCCATTCTCAGCGGTAATAGCATATTTTACCTCAGATCTAGTTAAGATGCATATTATCGGTACATTTACAATATTTTTTACTCACCCTGCGTTCCGAAGTCACAAAATATAAGGGCTTAGCTATTGAGTAATAATTGTGACTTTTTATTGCATTTCGGAACGCAGTCAGTAGCCGCGCGCGTCTTTTGTTTTGACAGTTACGATAATAAAATGAAAGAGACAGAAGAACGTCGCGCTCGCCTACTACAAAGTCGTTCCACCTATTACGCATATAAATTGTTACTTGTTCATTACTTGTTCATACTTGACGTGCGTGCTCATTGATCTGCAGTTTAGTTTTTTATTTATTTGTGTGAAATTTGGTGCGTACTATGCCTCCGGAAAAAAGTGTGTCTTCGTGGATAACTGACTTTCCTGGACCATTTACATACGACGGAAATGTTTTATATTGTCGTGTTTGCGAGAAAAATATTTCATGCACAAAATCATTTCAAACAGACTAACATATCAAAACAAGTCTTCACATCGCAGGATTTCAAAAGAAAGGTCCAAGACAACAACTTATAACCGCGTCTACATCTAGCTCTAAATGCAAACAAAACAACCAATTTAGCAAGGGTTATATGTGAATTTTCGTGCATATTTCAAGCATATTCTACAAGTTTTCGTGCATATTTCAAGCATTTTTCGTGCATATTTGCATGCACATCACTTTTGCATATGCATGCAAATATGCATAAAACACATCAATTTTCGTGCATATTTCAAGCATTTTTCATGCATATTTGCATGCATATAACAAGATTTTTATGTTGCATATAATCCGGTCTCTAGATTACAATCACTGCAGCTTGAATAAACAGATTATTATATACTTGCTGTTTCATTGACTTTCAGTGGCTCGCGAGCGTGGAAAACAGTGACCTATGTGTTAATCAGGTCCTAATCTGTCTAGCTACCAAATTTCAGCCAGATCCGTTCAGTAGTTTTTGCGTGAAAGAGTAACAAACATACATCCATACGTCCATACATTCTTGCAAACTTTCGCGTTTATAATATTAGTAGGAAACCATAAAAACACCATAAACAAATAAAACATTTGTAAATATGAACTGCCATTGTGCTGCGAGCTGCATGAAATACATTCACGGTTGCATGCTGCTGCAATTATATGCACTGCAGTCTCTTGCGTTAAAATTATACGCTCAGAGTGACGGCAATAAATTGCAATCTGGCCGTGATGTTAGTGTGAAACAAGTATGAAATACGAGTATTATATTACCAACGGAAGCTCCATTAAATCATCCTACAAAAAATGTTTTTTTTTAAGCTATTGCATAGCTTTTATCGCGGGCTTTGAGCACGGCGACCGAATCAAGAAATTCCGTAACGAAAAAAACCTAACACTACCGCGTTCTTAAAAACTTACAGTGCCATCTATTAGCGACTTGCAGTACTAAAAGGACAGTCAATTTTAGTGATGTAACTTTCTTAGTGTTAAAAGTTGATAAAAAATGCTATGCAATAGCTTTACCGCGGCAGTCCCCGAGTGCCACACGTCTTTTTTTATTCACAATTGGTAAGCCCTTGGCATCATCTCACCTGATGGTAAGTGACGATGATGCCGAAGATGGAAGCGGGCTTGCCAAGATTCCCCAACGCAATGGAGAACTTGGCTATCCTATCTTCATGCCGGAACACATCAATGTTTTTTTCTTAACACACTGATGTCCGGCGGCAAGACTTAGATAGTATGGTGGTAGCTAGCCAGGCGGGCTTAGAAAATTCCCTACCACCAACCAAACCGAGTCTTACAAGTTGACCCCACCGGGAATCGAACCCGCGACCTCCTGGTGTGAAGCGACTGGACTAACCATTACGCCACGGAGGCGGTTGAAAAAAGTACAATAAACATCGAAAAACCTTGAAACTTTTAGAGACTTTACTTGCAAGCATTTACCTACTTGAAAATACCAAATGTTCAGTGTGCAAAATGTGAATATAAATGTACTTTTCCAAATTTAGAAAACTGGCCAAGTGCGAGTCAGACTCGTGGACCGAGGGTTCCGTATGATTCCTATTACTGTGGTTCCTTACCACCATACACTAACAAATATTCTGTCAAAATTTCAGCCGGCCATCTAACACAGTTCAAAAGATACCTGGCGTGATTATAGTAATACTCAAGTAAAACAACAAATAACCTAACCAGAGGTACCGGGTTCAAATCCGGACGGCCAATGTACCAATGAGTTTTTCGTAACTTACGTACATATACTTACGAAGTAACTATTTAGTAATCTGTGCATATACTCTCCGATTGCTTTAACGGTGAAGGAAAACATCGTGAGGAAACCTGCACAACACACCTGCGAAGAAACTCGAAGGTTGTGTGTGAAGTCGACCAACCCGCACTGGGCCCGCGTGGTCGACTAAGGTCCGATCGCCCTAATTCAAGGTAGGCTAGAGCCCCTCGGTGGGGACGTATATGAGCTGACATGATGATGATGATGAAAACAACAAATAATAAAAATTGGACATGTTTGATTCATACTCGCATTAAGGAGTCCTAACTAAATGACAAAACAAGCATATTTTTGTCGCTCGCGTTGATGTCGTTTGCTTGTAATGTGAAAAGGTATCATTGTCATTATACTATGTAGTTGTGTGCAGAGGTGTGGTGGTACAAAACCCTCGGAGTGCTAGTACGACTCGCACTTGGCCGGTTACTATACTATGTAGTTGTGTGGAGAGGTGTGGTGGTACAAAACTCTCGGAGTGCTAGTACGACTCGCACTTGGCCGGTTACTATACTATGTAGTTGTGTGGAGAGGTGTGGTGGTACAAAACTCTCGGAGTGCTAGTACGACTCGCACTTGGCCGGTTACTATACTATGTAGTTGTGTAGAGGTGTGGTGGTACAAAACTCTCGGAGTGCTAGTACGACTCGCACTTGGCCGGTTACTATACTATGTAGTTGTGTGGAGAGGTGTGGTGGTACAAAACCCTCGGAGTGCTAGTACGACTCGCACTTGGCCGGTTACTATACTATGTAGTTGTGTGGAGAGGTGTTGTGGTACAAAACCCTCGGAGTGCTAGTACGACTCGCACTTGGCCGGTTACTATACTATGTAGTTGTGTGGAGAGGTGTTGTGGTACAAAACCCTCGGAGTGCTAGTACGACTCGCACTTGGCCGGTTACTATACTATGTAGTTGTGTGGAGAGGTGTTGTGGTACAAAACCCTCGGAGTGCTAGTACGACTCGCACTTGGCCGGTTACTATACTATGTAGTTGTGTGGAGAGGTGTGGTGGTACAAAACCCTCGGAGTGCTAGTACGACTCGCACTTGGCCGGTTACTATACTATGTAGTTGTGTGGAGAGGTGTTGTGGTACAAAACCCTCGGAGTGCTAGTACGACTCGCACTTGGCCGGTTACTATACTATGTAGTTGTGTGGAGAGGTGTTGTGGTACAAAACCCTCGGAGTGCTAGTACGACTCGCACTTGGCCGGTTACTATACTATGTAGTTGTGTGGAGAGGTGTGGTGGTACAAAACCCTCGGAGTGCTAGTACGACTCGCACTTGGCCGGTTACTATACTATGTAGTTGTGTGGAGAGGTGTTGTGGTACAAAACCCTCGGAGTGCTAGTACGACTCGCACTTGGCCGGTTACTATACTATGTAGTTGTGTGGAGAGGTGTTGTGGTACAAAACCCTCGGAGTGCTAGTACGACTCGCACTTGGCCGGTTACTATACTATGTAGTTGTGTGGAGAGGTGTTGTGGTACAAAACCCTCGGAGTGCTAGTACGACTCGCACTTGGCCGGTTACTATACTATGTAGTTGTGTGGAGAGGTGTGGTGGTACAAAACTCTCGGAGTGCTAGTACGACTCGCACTTGGCCGGTTACTATACTATGTAGTTGTGTGGAGAGGTGTTGTGGTACAAAACCCTCGGAGTGCTAGTACGACTCGCACTTGGCCGGTTACTATACTATGTAGTTGTGTGGAGAGGTGTGGTGGTACAAAACTCTCGGAGTGCTAGTACGACTCGCACTTGGCCGGTTACTATACTATATAGTTGTGTGGAGAGGTGTGGTGGTACAAAACTCCCGGAGTGCTAGTACGACTCGCACTTGGCCGGTTACTATACTATGTAGTTGTGTGGAGAGGTGTGGTGGTACAAAACTCTCGGAGTGCTAGTACGACTTGCACTTGGCCGGTTACTATACTATGTAGTTGTGTAGAGGTGTGGTGGTACAAAACTCTCGGAGTGCTAGTACGACTCGCACTTGGCCGGTTACTATACTATGTAGTTGTGTGGAGAGGTGTGGTGGTACAAAACCCTCGGAGTGCTAGTACGACTCGCACTTGGCCGGTTACTATACTATGTAGTTGTGTGGAGAGGTGTTGTGGTACAAAACCCTCGGAGTGCTAGTACGACTCGCACTTGGCCGGTTACTATACTATGTAGTTGTGTGGAGAGGTGTGGTGGTACAAAACTCTCGGAGTGCTAGTACGACTCGCACTTGGCCGGTTACTATACTATGTAGTTGTGTAGAGGTGTGGTGGTACAAAACCCTCGGAGTGCTAGTACGACTCGCACTTGGCCGGTTACTATACTATGTAGTTGTGTGGAGAGGTGTGGTGGTACAAAACCCTCGGAGTGCTAGTACGACTCGCACTTGGCCGGTTACTATACTATGTAGTTGTGTGGAGAGGTGTTGTGGTACAAAACCCTCGGAGTGCTAGTACGACTCGCACTTGGCCGGTTACTATACTATGTAGTTGTGTGGAGAGGTGTGGTGGTACAAAACTCTCGGAGTGCTAGTACGACTCGCACTTGGCCGGTTACTATACTATATAGTTGTGTGGAGAGGTGTGGTGGTACAAAACTCTCGGAGTGCTAGTACGACTCGCACTTGGCCGGTTACTATACTATGTAGTTGTGTGGAGAGGTGTGGTGGTACAAAACCCTCGGAGTGCTAGTACGACTCGCACTTGGCCGGTTACTATACTATGTAGTTGTGTGTAGAGGTGTGGTGGTACAAAACTCTCGGAGTGCTAGTACGACTCGCACTTGGCCGGTTACTATACTATGTAGTTGTGTGGAGAGGTGTGGTGGTACAAAACCCTTGGAGTGCTAGTACGACTCGCACTTGGCCGTTTTTTTTAAACCCGCGAGGCGAGGTATTGATTGGAACACTTGTCTCTGTCTTTTTCATTACGTGTAAAGAGTAAAGAAAATAACCACACTCTTTCGCTTTTTCAATGGTTTTTCGTTTCAATCAAAAACTTCAATGAAAGTATAAAAAAATATAACCTAAACTCACTTTATATTATCATATCAAATATTGTTGTGTATTTTTTAAAATTTATACTTCAAGACATTAGTCATAACTAGAGTTGAAAGTAACGGTGTAGACCTATCTTTGGGATATATTTCTATCGAGCCAAAACTGCTCAATCGTGTTTCTAATACCTTTTGACTTTAAGGAACATCATCAACAATAAGAGTATTTTCTTTAAACCTTTGGTTTTGTATGGTTTAAATAAATAAATAAATAAAATAAGTTTATTATTTTTAACAAGGAGTACATTTTGAGATGGGATCGGTGTCTCCTTTTAAGCATAAACAGCCTGTGTCAGGAGGCACCGCTCTTCCTTAACATAATGAATGTTGTTCCCGTTAAAATTTATATTTACAGAAAAACAAAATATATATTAAAAAAAATATATATATTGTTGATATAGATAAACAATCATATTAGGACAATTTGAGATAAGCAAAGTAATATAAAATTACAAAAGTATCTATAGTAAGTGCCAATGTGTGTGTCTGTGTATGTGTGTGAGTTTGTGTGTGTGCGTGTTTGTGTACGTGTGTGCGTGAATGAGTGCGTGTGTAGTACACACTAATACTAAGTAACCAGCAACCAGGTTTAGGAGTAATTGATGTCAAAAATAACGAAAATCTGTTATATTACCGCCTTAAACATGAGGCATGCATATTTTGGAATTCAGTATTTGCAATCTCTTGTTGTAAGGCGGTAAACTCTGATTTTGACGGGGAACGTCTTACATTTAACTTTTCCTTTGACATCCATTTCACGACTTTACAGGTTTTTGGAACATGTCACCTACCACAATATGCAAAATACAGCGAAACCTTACTTAATATTATAAATGTGAAAATGTGTTTGTTTGTTACCTTTTCACGCTTCAACGCCTTGACCAATCTTAATGAAATTTGGCACGCAGGTAGCCTGTGTCACAAGGAAGGACATAGGCTACTTTTTATCCCGTGAAAATAGCATAGCCCGATGAAATTCCCGAGGGAACTGAAAATATACTCTTTTTTGGTTAAATAACATCGCAACGGAACAATGGATTGTGTGATTTTTTGCACCGAGATGGTTGAGGGGGTAGGAAATGACACGATTTACTAATAAGCATATCCTGACATAGTTCCCGAGGGATATGGAGAAAATCCATGTCCACGCTCGCGAGCCCCTTGCGGCTCGCGCACCGCGCACCCTTTAAGTTAGTCACAAAAACGATGTCCCGCGGGCAAAAGCTAGTAAGAATTATATCGGATTTTTAAGGGCAAACACGAATAAGTACTGTAATTATGTTAAAATAATTAGGATTCGACTTCGTAAATAAATGTCTTTGTGTCAGCTTTGAAAAGAATTGTGCTCTTTAGTACCAAATTTAGCGACGAACTGAGATTGCGTTGTTTAGCACAAATATTCGCTGGGTGCGAATATAATCGATCGCAGCGCTCATAGTGGCCAAAAGCAAAAATATTGTCGGCGCCGTCATCTGTCATATCTCATAGTAATCTGTTTACACTTGGTTACGTGTTGGTTACCTAATTTTAATAAAACCCGGTCTTTAAAATAATACTCATTTCGATCTGAAAACGATATTTATTTTTTTACAATAGATACAGGAACAATTATATATGTATATTATTATTGAATGAAACCATTAAAGTGTATTTATTTTCTTGTTTTACAGTAAAACTACAACTAAAAATGAAGTAAACAAACCCTGACACGTTCAAAATAATACACACTTTTTGAATAAATTTTTCTTACCATAATTGGTTGGAATGACCAAAAACGATCTTACAACCTTTCTCCAGCCAAACAAGGTATCACAGTTATTTTGGAAATAAATTAGTAGATAATTTTGGATAATAATAATGTTTTGTCACAATGTCGTGATTAAATGTCAAAACGTCAGAGCCAACAAAGTTGCGGACGCTAGGTGGCGCTGAACTCGTACACAGAGCCAAAAGACGTCAAACGGAGCTCCTCTGATTTTATCTTACGTTCAAGCTCTCACCTACATATAAAATATACAAATTTAGTAGTAATTTTTAACTAAGCCGATCGGTATAACATCGACTAACCCCAAATTTGGTTTGAAATTCTGAATCCACAATGCGGCTGACCTTCGTTAATCCGGTAAAATTGCTGTACTTTTTGATAATTAAAAAATACATTAGCTACCCACTAGAAAAAAGTAATTTTGGATGTATGTATGTGATATATAAATAGAAATAGTGGAATAAATGAAAAAGGAACAAAAAAAAGGTAATTCCCAAATATATAGTAATGTATTTAGATTTATAAACTACAGACCCATCTCACTTCTGAGCCATGTCTACAAGCTGTTTTCGAGAGTCATTACGAATCGTCTCGCACGCAGGTTTGACGACTTCCAGCCTCCCGAACAAGCCGGTTTCCGAAAAGGCTTTAGTACCATAGACCACATACATACGCTGCGGCAGATTATACAGAAGACCGAAGAGTACAATCAGCCACTATGCTTAGCGTTTGTGGACTATGAGAAGGCCTTTGATTCAGTCGAAACCTGGGCTGTGCTACAGTCTCTCCAGCGGTGCCAAATTGACCATCGATACATCGAGGTGTTGAAGTGTCTGTATGAAAACGCCACCATATCGGTTCGCCTCCAGGACCAGGACTCGAAACCTATCCAGTTGCAGCGAGGGGTGAGACAGGGAGACGTTATATCTCCGAAACTGTTCACCGCCGCCCTGGAAGATGTTTTTAAGCTTCTGGACTGGGGTGGACTCGGCATCAATATCAACGGCGAGTACATATCCCACCTCCGATTCGCTGACGATATCGTGGTCATGGCTGAGACTATGGAAGACCTAAGCATAATGCTCGATGGCCTCAGTAAGGTCTCTCAACAAGTGGGTCTTAAAATGAACATGGACAAGACGAAAATAATGTTAAATGTCCGTGTCGCACCCACTCCTCTAAAGGTTGGAGACTCTACACTGGAAGTTGTTGACGAATATGTATACCTGGGACAAACAGTCCAGCTAGGCAGGTCCAACTTCAAGAAAGAGATCAATCGACGAATCCAACTCGGCTGGGCAACGTTCGGGAAGCTTCGCAATATCTTCACGTCCCAAATACCGCAGTGTCTCAAGACTAAGGTCTTTGACCAGTGTGTGTTGCCAGTGATGACTTACGGAACTGAGACATGGTCGCTTACTATGGGCCTCATAAGAAGGCTCAAGGTCACCCAAAGGGCAATGGAGCGTGCTATGCTCGGAGTTTCTCTGCGTGATCGAATCAGAAACGAGGAGATCCGCAGGAGAACTAAAGTAACCGACATAGCTCACAGAATCGCTAGACTGAAGTGGCAGTGGGCAGGGCACATAGCTCGTAGAACAGATGGCCGATGGGGCAGTAAAGTTCTCGAGTGGCGACCGCGCACCGGAAAACGTAGCGTAGGCAGGCCTCCCACGCGGTGGACCGATGACCTGGTGAAGGTCGCGGGAAGCCGATGGATGCGGGCAGCGCAGGACCGGTCGTCGTGGAAATCCTTGGGGGAGGCCTTTGTTCAGCAGTGGACGATTTGTGGCTGATATGATGATTTAGATTTATGTTTAACCCAAGACATGTAAATAAATTTTGTTAGAAAGCAAATTTCATTGGCTTCTTAGATCACTAATTAGTTGTTAAAGGTTTTATACAAAAATACCGAGAAATTTTCGGAAATCCTCAACGCAGCCGACCCCCTGCTAATCCGGCGAAATTACCCTACGCTGGAAGGGTTAACGACAATTTTAAATTATTTTATTCATAAAGCTATAATATACCCTTCGTGTGACCTTACTGAGACATGGTCGCTTACTATATGGACCACATAGGAAGGCTCAAGGTGGTGCAAAGGGCGATGGAGCGAGCTATGCTCGCAATTTCCCTGCACGATCGAATCAGAAATGAGGAGATCCGTAGGAGAACCAAAGTAACTGACATAGCTCACTGAATCGCTAAACTGAAGTGGCAGTGGGTAAGGCACATAGCTCGTAGAACGGAAGGCCGTTGGGGTAATAAAGTTTTCGAGTGCAGACTACCTAGCGGAAGAAGTAGCGTAGGAAGGCCTCTCACACGATGAACCGACGATCTGGTGAAGGTCGCGGGAAACCGCTGGATGCGGGCAGTGCAAGAGCGGTCGTCGTGGAAATCCTTGGGGGAGGGCTTTGTCTAGCTGTCGACTTATTCCGGCTGATATGATGATAATGAAGATGACCTTACTTTGTACATATTTCGGCTGATATGAAGATAATGATGATGGCCTTACTTTGTACATATTTCGGCTGATATGAAGATAATGATGATGGCCTTACTTTGTACATATTTCAGCTGATATGAAGATAATGATGATGGCCTAACTTTGTACATATTCCGGCTGATATGAAGATAATGATGATTGCCTTACTTTGTACATATTCAGGCTGATATGAAGATAATGATGATGGCCTTACTTTGTACATATTCCGGCTGATATGATGATAATGATGATGGCCTTACTTTGTACATATTTCGACTGATATGAAGATAATGATGATGGCCTTACTTTGTACATATTTCGGCTGATATGAAAATAATGATGATGGCCTTACTTTGTACATATTTCGGCTGATATGAAGATAATGATGATGGCTTACTTTGTACATATTCCGACTGATATGAGGATAATGATGATTGCCTTACTTTGTACATATTCAGGCTGATATGAAGATAATGATGATGGCCTTACTTTGTACATATTCCGGCTGATATGAAGATAATGATGATGGCCTTACTTTGTACATATTCCGGCTGATATGAAGATAATGATGATGGCCTTACTTTGTACATATTTCGGCTGATATGAAGATAATGATGATGGCCTTACTTTGTACATATTCCGGCTGATATGAAGATAATGATGATGGCCTTACTTTGTACATATTTCGGCTGATATGAAGATAATGATGATGACCTTACTTTGTACATATTCCGGCTGATATGAAGATAATGATGATGGCCTTACTTTGTACATATTTCGGCTGATATGAAGATAATGATGATGGCCTTACTTTGTACATATTTCGGCTGATATGAAGATAATGATGATGGCCTTACCTTGTACATATTTCGGCTGATATGAAGATAATGATGATGGCCTTACTTTGTACATATTTTGGCTGATATGAAGATAATGATGATGGCCTTACTTTGTACATATTCCGGCTGATATGGAGATAATGATGATTGCCTTACTTTGTACATATTCAGGCTGATATGAAGATAATGATGATGGCCTTACTTTGTACATATTCCGGCTGATATGAAGATAATGATGATGGCCTTACTTTGTACATATTTCGGCTGATATGAAGATAATGATGATGGACTTACTTTGTAAATATTTCGGCTGATATGAAGATAATGATGATGGCCTTACTTTGTACATATTTCGGCTGATATGAAGATAATGATGATGGCCTTACTTTGTACATATTTCGGCTGATATGAAGATAATGATGATGACCTTACTTTGTACATATTCCGGCTGATATGATGATAATGATGATGGCCTTACTTTGTACAATGTGTAATTTATGTATTACTAGCTGTCCTGGCGTAATTCGTACCACCTTAGACCACACTACACACCCTACCCTACCCTACACTACCCTACCCTACTTTACCATACCCCAAACCTACCCTACTCTACCCTATACTATCCTACCCTACCCTACACTACACTTACTACACTAAACTACACTACCCTACCCTACCCTACCCTACACTACACTAACCTACCCTACATAAGAACCTTCTCCTGACAATAACGAACTCAACAAAGAAGAATTAACGAAATCGGTCCAGCCGTTCACGCGTGATGCGATGACCAGGAAATAGAGATTCATTTTTATATTAAGTACCTACAATTATTTTGAAAACATTTTATATTTTTATCAAAATAGGATCTAAAATTCGAGGTTATAATTTAAAAAAGGGAGTACGAAGAGATTTTATTTGATATCCCATACACGACTACAGTAGTCATGTACGAGATATTAAAATGAAATGATACTTCGCATCAGCTCATATATGTCCCCACCGAGGGGCTCGATCCTACCCTTAATTAGGGCGATCGGACCATAGTCGACCAACAGTGCGGGTTGGTCGACTTCACACACAACTATTAGCTATAACTCGAAAGCCATTGATTTCCGACCCCTTGTCACATATATTTACATATTATCCAATTTTCATTTGTCTCGATAAGTTAGTTCTCTGCTAGAAGAGCTGTGTCTTATACTTATTAATTGCATTGATCGTTGACGTTTTCTCTATGGAGCAAAAAAATAAAATCTTCATTCATTCTTTTTTATTGGTGAACCGGGGGCGGAAATTGTGTTGTAATATGTATGCATGATGTCAGTGGCGTAACAGCTAGGGCTACCTCCTGTCCGGGAGGTAGTGGTTCGAATCCTGCCACGTAGCAATGTGATTTCGAATTTAGATTTCATATGTACGTTTATCCGACGCTCTTACGGTGAAGGAAAACATCGTGAGGAAACCTGCACACACCTGCGAAGAAACTCGAATGTTGTGTGTGAAATCGACCTGGGCCCGCGTGGTCGACTAAGGCTCGATCGCCCTAATTCAGGGTAGGCTCGAGCCCCTTGGTGGGGACGTATATGAGCTGATATGACTATGACGAGCCTGGTTTGTAAATTAAATTAACCGCTCAATTACAAACCCTAAGACTCAATACCACTTAACTAGCGTTTCAGACTAAAGTTACGGGAAACTATTCCAGATGGACCGAACCCCTTGTTCCTTGGAACCCTTTGCTCGAGCCCCTTGGTGGGGACATATATGAGCTGATATGACTATGACGAGCCTGGTTTGTAAATTAAGTTAACCGCTCAATTACAAACCCTAAGACTCAATACCACTTAACTAGCGTTTCAGACTAAAGTTACGGGAAACTATTCCAGATGGACCGAACATTTTAATGCGATATCCAACTTTTAAGTGGACCCAAATAGGTGCCAGTACCAACCAACTCTAGTTAGTACCTAACTCAGTTTTAACTGAAATATAGAGTTTGTCCTGTAAGTGTCGTCTAGACGTGACTACTGAGTGGCAAACTTTAATAGTGTTGTACTATCGATATATATATGGAACTATCGATACTTTGATCTTCCTCTTTTTGTCATGTGGCTCTGTTAATTGTAATGACTGTGTTTATTATAATTTTATGAAAAATGGTCGGTGTTTTTTTATAAGGAATTGTAAAATGCAACATTCACACATAACATATTTTCTGAGATTTAGCAATTAGTAAAATGTAATTTCATACCAATCCTTACTTTATAATATTATAAATGAGAAAATGTTTTAGTTTGTTTGTTACCTTTTCAGGCTTCAACACCCTTAACCATCTTGATAAAATTTAGCATGCAGGTAGCCTGTGTCACTGGAAAGGACATAGGCTACTTTTTATCCCGTTCCTGAGGGAACTGAAAATTAAACTCTTTTTTTGGTCAGTTTCTTTAACATCGCAACCAAACAATGGATTGCTGTGATTGTTTGCACGGAGATGGCTGAGGGGGTGGGAATGACATTATTTACTAATTAGCATATCCTGACATGGTTTCCAAAGGGATCTGAGGAAAACTCATTTCTGCGCTAGCGCACGTCAGCGACGCAACTGAGCTACGGACTGAAATGGTTTTTTGTATATAATTAGTTGAAGGGGTGGGAAGTGACATAGACTTCGAATCAGAATAGCCCGATATCGTTCCTGAGGGATCTGAGGAAAACTCAAGTCCGCTTTCGCGAGCCACTTGCGACTCGCGCACCACTCAGTCAAAAAACGACAGTCATAAAAACGATGTCCATGCGGGCGAAGCCGCAGGCAAAAGCTAGTCAGTCCATATTTCAAGAACTTGGCATTAAAGAGCGCTTGTGAAATCTCGCATTATAGCCTTCTTTGGACCAATATCCCGACATAGAGGGACATCAATCAAACGTATAGTTGTTCAGCACAAAGTGGAGAGCATTAGAGTCTCTCGTGCGGTGGACAGACCAAGCCAAGTCTGCAGTGGAAATGCCCGTAAACCAATGCACCAGAAGAGCTACGGTAAGAGAGGAATGGCAACGTGTTGCTCAACAGGTAACCAAGGCTACGTCATGATGACCACGACCAATCTGCCAAGAGTGTTTTGATTTATAAGACGAAAGAAATGTAAGTAATACAAAAAAAATACAAATACCTATCACGTAAGATTCGAAATATGAGATTCTCAATCGTGACCAATCAAGGTTATAGCAAGCAAAATACAAGGTCATTTTAATTAAATACTGCCTACTGATTTCCCCAAAGAATTTGGTATTTGCTGAGATACGATGCGAAAAAAAGAAAATTGTTATTTTCTGCGGAATCAGCTTATATATTGATTGGAACGCCAATAACGTTCGTGTCTGTTCCTTGGAGTGAAGTTTTAGTACCTATCCTGAATGATTCATGAATATAAAAACGGACCTGGGAAATAGTTTGTGGATCCTAAACTACTTTTTTCTACATATTACCGATAACATGCGGCGTCGACGCAGCCTCCGATTACGTCGTTGCACGCACAAAAAGGATAGTTGATTATGGAGAGAGGGGCAGGGAGGGTTCTTATAAAAGTAGATAAATTCACCAAAAACTGAATGTATTTTAAATTAGTTATAAAAAATTGAAAAAATATGGAAATAGGCAGTATCGATGATCAGAATAGATATCAAAATGACAATTTCAACCCAAAAAAAAAAAATAGAAAGGTATGAAAAAAAAACGAACTTCCATCGCAACAACTTCGTACAATTTTGCAATATAATTTTTGGTTTTTGTTAATTTTCTAATAAATTACTACACCGATTTTTATAAAATTTATATGGGACCACAAGGAAAGCACTAGCTTTCAAATAAAAAAAGAATCATCAAAATCGCTTAACCCAGTCAAAAGTTCTGAAGTAACACAAATAAAAAAAAACATACAGTCGAATTGAGAACCTCCTCCATTTTGGAAGTCCTTGAAAAGCAAGTTGAAAATAAAGACCAAAAAGATTGACTTCGTCACAAACGTGACTACCACTGCAGCACGCGTCTCTCCCAAACTCAGGAAGATTAGGCCATACTCCACGCGCGGGGGCAAGTCCGGGTTGGTGGACGTTTTGGGTACGGCTAGTGGCGAACCCTTTTTTTTTTATTCACCATTGGTAAGCCCTTGGCATCATCTCACCTGATGGTAAAAGACGATGATGCCGAAGATGGAAGCGGGCTTACCAAGATTCCCCAAAAATTCCCATTCCACTTTCACAAACTGACTGTAATGCTTCTGACACAACTTATAAACGAGTGATAGCAATCAGGGCCAACAGCTTAATGCTGGTATCCCTACGGCCGCATAGCTGATGTAGACAGCTTGCGATTCTTTTTTTTTATCAAGCGACTTCCAAAAAGGAGGAGATTCTCAATTCGTCTGTATTTTTTTCTATGTGTGTTACCCCAGAACTTTTGACTGGGTGAACAGATTTTTACGACTCTTTTTTTTATTTGAAAGCTAGTACTTCCCGTGTGGTCCCATTAAAATTTTATCACAATCGGTGTAGTACTTTAGTAGAAAATTAACAAAAACCAAAAAATAATAATGCAAAAATGTACTAATTTGTTGCGATGGAAGTCGGTTTTATAACGTGTTTAGCGTTTTTTATTCACAACTAGCTGTCCTGGTGAACTACGTACCGCCTTACATTACATTACACTGCCCTACCCTACCCTACCCTACCCTACACTACACTACCCTACCCTACACTACCCTACATACACTACACTATACTACCCTACCCTACACTACACTACACTACCCTACCCTACCCTACACTACCCTGCCCTACCCTACCCTACATACACTACACAACACTACCCTACCCTACACTACCCTACACTATACTACCCTACACTACACTACCCTACTCTACCCTACACTACCCTACCCTACCCTACACTATCCTACCCTACCTTACATACACTACACTACACTACACTACCCTACACTACACTACCCAACCCTACCCTACCCTACACTACCCTACACTACGTTTAAACCTTCTCTGGACTTCCACAAATAATTCAATACCAAAATTAGCCAAATCGGTCCAGCCGTTCTCGAGTTTTAGCGAGACTAACGAACAGCAATTCATTTTTATATATATAGATTAGTAAGCCCTTGGCATCATCTCACCTGATGGTAAGTGACAATGATGCCAACGATGAAAGCGGGCTTACCAAGATTTTCCAACGCAATCGAGAACTGGCTATCTTATCTTCAAGCCGGAACACATCGATGTTGTTAACACTGATGTTTGCCGGCAAGACTTAGGTAAGATGGTGATAGATAGCCAGTCGGGCTTAGAAAATGCCATATCACCAACCAAACCGAGTCTTTTAAGTTGTCCCCACCGGTAATGGAACCCGCGACCTCCTGGTGTGAAGCGAATGGACTAACCATAACTCCAATACTATAGATATAACTATAGATACTATCGATATCATTAGAAAAATAGGTACTCAACTCTATACTTGGATATTGCTTGATTGTTAATTCCAAGGTTTTCGATAAGTATTAATCATACGTATTTATACAACCAAGATGTTGACAATTTGATGTACCCTGACGACACAATAATTGTTTGAGGAGTTGAAGAGGAGATAGTATAGATTTAAAGTTGTATATTACGTACCATACAGTTGTTTTAGTAACTTTGTCCTTAGTAATAAAGTCTCGTTGGGACGCGGAACCCTAAAAAGTGAGCCGGGTCGTTCCTTTCCCTCTAATATGGTTGATGGGAGCGATGGCTGACTCTCGCGTTACACTCGTGACCGGGTGCTGCCCGTGTGAACTGGCCTACTCTTGTTTAAAGGCATTCAATGATTTTTATGTATAACTTCTCGTGTCATATTGTTTTCGTGTTCTAATGACATAATATGGTTTATATCAAGGATTGAATTTTGACGTTATTAACTAATTATTGTTCATTTCTTGATTCTTCACAAATGACATTGTGATTATTATTGTACTAGCTTTTTGCCGCGGCTCCGCCTGCGTGGACATCGTTTTTATAACTGTCTTTAAGGGTGATTAGTTAATTATGTCGTTACCCACCTACTCAACCATCTCCGTGCAAAAAATCACAACAATCGAATATT
This sequence comes from Coleophora flavipennella, assembly GCA_947284805.1. Taxonomy (NCBI): domain Eukaryota; kingdom Metazoa; phylum Arthropoda; class Insecta; order Lepidoptera; family Coleophoridae; genus Coleophora; species Coleophora flavipennella. The sequence continues at coordinate 9,017,896 of OX369297.1, forward strand.
TTTTAGTACCCTCAAGAACTGCATCAGATTATGCTATTTTCCCGTGATAAAAAGTAGTCTATGTCCTTCCCCGTGACACAGGCTACCTGCATGCCAAATTTCATAAAGATTGGTCAAGGCGTTGAAGCGTGAAAAGGTAATAAACAAACAAACAAACACATTTTCACATTTATAATATTAGTGAGGATTGAATTGAAAAGAGAATTGCGGAAATATTCGCCCACAAAAATGCTGCATTTGCAGCACCGATCCTGCTGTTGATCTCAGCATTAAGGTTACACTTGGATGAGATAGTGCTCCCCAGATAGCGAAATTTAACTAAATTTAATTTGGGAGAGTTTGGCAGCAGAACGGCCTGAATGGCGCAGAATTGTGAATAGGCAAGTGCGCGAGTTCGAGGATCAGCGTAAAGCTGACCTTGATACCAAACGCGACCAGTTAAAGGCCCGACCACCTGCGACCATTTCATACAATTACGAGGGTGGCATACTTTAGATGGGTTATGCACTAACAAACAACATTTGAAAATCGAAGCCATTTACACACACAATGCTAAAGGTAGTTTCCTTCTATTGCACTGAATGTTAATAAGAAAAGAGATGCCAATTGGCATCTTTTTTTTGCTTCACTTTTTAGACGCATGTAACCTATCTACCTCCCCTTATATATAGCATATCTCTGCCCACAAAGTCAAATTACTTTTCAATAGCAACACAAAGTAGGTGCCGTCAATCAAGATTTTTCTTACATCTTACAAGATCGCTAACACTTCAGCAGCTTTATCCCCTAACCAAACCGACTTATCCGGGTCGATTTAGCCGCTACTGGGAAAGCCCATAAAAAATATGTAGGCACATAAAAGTGGTTGTAAAGGCCGTATTTTAACACCTTTCTACACTCCCCCTCCTCGTTTAAGTAGTTTACTCAATCTGATAAGGACGACCACTTAAATGTACGTGTAGATAGGTTGGGCTGCCAATAAAATTATTATTTTTAAGGTGAAACTTTTATTACATCGTCTCAAATTTCGTCTGTGTGTTGCATGTCGCGTGACGGTCGCTTTTGTCTGACGGTATGATCGTTTCGTCCTCTGTACCGTAGCGAGAGCTGCCATGATTTTTTCGTCCTCTGTAAAGTTTAACTTTTACCGTAGTTACATAAAACCACACACTTATTGCTTTATACGGTTTCAAAGTTATTAAATTAGGTATAGGTGGGCTTAGATTAAAAATAATTTAGATATTGAGTTTCATAAAACAACCTTATGACGACCATTGGAAACTTTGATCGCAGGGATCTTGATTTTTCTCATCAATAACAAAACTTGTAAAAGTGATATTTTTAACCTGTTTTTACATTTCTATGACTTCATTTTGTCATTCACAAAAACACGATTCGTTAAATTTTATAACAGAAAAATATATATCAAAGAAACCTCTTTTAAAACAGAGATTTGCATTCCACAAGCAAACCAGACTAATTTAGTAACTCTAAATTTTCTTATTCGAAACACACACTTCAATGTGTCAGTTGGATTTTTTGAAATTAATTGTAGTTTCTAATTGAAACGAAAAAATACAAAAGTGTGGTTATTGTATTTACTCTTTAAACGTAAAGAAAAAAAAACAGAGACGACTGTTCCAATCAATGCCTGGCCATAACAAAAAGTGGGTTAACGCTTGTTTTATTATATACGTATGCATCTTTACCTTAAGAGGTGACCTCGAATAATGTTTCGACAGTGATAGGTCCTATAATTCACTGTAATTGAGACAGGTGCATTTGAGACATGTCACAGTACATTTCGGCATGTAGACGGTAGGTCTCCCAACGCGTGACTGTAAGCAAAACTCTGCTCCGTCGTATTTGGAGCAGAGTTTTTTATACCCCGTTTTTAAAGCGCTAACACTGCATCTACCTTTTATTTTTGATCTGCGAGTGTAAGTATGATACATGTACATACTATGAACCCTGCTGTTATAAAGTAAGTGCAAAGAAAAAGTCAATGGTCTATTACTTTCGAGCGATGAAGAAGTAAATAGAAAGTCATGTATTAGTAGGAAAATTCTTCTTAGAAAATTCTTATGGAAATGTACTCTTTATCACTAATAGACACCAAAAAAGTGGTCGAAAAAATGTACGTATGTATGTGTGTCCGTCCACCTGTTTTGCGGGGGATTTTTTTAATGAAATTTCGCATAAATAATTTTTAAGTTATTTTCCAGAACAAAAGTTTTTTTTTCTCATAAATGTATTTTAGGATGCTTTAAAAACTTAAACTTAAGTGACACTTAGTAACGTCTAAAATGTAGCATACGTAGACGTTACATCCGAGAAAATTCTAAAAATGATACCAGTTAAACAAAATATTTTTTTTTCTCCAAAATGGCGTATGAGATCTAAAATTTTCATCAACAAAAACACATAAATATTTTGTGTAGTTAGTGGATTGACTGAGAAAAGCCTTAAATTGTAACCCCCCCCCCTCTCCCCCCTCCCTCCTTCATTAAACTTTGTTAGAATTCCGCAAAAAAGTCATGTGGAGAACATTTTGGAACAGTTTGGAAGTTTAATTATTTTTTTTATATTAGTATTTTTCAGTTTATAATCATCATCATCATTATCATATCAGCCGAAAATCGTCCACTGCTGGACAAAGGCCTCCTCCAAGGATTTCCACGACGACCGGTCCTGCGCTGCCCGCATCCATCGGCTTCCCGCGATCTTCATCAGGTCGTCGGTCCACCGCGTGGGAGTTTATAATAGAGATTAGTTATAAAAACATGTAATACCTACAATGTACTAACAATAAAACTGTTTCTTCTGCACCTATTCCATATTTGCGATGCGAGATAACGTGAATTCACCATTTTCCTCATAATTATAATGGAAAACGCATTTTCTTGTGCAAACATATGAAATTACATATTGTTGCGCAAACTTGGCAAAGAAAGTTTACCGACTACCTACCCGTCTCATGTTTACACGGACAAGAGTGTACTGAGCTAGGAAGGAGATTTCATAGGGATATTAACATTTTGGATACTTCATCCAGGCCCGGCAGGCCTCCCACTCGGTGGACCGACGACCTGGTGAAGGTCGCAGGAAGCCGCTGGATGCGGGCAGCGCAGAACCGCTCGTCGTGGAGTACCTTGGAGGAGGCCTATGTCCAGCAGTGGACGTCCTTCGGCTGATATGATGATGATGATGATGGATACTTCATCATCATCAATACATCATCCGACAGATATCCACAGCTCGACAAAGGCCACCACCAAAACGACTGGTACTGTACTGTATTGTAAATTTGGATGTGAGAGGAAATCTTTGAAACTTACCATTCAATTAAAAAAAAAACAGTATTTAGAATGGAGCTTCAGGTTCAACATGGATTTAAAAAAAACAAATTGGATATCTATATATCTACGCGGCACAAGCCGCGGGAATAGCTCGTATTATATCTACAGGTTGTTCGGCAGATCGACCGATTTTGTTTTTCTAGATAAGTGGGTTCACTTGCAAGATTTTAATTTTTGATCCATAAAAAGAATTGGTCGGTTTTTTTCTAATGAACTAAAAAAATAAGATAGTTCCTTTGAATGATATTATAGGTACCTGCATCACATAATCTTTTTTATACTTAGAACAAAAATTTGTTATAGAATAAAGTTAATTTTATTTCGTGCATGTAAATTTTTACACGACTTCATACAAACACTCTACAACACACACACATAATATTTACACATTCCTTAAACACACTACATACATAACGTATAACACTTTGCGCTGCCCGTTTCATACTTAATTTTTTTTCTTTATTTCATTGTACTTTTTTTTGTTTTATAATTTTTGGTTTATTATTGTATTTTACATTATTTGTGTTTAAGCCTACTTCGTCCATTTTTAAATTTTAATTAGTTGAATTTCTTAATTTGCTTTCTAAAATGTAAAACTAACAGTTGTAATATTTATGTGTAATAAGCTGTGAAATTTGCGAAAAATAAATAAATAAATAAACAAAAAAGTAGCAAGTGCTTAAAGCTGAGTTTTTGAATGATTATAAAAAAATAAAAACGTCGTTTATTGATACCAGTGACGCTGACAAAACAAATCAGTCCAAGCCTTGCAAAAGATCTCACTTATTTACAAAAAAAATGTCGGTCGATGTGCCGAACATCCTGTATAATTTACGCCACAAGAGTAGACAAATCCGGATAAAAAATATTCTGGTTATCCGATATTTCTCTTACAGGTATGAAGCTGCACACGTCCCTTTTTATTTAACAAAACAACACAAAACAAATGTGTAGGTAGCTCTAATGCTTGTGAGTACTCTGAAAATAAATACTGAACTCCGTGTCCACTTCCAAGAGACGGTAGGGTTCAGTACCTCATTTTTGGGGTTCCGTACCCAAAGGGTAAAAACGGGACCCTATTACTAAGACTTCGCTGTCCGTCCGTCTGTCTGTCTGTCACCAAGCTGTATTTCATGAAACGTGATAGCTGGACAAGTGAAATGTTCACAGATGATGTATTTCTGTTGCCGCTATAACAACAAATACTAAAAATTTGAAAAAATAAAAAATAAGAGGGCCTCAATACAAAAAACGTGTTTCTTTTAACGTGAAGAAACTAGCGCCATCTAGTAGGATGGTATGGACCCTTTTGTACTTGCGCCATCTAGTATGATGGTACGGAACCCTATGTGTGCGGTTCTGACTTGCATTTGGTCGGTTTTTTTATTCACGAATAGAGAAAGAGAAGAATAGTTAGAGAAAAAGAAAGATAGTTAGAGAAAGATGTGACGTAGGTAATTAGTAGTACCTACCTAGTCGACCGAGCTTGGCTCAATGTCTAGTCATGGCCCATTTGTTGTTGAATAAAGAATAGAAAAAAAAAAATAATTAACGGATATAATTTAATAGCACCTGGCGACCGTATGGGCCATAGGGTACATGTTCGGAGCCTTCTAGGCATGTGAATTATTTTCTTTTTGTTTAAAACCGGATGATTTTCAGTATAAACAACTTGAAATTTAACCCATAACATGAAAAATAAGTAACCATAGTGATAACGAATACTAGTCATCTGATTTACTTTTTATTATCTGTCAAAAACGAGATTTTGTTCTAAAAATGTTTGAAATACCCAGGCGTGACGTCATAGTTTTGCAGCGTCATTTATGTACTCATTTTGTGATTTTAGTGAATTAAAAATCGAAGACTTGATGGAAAACAAAACGAGTAAGGTTTTCCGAAGTTTCAGTAATTTATTTCTGATGCTGTCGTCATCCCTATTAACCAAAAAACAATATTACACTTTGCTGAAGATCTGAAGTCGGGCCATTCGGTTTGTGAGCTAGACTCGGTAACCGCTCGGCTAGTAACGCTTTAAAAAAAATTGCAAAAATATGATACATATTGCGCGGGATTTTTGCGTTTTGATGCACTACGTTTATCTACGAAAAACATGTTTTCCCAGAGATGAGACCTATCTAAATAGATTCATCATCATATCAGCCACAAATCGTCCACTGCTGTACAAAGGCCTCCCCAAAGGATTTCCACGACGACCGGTCCTGCGCTGCCCGCATCCATCGGCTTCCCGCGATCTTCACCAGGTCTTCGGTCCACCGCGTGGGAGGCCTGCCTACACTACGTTTTCCGGTGCGCGGTCGCCACTCGAGAACTTTACTGCCCCATCGGCCATCTGTTCTACGAGCTACGTGCCCTGCCCACATAGATTATAGCCCCCAAAAACCCCCGTATACCACCTTTCAAGCAAATAGTTAAAGAGCCTTTTCCGAGAAAAATTGCTCGTTTAAAGTAATTAGATTACGGATTTTCTCAGGGATGAAAAACAGGCTAAGTGCGAGTCAGAACCGCACACATAGGGTTCCGTACTATTGTGGACGAACCTTGGGGGACACCCATCGCATTTTACAATTCAGCAAACCTTATGTTTCCATTGTCTCCGACCACTACTTGCTTTCTTCCGGACATGAAAGATATATTGAGTTCCAAGGCTGGACCCTGTACCCCGTAGTGGTGGAGCTTGTAGGAGATCAGCGCGTGGTTAGTAGTATCGAAGGCGCGCAAGAGGTCGCAGCAAACGACCGTTTGAGCCTTTTTCAAAAAATCAATTAGATACCGCCGGGACTTGAATCCGTGACCTTCAGGTGTGAGGCGAGTGGACTAACTACTACGCCACATACATACAAACAAGTGAAGAACAACACTTACTTAACTCTGAAACCTTCGCTCGCTTGGTGATTAAACAGGTACGTAGTATTAGTAGTGGCAACGGAGCGTACTATGCTCGGAGTTTCTGTACTTGATCGAATCAGAAACGAGGAGATCCGTAAGAGAACTAAAGTTAGACATAGCTCTCAGAATTGCTAAACTAAAGTGGCAGTGGGCGGGGCACTTAGCTGGTGGAACGGATAGCCGTTGGGGCAGTATAGTTCTCGTGTGGCGACCGTAGGTAAGCCTCCCACTCGATGGACCAATAACCTGGTGAAGGTCGCGGGAAGTCGCTGGATGCGGGCAGCGCAGAACCGGTCGTCGTAGAAATCCTTGGGCGAGGCCTATGTCCAGCAGTGGACGTCCTTCGGCTGATATGAGGATGTAGTAATATGTAGCAACACGTAGGTATTCTCAGTTGTTAGGAGAATAACAATCACTTACATAAACATAGTATGAATTCAGTATTATGTCTGACTTACCTATGTAAATATGGATGTCATACATCAAGAGGAGTGTAGAATAGCAGACAGGTCATCTATAATAATATATAATAATACACATCCGAGACTGTTACAGATGTGACCTCGCTACGGGTTCACTAAAGACGTTTCATAGATTTTCCCAAGTTTTTCCATACAAAGTGTTTTTTCTATACCGACTACAAAAATAATTATTTTTAATGATTATCTATATATATAAAAATGAATCCCTATTTCCCTTGGTCACGGCATCACGCGTGAACGGATGGACCGATTTCGCAAATTATTTTTTTGTCGAGTTCGTTATTGTCAGGAGAAGGTTCTTATGTAGGGTAGGGTAGGCTAGGGTAGTGTAGTTTAGTGTAGTGTAGGGTAGGGTAGGGTAGTGTAGTGTAGGGTAGTATAGTAGGGTAGGGTTGGGGTAGGGTAGTGTAGTTTAGTGTAGTGTAGGGTAGGGTAGTGTAGTGTAGTGTAGGGGTAGGGTAGGGAAGGATAGGGTAGTGTAGTGTAGTGTAGTGCAGTGTAGTGAAGGGTAGTGTAGTAGGGTAGAGTAGGGTAGGGTAGGGTAGTGTAGGTGGTACGAAGTTCGCCGGGACAGCTAGTATAATATTATATAAATGCGTGATCGAATCAGAAACGAGGAGATCCACAGGAGAACCAAAGTAACCGACATAGCTCACAGAATCGCTAAACTGAACCAGTGGGCAGAACTCGTAGCTCGTAGAACAGATGGCCGATGTGGCGACCGCGCAACGGAAAACGTGGCGTAGGCAGGCCCCCACGCAGTGGACCGACGAACCTGATGAAGATCGCGGGAAGCCGATGGATGCGAGCAGCGCAGGACCGGTCGTCGTGGCCTTTGTCCAGCTGTGGACTTTATTCGGCTGATTTGATGATGAAATCTTGAAAGGTATCACCGGTGTGTTACTGTTAGTACCTATAACCATTTGGCCCTTTCCCACCACCCCCCCTATGAATGATATACCCAGTTCATTTGGCCCAATTATTGTACATTTGGCCCTGCATCGCGCTGGCATCTTCTCCTTTTCAATAAGATAAGATAAGCATTTATTCAGAGCCCACACAAGCAAAAAAAAAACACAGGTAATACAATGCAAGAAAAAAATAATTAAAACTGCTTATTATTTTCATTCTGGTGATGTACGAAACAAGTTCTACCAGAAGCGTATTTACCCTATGTCCTAACTTGGCCCGGGGCGGCAACAGGTGAGGGGCGGCCGGTGGTTTGGTTCACCGAAAAATTATCAATATATTAAATTATTCATCATTATTGTTACCATAATAAAGGGACCTTCAGGTCTATTTGTGTATCTAAAATTTTGTTACTATATTTTTTATACGACTGTTTGTGTCCTGAATAATTAAATCTATAATATAATAAAACTGTAACGGGGTCGTGTCTGTACATGAAATATTTTTGGAAAATAATAACTGTGGAAGACATTACGAACGATACAGAGGTCAAAACAACAACTTTTGGAATTTTTGTCTGTCTGTCTGTCTGTATGTTCGCGCATCACGCAAAAACTACCAGGCCGATTTTGATGAAATTTTGTGTGGTGGTTCCTTATAGCCCGGGTTAACATATAGGATACTTTTTATCCCGGAAAATTCAAGAGTTCCCGTGGGAAAATCAAAAGTATTCATTTATAGAATGGCTCACCACGCAAACGTGGCTTGACCTATTACAATCAAATTTTTCACGTTGATACCCTTATCGCGAACTAAAACTGGGACATTGTGAAACCCAAAAAAATAAGGGTTCCTGCAGGAATGCAAAAAATTGTATCATTAGAATGGCTCAACGTAACAATATGAAACCTTTACATTGGGATGGGGTTTTTTGACCATCATTGTATAGTCGGGTATTCTTTATCCCGGAAAACTATCTTTAGGGAAACCTATCTTAGTCCCGTGGGAAATTATCTATCGATACTTAAAATAATAACAGCAGAGTAATTTTTCCACATATTATTAGCAACACATACCACACATTATAATCATAGCAGCAGAATGTCAATAGATGGCACTGCTGGGATAGTAAAACGCGCTTAAGTTGTATTAAAACATTAAAATATTATTTCATACTTTTGAGTGGATTACTTTCATGTATTTTTTTCAGCATAAGCTACTTTACACAACTCTATCTCTGGAACTATGGCACGAAGCGATGTGTTTCATAGACGAACAGATAGGTATTTGTTACAGATTCCAATTGTGAAAAAAAATTAAAAACACATAAATCGAGTTTAGCATCTTTTAACAGGAGGCACAGATATGGGAACTTTTCTGACGGCGACTATTTGCGTGTGGCAGCTGCTCTCCGCCTGCAATATCAATATCTGTGAACCTCATCAATGTATTTGCGGGTCCACGGTGGAGGCAATTGGCCATCACTCACTGAGTTACGGTCGTTGTTTGTGAAGATTCCCACGTCACCAATTCCTTAATGACCTCACTCGGAGGGCACTGGTCTCGGTCAAATGGAATACTCCATCTTTAATGCAGCCGCCGGGCTTTAGTCGATCTGATGGTAAAAGGCCGGAAGGTTTAAACAGGTGCCATGGCAGAGAGGAACGTGCCTGCTTTGGGACGCCACTTTTTCTGCCTCACACCTCACCCGTACGGTACTGCTGCTCAATTTGCGGCGAGAAAGAAGCATAATAAGTACTCGGTCTTGGAGGCAAATTACTACTTTGTGCCGCTGGTCTGTGAGACAACCGGCTGCTGAACCCTCAGAGGCCTTTGCCTTCACAAAGGAGATTGGCCGTCGCCTTCGAGAGAAGAGATGTGACGTGAGGTCCTACCTGCTGCTAAGGTTGTCTATTGCCATCCAGCGCGGCAACGAGAAGTGCGTCATGGGCTCCTTTGGAGCTGATACGACTCAAGGATTTGACCCATATTAATATTTTTAGGAAATTCTATTACTAGATGGATATAATGATTTGAATTAGTTTTTTGATAATATAGGTATATATGTTATTTCATCATATCAGTTTATATACGTCCCCACCAAGGGGCTCGACCTGCCCTGAGTTAGGGCGATCAGGCCTTAGACGATCACGTGGGCCCATTGCGGGTTCACACATAAGCTTCGAGTTTCTTCGCAGGCGTGTGCAGGTTTCCTCATGATGTTTTTCTCACCGTAAGAGCGTTGGATAAACGTACATACCAGTATGAAATCGATATTCGTATAGATATTGGTAAGTGGCAGGATTCGAACCACGGCCTTCCGGACAGGAGGTAGTGGCCCTAACCGTTCTGCCACCTACGCTCTATATGTTATTTAAGATTTAGAAATCCTTACTTAATATTATAAATGTGAAAATGTGTTTGTTAGTTTGTTACCTATTCACACTTCAAAACTTTTACCAATCTTGATGAAATTTGGCATGCAGGTAGCCTGTATTACTGGGAATCAAATAGGCTACTTTTTATCTGTGGAAATTATCATAGCCCGATGCAATTCCTTAAGGAAACTGAAACAATACTCTTTGTTCGTTAAGTTATTTAAAATCGTAACGAAAAAATGGGTTGGTGTGATTTTTAGTACAGAGATGAGGTGGAAAATGATATAATTTACTAATAAGTATATCCTGACATATTTCCCGAGGGATCTGAGGACAACTGTTTTCTACGCTCGCACACGTCGATGGCGTCGCAACGGAGCAACGGATTAAAGTGATTTTTTGTATAGAATTTGTTGAGAGGGTGGGAAGTGACAAAGACTGCTAATCCGAATAGCCCGATACAGTTCCTGAGGTACCTGGAGAAAACTCATGTCCACGCTTGCAAGCTGATTGCGGCTCGCGCACAACTCACCCTCAAAAAGAGTCATAAAAGCTATGTCCACGCGGGCGAAGCCGCGGGCAAAAGCTAGTAAATAATAAGACTAGTGGTAATAAGGGTGATGAACCACTACGAACATGCATACAGAAGGTTACAGTATAAGGTTTAGTTTATCGTGTGGCAGTACGGAACCCAAAGCGCGCAACTCCGACTCACACTTGGCCGGTTTTTGTCACTTGGCGGATTTTTTTTTGTGCCCGGGGCGCCGGATTCTTAAATACGTCTCTGTGCTCTACGTTCGTTATTTACAGCTCAATGGTCAATTCACCTTGTGTTGAGAAATCGTGGGCTGATGAAGGGTGAAAAGGACAATGTCTGTTTTGTTCACTTTGCACCACAATTCATTTTAGGATACTTAGCGTTAATGACTGTAAATTTATTTTAGGGTACCTTGTATGAATGACTGTAAATTTATTTTAGGGTACCTTGTATGAAAGACTGTAAATTTATTTTAGGGTACCTTGTCTGAATGACTGTAAATTTATTTTAAGGTACCTTGTATGAATGACTGTAAATTAGTTTTAGGGTACCTTGTATGAATGACTGTAAATTTATTTTAGGGTACCGTGTATCAATGACTGTTAATTTGTTTTAAGGTACCTTGTATGAATAACTGTAAATTTATTTTAGGGTACCTTGTATGAATGATTGCAAAATTTAAATTAGAGGTGTAAATAAACAATATAGAAACGTTACAAACAACAGACTTAATTCGCAAAAACTCAACTCAACTGGCATGCCTTTGTTAATTTGCTCAAAAACTACTAAACCGCTTTTGATGAAAGTTTCACTGTTCCCTAAGTTGAGTATTAAAAAAAGAATTATTGCAAACCGATTTCTAGTTTCTGAGTAATACGTGGATAACCATACATACATACATACACTTATGAAATTTGCCACACCTGTTTAGATGTCTACATAGGCCAACACATACACGAATATTGTGCAATTCCAACAATATTACATACATACGAACTAATAGCCTTTTTTGTTTGAAGTCGGTTAAATATAATAAGCACAGGTCATTGAAATACCAAGCGGACGACTCACCGTTAACGACAACAAAACTCCAAAACAGCGACACTTATTTAAGTTAGCTATCATTTAAAACGTGAAGCGTATAATATTTGAGTGAAGTAATTTTAAGTTACGTCTCACATTATTTAAATACTAGCTTTTGCCCGCGGATTCGCCGCGTGGAAATTGTTTTACGACTGTCTTTTAGGGTGAGTGGTGCGCGAGCCGCTAGCGGCCGCAAGCGATATCGGACTCAGGAACGATATCGGACTATTCTGATTTGAAGTCTATGTCACTTTCCACCCCCTCAACCAATTCTGTACAAAAAACCACTACAGTCCGTAGCTCCGTTACGACGATGACGTGCGCGATCCCTTGAGAACCATGTCAGGATATGCATTATTAGTAAATTATGTAATTTCCTATCCCCTTAGCCATCTTTGTGCAAAAAATCACAGCAATCCATTATTCCGTTGCAATGTTTAAAAAACTAACCTTCCTCCCTCGGGAAATGCATCGGACTATGCTATTTTCACGGGATAAAAAGTAGCCTATGTCCTTCCCAGTGACACAAGCTACCAGCATGCCAAATTTCATCAACAAACAAACAAACACATTTTTACATTTATAATATTACTAAAGATTTGTTAAATTATACTATTTTACAAGCTTTTATTTAACTTCTAATGTATGCATGTTTGTTCATGTGAAATCTTGCAAGTTAAATTTGGCCCACTTCCCGATTTCCGTTGAGCTGAAATTTTGTATGCATATGTATATCACGTGACAATGCAATATTAAAAGCTTGTACCTAAAAGTTTTTAAGTTTTTCGACAATTATTTAAAGTGAGCTGCAACCTTAGGGCTAGTGCACAAATCACGCGAGGTTTTTTGGCTACTTTTTGAGCCCCTCCTCCCCCCTGGTGATAATTGGCGAGGTTCTTGGCTACCCCCTCCCCCTCACAATCTCACGTGTATTTTTTAATTCAACCGAATTTGAAGATTCATAGTACCTATTGTATATAGCGGGCGGGGTCAAGCGCGGTCAAGGCCACGCGCGCCAAAATTTCGTAAAATAAACACGCTATTTTGAAGTATTTAACAAGTGAAGATTTATTTTTAATGAAACCGAGAAAAACTATCTACTCATGTGGTAGATTTTTTTATTTGTTCGTTCATTGTAAAAAAATACACGTGAGGTCTCTTTATACCCATCCACCCCCAACGTGATCTATCGTGATTTTTTCGTGAACCCCCTCCCTCCTATTGAACCTAGCGTGATTTGTGCACAAGCCCTTATTGCAAAGTTTCTTCAGGCAGTTCGCCGGCCGCTCGCTGCTGCGCGCAGGTTCGCTTCGCTCGTGCGGCTCGTGCGGCTCGTGCGTTCTCTGTCATGTCAAACCTAACAGCTCGTTGCTTCGCTGATCGCTACCTGATCACGAACCTAACCTTCAACCCCATCTTGACCTTTCATCATATCAGCTCATATACGTCCCCACCGAGGGGCTCGAGCCTACCGTGAATTAGGGCGATCGGGCCTTAGCCGACCACGCGGGCCCAGTGCGGGTTGGTCGACTTCACACACAACCTACAGTGTTTTTCCGCAGGCGTGTGCAGGTTTCCTCACGATGTTTTCCTTGACCTTTACCTTAGCCCAAATTTAATTTGGTGATTCATCATCATATCAGCCGAAATACATCCTAATGCTGGACAAAGGCCTCCCCCAAGGATTTCCACTACGACCGGCACTACGCTGCCCGCATCCAGCGGCTTCCCGCGACCTTCACCAGGTCGTCGGTTCATCAAGTGAGAGGCCTTCCTACGCTACGTCATCCAGTGTTCGGTCGCCACTCGAGCACTTTACTGCGTCAACGGCCATTTATTCTACGAGCTATGGGAATTTCATTGGAATGCGAATGAATTCCAGAAGGGTAACCTACGTTTTTTTTTTTTTTTTACGATTTCTTCAATTTGGTTTTAAAATAACATTTAGATCAAAACTGAACAAAATCCTACATCCCAGTATATCTAAATGAACTTTATATTCTACTAGCTGTTTCCCGCGGTTTCACCCGCGTGGACAACGTTTCTATGACTTTTCGAGGGTGCGCAGTGCGCGAGCCGCAAGCGGCTCGCGAGCGTGGTAAAAAGTAGCCTATGTCTGAATCCAGGTCCTAATCTGTCTACCTACCAAATTTCAGCCAAATCCGTTCAGTAGTTTTTGCGGGAAAGCGTAACAGACAGACAGAGTTACTTTCACATTTATAATATTAGTAGGGATTGGAACACAAAGTTTCAAAGCTTTGTACAATTTTTCTACACTACTCTCTAGAGAGCAAACGTTTCAGAATGATAAGAAGTTAGTTCGCGGTCTGAAAGGAAAGGTACGTTAGCGCAGCCAATGGATACTGATCTGGGTTTCAATGGCAATGGCGTGCAAAAGGAACTTTACAGGCCTGTTGTACCTACATTATAACTATGAACTGAGTATTACCCCCGTCACTCGGTCGAGCATGCAAGATAAGTACCTACACATTGGCGCGGCCTACAGGCACAGATGAGATACTAGTTACCTACAGGCCGCGCTGCGCTCGTCAGTAGTGCTAGAACGCCGTACAGTCGCCGCCGCGATTCGCGCGCCGCCCGTTTACGCAGTTAAAACCGTTAAGTCAAGCGCCTTAATACCCATGTTTCCGTGTATGGGAAGGAGTAGGTGAATAAATGTGTAGGTATTTTTGTTTCATAAGGAAGTGCAATATCTGTTACGAAGTAACTAGTATCTCATCGTGGTATTACAGTTTAAAGTTCTGTTTTAGATGTAATGTCGGCTTTGAAGGAGCCGGGCGCTTTGTAGAAGTTCTGCGTTGATAGGTGATTCTTCTTTCTGTTTGATCGTAGCGGAATGTTTTGGAATTTTTCTTTGTTTCTTCAAGGTAGTTTAGTAAAGGTTAGTTTGAGGGAGCACTCGTAATTTAGTTAACAAAACTGAAGCATGGTCATAACCTGGATGGGCTTGATTAAAGTTGGTAGATAGATAGATATAAATAGTAATCGGCGGATATTACACCAGTTTTGTTACATCATGAATACTACATACAAAGGTTCAAAAAACATAACCCTACTTTTTGGAGGTGGGCAAAAAATTATAATGGTAGTATGAGCACAGTCTATGGTATCAGTTTGTGAAAGCATTGTTATAAATTCATGGCTACTTTTATAATAACACAAGCTGATGCCCGCGGCTCCGCCCGTGTGGACATCGAAGATTCGCGGCGTGCGAGTCACAAGCTGTTCGCGGGGCTTTTTTGTTATAAAACTTCTCTGGGCTGCATACAACTTCAAAAAAGATTTTTCGTAAACGATCGAGCCGTTATCCAGTTTTAGCGACACTGCAACGAACAGAAATTCATTTTTATATGTCATCATATCAGCTTATATACGCCCCTACCGAGGGGCTCGAGCCTACCCTAAATTAGGGCGATCGGGCCTTAGTCGACCACGCGGGCCCAGTGCGGGTTGGTATTATATGTACGAGTAACATATATAATATTTCCATTCATTTCAAAATTAAACCCAACGGCAATCATTATTTGGAAGCAATTTGAAATTAGAACAGTCAGGGATTACCAACAAGTCCTCGGCTAGGTCAGGCGCTGGACCAATCATATGAAGCCAATGAAACTATGGCGGCCTTCCAGAAGGTCAGCCAATTATGCAATGACTGGCAAGCCTTGTCAATATTGGCTTGGGCCAATTCCTGGTTCAACCAAAGGGAATAGTGTTGTTGGGTTAACCCCGAAATTTTGGAGCGTCGTTGTCGTAATGGCATGGGCCGCTGCCTCCTGTCCGGAAGGTCGTGGTTCGAATCCTTCACTGTGTATTCGAAGTTCGATTTCATATTTACGTTTATCCGACGCTCTAACGGTGAAGGAAACATCGTGAGGAAACCTGCAAACGCCTACGAAGAAACTCGAAGGTTGTGTGTGAAGTCGACCAACCCGCACTGGGCCCGCGTGGTCGACAAAGGCCCGAGCCAGGGAAGGCTCAAGCCCCTCGATGGGGACGTATATGAGCTGATATGATGAACCACGAAATACCTTTGACATAAAATACAAACGCTTCGAATGTACGAGTATGTCCAAAGGATTGGCAAATGCTGTTTTTGATTTTTATTTAGGGATCTTCAAGGCGAGAGTGAATAGGCATTATTTGAGTTAGCGTGTACCATCCTCGACTACATCGTCACTTACCATCAGGTGAGATATAGTGAAACGCACTCAAATTGTTAATAAAAAAAAAATGGTCTTTATAGAATCCCATAAAAAGTAGGTACAGAGGCCAGCACATCAAACTTTACACTCGAAGTGCGATTCTGATCCATACGCATTCGCCATAAGAACTGTACAAAGTCCAAAGTGTTAACTTGATGTGCTGGCCTGTGTACCTATAATGAAGGAAAGTTTTAAAGTAGCTACCGACTTTGTTTGTTCGTTAACACTTTGTTTTCAAAATATTGACTGTAATTGGAAACGTTAAACCTGTGAAAACAACCGACTTCCATCGCAACAACTTAAATAAAACAATTTTAATTTCTAAAGATGTACTTCACCGATTTTGATAAAATCTATATGGGACGAACCTGGCAGTATATCCTATCGAATAAAAAAAGAATCATGAAAATAGGTTCACAATTTGCGAGGACTTCGCGTAACAAACATACAAAAAAAACATACAGTCGAATTGAGAACCTCTTTCTTTTTGGAAGTCGGTTGAAAAGAACCTATACTTACTTAATATTATAAATGAGAAAATGTGTTTGTTTGTTGCCTCATCACGCTTCAACCCCTCAACTAATGTTGGCGAAATGTGGCATGCACGTAGCCTGTGTCATGGCTAAGGAAATTTTGTATGGCTACAGGCTACTTTTTATCGCGCGAAGATAGCATAGTCCCATACAGTTCCTGAGGAAACTGAGAAGTAGACTCTTTTTCGGTTGATTTCTTCAAAATCGCAACAGACCAGCGGATTGTTGTGATTTTTTTCCACAGAGATTGTTGAGTGGTAGGAAATGAAATTAGCGTAGCTTGACATGATTCCCGAGGAATCTGGACAAAACTCATTTCCACGCTCGCGTACGTCGGCGTCGCAACATAGAAACAGATTGACGTGATTATTTGCATAGAAATAGTTAACAGGTTTACTGCCGACCACGCACCGGTGTGTTGGAACTGGTTTAAACAAGAAGCCGAACTCGCGCCGGTGCGTGTTACTTGCTTATTAACTTCCATAGTTCAGTATGAGGCTGGCACTGGGCGCAATGCCACGTTTGTAAGTCGGCATTGCGCTTGAATTTTTGTACTTTTTTGGTACCTACTTTTGGTTTTTATTTAGTACTTTTCGTTTAGTATTAGTTGGTAATACAAAATGGACAACTGCGCAGGGCCTTCTTGACTAAACAAAAAAGAATAACAAGGAATTATGCCTTTTGCGATAGTGATATTGAAGAGGAATTGTTTCAAGATGATTCTGAAGATGATTACAATCCTGCAGGTGATGAAATGTCTTCCTCAGAGGCTGAATCTGTCAGGGAAGTGATTTCACAAAAAGTACCTCTTGTAAACATAGAACTACGTCCACCTGCATAACGATTATTGTCATCATCTTCGCCCTTAGCTTCTTTAGCTTACCACGAGGAAGAGACCAGTTAAGCCCACCATCCCTTGAAGGTTCTACGACAACTTGTGAGATGAAAAAATTACATTTTACAATACGTAATGAAATTTTTAGAGAAACAGCTGAAGTTAGTCCAACTGATTATTTTGAGTTATTTTTTACTGAAGAATTTCTCTCTATGATCTATTTCGAGACAAATATTCAAGCAGAGGTATTATTTTTACGAGGTGTATCTGAATTTTCAAGGATTGGTTAGTGGAAGAAGTTAATTGTCCCCGAGTTGAGATTAATATTGGGTTTGTTGTTCCACATGGGCATCATTCCTCTATCTCGTTTACAGGACTACTGGAAAAGAGACCATTTTAGGCAATTTTCTATACTATATCTTGTAAAACTATGAACACGCAACGGTGCGTCCTTCGGCACTGGTATTGAAAATTTCATTCTCGGTGCCAACCACGCACCGGTGCGTGATTTTTTTATTGTCTAATATCCTATCTCATTTTCATTATTTATAGAAATAAACACAAACCTTATGTATTTTATTATATTAAAAGTTGATCTAAACAAAAATAAAAAATCGGCATACGCCATCGCCCCGATCGGACAATCCGGCAGTGAACCTGTTAAGAAAGTGGAAAGTGACATAGACTGCTAATTAAAATAGCCTGATATAGTTCCCGAGGGATCTGGACAATCATAAATATAATTTACGAAAAACTTAAAAACTTTTAGGTACAAGCTTTTAATATTGCGTTGTTACGCGTTATACATATGCATTCAAAATTTCAGCTCAATCAGAAACCGGGAAGTGGGTCAAAATTAACTTGAAAGATTCCACCCGAACAAACATACATACATTGCAAGTTAAAATAAAGCTTGCAACAATGTCCACGCGGGTGGTACTAAATAATAAAAAAACAAAACAGTTTGTACATAGGCGCATACTTATCCGTGTAAGAGATTTCTTATTAAACTTATCATTAATTGATAATTATCGCCATGGTACCTTTTTAAACTGGTCCCTACAATAAGACTGAAAATTGTGTTAGTACCTATTTATTAGTAGTACCCCACCAAAAACATCCTGTAAAAACTAGCCAAGTCTCGATTGAGCTGCTTGTTTTTCTATAAAAAGTAATGAAATCTCTAAGCAAAGCCAAGCCTAGTCTAGGGTTCTTTACTGCGATTTCTTTATTATTATGGTTAGATTTAATGTGACCTTCCGTTGAACATTCTTTATGCATATTTACTCCTTGAGACATCCAAGTCAACGGCAAAGTCACATAAAATGTAACCATAATAATAAAGAAATCGCAGTAAAGAACCCTAGACTAGGCTTGGCTTTGCTTAGAGATTTCATTACTTTTTATAGAAAAACAAGCAGCTCAATCGAGACTTGGCTAGTTTTTACAGGATGTTTTTGGTGGGATTTCACTGATTTTTGTAGAAAACTACATTGATTCATGAACTGCGCCTTAAAAACTAGTAAATCAAGGAGTTCGGTCCTGCGACTGCATAAATAACTTTGTAATCCTATATATTTTATATGGGATTACAAAGTTATTTATGTAGTTTGTGTAACTAGAAAACTGGACCGAAATTGCAAAATGTTTGAGTTTTTCCTTGCTTTATACACTAAAGACTAATTGTATTCTAAATTTGAATCTTCTATGTCGGCTAGAAGTGCCTTGGTCTGTCAGTCAGTGAGTGACAAATTAGGAAACTTTGACTAGTTATAATTCTTAAAGTACTGGTTCAAATTGAATGAAATTTGGAATATACCGTGCTTATAATTATGATGCCTGCTTGGGTACAGAAAATTCAGGCTTCTAGGTTTATCTACAACGAAGTTGTGGGGGGGTCTAAAATGGCCTGAACTGCTTCGAGAAAAGGATGGTACGGCCGTGCCGCTTTTTTTCTCGACTTGGCGGGGGCACTGCCGTGCCCCCAGATTTTATTTTCAGTGGTGACTTTTGTAAAAGTTACATGTCTCCACCCCCTACCAGCTAAACCACTATTTCAGGAATAATAAATAATATAATATAACCAGTTTAAAACGCCACCTAAGGCGTCCGGTAAACCAAGGTCGCCGCCAGCATCAAGCAAGCCCCCTCATGCCAGGGTGGGTGAGGAGGGTTTCACCTTGGTACAGAAGAAGTGCAAAGTCCGCAGGCAACCTCGCAGAAGTTTGTGTGGCACGGCCGCACCGGAAGAGGGCTCCGTGCTGCGCGCCGCCACACCGAACGTCGGCTCTACGTTCGCGGCTGCACCACTCGGTCACGGCTAAGGACGTGACGGAGTACGTCTGCCAGAAGTCCGGCTACGGCCTGCGGGTGTTCCCGCTGGAGTAGCGCCACTACGTGCACTGCACGTCGTACGTGGTGCGCGTGCCGAAGCCTCTGCTGGAGACCATCGCCAGCGCCGACTTCTGGCCGAAGGACGTCGTGGTTCGGCGGTTCTGAGGCACCATGTCAGTCCACGCGTCTTCAAAAATTACTAACATGGTTTAAATAGTAACTAACATGGCTTATTTTATTATGTATTTTTTATAGTATATATGTCTTGATATTTTTATAAATTTTTATATATCTATGGGCCTGTACTTTAGTACAAAGTTGCCTGAAAATAAAAAAAATAATAAATAAATAAAAGGAAAATTATCATGTCCATTAGTTAAGGATTAGGTAATAGTCAACTAACTTAAGGTGTGCAATTGGATTTATGAAGAGTTTATAGATTTCGCATACAAAATGTGCTAGACACACTCAAAAAAAAAACTCAAAACAATTTATTTCAAATAGGTGTTAACACACACTTTTAAATAGTCAAAACAAAAAAAAATCTGTATATTACAAATAATGTCATGATTCAGATTACAGTCTCAGGTAATGGTATTTGATATAGAATCAACATATATATCTTTGTCATTTACATAATCTATTATTTTATAATATCCTCTAGAGCACAAAACTTTTTTGACATGAGTCTTGAATTTATTCTCTGACAAACTAGTTACATTTTCTGGAATTTTATTGTAGAATCTTATACACTGCCCCACAAATGACTTCTTAACCTTACTCAGTCTCGAAAAGGCTATATCTATTTTATTTACATTTCTTAAATTCAAATTATGCCTGTCACTGTTTTTAGGAAATAAATGCAAATTCTTACGAACGTACATGATGTTTTCATATGTAAATTGACTAGCAACAGTTAAAATATTGATTTCTTTGAACTTATTCTGTAACGACTCACGTGATCGCATCTGATAGATTGCGCGGATAGCTCTTTTCTGCAGGATGAAAATAGTTTCTATATCAGCCGCATGCCCCCACAGTAATATGCCATAAGACATTATACTATGGAAGTAACTAAAATACACTAGTCTCGCAGTATCTACATCCGTTAACTGTCTTATTTTCTTAACGGCATAAGCAGCTGAACTAAGCCTTCCCGCTAAAGTTTCAATGTGTGGTCCCCATTGAAGTGAAACATCCAAAGTTATACCAAGGAACACCGTGGTATTTACAAATTCTAATTTATTACTGTCTAATATTACACTATTATGGACCTTTTTTACATTTGGCAAACAAAATTTCATACATTTTGTTTTCTTAGCATTTAATAATAAGTTGTTCACAGTGAACCAGTTCAGTATCTTTGAAAGGGTGTTGTTTACTTCGTCAATTTCGTTTTTTTTCCTATTCACTTTAAAAATAAGAGATGTATCATCCGCAAACAACACAATATTTGACAGATGTTGCACCATAAAAGGCAAATCATTTACGTAAACAAGGAAAAGAAAAGGCCCTAATATGGAACCCTGGGGCACACCCATTTTCACTTTAGATCCAGATGAGTTCGTGCCATTCACTTGTACTTTTTGTGTTCTGTTGTCTAAATACGAATTTAAAAGACTGAGAGCCCCTTCCTCTACACCATAATGCTTTAATTTCATAAGTAATGTTTGGTGTTCAATACAATCAAAAGCCTTAGATAAATCACAAAACACTCCAATTGCATTCTGCGATTCCTCGAAGGCCATCATATATGTTTCGAATGAGTGCTACTCCTGCATCGGTTGTTGATCGTCCTTTAGTGAAACCGAATTGCTGGTTATGCAGTAGTTTGTTTTCTGTAAAATATTGTAGCATTTGGTTAAGCATAATCTTTTCAAACACTTTACTAAGAACTGGCAGCACAGAAACTGGTCTGTAGTTGCCTGGATCAGTTTTTGAACTAGATTTATATAAAGGTATCACTTTACTAAGCTTCATGAGATCTGGAAAGACGCCACTATCAATGCTAATATTAAAAAGACAAGCTAAATATGGCGCTAAAGTATCAATTAAATTACTGATCAAGCTTACCGATAATCCCCAGAGGTCTTCGGTTCTTTTCACTTTAAGAGATTTAAAAGTTTTTACAATAGATTGTGGTTCAATTACTCTGAAGGAGAATTTTTGATCACAATTACTAACATTATCCTTTAGCAGCCTTTGAGCATACATAGG
This sequence comes from Coleophora flavipennella, assembly GCA_947284805.1. NCBI lineage: Eukaryota > Metazoa > Arthropoda > Insecta > Lepidoptera > Coleophoridae > Coleophora > Coleophora flavipennella. Next base: position 9,039,700 of record OX369297.1, read on the forward strand.
TGATGAGTTTAGGGCTTCAGTCGTCTTAAGTGGAATATTTGTGAAAAAAGTTTCGAATTCTTTGGCTACATCGGCATTTGAACTAATTTTACCTTGATCTGTTTGCAAAACATATTCTTTGTCGCGGGGTTTGACTTTACCTGTTTGTTTGCTAATGATATTCCAAACAGTTTTTATTTTATTATCTGAAAATTTTATTTTTCTAGCCAGATAATTAGATTTTGCTACGTGGCAAACCTGCTTAAAAATTTTTGAATATTGTTTCACATAATTTGTAAAGTTCTCATCAAAAGTGTAAGTTTTTTGTCATAAAGGTCAAACAAAGTTTGGCGACTTTTGTATATACCTATAGTAGCCCATTCACTGAATTTAAATTTGATGTTACTGATTGTGGATTTAGACTTAAATATACTTTGGAATTCCCTATCCAGTACTGTAAAAAAATCATTGTAAAAACTGTTGGCTTGCACTTCATTATCAAAATCTGGTATGGGCAGTTTTTCATCTAGCACTGTTTTAAACTTTTCTATTCGACTAGCAGTGACCGGTCTCGTTTGAATTTTTATGTGTTCTGCAGAAATACTTACGGGAAAGCTAGCCATTACTCCGCTATGATCTGACCTCAAACAATTAAAAACCTTTTTATTTAAATAACAGCAATTACAAAATATGTTATCTATACATGTGGCAGAGGTCTTTGTTATTCTTGTGGGTTCCAGAAATACATAATTTAAATCAAATGACTTGAAGAGACAAGTAATTCGAGTCGTCAAGGACTTTTTTTCCAACAAATCAACATTGAAATCGCCGCATACTATCACGGATTTACGGCTTTTACTAACGATATTTAATACATCCTCCATTGCCGATTCGAAGCTAACAAAGTTATCGTCATATGGGGGCCTATACACGCAAATAATGATGTGGTTCTCCAGCTCCACACAAGATAATTCCACAGTTTTGTCAATCGAAAGGCCAACAACATCCTTCCGTTCTTTAAACTTTAGAGAATTTTTGGTAAATATAACTGAACCTCCACATTATAAGGACTTTCGATTGAATGCACTGGCTGTACAATAATTTTCAAAACTAAAAAGCATTTCATGGTCTTTGAGCCAGTGTTCTGTTACACAAAAAATATCTACACAATACTTTTCCAGAAAAAGTTCTATTTCTAATTCTTGAATATTTTGGTGAACTAGTTTTAAAAAACTTGGCTTCTTCGTTGTCTTTAAACCTAGTTTAAATCTGAAGGTTGAACACTGCCGCCAACGCCGGCATCGCAGGGTATACTATCAAGTATATTTATAGCCTGTGCTATACCTGCGGTACCGTCACCAGCGGCGGGCTGCTCCGTCGTTAGGCAAGTTATTACCGACTGAATACAGTTGGTACGATTTAAAATACCGTAAGCTAACGAATTAGCTAGTCTCTTTTTCTGTGCATAAGGCAAGTACATTTTATTTTGAGTCAACCTAAACTTATTTACAAAACTATTTGTATCAAAAAATAATACAAAGTCGCTATGACAACAAGTCAAATTGTATAAATATAAATTTAAATAATACAATTTTGTATTATAGTGCACACTGCAAAAACAACTTTATTTTTCAAGATATACATTTATTGATTGAAGATACTACGGAACACTACATTGCACATAGTCCGACACGCACTTGGCCACTTTTCTCAAGTGCCACGCCCGCCGTCGCGTCGTCAAGATAGTCCAAAGATTCGAGATAGTTTTTTTTTGGATTCGCGTCAACAGACAGCTCACATTTTCTTTCCTTTTACTTGCCAAGCTTAAAAAATGACCTACTAAAAAGTCTATCTGTCAGAAGCGGTTCGCCGCGGGTCCGTCGCTCCTGGCTACATGATAAGGGAATTCATCATCAATCATCATTAGCAGCGAGTCGGTGGGAAGGCCAAATTAAAATACTTAATCACTGTACCTAATATAATTAAAAGCCGGCCAAGCGCGAGTTGGACTCGGTTCCGTACCATCAAACCTCTCCACACAAGCAAAGTATATATGTATGTATAAATTCTTTATTGCACACAAGGAATAATCAAAAAATGGTTTTATCAGACTTAAGTGTACAAAGGCGGTGTTATCGCTAAAAGCGATCTATTCCAGACAACCCTAGGCAGATGAGATATATTCAAATATAGTAAAACAACGATAGCGCAAGAATCTGATAACAATGTACCTATTTTCCAAAAGGATAAGAAATAATCCATTAAAATTAGTTAGTAAAATTATATTAGTACTAACATACAGTATGGACACTCCCTGCCGCTCTCTAGATTGCGACCTCACCTCCTCGTCACCCAGATTGATACAGATTGGTTACAGTTTGGTTGACGAACGTATAGGATTACGCCGCCTTTTCGTTTGTTCCGACATTCCTTTTTTTAAATGTCATTTCTGGCCCGTTGTATGAAGTGTCCAGGCTGTAACACAAGCACGATAATGATACTTATTCATTTCAAACAATTTGCATCAACGCGAGCAACAGAAAAGTTTTTTTTCTTCCTCTTTCAATCCGGACTCCTTACGACTCGCGAATACCACTCTCACACTTGGTCAGTTTTCATTACTTTTTGTTTTTAGAAGCTTTTATTTAGTTTTTAGTCTGTTATAAAATCTTGCAAGTTAAATTTGACCCACTTCCCGGTTTCCGATTGAGCTAAAATTTTGCGTGCATATGTATATCGCGTGACAATGCAATATTAAAAGCTTGTACCTGAAAGTTTTTAGGTTTGTCGAAAATTATTTAGTATTTATTCGTATGGTAACATAAAGTTTCACCCTATATATTACCGTTTTATTAATCATCATCATTTCAGCTCATATATTCCCCACCGAGGGGCTCGATCCTACCATGAATTACCCTGTTTTATTAATACTGTTAAATGAAATAAAATAAAATAAAATAAAATATTTTTTACAAGCTTTTAATTAACTTGCAATGTATGTATGTTTTTTAGCTGTGCAACTAACAATAAACGCACATAATCTTTATATCAAGATTTGCGTTTTTTGTGTGGCATCATATTTCCTTGTTTTTATTGAAATAAACAGTTTAAATTTTAATTTTTTTTTTTTTTTTTTCGGGTGAAATCTTGCTAGTTAAATTTGACCCACGCCCCGGTTTCCGATTAAGCTGAAATTTTGCATGCATATGTATATCCCGTGACAATGCAATAACAAAAGCTTGTACCTAAAAGTTTTAAGGTATTTAGAATATTATTAAGTATTATACATACACATATTCTGTGAAAAATTTCGGCCGACCTTAAACTAATGTGGTGGGTACATTACCCACATAAAATTTTATCCAAAACTATTATCTAAGCATATCACATTTTGCAACACAGTAGCGTCTCTGAGGCTCATAATTATGTTTTTTTTATGATTTTTTCATTTTGATCGAAATCACAATATTTTATTATTAATCGATGAAGCTGATGAGGATGAATACCCATCCAGATAATGACCGTGCTTCTGGTGAGTTAGTCTGCGTGATCGACGCAACCTCGCAAGGCGCACAGAACTACGACCGCTTCCGATGGGGAGTTCCCCAATTCTACTGAACGACGTTGTTGCTACTGAAAATCAGGAGCCAGGACCTTTTCACTGGCCTGGCACTTAATCTCTGCAACTTTGTCATCATCATCAGCATATCAGCTCATATATGTCCCCACCAAAGGGCTTCAGCCTACCCTGAATTAGGGCGATCAGGCCTGAGTCGACCACCCGGTCCCAGTGCGGGTTGGTCGACTTCACACACAACCTTCGAGTTTCTTCACAGGCGTGTGCAGGTTTCCTCACGATGTTTTCCTTCACCGTAAAAGCGTCGGATAAACGTACAATTTATTGTATTTTATAGTATTTACTAGTAAGTAGCTATAAGTTAGTCTTGGTGGTGTAACCTTGATTTTTAAGAATCAGAATCAGAATAATTTATTTGCAAGAATACTTATGTCATAAATATACAGATCTTAAAAAGTACAATGCCAGTAAACGTATTCAGCCTTATGAAGACATGCAAATTAAAAACAAATTAAAAATAAATAGTAAATATTAATAATGATTAAAGTAGATAAAAGCAAGCAATAAGATTTGTTAAAAATGTCAGTATATGTAATTTTTGTAGTCCATAAATTCCTTAATACTATAAAAACAATAATCCATTAGCCATTTTGTTAGTTTTGTCTTAAATTCTGTTTCTTGTAATATTTTTAAACTTTTTTAACTTTTTAAACTTTTTAAACTTGACTATTGTTTTTGTGCTTGGTCGGTAAACAAACGGTTTAACTATCTATCTGTCTATCTATCTTCGAAATTGATTTTTCCCATAAAAGTTGTTGGAAAATTAGTATGGGACTTGAGGCACCCTTTTGACAACAATATTTTACAAGCTTTTTATTTAACTTGCAATGTATTTATGTTTGTTGGGGTGGAATCTTGCAAGTTAAATTTGACACATTTCTCGGTTTCCGATTGAGCTGAAATTTTGCACGCATATGTATATCGCGTGGCAATGCAATATTAAAAGCTTGTGCCTAAAAGATTTAAGGTTTTTCGAAAATTACTATTTTGTTGGAACTAATCCGTATTTATTTAAATTTTTACTTTGTTGGAAAGCTGATGAAATGAGGAAGGTTTTACCGTGTACAGTTATACCTTGGTTTACGCGACCTCACTTTGTACGATTTCGTTATAACGCGGTTTTTGAAATTCGCGCTATTAAAAAAAATCAAAAATAAATTTTGGTCTAGAGATGTTGGAAAGTTCGGACAGTGATGTCAACCGTGTTTTATATCTGCGGCAATCCATAGAAAATGGTGTTACTTGCTTCGAAAATATTTTACTTGAGCGCAAGAAAAAATCTACTCAAAAAACGTTAGATGAGTATTTCTCTAAAAATAAAATATATAGGTAATTCGTTTTTTTGTAAGCATATAGGCAATAAAAGTAAATTATTTTGCTTGTTATTTCATTGACCTCGTTATACACGTATTTTGCTTAGCGCGAAATTGATCGGAACGCATCTTTCGCGTAAACCGAGGTATTACTGTATTGTTTGTTTCTTTGTGAATTCTTTATAAACTTAAAAAAAGGAGTAGTTTCTCAATTCGTTGGAATATTTTTTTCACTACAAAATATACACTTACAGGTACAGAATAGAAATGACAAACGCACGCTAACTGTATTATAAACTAGAACTTAAAAAATAGCTTGCGACTCGCGCACTGCGCATCTAGGGCGCAGCCACGTACAACAGCTAGTTTTGCAATAAAATTGAGTCCGTATATTCCAGTATCTTTCTTTTCTTATTACAATTAACTTATTTAATGCTTTCAAATGTATACTATTTTATCTAGTTATAATGTATCGTTCCTTCAACCTCACGAGTTTTCGAATTCTCGCAAGACTACAACACAAGTTGACACCAAATAAATGCTTTAATTGTCAGCTGTCGACAGAATCCAATCTCCTCTATTTTTAGCAAAGCTAATAAGAAAAAAGGACCTAAATACCTAGTTAAAAGGGACGTCTTTTCAATGAAATAAATAAAATCAAATAAATAATAGATCGGGGATAAAGTCTCTTCGTGTTTTGTAGGTAGAAATTTGTAATTAAATCTCTTTGCTTATATTATTTGTAACTGGCTTGTTATATTAAAACTAAATAGGTGAACAATAGAAACTTTAATTTAATAAAATCCCAAATTTTTTATTGTTTTTTTCTGTCGACGAAAATGAGTGAAAATATCGAGAAATTCGCTACAATTTGAAATTTTATGTAAAAAAAGTTCAAAAAACAACACAGGCTGAGAATAAAATTTGTGCTGTTTAAGGACCTAATGCAGTAGGTATCAGTAAGTAGCACAAACTTGGTTCAAGAATTTCCAGGATGGAAATCTTAACTTTCAAGATGCAGCTCGTTTTTAAACAACTTCAAAAAAGGAGGTGGTTTCTCAATTAGACCGTATATATTTTTTTATGTGTATATTTTTTTTTCGTCGTTTATGAACTGATTTTGATGATTCTTTTTTTGTTGGAAAGTAGATATCCCAAGGGTGGTAACAAGATAAAAAAACCATGATTTGATGATGGTATGCCAGAGAAATCGAGAGAAACCTTAGTTTCCTGTTTGAAGTAGTTTTTTTTGTTTATAATTATATTATACTATGTTTGAATTTTATTGTTTTTCCAACCTAATACGTAGTGATAAGCTCTAATGTGTTATAAACACGTAAACCTATGCCGCCATGACGCCGCGCCGTCCACCTGTGTGTGCTTGTCTTTATTCTTGTTTGCTATTTACCCGTTTGCCCAAAAGGTTTTTTTTTTATTATTATTCACAATTTTTAAGCCCTTGGCATCATCTCGCCTGATGGTAAGTGACGATGATGCCGAAGAAGGAAGCGGGCTTACCAAGATTCCCCAACGCAATGGAGAACTGGCTATCCTATCTTTATGCCGGAACACATCAATGTTGTTAACACTGATGTTTGGCGGCAAGACTTTGATTAGATGGTGGTAGCTAGCCAGGCGGGCTTACAAAATACGATCAACCAAACCGATTCTTACAAGTTGACCCCACCGGGAATTGAACCCGCGACCTCCTGGTGTGAAGCGAATGGACTAACCATTACGCCACGGAGGCGGTTAAATGTAATGTTTTTCGGGTGTATGAAGGTATACGTATGTCTGTTTCTTTGGCTAAGCCTGTATTCTAAACGGCTTGATGGATTTTGGAGAGCGAGGTATTGTAACATCTGCTTGACAAAGATTACATTTTCATATTTTAAATTTTTTTTTTAGGTTTTTTAATTGCTTTTTGATTCTTTGCATGTTCCATCATGGCTAGGGACACTAATATACAACCAGATTCGAATCCGAGGGCGACTTACAATCATACTTAATATTATAAAGGCGAAAGTTTGTGAGTGTATATGTTAGTTACTTCTTCACGCAAAAACTACTTAACGGATCTGGCTGAAATTTGGTAGGTAGACAGAGTAGGACCTGGATTAACACATTGGCTACTACTTTTTTTCACGCTCGCGAGCCGCTTGCGGTTTGCGCACTGCGCACCCTCGAAAAGCAATAGAAACGTTGTCGACGCGGGTGAAGCCGCGGGAAAGAGCTAGTATACTAATAATTTTTACGAACTTACGTCCATTTACTGATTGTTAAAGGAAAACATCTTCATCATTCAGGGTAGGCTCGAGCCCCTCGGTGGGGACGTATATGAGCTGTAAAGGTCGAGTCGCACACAGCCATAAGTGTAAATATATGAGTAAATGCCTTGCACGTGACCGCGGGTGATACTAAGTGCAACACTAGTTAACCGCCATCCGTCACGTTCATAGCACGGTTAATTGTGCCAAACGATAAGAAAAGTAGAGAAAAAAAAAGTCAAAGAGAGTTATAAGATTCAGACTCGCTCAAGGAGTTTATATTAAATTTCCAGAGGGCAATTCTTTTTCACGTAAACGACCTCACGTTTGAGTGTTTATTACGGAAATACTCCTCTTTATAAGTTGCTACAGTGAGAGCGAGATAATTTTTTAATTTCATTTTTATTTTTATGTAATTTGAAGACTTGCAACTAATATAAAAATAACCTAGTAAAAATAATATAGTAAACTCTGTATAACGTCACTGGATATAACGATTCAATTTTTGAAACGTCAAAATTTTCTGGCTCCAGTTGGTTTACTTTAACACTTATTTCTCTCTGTATAACGAAAACTCTCAATAACGTCACAAAATGCCCGGCCCCTTGAGTATCGCTATATATACTTGACACTGTAATTATAAAAATTACATAAAAAACAGCAAGCTACTTAAAAATCTGCATTAATATTTTTAACCGCCTCCATGGTGTAATGATTACTCCATTCGCTTCGCAACAGGAGGTCGCGGGTTCGATTCCCAGCGGGGTCAACTTGTAAGACTCGATTTAGTTGGTGGTAGGGCATTTTATAAGCCCGCCTGGCTAGCTACCAACATCTTATTTAAGTCTTGCCGCCAAACATCAGTGACAACAACATTGATGTGTTCCGGCTTGAAGATAAGATAGCCAGCTCTTCATTGCATTAAGGAATCTTGGTAAGCCCGCTTCCATCTTCGGCATCATCGTCACTTACCATCAGGTGAGATGATGCCAAGGGCTTACCGATTGTGAATAATAAAAAAAAACATATTAATGAACATAAAAAGTTAAAAAAGAGCCAATTGGAAAGATCACAGCAACACGCAAGTACTAGTAGTAGCGACAAAAGTAATTTAACAAAGAGAGAATATTAAAAATTATTAAAGGTAAATAAAATTACAGCACTTTTTTCGTGGTTGGGCTAGTCCTCTATAAGATAAGATAAGGTAAGATAAGATCATTTATTTGCTTTAAACGTGGTAAAAACATAAACAATATTTTTAGCTTAAGTATCTCACAATTAGCCTAAATAGGCATGCAAATACACAAAAAAAAATTGTAACATAAAATTAAAAATGTAAAATGACACCATCTAACATATAAAAATGAATCGCAAAATGTGTTGGTAAGCGCATAACTCGAGAACGGCTGGACCGATTTGGCTAATTCTTTTTTTGTCGAGTTCGTTATTGTCAGGAGAAGGTTCTTATGTAGGGTAGGGTAGGGTAGCGTACAGTAGGGTAGGGTAGGGTAGGGTAGTATAGTGTAGGGTAGGGTAGTGTATGTAGGGTAGGGTAGGGTAGTGTAGGGTAGGGTAGTTTAGGGTAGGGTAGGGTAGTGTAGGGTAGGGTAGGGTAGTGTAGGGTAGGGTAGGGTAGTGTAGTGTAGGGTAGTGTAGAGTAGTGTAGGGTAGGGTAGGGTAGTGTAGTGTAGGGTAGAGTTGTGTAGGGTAGGGTAGGGTAGGGTAGGATAGTATAGTGTAGGGTAGGGTATTGTAGGGTAGGGTAGGGTAGTGTAGGGTAGGGTAGGGTAGTGTAGTGTAGGGTAGTGTAGAGCAGTGTAGGGTAGGGTAGGGTAGTGTAGTGTAGGGTAGAGTAGTGTAGGGTAGGGTAGTGTAGTGTAGGGTAGAGTAGTGTAGTGTAGGGTAGTGTAGGGTAGGGTAGGGTAGTGTAATGTAAGGCGGTACGTAGTTCGCCGGGACAGTTAGTATTAAATAAAATCATTTCATTATTAATTATTTCATTTCGCCTGTATAACTTAATGTTAATGTGAACAATCAATAAAATATTCGTTTAGACTATAGTAGTATTTTTCTTTTAACCATTTAGATAATTCTGTCTTAAATTGTCAAAATAATGAATTGTCTTAAGAATGGCCATACGTCTCGCCGCCGCCACAATTGTACAAGAGCAAACAATAATTTCAAATTATTATTTGCTCTCCACATATATGAATTTTGCTTGAAATTGGTAGATGCGGGGGTAAATAATAAAGGATTGTATCTGAGGTTTTTTTTAGGTTGTAGAAACAGGAGTCAGTAATTCTGGACAGTCCATATGGCCTGAGGCAGTCTTAAGTAAAAATATTCAATCTGCTATTTCACGACTTTTATCTAGAGGGCGCGTCACTTTAGTCTATTTTTTTTTGTTCTCAGCTACGAAATATTCCTCTTTGAGCATTAATCTTATGAGCAACAAGGTTTTGAACACCAAACATATATACCCATTAAATCACCAATGAATATTTTAGCTTTATGCCCAACGGCAACCAAAAATGTGATTCGAATTTATACAGCTTTGAGTATCTACGGTGTTGGTTTCTAGTGGTAGGGTATTTAATAATACAACGATATAAGTTTAAATAAAAAATATATGTCGGAGTGTCATTGAAAACGCGACCAATACCAGCTCGAGATAAGTTTACATAGTTGCACTTTGTTTGGATCAAACGTCAGGTATTAGTACCTGGGTGAAACCGGTGGTGGCGTGACGATCGCTTGTACTCGTGAGACGATCGTTTGTGGTAGCAAAGATGATGTATTAACGGAAGGCTGTTTGTGCTGCCACACTGAGTTGAGAATTTATTAGATCTGTGGAGAAGCCATATTAGCTGGACGTCAGTCTCGGAGAAAACACTTTTTGACGGAGCGTCGAGCAGAACACAAGTAGTGGTGATCTGTGAGCAAAATGGACGTGTCACGCCATCGCTGTGATCACCGCGTTTGCATCCATTGTTATCCAAGGCATCCTGTACAATTTCGATTACCAAATGATCAAGACTATTGAAGAAGGACCTCTGTGATATAGCTGCATTGTTATTTCGACGCCCAATACCGAAATAGTTAAGGACGTGAACCACAAGGCCATCCCTAACCCACCTCACTTCATTCGAGATCAGAAGTTGGATTGTTCCCAGCGCTCGCAACAAGTGGACAACGACGGGAAAATGTGAAAAATGATAATGGAGCAGCGAAATGAAAACCAACTGGCAACAATTCTTTGTGCTACAGAAACAGAACATGTTGCGATTGATTGAGGTTATGCAAGCACCATCGACTACATTTGCTGCAATCACACTGCCAGAATTCAACCAGAATATACCTGAAGCTAATCCACGTTCACGGTGCTCGTTTGTCGACATCTCCCTTACGGAACGACAGTTGCAATGAGGTGCAATGCTTATTTCACTTAGAAAACCGTTGAAAGGCATATGCTCCTGTGCTTCCGGAATGACTCGGAGCCAGTTTAGAAACCTGTTCCTGATGCGCTGTTTGGAAATGGGCGACAGTATGGGCTGCGCTGGCAGCAGCGGAGATCCACGCAAGCGGCGCGTGCAGCTTCAGCGAAGTGCGTGATGTACGCGGAGCTATGAAAATCCGGTGAGTCGTACCCCTTTTGTTTTGATAGTTGTGGTACGAGTGCTATTACCTAATCTGTGGTGGTACCGAGTGTTCTCTCGTTAAAGAAAGTTTCGTGTATAGACTTTCGGGAGTGTGTTCAATACTAACGCACTATTGACTTTTGTAGGCAACTCTTAAGTTTACTGTACAGAACAAATATCGAGTGAGGGTAATATTGACGGGCATCGTTCAGAATGGTCATATCTTGTTATGCCAGACGAGTACGAACGATATTATGATCGACTCAGATATTTTAAATCTAGGATTGACGGTATTCTTAAACGAGTCTGTCAATAACAAAACAGCTTGACTGTCGGTAAGGATGCGAATAGAGTAGTTAGTCCCTTACCCTTCTAGTAGTGATTGCATTAGCAGCTAAAATGATGCCTTGTGGAAAGTACTCTTTCACATGCTTTCGGATTTTTACTTGTGAAACAACGTCGTTATTGAACGAAATATTTAAAAAGAGGACTCATTGTAAATATGATGATTCATTTAGTTAACTAGTTTCGGTTATACAAACCTAAACCAAGATTGAAAGTATTGAAACCCCTTTAAGCTTTTATAATATTGAGACTGACATTTTTACATGGAGTAAAAAAAAAAAAACCTTTATTAGCTTTCGTAGTATTGGGACTGATATTCTCATTGATCATAGGCCAAAGTTGTTGCCTATTTTTAATAGCTTTCGTGATGAATTTGTCGAGGGCATCCTTAATGCCCCGCTATCGTATAGACCCTATGTAGGTAGATGAGTTTCGGGGACCCCAATAAAATATTTTGTTTACCAATTGTAAAAAAAAAAAAAATAATAACAGGGTAGTATGCGGAGTGCAGTGATGGACGTCTTACGGCTGATGTGATGATGATACAGGATTCATGGGCTGGAGGCTGCGAATGTCATAAGCCCCGAAGCTTTCCCTTTTTGACGGCCTTATCATGCTGGTAAAGAAAAAGGATAGCATAGAACGCAAGTGTTGATAACCGTGAAAAAAAATGATAACAACATGCCTGAACGGAAATTGCTTCCTCTGATAGCTTGGAACATCGATTGACTTCATAGGTGGTCACTATTTAACCACGTCAGGCATAGCTAGTGGTTACATCAGGTGCATTCTTTACCTATTAAATCGAAATGACTGATTTTGTAACCTCTGTTCAAATACGTCCACGTGTCATTCGATCTACGTAATGCCCCCTTGTATTTGAACTTACGTTCATAAACGCTTTAGGCGTGTGGCAACGGTCAGGTGAATCTTAGCACGTTTAAACGTTGGTACTCTTAGTTAAGTGTCCTTTAAAATATGCTCACTTCCTTCGAGTATAGTAATGAGATTTCAATGTTACAAGTCCTCCCATGATGATCATTTGGCAGCAACCAAACTGTTGGGTTAACCGAGTTACGAAGTACAGCCTCCTGGAGTTGCTTCTAGGTACGAGTAAAGTAGCCTAACCTCTAAATGTCATGTTTGTCGATTACACACACAGGCTGTAATTTTATCTAAGTGAAGCACGACAATATACTAGTGATAATACGGAGAGTAACGCATCCTATTACAGGAGTTGTTAATCAGCTTGCTGCTGATGTGATAATAGACATGGGCCTCCCCCATGTTGGAGCGGTTTCACCAATTGTAAAAAAAAACAAAAAAAAACGCTACGCTTGGCGGGCTGTTTGGCGGTACAGTATGAGCGTGAAGGACGATGTTGCTTGTCCTCAAATTTTTAGTCCCTTAGTCACTTCTTGTGAAACCCTTGGGAAGAGATGGGGTGGTGTATTGCTCTGAGGCAGCGCCACTGGCTGATTTCTAGACAAAAGCTTAGTTTCACAAGTTACCTAACTTTGTGTTGTTACAAATGGAGAAGCGTTACCTACCACTTTAGATATCAAATACCGTCAGTTATTGAGGACAGACTACGTTAAATGCCCGATAGTGACAGTATTATTGACTTGGACAGAATTGATGATGGAGAGACTGAACCTCGACCATCTACTAGTGCAGATTAAGGACTTTTGTACTTGACCGTGATTTTAACGTTCACTAGTTTGTATTTTGAACCTTAGACGTAAACAATTTTTCGCAACTGGATGCCAATAGCCTCAGCCATTCGTAGACGTAGGCGTAAAACACCGAGTTGATTTTCTCGTTGCTGTGCGGCCACAACTGTGTGTGGCGTGCGTTTGGCTCGCAGGCGTATCACCGGGGAGGTGATGTTGGCAATGACCAGAAAGAGGTGATGTTTGAGATCGCCGCATGGAAGCGATAGTGTGGTTGGACACCGGAGGGAGGTGGTCCAAGAGTCGCCAGGTAGGGTGACTGTGTTTTTGGGCGGACACCTGAGAGGTTGTCTGAGAGTCGCCAGGTCGAGTGACTGTGTGTTTGGGCGGGCACCGGATGGAGGTGTCTGAGAGTCGCCAGGTTGGGTGACTGTTGTTTGTTTGGGCACCGGATGGAGGTGGCCCAGAGTTGCCAAGATGGGTGACTGTTGTGGTGATACAAAATAAGGAGCGTAACCAAACCAAGTTAGATCCCAAATATCGAGGGCCGTTCAGGGTCGTAGAGGTCTTAGAAGGTGACAGATACAAATTACAAGCTTTGAATTTGAGACGAAGTTACAAGTATGCCCATGACCGTTTACGTAGTATGTCCGAAGGTTATTTGCCTCCGGATGTTGACGATGAATCTGGTGCAGAGGCGTCTACCTTTCAATGTTAATTGTATTGACAGATCGTAACTCAATCAATTGTGTACAGTTGTAATTTTTTTCTTTATCGTTTATTTTTGTGTGTAGTACTGAAGTATTCCAACATGTTTCAGCGGTAAATGAAGAGTGCTGAATGGCGCTATATGTTTGCATGAATTGGCTGCTGCTTGTTTTGTCAGACTCGTTCTGTCATGATGTGTAGCAGGTACATTCGTGTTTTTGTAAAAAAGAAGTATCCCGTTTACCGGCTAAAACTGTTGATGGTATTCCGTCGCCTGTACTGGCGATGATGGTATTCCGTCGCCTGTATTGGCGATGATGGTGTTCCATTGCCTAGATTGGTGATGATGGTATTCCGTCGCCTGTATTGGTGATGATGGTGTTCCATTGCCTAGATTGGTGATGATGGTGTTCCATTGCCTAGATTGGTGATGATGGTGTTCCATTGCCTAGATTGGTGATGATGGTGTTCCACTGCCTAGATTGGTGGTGATGGTGTTCCGTCACCTGGACTGGTGATGATGACTGATTGGTATTCCGTCGCTTGGCGTTAGTGATGATGGTTCTTTGTGGTGTCCCGCCACCTGGATGTGGTGATGTTCAGTTCTGGTGTTCCGTCGCTTGTGATTTGCGATGATCATTATGTTCCGTTCTATGTGCCCCTAAAAGTTGTAAATGGTTGTAAGGTTTCAAGCCTTGCAGCTGTGATTTACCTTGGAAACCTAAACTGATTTGAGATTGTTTGAGTTACGATGCTAATGCTGAGGTTCATTTAGTTTACGAGAGTGAAATTATTTTGGTTTTTTGAGGCTGTTAAAATGTGTTGTTACCATGATTGTAGTCTTGAATTAGAGCTTCACATTATTAGTGTTGCTTTTATTCCTTGAGCTGTGGACTTTCTTTATGAAGGTCAGGATTGGCCAAACGAAATGGAATCTACTGGTTACCCTTTTCTTCTGCAGGTTAGTCACCCGAGGACGTGTGACTCGCAGGATGGCCGTGTCGGAGTGTCATTGAAAACGCGACCAATACCAGCTCGAGATAAGTTTACATAGTTGCACTTTGTTTGGATCAAACGTCAGGTATTAGTACCTGGGTGAAACCGGTGGTGGCGTGACGATCGCTTGTACTCGTGAGACGATCGTTTGTGGTAGCAAAGATGATGTATTAACGGAAGGCTGTTTGTGCTGCCACACTGAGTTGAGAATTTATTAGATCTGTGGAGAAGCCATATTAGCTGGACGTCAGTCTCGGAGAAAACACTTTTTGACGGAGCGTCGAGCAGAACACAAGTAGTGGTGATCTGTGAGCAAAATGGACGTGTCACGCCATCGCTGTGATCACCGCGTTTGCATCCATTGTTATCCAAGGCATCCTGTACAATTTCGATTACCAAATGATCAAGACTATTGAAGAAGGACCTCTGTGATATAGCTGCATTGTTATTTCGACGCCCAATACCGAAATAGTTAAGGACGTGAACCACAAGGCCATCCCTAACCTACCCACATCCTTCGAGATATATATAAAAACACGATTACATAAAACGTTACGCATCTTTTTTGGGAAATCTGATAATATCTTACTGGTGACTCACGGGACCAAGACGAATCTATCAAGTCGTTTAGCAAATATGGTGGAATAATGAAACATACAAACACACATAAGACCTGAAAACAATAAACTTCTATTTTGTGGGCAGTTGTGTATAAAATCAAAGTCAAATCATTTGTTTTCACAATACCACTATAACTTGACTCCACTTCGCCGTCAACCTGTCTCTAGATATTACAGAAACTCTGTGGACTCGCTCATGATAATGGAGGCACTTACCTATCTATCTAGGCTCATTATCTTCTAATCTATTTTATTGAGCTCACTATTACTTTGTTAACCACGGTGACATT
This sequence comes from Coleophora flavipennella, assembly GCA_947284805.1. Classification (NCBI taxonomy): domain Eukaryota; kingdom Metazoa; phylum Arthropoda; class Insecta; order Lepidoptera; family Coleophoridae; genus Coleophora; species Coleophora flavipennella. The sequence continues at coordinate 9,055,166 of OX369297.1, forward strand.
TTATTTGTTTGGTTCCATCTTGCATTTATAGCATTTGTACCCTTTGTCTTTAACAACCCTTAAACGTCCCCACTACGGGAGCAGGGGTCTATTCCCAAGCTTGGGAAGTTTAGGCGATACCCTCACAGTACCTTACAACCTTTACCATACCCTTTATCTGTAGGTATAAATAAAAAAAATATGCTGTTCGTCGGTAAGCGCAGTACCTGAGAACAGCTAGCGCGATTTGGCTTTTTTTTAAAATATTCATAATATTCCGAATAAGTTTTTTAAGGAAAGAAAATCGAAAGTTTTAAGAAGGTTTTCTATGGGATTTTCATATAAACTCAAGACCATAACTCGCGATCCGAACAACGGATATGAATAATTTACGACACAACAACATTATTTTTTATACTATAAATGTACGTTCGATCTCTTTACGACACAACCACACAACTTTGTATACTATTTATGTACGTTCGATCTCTTTACGAAACAACCACACAACTTTGTATAAGTACTATAAATGTACGTTCGATCTCTTTACGACACAGCAACACAACTTTGTATACTATTTATGTACGTTCGATCTCTTTACGACACAACCACACAACTTTGTATACTATAAATGTACGTTCGATCTCTTTACGACACAACCACACAACTTTGTATACTATTTATGTACGTTCGATCTCTTTACGACACAACCACACAACTTTGTATACTATAAATGTACGTTCGATCTCTTTACGACACTACATCACAACTTTGTATACTATAAATGTACGTTCGATCTCTTTACGACACAACAACACAACTTTTTCTACTATAACTGTACGTTCGATCTCTTTACGACACAACTAGACAACTTTTTCTACTATATTTGTACGTTCGATCTCTTTACGATACAACTAGACAACTTTTTCTACTATAACTGTAAGTTCGATCTCTTTACGACACAACTAGACAACTTTTTCTACTATATTTGTACGTTCGATCTCTTTACGATACAACTAGACAACTTTTTCTACTATATTTGTACGTTCGATCTCTTTACGACACAACTAGACAACTTTTTCTACTATATTTGTACGTTCGATCTCTTTACGATACAACTAGACAACTTTTTCTACTATATTTGTACGTTCGATCTCTTTACGACACAACTAGACAACTTTTTCTACTATATTTGTACGTCCGATCTCTTTACGATACAACTAGACAACTTTTTCTACTATAACTGTAAGTTCGATCTCTTTACGACACAACTAGACAACTTTTTCTACTATATTTGTACGTTCGATCTCTTTACGACACAACTAGACAACTTTTTCTACTATATTTGTACGTTCGATCTCTTTACGACACAACTAGACAACTTTTTCTACTATATTTGTACGTTCGATCTCTTTACGATACAACTAGACAACTTTTTCTACTATATTTGTACGTTCGATCTCTTTACGACACAACTAGACAACTTTTTCTACTATATTTGTACGTTCGATCTCTTTACGATACAACTAGACAACTTTTTCTACTATAACTGTAAGTTCGATCTCTTTACGACACAACTAGACAACTTTTTCTACTATATTTGTACGTTCGATCTCTTTACGATACAACTAGACAACTTTTTCTACTATATTTGTACGTTCGATCTCTTTACGACACAACTAGACAACTTTTTCTACTATATTTGTACGTTCGATCTCTTTACGATACAACTAGACAACTTTTTCTACTATAACTGTAAGTTCGATCTCTGTAAACTTAAATTAATGCACAGAAAATAACTTGAATTTGAACATTTGGAGAATATAACGTCTGTCGGGTTAGCTAGTACCTAATGAAAATAGAATTGACTAGATGTGGTCCGTGGCTTCGTCCCCGTGGATATCGAAGTTAGCAGGGTTTTGTAGCCTATATCAATCCTGGAATCCCGTCTAACTATTGGTGTTTTTTTTTTTAATTCAGATGAGTGGATTCGAAGATTACCTCCTACATACAATCTTTACTTCTTTGTTATAACATTCATTCATATCAGCTTATATACGTCCCCACCGATGGGGCTCGAGCCTACCCTGAATTAGGACAATCGCGCCTTAGTCGACCACGCTGGCCCAGTGTGGGTTGGCCGACTTCACACAAAACCTGCGAGTTTCTTCGCAGACGTGTGCAGGTTTCCTCACGATGTTTTCCTTCACCGTAAGAGCGTCGGATAAACGTACATATGAAATCTAAATTCGAAATCACATTGGTAGGCCTCCCGGACAGGAGGCGGCGGCCGTAGCCGTTACGCCACCAACGCTCTTTGTATTAGTAGATATAAATTCAGTCCTTTTAACTTCTTATTCTATCTACTTTCTAGTTGTATCTCTAGTTACAGTTTACGCTACACGTAGTGTTTCGGATGTCATGAATATCAAGTTCGAGACAGGGAGCGCAATTATAGAAGTGAAGTTGCTACATTATTGTTAGCTAGCTCCAAGTGAACTCTCTACAACCAAAGACCTAAACATTGCTTCGTAAGGACGGTCCATATGCATGGTACCTTTTTTGGTGGAGCATGGAGCTCTTAGTTTTCAGTTAGCAGCAATGAGTTTTTGTAATATTTATGTCTTTTATGTCAATGTCTTTTATAGCTTGACAGAAAAATAAAGTCACGTAAGATACTCTAAGGCGTAGCTGAGAAAAATAAATTGTGTAAAATCACACAAAAAAAAGCTATTTTTGAGGTAAAAATTATCCTGTAAAAACAAGCGTGAAACTGGGTGTGATCATAGTATAATAATCTTGAAGTAAAATAAAAATAATAAAAACTAGACCAATTCGAGTCGTACTTGGTCTAAAGGGTCCAAGCTGAACGTAAAAAAGCATATTACTGTCGTTCGCGTTGATGTTTATTCTTTGTAATGTGAAAAGGTATAAATGTTACAGTTGTGTGCAGAAATGTCGTGGTACGGAATCCTCCTAGTGAAAGTCCGACTCGCACTTAGCTGTTTTTTTTCTATCTTAGCATCATCTCACGTGATGGTAAAGAATCTTAATTGAAGCAGGATTACCCCCATAGATAAGATTTGATATTATTATAACAGCTCATATACGTCCCCACCGAGGGGCTCGAGCCTACCCTGAATCAGGGCGATTAGACCTTAGTCGACCACGCTGGCCCAGTGCGGGTTGGTCGACATCACACACAACCTTCGAGTTTCTTCGCAGGCGTGTGTAGGTTTCCTCACGATGTTTTCCTTCACCGTTAAAGCAATCGGTAAGTATATGTACGTAAGTTTTTTGAAAAACTCATTGGTACATTGGCCGTCCAGATTTGAACCCGGTACCTCTGGTTAGATGGACCGAGTCGTTACCGGTTGAGCCACCGACGCATTTTGATAATCATACTAATATTATAAACGCGAAAGTTTGTAAGAATGTATGGATGTATGTTTGTTACTCTTTCACGCAAAAACTACTGAACGGATCTGACTGAAATTTGGTAGATAGAGAGATTTAGACCTGGATTAACACATAGGCTACTTTTTTCCATGCTCGCGCGCACTGCGCACCCTCGAAAAGTCATAGAAACATTGTCCACGCAGGTGAAGCCGCGGAAAACTGCTAGTATTAAATAAAATAAATCTTATCTATAGAAACTCAATGGGTATATTACAGTGATCATTAATTTTAGGCTATGACTGTCAATGAGGCCCAACAGAACCATAGCTAGTAGGCTTTTAGCAGTATTAGTACTAGAACTTTTTGAGACAGAATGTCGAGAAGGGCAGGTTTACAAGTAGACATCAATGCTCACAACAAGTTTAAACTAACTATACTGCAATAACTCTGCAACTGCATCCAGTTCCGCAGCTCCATCTCAGCAGTAACTTAGCTCTGTAGTTCTACAATACATAATACATTAATCATCTGAACTCTGAATGCAGTGAAAGACGCAAGACTCAAGAAACAAGACTTGTCGGAATTTATGAGAAAATGCAATCGAAAATGGAATATTGAAAATGGACTAATTAATTACGCTATTTATGTTTCTACGCAACTGGGGGTGTTTTCCGGACTTGATATTGTAACAGGTACAAAAAATACTAGTTATTTTATTTTACTTATCAGTTATATATAATTATATATATTAGACAAAAGTGCTGGCAAAGAGGATATAAAACTACCACGTTGTCCAACCATTCCGGAGCGCAGTCTGAGTCTTTGTCTGAGTTTAGTATTTCGTAATACTGCGGTTTAGTTTTGATATAGCACTGCGTGCCTCTCGCTGCAGTTATTATAATATTTAAGATCGATGGAATAAAACAATATGAAGAGGATTCCACGACTTTTATTGGAGTAAATCCCTGATGGTTACAATATTTTTTTAAATGCGTAAGTTCATAGAAGGTTCGAAGTCAAATGTTTTTGTTACTATACTTACCTATAATTTTACAAAAATAAGGGATGACGAATGCTAGTCATTTGATTTACTTTTTATCATCTGGCAAAAACGACATTTTGTTCTAAAAATGTTTGAATAACTAGGCGTGACGTTATAGTTTTGCAGCGTCATTTATGTACTCATTTTGTGACTTTGGTGAATTGAAAATCGAAGACTTGATGGAAAACAAAACGAGTAAGGTTTTTCGAAGTTTAAGTAGGATGGCAATTTAGTGATCAAGAGTTTATAATTTATTACCTACTTCAAAAAGGAGAAGGTACTAAGTTCGACTGTATTTTTTTTTGATGTATGTTCACCGATTTTTCCGTCAATTGTGGACCGATTTTCAAAATTCTTTTTTCATTCGAAAGAGTATAGTTACTTACGTATTAAATGGTTTAGATTCGATGGTTTGCTGACACCGACCTCAAAAAAAATTTTAAGCCCCTAATTTAATTCGTACCCGCCTTTGATTTCGTTATTGTTGGTTAATGTTGTGTATTTAAGTATAATAATATTATTTCAAACTTTTGAGTGAATTTCATTTTGAAGTCGGTTTTAAGTTTTTTAAAACTTTTTTTTTCCTAATGCGATCGTCATCCCTATTGGTAAGCCCTTGACATCATCTCACCTGATAGTAAGAGACGATGATGCCGAAAATGGTAGCGAGCTTACCAAGATTCCCCAATGCAATTGAGAATTCGCTATCTTATCTTCAAGCCGGAACACATCAATGTTGTTAACACTGATTCTTTAAATCAAATCAAAACATTCATTTCGGACAACATTATCCATAGAATGTAATGCATAGAGCTGATTTTTGGTGGCAAGACTTAGATAAAATAATGGTAGCTAGCCAGGCGGGCTATATACTAATAACAAATTAAGATGAATCACAAACATAATATCAACCTCCTCTGTGACGTAAGGTTAGTCCATTCGCTTCATAATAGGAGGTTGCGGGTTCAATTCTACCACCAACCAAACCGAGTATTTGTGAGTAGTAATTTTCTAAGCCCACCTGGCTAACTACCGCCAACTTATCTCAGTCTTGCCGCCAAACATCAATTTTAACAGCATTGATGTGTTTCGACATGAAAATAGCAAGCCATTGCATTGGGGTTCCCGGTAACCTTGGTGAACCCGCTCCCATCTTCGGCATCATCGTCACTTACCATCAGCTAAGATGATGTCAAGGGCTTATCAATTGTAGATAAAAAAACAAGGAGTAGTAGAGGAAGACATATTTTTTGTTATATTGCTGCGCAAGCCGATATTCTTTTTGTGTCTTATAAATATTCTTTTCTGAATATTACAACGGTTTCCGGTGCGCGGTCACCACTCGAGAACTTTACTGCCCCAACGGCCATCTGTTCTAAGAGCTATGGGCCCTGCACACTGCCACTACAGTTTAGCGATTCTGTTAGCTATGTCAGTTACTTTGGTTCTCCTGTGGATCTCCTCGTTTCTGATTGGATCACGAAGATAATCTCCGAGCATAGCACGCTTCATTGCCCTTTGGGTGACGTAGCGCAGTCAGGCCTCCCACGCGGTGGACCGACGACCTGGTGAAGACCACGGGAAGCCGACGAATGCGGGCAGCGGCGGACCGATCGTCGTGGAAATCCTTGGGGGAGGCCTTTGTCCAGCATTAGACGTTTTTCGGCTGATGTGATGATGATGATGAATTTTACAAAGAATATGTTAGTCTTTTTGTAACTTTTTTACGCTAAAACTACTAAACTGACCTCGTTAAAATGCATCCTGATCAAAGGCATGCATAGCTCGCGAATTAAGTATCCGGCAAAACTAATTTCCGCGCTAGCTAAACGTGCGTGCACCACACACACTATGATATAATCATTAAACCCAGCCAAGTGCGAGTCTGACTCGCGAACCGTGAGTTCCGTACCACCATCCTTAAACACCAATGAGTACACCTGATGATATTAATTTTAATTCAAATGATGAGACTGTCAATTGACATAAAATATTTTTCTTCAATTCAGTTCGGGATTTTTGTTATGTGGTTTTATACTATACTAGCTGTTTCCATGACTTTTCGAGGGTGCACAAGCGTAGCCTATGTGTTAATCTAGGTCCTAATCTGTCTACCTACCAAATTCCAGCCAGATCCGTTTAGTAGTTTTTGCGTGAAAGAGTAACAAACATACATCTATACATTCTTACAAACTTTCGCGTTTATAATATCAGTAGGAAGTAGGATTTCTTCTTGCTCCGTTATTTTTTTTAATTTCCGCTTTAATAAAACATGCTCTTTGATAATTTAATTTTTAAGTTTTTAAGTTGTTGAACTAATAATTCTATGGATTTTTAAATCTGAAATAAATATTGATTTGATTTGATAACTTAAGGCGGCTATTTATTACGGTTCATAAGATTTTTAGTCTATTATAGTTTGGACAGACAGACAGCGTATACACGTAAAGGCCAACTAATAGGATCCCATTACGATATGGAACCCTAAAAATAGTATTTTTACAATGTTCCTCATCAACACTTAATATTTTATACATCAGCAACTGCCCTGAACGATACGAACAAACGTCTCGTCTTTACGACTACAATTGCGAATAGAGTGGGATAATGTCGTTAAAATCTTTACTGTGGTTTTAAAACTGAATTAAATGTTGTTTCAGTGCTCCAGTATTATTGGACAGAAGAATCGCCATTAAATACCTACGTAAGTACTAATGCTGCGATGTTTTTAATAGGCTAGGTTATCCACTACAGAACCTAACACTCCATAAGTCGCGCGTTCTACCATTGTAGAACGTACATCTATTTCGTGGAATTTGAGCGCAAATTGATGGTTAATTACGCATACACTCATAGTATTCCTCTATTACTAACTTATGAACATAATTAGAGCGCTTTCGGCAACCAACGCGGCCGTACGTCAGAGAAATTTCGCGCCAAAAGTGAATTTCTACACTAGTAGAACGCGCAATCACTCGCGTGTCATTTTTCTCGAACAAATTCACCTTTAGAGCGCTCCTACATCAGACGCAGAATCTGACGACGATATTCCCTTAATGGATTTGTCCAGACCATCGGGTCCTTCTGTGTCCTGACTGCACAAAAATGAAGAAATAGAGTTGGATGACACACTTTTCTAAAGAAAATGGGCATTGGAATATAAAGAGTTAAAATTTTGCCAAATTGATGTAAGTTTTTCAAGAAGTCTAATTATTAGTTCCTGATATGTTTAAATTTAGATTGTTTTGTCTGATTTATTTCATAATAAATCCTTTTTCAATATAACATAAACGTATTTTCTATTTTATAAAACTCCCCTTTAAAAATCCTTTGATTAAAAGTGTTCTACATATGTAGAGCGCGCGAGCAAAATTGAGAACATAGTGCCATCATCTCATCATTGCGAGTGGTTGGCTATTACGGTTAACATACAGCCCTGTGACGGACGGATAGACGGACTGACAGACGGTATAATATAGACTTAGTTTGGCGTTTTAAACGCGTAGCATATGCTGCCGTAATCTTTATCATACTTATCAGCTGAAAGACGTCTACAGCTGAACATAGAGGCCTCCCCCTATTTCTACAACGACTGATATTGCGCTGCCCACATCAAGCAACTTTCGCCAGTCAGTAGTCCACCTAGTGGAAGGCCCGCGCTGCCTACGCTTCGTCTTTCGATGCACGGTCACCACTCGAGAACTTTACTACCCCAACGGCTGACCATACTATGAACTATGTCCCCGCCGCCCACTGTCACTTTATTTTGCAATTTATGAGTGAGCTATGCCGGTTGATGTGGTTCTGATTCGATCACGCAGAGCAACACCGAGCAAAGCTCGCGCCGTCGTCCAAATTACCTATAATCCCTTCAGATCTCACGGCTACACCTAACGCCTTAGGACAAGTAGAACCGTAGATAAATATTTTCCTAATTAACAGTGAAGTTTATCTTGCGAAAGTTACTCCGAGCTCGCCCGCATTCCGGGCGGCCTTAACTAGAATTAACTCGTGACCTGGCATTAAGGGTGCTCTATAGCGTTGAGGAAATGACGGCGAAAATTATTAATTATCCACAAAAGTCTTGGAATCTTGGTATGTCTGCTTAATGCATTGTAGGTACGAGTATAATAGCGTAGAAATGAGCGGAACTTTATTGTTTTTGGGTATATATTTTTTTCTTACTTATCTTACAGATTTAAAAAGTGTATTAGTTATTAATAGTTAGTTATTTTTCAACCGATTTGGAAAAATATTTTTATACTTATTTGAAATAATATACGTTCAGACTGGTCAAAATCAAAACTACATCAAAATCGGTTCAGTTGTTTTTTTGGAAATGAAATCAATCAAGAAAATGTAGCAAAATTGTGCTTGTTTGTTGTGGGTTAAATTGGTATTTTAACTTGTTTAGCTTTTCATTTTTCTGACAAAGCAAAGACAAATAAAATATAAAAAAAAAACTACAATTATGTCATTATACTTGAGCTTTTTCCATAGACAATCGTAATAATTTAAAAATAAAGTTGTAACGATTCAAATTAGCTGAGAAATATGGCGCGAGGCTGAATCATTAAATAATATTTAAACTGCAGTAATAAATTATGTAATTTTGACACTACGAGTAACAATAATTTTTTTAAAGGTTTTTTTTTTATAGGTGTTTTATAGTGCCATTTTCTTTATTATGCGGCTGCACAACATACGCGTACCTTAATATACTTTTAAATAAACTGTAATACGCGCGAAGCATGAACAAGCGTATAATAAAATATGCCGTCTTTAAGCGTTTGTATTGCTTGTGAGTTTTTAGGTTTTAAAAAATGGATAGTATTATTACAGATGATGATTTTGACACCACCGAATATCCTCGACGTAGCAACCAAAAAACCCATGATCAAATAAGTCTAGAAAAGCATACGACATAGCCTACAAAGAAACATTGAAGATTAAAATATTAAAGTAATTATCGTGAGTAAATATAAAGTAGTGTATACAACGGCATTATTTATGGTATTAAAACTCGTGTGTTTATAACACCTTCATATGACAGTAAAAGTAATAATAAATTACTATTTATATGAACGCTTTTATACAATGGATTAAAATAAATTTATCATAATTTTAAGCTTGTTACGGAATATTTATTACTAGCTGTTTCCCGCGGCTTCACCCGCGTGGACAACGTTTCTATGACTTTTCGAGGGTGCGCAGTGTTCGAGCCGCATGCGGCTCGCGAGCGTGAAAAAAAGTAGTCTATGAATTAATCCAGGTCCTAATCTATCTACCTGCCAAATTTCAGCTAGATCCGGTTCAGTAGTTTTTGCGTGAAGAAGTAACAAACAAACACACTCGCACACTCACAAACTTTCGCCTTTATAATATTAGTGTGATTTTAACCACCAATTTTACATCTATATAAAGGGCCCCTAAATGGATTCCACCTTTTACTTGCTCTGGAAAATTAACTGTCGTCTTTGAGTCATCATCATATCAGCCGAAGGAAGTCCACTGCTGGACATAGGCCTCCCCCAAGGATCTCCACGACGACCGGTTCTGCGCTGCCCGCATCCAGCGGCTTCCCGCGACCTTCACCAGGTCATCGGTCCACCGAGTGGGAGGCCTTCCTACACTACGCTTTCCGGTGCGTGGTCGCCACTCGAGAACTTTACTGCCCCAACGGCCATCTGTTCTACGAGCAATGTGCCCCGCCCACTGCCACTTAAGTTTAGCAATTCTGAGAGCTATGTCGGTTACTTTGGTTCTCTTACGGATCTCCTCGTTTCTGATTCGATCACGCAGAGAAACTCCGAGCATAGCACGCTCCATTGCCCTTTGGGTGACCTTGAGCCTTCTTATGAGGCCCATAGTAAGCGACCATGTCTCAGTTCCGTACGTCATCACTGGCAACACACATTGGTCGAAGACCTTGGTCTTAAGACACTGCGGTATCTGGGACGTAAAGATATTGCGAAGCTTCCCGAACGCTGCCCAGCCGAGTTGGATTCGACGATTGATCTCTTTCTCGAAGTTGGACCTACCTAACTGGACTGTTTGTCCCAGGTATACATATTCGGTAACAACTTCGAGTGTAGAGCCTCCAACCTTCAGAGGAGTACTCTTTGAGTACTCTTTGGCCATTGTTTGAGATAGTCTGTTTATTTAGTTCTGGCCGAGGAAAGGGATCAGTGGCGGAAAATACGGGTTTTAGCTCAGCAGCAGTGAGACAGTAAGGAATAACTAAAAAAAAAGAGGGTATCTGTTTTATTTGACTCGACGTTTGTCGGGAATTGGTCATGTTTTTTTTTATTTTATTTTACTTTATTTTTATATTTACAGTTTGGGAAATCAAACAGTCTTTAACAAATACAATAAAAATTATTTAACACATATATACTAGTTGGTATGACTAAATTCTAAAGCCTTTACAGATTTCCACAGTTGGATAATTTAGAAGGATATTACTACAAACATAATAAACATATTCTAAAAAACTTGTACATCCGATGTTAAGAAAGTTATGCAAGAATAAAAAATAATCATAATAGTTAAATATTAAAGAAATAAGTAGGTTAAAACAGGAATGACGAGGTTTTATTAGAAAGAAAATTAAAAAGGTGTGTGTATGTGTGTGCATGCGTGTGTGTGTTTATTTCTGTGTGTGTGTGTCTGTAGAGGGGAGGGGGAACTAAGGGGAGGAGGTGTGTGGATGGGAAGTTGCTTACGAGTAATATCAACTGTCCGAACTTGTGAAATTAAAGAAAAATCAAAACAAAGTTACGGTAGGTAGTGGCTATTTATGTCTTTTGTAAACTTTACTTAGAAATAACTATAATTATGTACCTAAGCACATTTGAGAACCTACGTTTTATTAAAGCAAATTGACATCATTTTGAACCGAAGAAGTGATTTGTTAACCTCAAAGGCGAGTACGAAAAATCCTTACCACTCTGGGAGTGCCGACAGATGGGAAAACCAACCACCTTAGTCTTGTAACTTCTACACCAATTGTTATTTTATTTTTAATTCTTTCATAATCGTTTCATATCGTATCGTACCTTTTTTTTTAATTTGTTCCCCTTTTCACAGGGTGGGAGGATTAAAAATGCTTTACGCATACCAGATAGGTAACCGGTCCTAGGTCTGGTTATGTGAGACTAACCTAGTGCATACCCACTAAAAAACCTTCCTGGATTACAAGTCCGCTAAGACTTATGAACCCTTCATCTGAGCAATCATCGATCAGAGAGGTGATCGTAACTTATCGTTTCCTATCGTTTTATCATCATATCAGCCTGCACAAATCGTCCACTGCTGGACAAAGGCCTCCCCCAAGGATTTCCACGACGACCGGTCCCCGCGATCTTCACCAGGTCATCGGTCCACCGCGTGGGAGGCCTGCCTACGCTACGTTTTCCGGTGCGCGGTCGCAACTCGAGAACTTTACTGCCCCATCGGTCATCTGTTCTACGGGCTATGTGCCCTGCCCACTGCCACTTCAGTTTAGCGATTCTGTGAGCTATGTCGGTTACTTTAGTTCTCCTGCGGATCTCCTCGTTTCTGATTCGAACTCCTAGCATAGCACGCTCCATTGCCCTTTGGGTGACCTTGAGCCTTCTTATGAGGCCCATAGTAAGCGACCATGTCTCAATTCCGTAAGTAATCACTGGCAACACACACTGGTCAAAGACACTGCGGTATTTGGGACGTGAATATATTGCGAAGCTTCCCGAACGCTGCCCAGCCGAGTTGGATTCGTCGATTGATCTCTTTCTTGAAGTTGGAACTACCTAGCTGGACTATTTGTCCCAGGTATACATATTTGTCAACAACTTCCAGTGTAGAGTCTCCAACCTTAAGAGGAGTGGGTGCTATATCGTTTTATAAAGGTAAGAAAAGTTCTAAAAGTTTCGGTAAGGTGTTTCGAGTTCAATGGTTTTTTCCCATCTCAAATACAGTTTTATTCTTTTTGTCTCCTGGTGCCCATCGCGCCCAAAGAAGTTTTCACTTCAAAAGATAAATTGAACTGTTTCCCCAAGGAGCGTTAACTACCCAGTCTTCACTGCTGGGGCATGGGTCTCTTTCCAAACCCTGGAAGTCTAGGTCATACTCCACACATGGCAACCAACGGTTGAGGGAGATTGCTCTACAAAAGAGCTTGTAGTGGTGGACTCGCTGTCCGAATTTTTCAAAACGTTACGAGTAGTTATAACGTTAAGGCGGTATATTGTCAAATAAGCAGTGAGAAGCGCTTAGAAAAAAAATCAGGAAAATTATTCCCGGTTAATTTTTCGGCCTGAAAAAAAGATATGTTATATTCAAGGGTTTAACCTAGGGCGCTCGTAAGTTCATTATACGATTAGATTAACCTGACTTGATCATAAAATATCCCAAACATAGCATAAATTGAAGCAAAGTGAAGCCAAGCCTGTCAACATTTAAAGGAAAAAAATTCTTATAAATTTGAAATGTATATCATACTTTTTAAATTATGTAGTCCATGTTTATATTCAAATTTAATTTAGTTCACTTTTTGGAAACTTTTCAAGGAAAAAAGATTGAAGAAGTGTTAAAGTGTGGTTATTTTCTTTACTCTTTACACTTAAAGAAAAAAACAGACACAAGTGTTCAATTATTGCCTCGCATTAAACTAATTTAAAAAAATGTTAATTTGGCAAAATTTTACGAATGCTATTTAAATTCAAATTCAAAATTTTTATTCAAAAAAGGTGCATATTAATTTTTTTCTGATAGTTATAAAATAGTAATTACATATACTATACTAGCTTTTCCTAGGGGTTTCGTTCGCGTGAACATAGTTTCTATGACTGTCGCCGAGGGTACGTGGAAAAAAGGAGCCCATATATTAATCCAGGTCCTAATCTGTCTATCTACCAAATTTCATCCAGATACGTTCAGCAGTTTTTGCGTGAAAGAGTAATAAACATTCATCCATATATACAAACTTTCGCGTTTATAATATTAGTAGAATACGTAATGTCATTTGTGATACATATTAAAAATTAATATAATCATTTGTTATTATTATCAAGATTAAATCATTGATAAAAAACAAATAATGTCATGAAGACATGAAAACAATATGACACGAGAAGTTACAATTGAATGCCATTGACAAGAGTAGGCCAATTCATCGTGACCGGGTTCACGAGTATAACGCGAGAGTCAGCCATAGCTCTCTCGACTATAATATTAGAGGGAAAGGAACAACCCGGCTGCCGAGTCTAGTTATAGTAACCGACACCAACGGAAACGGCAACGTCGAAGCACATTAACGGTCGAGATAAATAAATAACTGTCCAACCTATCATTCAATGACCGTACATGTGGTCAATTAACCTGCATGGTCGACGTACCTACGCAAGTCACACTGACCAACGACCGCGTCACCAAGAAGTTTCTTTGAGGAATCAGAAAAAGTTTTGAACTTCTCATACACACAGTTGGCTAATAAACTAGTCAATTAAAATAAATAAAGATAAGATAAATATTCTTTATTGCACACTACACGGAAATTAAATAAATACCACCAAAACATAGAACGATATGCAAAGGCGGCCTTCTCGATTTAAGCGATTTCTTTCAGACACGAAAGAAATAAAAAGAAAAAAAGTGAAAAAAAAAGAAAAACGAAAAAAAAGTGAAACGATAAAATAAACAATATTGCAACTAATAAAGCATACGAAAAATAGATTAAAGAGAAATTGCAAATAAATACAGGCATATATATTTAACTATATACTATAACAATATATACCAATATAAACACACAAATAATGCATAAGGATAAACTAGAAGGAACACGAGATACGCTAAAATAGAATAGGAAAAGTTAGGAATAATTGCAAATTTTGAAATAATGATCACGAAGTCTATAAGAAGCAAGTTCAAAACCTTTTTTAATTGCCTCTGGGTTCCTTGGAGAAAGATGTTCAGTTTTGAGTGCGTCTTTCGTTCAAACTGTCTTTTTTGTAGAATTAATATTGGGTGTCAATTAAATGGTTAGCATAGTATTGTTATTTCTGTGAGCAGAAAAATATAATCGGTCAGCAGAAATAGCTAATTGGTCAGCAACTCATGGTCAGCAAACATTTCAAAATCAATCAGCAATTTATGTCATTCTGGATGGCTGTAATTATTTTAAACATCCCCGTACTACACTCTTCCTACAGTGTTGAGTGGTCGACGGAGCCCCTTCGGGGCTCCTACTTCTGTGTTCTCATGTTAAACCTAACACTACGACTGTGCGGGGAGGCGAGCTTAGCTCGCCTCCCCGCACAGTCTCCGAACCTAACGGATCCGAGTCGGGGTGCTCCGCAAGTCCGAGCTCGCTTCGCTCGCTCCCGCTTCCATTTAGAACTCCCCGTACCACACTCTTCCTACAGTGTTGAGTTGCTGCTTATAGACATGTTTTTCTGCCGCTCAATCATGAAATCTTGCCGCTCAAGTAGTTATTTTGCGGACTGAATGTTTATTATGCAGTTACATTATATTTATTCCCATTAATATTTACTGAAGGTGACTTGGACATTCAGAGGTCAATACACCCAAAAAATGTTAGCAAGAATTTGTTGGACGAAATTTCATGTTTTATTGAATTATGCTTTTTAAACTTTTTTAAAATAATAGAAAAAAAAATGTTCGTCAAAACACTTAATAGTAATGAATTAAATTATGATGACTGAAAAACTTGAACTTTAAAAGGTTCAGAAATGAAATAGCGAAAGTTCAAAAGCTCTCTAATAGATTTTAATTTCATCTTATCAAAACCGTATTTTTGAGCTTTCTAGCTTTGATTTGATTGAAATATGGAAGTTAAAAGTCACTGTGTTAATTATTTATATCTCAATAATTTTGGGACGCGTCTGTCATAAATTTTTATTTAAAAGTATTTTAAAATGAAAATCTGTTTTTACTCCTACACCGATTTTGAATTGGATTTTTTTGCTTAAAAGGTGATTTAATCTAGTAGCTTTGATTCAAAGATAACTGTTCAGCCGTTTGAAGATCATCAGCTGTTTTCTAGTTGATAAAGAGATGAGTGCAAATTCTACAAGTCTAATCGATTTCAAATTTGGTATCCTGTTACTTCAATGTTATTGCAAGAACCTTGACCTGATGCTACAGCTTCATCTGGAGTCTGCAGGATATCCAACTTCTCAACAACTTACTGTTCAATTAATAAGTCATTGATAGGTGGTAATGAGGGTCTGATGATGAAGTAGGAAAAAGCAGCGTCGGTGGTTTTCAAATTTTCATTTATAGTCATTGATCTACACAGCTCTCAGAATTGCTAAACTTAAGTTAAGTTAACAGACGGCCGTTGGGGCAGTAAAGTGCTCGAGTGGCGACCGCGCACCGGAAAACGTAGCGTAGGTAGGCCTTCCACTTGGTGGACCAATGACCTGGTGAAGGTCACGGAAGCCGCTGGATGCGGGCAGCGCAGAACCGGTCGTCATGGAAATTCTTAGGTGAGGCCAATGTCCAGCAGTGGACGTCCGTCGGCTGATATGATGAGTCATTGATCTGACAAAATATCTCAACTCATCTCGCGCATCGCGCACCCTCTTATCTCCATCTAGTAACTAAATTATATTTTTCTAGTTGATGGTCAATCTTTCGTTCTTGGTGGCACGAACCCTAAACAAAATGTCGTAGAGTTTGAACGATATCGACACTTTATCCTAGATCTTTTTTTTTTAAGTCACAATTGGCAAACCCTTGACAACATCTCACCTAGTGGTATGTAACGATGTTGCCGAAGATGGAAGCGGGCTTATCAAGATTCCCCAACGCAATGGAGAACTGGCTATCCTATATTCATGCTAACACACTAATGATATCAACATTGATATTTGGCGGCAAGACTTAGATAAGATGGTGGTAGCCAGCAAGAATCGATGCTAAAATCTGCAATCGTATCAAGCTTCACTCACAAACACTATGATGAATCATCTCTATACTCGTTGGCTAAAAATATTACTGCGAGGATTGAAGTAGTTCGTTTGTTTTCTATTCGAAATTGAATTAGTTACCCGTAATTCTACCTGTTTTATCAGACTCATGAATTCTTATTAGGGTACCGTACACCCAAATAATGACCAACGGGACCCTATTACTAAGACTCCGCTGTCTGTCCGTCCGTCCGTCGGTCAGCGGGATGTATTTCATAAACCGTAATAGGTAGAAAGTTGTAAATTTTACAGAATGTGTATTTCTATTGCCGCTATAACAACAAATACTTAAAATTAGATAAAGTGAAAAGTAAGGGGATCTCCACCATAAAATAAACATGTTTTTGTTTGTTTGATTTAGCTCTATCGTAAAAATGGTAATACGCACAAGCGTGAAACTTGGTGTGATTACAGTACTAATACTAAAATAAAACAGCAAACACGTTATACTCGTGACCGGGTGCTGTCCGTGTGAACTGGCCTACTCTTGTTAAAGGCATTCAAGGATTTTTATGTATAACTTTTCGTGTCTTGTTGTTTTCATGTTCTAATGACATAATCAAGTTTATATTAATGTTTGAATTTGACGTTTTTAACTAATTATTGTTTATTTCTTGATTCTTCACAAATGATATTGTTATTATTATTTTATGACTAAAGAGTATAATTTTCACCTATTTTGAATCAATATATTGAATGGAATTGTAATAACAATAAAAATTGGCAAAGTGTGAGTCTTACTCGCGTTAAGAAGTCCGAACTGAATAAAAAGAGAGCATTTTTTTGGGATTTTTACGGCGTTTTAAATATGGCCGTCAATCTTGGTCAAAATTTGTGTATATACTATTAAGCTATTTATTTATTCATAAACAATAATATTATTGTATTTGAATGTAACTGTAGGTAGTTTAAATAAAAGACGTAACATTAAACATTGATACAAGCAAGAGAAATCCAAAATATAAAACAAAGCTAACAAAACAAATTATATCGTCAAAACATAAAATGTCTTTAAAATTTTAATGTCATTAAAATTAAAATATCTATATTCTACATAGAATTATAATTAGCAACAAGAATGGGCTAGTCGACTGCTAGTCATCTGAGTTACTTTTTATCGTAAGTCAAAAACGAAATTTTGTTCTACAAATGTTTGAAATAGCAAGGCGTGACGTCACAGTTTTTCAGAGTCGTTGATGTACTAATAATCTAAAGGAGACCATTCACGTCCCATACATTTTCGTACCAAAAGTTGAAAGTGCCGGCCAAACGAAACAAAGTTAATATTTTGATAGTATTTTTTCTGAATATTTTATACTATAACGGCTTACCTGTAGAACCAATACTAGAGTTGTTATTTAAGTTTGAAAATGTGGATCACCTTTAATTTGATTAAAAATATAATACTTCGCCAACTTACTTCAATTGATAATTTCGATATAAAACATTATTTTGAATGTTTGTACTATGACCGTAGTAACTAATTAGTAATCTGTGCTATGACATTTGAATGAATGGAAAGACCTTAACATGATTCCGTCTCTGTTAGACTTGTGAGAAGATCTTTTGCTTATCAGAGGACGCATCCAATCCCGGCACGTCAGAGCAAAAACTTATTACGTGTACATAGCAATAGATAGAGTGCAAAATGGTCGGCGAGCAATAAAACACTATTATTGCACGTGTAATATAGGAAAAAGAACATTGTTGTTCGCATACCATGTGCATAATATGGTACATGTGTTATGCACGACACAACTAAGAGGCAATATCACCTCCAGCTGAAGGTCTAGAAGACGTGATTGTCAGAATCGATTTTTAGTACCTAAATATGTATATTAAGATATGCAGTTGTAGATTGTAACTTTTTCCTGTACCATTATTCTGTAATTAAAGTAAATAAAGCAAACATTTATCCATACATTTGTAATTATTTACGCAATGAGTAAAACATCATCTTCTTCTTCTTTGCCTGGCCCTTTCCCATTTTAACCACTCGCCTGGCGCGGTTTTTTTTTGCAATTTTTGCATCTGGCAAGCAACCGATAGTCGGTCGCGCGGGAATTTGCGCATCTGGCATGCCTCCGGCTGCTGGACGGGGCCCTGTTCTTGGGTAGCGACTCACTTCATACCTGATTATGGAGCGAAAACTATCACTGCGTCTGTCTAACGTTTGCTAAAGCTCCTTCATAAGACAAGGATAGGATTACTTATTTTCAAACATAAAAAAAAATCTTATAAAGGTCAAACATATTAGATATCATAAAAAAATAATATATATACGAAATAATATGTGCTATCGTTTTCAATTGAAATATAACTCACACTGTCAAACTTAGATAACAACTCTAGTATTGATCTTACAGCTTACATTACCATTCAGAATATTATATTCTATCTTAATTGTCAGTTGAAGTTATGTTTGCAAAGTATAATATTTTTAATCAAAATAAAGGTAATCGACATTTTTAAACTTAAATGACAACTCTAGTATTGGTCCTACAGGTTAGCTGTCATAATTTAAAATATTCAGAATAATATGTTCTATCAAAATATTAACTTTTTTTTTGGCCGGCACTATCAATTATTGCTACGTTTTGAATGATCTCCTTTGATCAATTAAAAATTGAAAACTTGATAAAAACAAAACAAGGGTTTTCAAATTTTCAAGAGGAGATGAATTTATGAAATAATATTTCATAATTACTTTTTTATGCTGTCAACTACCCTATTAGTTTGGTCAGAGTGCAGCAACAGCGCAGGCGCGGACGGAGGTTGCTAGGCAACACATATAACACAATTTTATCTTCATGCGGACTGATCACACTGGAGTAACAATAAAGGGTGTACTCTTCCGGTCATTCTAACACAGTAGGATGGATGTTTTTTAGTTTTCTGTACACCTCAAGGGAAACCAACAGGACCCTACTATAATTAAGCCTTCGCTGTCTGTCCGTCTGTCTGTCAGCGGGCTGTATTTCATAAACGTTTGAAATTTACACAGAATATATTGTGTACTAGCTTTTGCCCGCGGCTTCGCCCGCGTGGACATAGCTTTTATGACTCTTTATGAGGGTGAGTAGTGCGCGAGCCGCAATCAGCTCGCAAGCGTGGACATGAGTTTTCTTCAGGTATCTCAGGAACTATATCGGGCTATTCGGATTAGCAGTCTTTGTCACTTCCCACCCCCTCAACAAATTCTATACAAAAAATCATTTTAATCCGTTGCTCCGTTGCGACGCCACCGACGTACGCGAGCGTAGAAAACAGTTGTCCCCAGATCCCTCGGGAACTATGTCAGGATATACTTATTAGTAAATTATATTATTTTTCACCTCATCTCTGCGCTAAAAATCACACCAATCCATTTTTTCGTTGCGGTTTTAAATAAACTAACGAGCAAAGAATATTCTTTTAGTTTCCTCAGGAACTGCATCGGGCTATGATAATTTCCAGAGATAAAAAGTTGACTATTTAATTCCCAGTGATACAGGCTACCTGCATGCTTTGGCAAATTTGTTTCATCAAGATTGGTAGAGGTGTTGAAGTGTGAATAGGTAACAAACAAACAAACACATTTTCACATTTATAATATTAAGTAAGTAAGTATTTTCTAAATCTTAAATAACATATAGAGCGTCGATGGCGTAACCATTAGGGCCACTACCTCCTGTCCGGAAGGCCGTGGTTCGAATCCTGTCACTTACCAATATCTATACGAATATCGATTTCATACTCGTATGTACGTTTATCCGAAGCTCTTACGGTGAGAAAACATCGTGAGGAAACCTGCACACGCCTGCGAAGAATCTCGAAGCTTATGTGTGAAGTCGATCAACCCGCAATGGGCCCGCGTGATCGTCTAAGGCCTGATCGCCCTAACTCAGGGCAGGTCGAGCCCCTTATCTTCACAAACAACGACCGCAACTCAGTGCGTGATGGCCAATTGCCTCCACCATGGACCCGCAAATACATTGATTGAGTGAACCTATCACAGATATTGATATTGCAGGCGGAGAGCAACTGCCACACGCAAATAGTCGCCGTGAGAAGAGTTCCCATATCTGTGCCTCCTGTTAAAAGATGCTAAACTTAATTTATGTGTTTTTAATTTTTTTACACGATTAGAATCTGTAAAAAATTACCTATCGGTTCGTCTATGAAACACATCGCTACGTGCCATAGTTCCAGAGTTAGAGTTGTGCAAAGTAGCGTATGCTGAAAAATACATAAAAGAAATCCAATCAAAAGTATGAAATAATATTTTAATGTTTTAATACAACTTGAGCGCGTTTTATTATCCCTGCAGTGCCATCTATTGACATTCTGCTGCTATGATTATAATGTGTGGTATGTGTAGCTAATATGGGGAAAAAAGTACTCTATTGTTATTATTGTAAGAATCGATAGATCTAACTTCCCACGGGACCTCTTTGGTTTTCCGGGATAAAGAATACCCGACTATACAACGATGGTCAAAACACCCCATCCCAATGTAAAGGTTTCATATTGTGACGTTGAGCCAATGTAAAGATACAATTTTTTGCATTCCTGCAGGAACCCTTAATATTTTTGGGATTCACAATGTCCCAGTTTTAGTTCGCGATATAGGGTATCAAAGTGTATACTTAGATTGTAATAGGTCAAGCCACATTTGCGTGGTGAGCCATTCTATAAATGAATACTTTTGATTTTCCCACGGGAACTCTTCAATTTTCCGGGATAAAAAGTATCCTATATGTTACCCCGGGCTATAAGGAACCACCATACAAAATTTCATCAAAATCGGCCTGGTAGTTTTTGCGTGATGCGCGAACATACAGACAGACAGACAAAAATTCCAAAAGTTGTTGTTTTGGCCTCTATATCTTTAGTAATGTCCACCACAGTTATTATTTTCCAAAAATATTTCATGTACAGACGCGGCCCCGTTACAGTTTTATTATATTATAGATTTCTGTTGTCGCTAAAAAAACTAATAACAAAAATTTATGAAAATGAAAAACTAAGCGGAGTCTTCGTTCAAAAAACGTGTTTTATTTAATAGGTATTTTGTAGGTACTTTTGATTTAGCTCTATCGTAAAAACGGTAACACATTTAAACGTGAAACTTGGTGTATAGTACTAATCCTTATTATATATAGTATTATAAATGTGAAAATGTATTTGTTTGTTACCTTTTCACGCTTCAACACCTTGACCAATCTTGATGAAATTTGGCATGCAAGTAGCCTGTGTCACGGGTAAGGACATAGGCTACGTTTTATCCCGTGAAAATACCATAGTTCGATGAAGTTCTGAGCAAACTGAAAAAAAATACTTTTTTTTGGCTACTTTATTTAAAATCTCAAAGGAACAATGGATCTTTTATGATCTCTTGCACAGATAGTTGAGCAGTGTCAATGCTAATCACAATAGCCCGATCTGGGATAGGGATCTACAGAAAACTCATTTTCACGCTCGCGAGCCGCTTGTGGCTCGCTCACCACATACCCTCAAAGGCAGTCATAAAAACGATGTCCACGCGGGCGAAGCAGCGGTAAAAAGCTAGTACTGAAAGAAAACAAAAAAGTTTAAGTGCGGGTCGTACTTGCAGAAAAAATATATCTTTTGTTTGTAATGTGCATAGGTATCATTGTCATAGTTGTGTGGAGAGGTGTAGAACTACGGAATCCTCGGAGCGCTAGTCTGACTCGCACTTGACCGGTTTTTTTACTAAGGTGACTATGGAGCCAAAGAAAACTATCAATATTCCTAAGTATAAAGCAAAGCTTAACTCCCCCGTCAATATAGGTATCTATATGGCAGACCAAAACTACTTACTATATTAATAAGTAAAGAAGCAACATTTATCCGTTTCAAACCCTCCCCCCCCCCCCCAACCCCCTTCAATAAATATATTAAGAATAGTAACTATTTTCAAAGCTTTTATTTAATTTGCAATGTATGTATGTATGAATGAATTTATGTTGGTATGTTTGTTTAGTTCAAATCTTGTAAACAGAAATGAAAACTTAAGTACAGATTCGTCACTTTATAAAACGACTGTCTGTTGCACACGAAAATGTAACCAAATTTATTGTAAGTTCGTTTTGGTCACTAGTGTCAAAAACAAACAGAAATGAAAACTTAAGTACAGATTCGTCACTTTATAAAACGACTGTCTGTTGCACACGAAAATGTAACCAAATTTATTGTAAGTTCGTTTTGGTCACTAGTGTCAAAAACAAACAGAAATGAAAACTTAAGTACAGATTCGTCACTTTATAAAACGACTGTCTGTTGCACACGAAAATGTAACCAAATTTATTGTAAGTTCGTTTTGGTCACTAGTGTCAAAAACAAACAGAAATGAAAACTTAAGTACAGATTCGTCACTGCTGACGAAAGTGCACTAAAAATACATAAACGCGTTTTTAGGAACTTAGTCGAAAAGTGACGAATGTGTACGGGATCAATCGATTTGAGAGCGACTTCCAGGTGCAGGGGTCCGATTGAGCTGAAATTTGGAACGAAGCTGTATTCCCGGTGACAATAGATCCCTTTTGTATTTTGAAGTTAATCTGATGATGAAATTTGGAGGTGAAATCAAGGTCTCGGATCGTCTTTCATTGTTAATAGAATCGTATGATATACATTGTTTTTAAATTAAGAACCTTGTTTTTTTATATTCATTAATTGAGCGTTTGTTTTTTTTCATAAAAACTCTTTTCAAATAAAAATTTGTACAAAAATCTTTTAGGTTTTTCGCAAATTATTAATTAGTAAAGAAGCAACAATGGAGCCAAAAAATACTATTCCCTCAAAACACAGTAGATTAAGGCGCTAAGATCACTCAATCCGAGCAGGTTGATACGTGTTTTTTTATTTATTCGCAATTAGTAAACCCTTGGCATTATCTCACCTGATGGTAAGTGATGATGATGCCGAAGATGGCAGCGGGCTTACCAAGATTCCCCAACGCAATGGGGATCTGGCTATCTATCTTCATGCCAGAACACATCAATGCTATCAACATTGATATTTGGCGACAAGACTTAGATAAGATGGTGGTAGCTAGCCAGGCAGGCTTAGAAAATGCCCTACCACCAACCAAACCGAGTCTTACAAGTTGACCCCACCGGGAATCGAACCCGCGACCTCCTGGTGTGAAGCAAATGGAATAACCATTACGCCACGGAGGCGGTTAATGTAATATCGAACGTAAGTCTATTCATTTTAAGTTGAAATCAATGCGGGCTTTAACGTGGCTGTTACGTTGAAACCAAACGGCCAATTTTCGTTTTTTACATGTTTTTATTACTTATCATTACTTTCAAATAAGTTTAAAAAAATGTGTTGAATTAAAATGCAAGGTCTTAAAGTCACCACTTTTTGTGTGTTGGTTTTATTCAATATTAACAATTAATTTTTGAGAAATTTTACAATTAATGCCAAAAACAGGGTCCAAGAGTATATTTTTTTATATCAAAAGTGGTAATATTTTTAAAAATGTATTTAATTAAATCAACTTTTTATTACTTTAAGTACAGTTTATAAGGTGTAACAAAATTAACTGAAACTGTTTTAACTGGTGCTTCTACCCTTGAAACTGAACAACTTCCCCCACGGAACCCATAATCAAATCGCAAAAAAAAATTTGGCTCTCCCATACTAACTCGATCAGCTGATCAGCCAACTTAGTACGGGAAGTTCAATTTTTTTTTTGTAATTTGACTATGGGTTCCATGGGAAAGTTGTTCAGTTTCATGGGTAGAAGCACCAGTTAAAATAATTTCAGCTAATTTTGTTAGACCTTATATATTTTTTCCATGGTGATAGTTTTATTTGGTGATAGTCTTTCAATAATTTGAATTTAATATCGTCATTTGACCCATTTTAAGGCCTTACATGACGGCACTTAGAGAGACTAAACCGAATCTCAGAACGGAGACAGCTCCATTAAAACAGCCGAGTGACGAGACAAGTGGCGTGCACAAAAAGATGCAGCACGCAGCCACACCCCGGACACTGCGTACAAATGGTCGTGAAATGACATTTTTCAAAACAAATGACGGAGCAAACAAAATCACGGCAAAATCCCATACGTTCGAGAACCAAACTGTAACCAGTCTGTATCAATATGTAGGTATGACGAGGGGGTGAGGTCGTAATCTAGAGAGCGGCAGGGAGTGTCCATACTGTATGTTAGTACTAATATATACTTATATACTTTGACTAAGCCGTGGACTGATGTGGGCTATATATAGAGAAGCAGGGGGAGGTTGATATTCAGCCTATACGCACGAAGCGTTACGCTTCTTCATTTATTATGCGGACTGCGATGGAGTGGAACTCCTTGCTTGCGTCTGTGTTTCCTGACTCCTATAATTTGGGGATCTTCAAGGCGAGAGTCAATAGGCATTATTTGAGTTTGCGTGTACCATCCTCAAAGACATCGTCACTTACCATCAGGTGAGATATAGTCAAAAGCACTCCAATTTTTACAAAAAAAAACACCTTTCAAGCGATTCTTGTTGAGCAAGCGTAGGTGGCTCAACCGGTAACGACCAGGTCGTCCTAACCAGAGGTGCCGGGTTCAAATCCGGACGGCCAATGTACCAATAAGTTTTTCGTAACATATACTGACTGACTCGGTGGCTCAGTGGTTAGTGCTCTTGACTACTGATCCGAGAGTTGTGGGTTCGATCCCCACCCAGGGCAAACATTTGTGTGATGAGCAGATTTGTTTGCTCTGTGTCTGGGTGTTAAATATCTATATATGTATGTATTTAAACTTATATAAGTATGTATATCAGTCTCTGGTTCCCATAACACAGGGAATCCTACTTTGGGGCCAGGTGACCATGTGTGATTTGTCCCAGACTATTTATATTTATACTCTCCGATTGCTTTAACGGTGAAGGAAAACATCGTGAGGAAACCTGCGAAGAAACTCGAAGGTTGTGTGTGAAGTCGACCAACCCGCACTGGGCCCGCGTGGTCGACTAAGGCCCGATCGTCCTAATTCAGGGTAGGCTCGAGCCCCTCGGTGGGGACGTATATGAGCTGACATGATGATGATGACGTGAGGGTACGCAAATAAGACAAATAGCAGAACAATTTGCAAAGATTCTACACTTAAATTCAGTAACAGCACCGTAATAAGAGCAACCCCCTCCCCCTCCCATAAAAATGACAGTCACCTCCGAGGCCGTGTTTAACGACTCCTTTTTTTTGCGAAATCCCCCCGAAGCGAGAGGTTATTAATAATATATAATAGGATGATATGGCGAAACGTGAATTGAAAGATATTTCCCACTTTTATTGAAATGTCGGCTATTTGCACCAAGTGGTTGCTTTATACACTTTGTACCGTCAGCATGAGGAGTTTCAAAGTTGATTATTATATTAAAACAAACTAGCAGTAAAAAAAACGTAAACCCGACTACAAAAATGTTGTTTGGTTCCGTGATTGGCTTCAACATCTAATTACAAATCTAATTGCTTATATACACTAAGTGTAATAATTTTTTTTATTCTTTGGAAGAGACTTTCTAGGTCTGCACATTCAGATTTTTCTAAACAATTTAAGAAACTGATTTTATATAAGACTTTTTAAAAAAGAATAATTTTTAATGTGAATAAAATATTTTTATGGCACTCTCGTCGTGAAGAAGATTTACCGCCTCCGTGGCGTAATGGTTAGTCTATTCGCTTCACATCAGGAGGTCGCGGGTTTAATTCCCGGCGGGGTCAACTTTGTAAGACTCGGTGTGATTGGTGGTAGGGCATTTTCATATCCAGCCTGGCTAGCTACCACTATCTTACGTAAGTCTTGCCGCCAAACATCAGTGTTAACATCAATGATGTGTTCCGGCTTGAAGGTAAGATAGCCAGATTCCCATAGCGTTGGGGAATCTTGGTAAGCCCGTTTCTATCTTCGGCATCATCGTCAGTTTATTCATTTATTTATCAAAAATACCAGGCCAGCTTACAGTTTACACCAAAGCGCTAACCAAGTCAGTGAACTTACATTATATAAATAGAGTTATCATCAGGTGAGATAATTCCATGGGCTTATCAGTTGTGCAAAATAAAAAAAATTGACAATATTGATTTACAGAAGCGATAATGCTGTAAACATATACAGGTGTAACAAAATTGGTGTAGGTCCCGTAAACTGGGGCTTCTACTCGTCATACTGAACAACTTTACCCAAGGAACCTATAGTCAATTCTGAAGAAAAAAATGTGCCCTCCATACTAAAATGCACAAAATCGGTCGATCAGCTGATCGATTTGTATGAAGAGTAAAAAAAAAAACGACCGAGACCTACAGTACTCGCATATGATGTGTAACATGTGACAAAATACTTTATAAAAGGACGGCAAAGATACGGCAGACTAGGCTGTATGGTCATAGAGACCTTTGCCTTTTCCGCGCTTTTAAAGCCTGAAAAAAGGACGGCAAAGATACGGCAGACTAGGCTGTATGGTCATAGATACCTTTGCCTTTTCCGCGCTTTTAAAGCCTGAAAAAACGCGACTCCCTGGGACACATTTCCGTCCCATGGGACACTTTTCCGTCCCATTTCACGAAATCACTCCCACAAATTGCAGGAAAGCGAGAGCAAAGATGTTACACATCAAAAATTTACGTTTTCAGCAAAGTCGTAGAACAAAATTTGTTCAGTATGATGAGTAGAAGCCCCAGTTAATGGGACCTACACCAATTTAGTTATACCCTGTTTAAATACAATACATAACTGTTAAATTTATAACTCTTTCTTTGCTTCCCCGTATTCGGGCAATAAAGTTAAGTTCCACTAAACCAATAACAATGTTTAACGCAACTTGTTAATACAGGATGTAACAAAATTGTTGTAGGACCCGTTAACTGGGGATTCTACTCATCATACAGAACAACTTTCCCCAAACAACACGTAGTCAATCTCAAAAATAAAAGTTGATAGGTTCATATAAATATGCACAAAATTGCTTATTAAGCTGATGGATTTTTATAAGGAATTTAAGGCTTATATCGCCACAAACGACCTACTTTGTAACCACTTTTTACATTAGGTAAGGATTTTTTTTGTCAAAAAAATGTTTTGTTATTTTTAGGATATGAGGAGTAATTTTGATTTCCTCGAATTATATGTTACTACACAGAACTGAAAAAAATAGGTTGTCTGTAAAGTAGTTCACGGACTATAGTTTAACGTGACAACGTCATAATGTAACGGGATAATGAGCGTAACGGGACAATGAGTGATCCTTTTTCGTGCGTGCAGCCGGCGTCCATAGATTTGTAAGACGCTGTCACGTCAAAAATATCCTAACGCACATTATTTTAGGTGTAACCATAGAACTGCTGCAATTTTAATCGAAACATTATGATATTTTGTTAACTGCTATAAAAATCAAACATAAAATGATTTTGTTTTCTTATTTTTTGGAAATTCTTCTTATTTTATTTATAATAAATTAAAAATCACAATTTTCGCACTATTCGCCCGCAGCGATGGACGTAACAGCAACGTTGCAGTACGAGCTGACAAGAACTTTATTTCCAAGCTGTTTCGTTCGATGTTCGAAACATCGTAAATCGGGTTATTAATTTTAGGGACAGAGGAGCCTTAATGTTATCTGTGAATTGACTGTGGGTCTCCTAGGAAAAGTAGTTCAGTATAATGAGTAGAAGTAAACTTTGGCCGCAGGGATCTAAATTTTTTTAGCAATCACAAAACATAAATCAAAGTGATATTTTGTCACCTGATTGTTCATTTTAATGACTTCATTTTGTTAGTTGCAGAAACACGATTCATAAACTTTTATAACATTAAAAAAATATATCAAAAAAAACCTAGTTTAAAACAGACATTTGCATTCTACAGGCAAACCAGACCGCTTAAGTATCTTATTAAATTAAATTAATTAATTAAATTATCTTAGTTGATTATTCTAAAAACACACTTCCTTATGCCAGTTGGATTTCTAAAAATTAATTGCAGTTTTTAAATGAAACGAGAAAACATTGTAAAAGTGTGGTTATTTTCTTTATTCTTTACTCGTAATGGAAAAAACAGTGACAGCTGTTCTAATCAATGCCTTGCCTTGACGGTTCCTACACTATTTTGTTACATCCTGTAAAAAAACCTGCAAGTTCTAAGTAACTCGTGTCATTTTCACTGAAACTTTTTATTTACATATAATTTTATCGACATCAGTAAATTAGTTCAGCCGCAAGTCAAATAATATTTTTTTAATTAAAAGTTGAGTGCGTTTGGCTGCACCTCATTTGACGTTAAGTGCCAAATAACTATAGATAACATTTACAATATACATATATATTTAATATCAAGGACCTTTGCAAGTTGTATGTATCTCGTTAATCATTGAATAGGGATGACG
Organism: Coleophora flavipennella; assembly: GCA_947284805.1. Lineage (NCBI taxonomy): Eukaryota > Metazoa > Arthropoda > Insecta > Lepidoptera > Coleophoridae > Coleophora > Coleophora flavipennella. The sequence continues at coordinate 9,083,956 of OX369297.1, forward strand.
ACAGCATCAGAAATAAATTATGAACGCTTGATCACTAAATTCTCCTCCTACTTAAACTTCGGAAAATGTTACTCGTTTTGTTTTCCATCAAGTCTTCGATTTTTAAGTCACCAAAATCACAAAATCAGTACATAGATGACGCTGCAAAACTATGACGTCACGTCTAGGTATGTCAAACATTTTTTTAGAATAAAATGTAGTTTTTGACAGATGATAAAAAATAAATCAGATGACTAGCATTCGTCATCCCTATTATTAAAGGTACTGGCGACGTAGATGTCATGTGAACAAAGCAAAATATTCTAAGCACCGTGCAAAATGCGTATGTTCTTAGGACAAAGGATTCTTAATATTTCAAACCTCAGCCCCTAAGTAAGCTTTTAACTTAGAAAGGCTTTTCTAAAAGTATTTGGCTCCCAAATTTTTGTGACTCAATCTCTGATAGAGAATGCAGCCCCTTAAATCGCCTTATCATTATTACCCAGACGACTTTCTTAACTCGTATGAAAGTCACGTAAGTAATACACTTTTGTGATTTGCTTCTTCAACTTTTTACAGAGTTAGCTGAAGGAAATAGAATAATCAATGTACAGGTTGATGTTTTATTTAGATGATATGTTCAGCCTTTGTTGGTATGTAATGGGTACATTGCTAGTAATTTATGCTGATTGATTACTATGAAGCATCTAATGGTTTTTGTTTGGGTTCCGAACATTCGGTAAAAAAAGAAACCTTTATAAGAACAATCTATCTGTTCGTCCATTAGTTTGTTACACCCGATTTTCTCCGAATCCACTGGACGAAAAAAAATGAAATTTTTTACGTATAGATCGATATTTATCTACTCAATATATCCGCAAATTTTTGGATTCAATCCGGCATGTAGTTTTTGTATTAAAGCGGAAATACGTTTGTATGGAAACTCGAGCCTCCTGGGGATCCTTAAGCGCACACGCAAGTCTATTTATCTAAGCGCCATAACCCGTCAGATATTGATCAGTGGTTAACTCCGAAAATACTGAGTATAAAATTAAAAAAAGGAATATAGAGCCTGTCTTATAGCTCACAGGAAAACTTTAACGACAATCATAAGTCTTAACGTTCTTATATACGGAAAACGGAACCCTCTCTATGCGAGTTCGACACGAACTTGACCGGGATTTTTTGAATTTTCTGGAAAATCTTTGGGAATCTATCACAACAATCTGGCGAAGCCTCTGATATGTTAACGGTTCATGTACCAGGAACTCTGTTAACAATAACGGAAATGGATAAACTTGGGTTGAGAGGATAAATGGAAACACTCTGATGTTAAATATGTCTGCCTGCACAAACAGGTTCCGTTATGTACTTATGGCGCCTGAAAAACTAGTTATTGTGACCAAAAAAAAACGATAAGGGAAATGGCTGAGTAAGATATAAAATTACAGTCGTATTCATGACAATTATGCAAAAACTGACCAAATATACGGTTGCGTTATGGAGCAACGCTCATTAGTAGTAGGAATAGCGAGAGTTCTGGACCAGGATCCCACCCCCCTGCCGAAGAACCAAAGTTGGAAATTCCAAGTTCAAACTTTGGTGCTCCAGATTTGTCATGACCTCCTAGTCTATCATACATGTATCATTGTAGGCAAAGTCTGTGATAGACATCAGAAAAAGCCCTTCACTGGACGAAGAGGTCTCAAACTTCTCAAGGACTCTTCTGACCGTGCTAATGAAGCAATTAAAAACTAGGCGATGGTTGACAAATAACCACTTTAGAGAAAAAAATGCTGACATCAACAGAGGGTCGTATTGGTTGGGTCGTTGGCAAAAAAGTTTGTTTTGATAAAAAAAAAAAAGGTTTTGTAGCTACATGCCACACTTTTAACGGCCTGAAAATTAATGTTGAAATGTTGCATGTTGAATTTTTCACGGAATATGTATTTTTATGGACATTTTCTTGGTAAATATTTTTTTTTAAAATGTTGAAAATGTCGGAAAATACGCTACGTTTTCCGGTGCGCGGTCGCCACTCGAGAACTTCAACCAACGTCCATCTGTTCTACGAGATATGTACCCCGCCCACTGCCACTTAAGTTTAGCGATTCTGAAAACTATGTCGGTTACTTTGGTTCTCCTACGGATCTTTTCGTTTCTGAAAAATTATAAATAGTTATGACCAGTCAAGTGAGACTCAGCCTCGCGCTTGTTTACTGTCGAAAAATCATTTATTCACTGTTGATCTCAGTCTCGTTGATTTCTTAAATATATTAAAACGATAATGATGATAATATTATGTGGTGGTACGGAACCCTTGGTGCGCGAGTCTGACTCGCACTTGGCTGTTTTTTTACTACTTGTTATTTTTTATTATTTGATAGGAAATTTATAATAAGAACAAATATTCTGTAAAATCTCAACCAGCTACCATTTACGGTTCAAAAGTTACAGCACATTAATTGTCGGACAAACAGACGATGGCGTTAGGCTTAGTAACACAGTTCCGTAACCTTTGGGCACAGAACCCTAAAAATACGTACATAGGAAAATACTATACATAATAGTTAGATTCAAATAGAATTCATAACTTGTCAATTATACTAAAACCACACCCTGGACACTTCATACAACGGGCCAGAAATGACGTTTCAAAAAAGGAATGACGGAACAAACAAAATGGCTGCGAAATCCTATACTATTAATTCGTCCGACAACCAAACTGTAACCAATGTGTATCAATTTGGGTGACGAGGGGATGAGGTCGCAATCTAGAGAGCGACAGGGAGTGTCCAACTGTATAGTACTTATATATATTTTGCTAAAAGGTAAAACTAATATACAACTATAACAATAACAATAAAAAAAAATCACCTAACGGTGAATTTTTTTTATTGTTATTGTTATAGTTGTATATTAGTTTTACCGTTTATTCGTGAGTCAAAAAGACCACCTCCAATCTCTCATTATGCTCGCCGCATTGCCACGTTGTGTCGCAATGGACAGCCTCTGCACCAGGAAAGATCAGGATCGTGGGTTACAACCATTATTGTGCATCCGGCGACCTATGACCCTGTCTAATCCCTTCGCCTCAACAGCCCATGGTCCACTCGTCTCTACGGCGAAAGGGATGAATATATTTTAAGCCACACCCTGGACACTTCATACAACGGGCCAGAAATGACATTTAAAAAAAAGAATGACGGAACAAACAAAATGGCGGCGAAATCCTACACGTTTGACAACCAAACTTAACCAATCTGTATCAATCTGGGTGACGACGGGGTGAGGTCTCAATCTAGAGAGCGGCAGGGAGTGTCCATACTGTATGTTAGTACTAATATACAGGGTTACTTTTGGACCCCTAGCGAAATTTTGTGACATCATTCTAGAGTAGCAGTACATTCACTTTATGAAATAAAAAAGCATTCTTTTTTGGACTTTTTTTTTTCAACTTTTCGTAACTCTAATTAAAAATTTTGGTCACCTTACCGATACATGACGCATGCCAGTGCGTCGAACCCAGGGTGCCAACTACACCGTTATTACGGTAGATGTATCGTTTTTACGTGTTGTTGAGTGTCGTCTACTGTATTGAATTTTGAGCAATTTCACAGAAACACCGTAATTTTGGCATCAACGCTTTCGAAACACAGTATTTTTAAATTTTTGGATATTTTGTATGGCGGAATCGTAATTTGAACCTACTAACATCGTATTTCACCGTATTTTGTTCGAGTAGTTTGGCAACACTGGGCCCGAACACTCGCGCAAGTCGCGCAGCCAATGGCAGTACAGTTAGAATCCGCGCATGCGCCGCAGCCTCGCAACTAGGAGCAACGGAAATGTTTGGTTGTGGCTCGTGTAGGGTGACCAAACGCGCCTAGAAATCTAAGAACACAAAGAGACGCTATAAAATGCGGAATTTAAAGAGAAACATTTTTTTTATTTCATTATTATCTTTTTTGTTACTTCCCTTATGTCATATTAAATTTTCGCTAGGGGTCCAAAAGTAACCCTGTATAAGTATATACTTTGTTATAGGCTTGCTCCAACGCCGCATATTATACAAATATGATTAAATATACGAAGATAGTTATTAATTAGTTTTAGTTATTTCTTTTTTTATGTTGTGATGCAATAAATTTTTGTATTGTATTGTATTGTATAGTTTTTACGGTAATGTTGCAGAGTTCATGTTGTGTGATGGCGGGTCACAAAAAATATTTTAACAAAATGTGTGTAACAAATTCAGAAACTTTTGCTTTCGAATAACAACAAGTTGAAGAAAAACCCAAAACTTTTAAGTATAAGCTTTTATTTGAAAAGAGTTTTATGCTTGAAATCCAAATGCTCATGGTGCCAAATATGTCAATGTCGCAGCCATATTGTAGAATTAATCATTTTACAAAACGGCGCTTCACTTTTTCGAGCGACTTCCAAAAAGGAGGAGGTTCTCAATTCGTCTGTATTTTTTTTCATTTTTTTTTTATGTTTGTTACCTCATAACTTTGGGCTGGGTGAACCGATTTTTATGATTTCTTTTTTATTAGAAAGCTAGTGCTTCCCTTGTGGTCCTATTTAAATTTTATCAAAATCGGTGTAGTATTTTTTTAGAAAATTAACAAAAACCAAAAATAATGATGCAAAAATGTACTAAGTTGTTCCGATGGAAGTCGGTTTTTTAACGTGTTTAGCGTTTTCAATTATGAACTACTGGGTAAATAACTCCGAATAGAAAACCGAGTCGGATGGAGCCCCGCTTTAATAGAATAAGACTTGTTAACCGTCCGTCTGTTCGTCCGAATCGGTTTTATTCGCAGTTTTTTTTACTCAATACTTTACAAAGCGGTACACCTTTTTGTAAAACGGCTAATTATACAATTTGGCTGCGATATTAATATAAATACATCCAATTTTTTTTTAAATGCGAACACAGTATTTCCTACGATTTTATTGAAAATAAAAGAATGTCCTCGGACCTTGATTCCACCTCCAAAGTTCATCATCAAATCAACATTTAAATAGCAAAATGATCTATTGTCACCGGGAATACGGCTTCATACCAAATTTCAACTCAATCGGAGTCCTGGATGTCGCTCTAAAATCGTTTGCAAGATTTGAACTTTACAAACTAACTCACATACATACATATAAACTAACTCACATACTCGTACATACATACAAACATTGCAAGTTAGGCTTTAAGATAGGTCAAATGACAATATTCAATTATTAATTCAATCAATAAAAGCTATCACTACGGAAAAAATATAATATACTTAAAGTAATGTCATTATTAGGTTGACTGGAAGAGATCCCGTAAGGGATAAGTCAGCGATTATACCATACATACCTGTTTTATGTTTTGTATTAAAACATGTCAATAGTTTACAAACAAACAAGTAATGAAAAATCGATTTAATTTAATACAATTTTAAAAATATTTTTTGCCATTAAGTACAAAATTTCTCGTAAACAAATAATAAATGTTGAATGAAACCTACACACAAAAATCGGTGACTTTAAGACCTTTTATTTTAATTGAACACATTTTTTTTTACTTATTTGAAAGTATAGAAAAGTAATGAAAACATGTAAAAATCGATAATTTGGCATTGGGTTTCAACGTAATAGCCACGTTGAAGCCCGCATTAATTTAAACTTAAAGTGAATAGAGTTACGTTCGATATTATTTAAACACGTATCAACCTGCTCGAATTGAGGCATCTTAAAGCCTTAAATAAAACCTTCTAAATAGAATTGTAACGTGTCAAAGTAATTTATTGATTTGCGATTCAAAGCCATTAAAAATATCAGACTATTTAAAAGTAAATGTTATTGGCTTACGTGCGTATGAATATAAAAGCTAAAATTAGAAAAAAATGTTTTTAAAAACAAGCTTTTATTCCACCTAGTGTGGACCAACTGCCCTTATCATGAGACCCAAGAAATAGACCTCGTCAAGACCAATCAAACGAGCCCAAATTGGTTGCGTTGTTTTATTACAGAGTTCTTATAGCCACTTTCTGGCTCCATCATCAGATAAGGGCATCATCATATCAGCCGAAAAAACGTTCACTGCTGGACAAAGGCCTTCCCTAAGGATTTCGACGACGACCGGTCCTGCGCTGCCCGCTTCCAGTGGCTTCCCGCGACCTTCAGCAGGTCATCGGTCCACCGAGTGAGTCTAACTACACTACTTTTTCCGGTACGCGGTCGCCACTCGAGAACTTTACTGCTCCAACGTCCATCTGTTCTACGAGCTATGTGCCCTGTCCACTGCCACTTCAGTTTAGCGATTCTGTGAGCTATGTCGGTTACTTTGGTTCTTTGATCAGGGCATGTCATAACGAAATTGTGTTGTCGTACGATTTATGCATGCAAAATTTCGGCTCAATCGGAAACAGAAATGGGTCAAATTTGACTTGCAAGATTTGATTACGGACACCGAGACAAGTGAAACTAAATAAAAGCTTGTAATAATGAAATGGAACAAACTCAAAAAATAGCCCCATTGTCATTCAACCATCCCATTAGGAGTGAGAGCCTTCAACATAAGGAAGTCACGTGCAAGATCCAGTTAAAGCGTAAATGGGTACAACATTTTCTTTATTTTCTGGTTCAGCGCGTTATGGGAACGAAATCACGTCATTTGAGGTTGATGTCGTTTTTATCACCTTGTGTTACGTGTCAAATTGTACCTTTGTGTTGATTAGTGCTGTCCACAATTTGTTTGAGAGCAATTTTGGGTTTGTTCGCCCACGGGCCACATATTACTAGTAATGCACCCCGAACTAGACCTCAATCTCAGTCTATATGTTGGACTTTTGTCAGACGTAATTTGGATTACGTTACAAAATTCGTTTCTCTAGCTATGTACATCAATCACAATTTTTCTGAGAGCATTTTTGAGTTAGTTCGCCCACGGGCCACATATTACTAGTAATGCACCTCGAATTAGACCTCAATTTTAGTCTATAAGTTGGACTATTATCAGACGTAATTTGGATTACGTTACAAAACTCGTTTCTATAGCTAAGCGTCGGTGGCTCAACCGGTAACGACTCGGTCCTCCTAAGCAGAGGTTCTTATCTGGGTTCAAATCCAGACGGCATAAGTACCAATGAGTTTTTCGAAACTTACGTACATATACTCACCGATTGCTTTAACGTTGAAGGAAAACATCGTGAGGAAACCTGCACACACCTGCGAAGAAACTCGAAGGTTGTGTGTGGAGTTGAACAACCCGCACTGGGCCCGCGTGGTTGACTAGGGCTCGATGGCCCTAATTCAGGGTAGGCTCTAGCCCCTCGCTGGGGACGTGTATGAGCTAATTTGATGATAGCTATGTACATTAATCTAGCTTCTTCGTTGATTCTTTGCTGCATCTTCTGATCTTATCTGACATTTTGATCGTCCGAAGGCAATATTGCATTCAGCTGCAAGCTCTCGTGGACCAATTTTATCATAACCTTGTTTATGAAGTCTTCTATAATATAATAAAACTGTAACGGGGCCGCGTCTGTACATGAAATATTTTTGGAAAATAATAACTGTGGTGGACATTACTGAAGATATAGAGGCCAAAACAACAACTTTTGGAATTTTTGTCTGTCTGTCTGTCTGTATGTTCGCGCATCACGCAAAAACTACCAGGCCGATTTTGATGAAATTTTGTATGGTGGTTCCTTATAGCCCGGGGTAACATATAGGATACTTTTTATCCCGGAAAATTGAAGAGTTCCCGTGGGAAAATCAAAAGTATTCATTTATAGAATGGCTCACCACGCAAATGTGGCTTGACCTATTACAATCTAAGTATACACTTTGATACCCTATATCGCGAACTAAAACTGGGACATTGTGAATCCCAAAAATATTAAGGGTTCCTGCAGGAATGCAAAAAATTGTATCTTTACATTGGCTCTACGTAACAATATGAAACCTTTACATTGGGATGGGGTGTTTTGACCATCGTTGTATAGTCGGGTATTCTTTATCCCGGAAAACCAAAGAGGTCCCGTGGGAAATTAGATCTATGGATTCTTACAATAATAACAATAGAGTACTTTTTTCCCCATATTAGCTACACATACCACACATTATAATCATAGCAGCAGAATGTCAATAGATGGCACTGCAGGGATAATAAAACGCGCTCAAGTTGTATTAAAACATTAAAATATTATTTCATACTTTTGATTGGATTTCTTTTATGTATTTTTCAGCATACGCTACTTTACACAACTCTAACTCTGGAACTATGGCACGTAGCGATGTGTTTCATATACGAACCGATAGGTAATTTTTTACAGATTCCAATCGTGTAAAAAAATAAAAAACACATAAATCAAGTTTAGCATCTTTTAACAGTAGGCACAGATATGGGAACTCTTCTTACGGCGACTATTTGCGTGTGGCAGTTGCTCTCCGCCTGCAATATCAATATCTGTGATAGGTTCACTCAATCAATGTATTTGCGGGTCCATGGTGGAGGCAATTGGCCATCACGCACTGAGTTGCGGTCGTTGTTTGTGAAGATACCCACGTCACCAATTCCTGAATGACCTCATTCGGAGGGTACTGGTCTCGGCCAGATGAAATAGTCCATCTTTGATGCAGCCGCCGGGCTTTAGTCGATCTGATAGCAAAAGGCCGGAGGGTTTAAACAGGTGCCATGGCAGAGAGGAACGTGCCTGCTTTGGGACGCCACTTTTTCTGCCTCACACCTCACCCGTACGGTACTGCTGCCATGAGCAGCGAGAAAGAAGCATAATAAGTACTCGGTCTTGGAGGCAAATCACTGCTTTGTGCCGCTGGTCTGTGAGACAACCGGCTGCTGAACCCTTAGAGGCCTTAGCCTTCATTAAGGAGATTGGCCGCCGCCTTCGAGAGCGGAGACGTGACGCCCACTCCGGGTCCTACCTGCTGCTAAGGTTGTCTATTGCCATCCAGCGCGGCAACGAGAAGTGCGTTATGGGCTCCTTTGGAGCTGATACGACTCGAGGATTTGACCCATATTAATATTTTTAGAAAGTTTTATTACTAGATTGATATAATGATTTGAATTAGTTTTTTTGATAATATAGGTATATGTATTATTTCATTATATCAGTTTATATACGTCCCCACCAAGGGGCTCGACCTGCCCTGAGTTAGGGCGATCAGGCCTTAGACGATCACGCGGGCCCATTGCGGGTTGATCGACTTCACACATAAGCTTCGAGATTCTTCGCAGGCGTGTGCAGGTTTCCTCACGATTTTTTCTCACCGTAAGAGCTTCGGATAAACGTACATACGAGTATGAAATCGATATTCGTATAGATATTGGTAAGTGACAGGATTCGAACCACGGCCTTCCGGACAGGAGGTAGTGGCCCTAATGGTTACGCCATCGACGCTCTATATGTTATTTAAGATTTAGAAAATACTTACTTACTTACTTACTTACTTAATATTATAAATGTGAAAATGTGTTTGTTTGTTTGTTACCTATTCACACTTCAACACCTCTACCAATCTTGATGAAATTTGGCATGCAGGTAGCCTGTATCACTGGGAATTAAATAGTCTACTTTTTATCTCTGGAAATTATCATAGCCCGATGCAATTCCTGAGGAAACTAAAAGAATATTCTTTGTTCGTTAATTTATTTAAAATCGCAACGAAAAAATGGATTGGTGTGATTTTTAGCGCAGAGATGAGGTGGAAAATAATATAATTTACTAATAAGTATATCCTGACATAGTTCCCGAGGGATCTGGGGACAACTGTTTTCTACGCTCGCGTACGTCGGTGGCGTCGCAACGGAGCAACGGATTAAATGATTTTTTGTATAGAATTTGTTGAGGGGGTGGGAAGTGACAAAGACTGCTAATCCGAATAGCCCGATATAGTTCCTGAGATACCTGAAGAAAACTCATGTCCACGCTTGCGAGCTGATTGCGGCTCGCGCACCACTCACCCTCAAAAAGAGTTATAAAAGCTATGTCCACGCGGGCGAAGCCGCGGGCAAAAGCTAGTTTTTAATATGTGCATTCAGCTGCAAGCTCTCATGGACCAATTTTATCATAACCTTCTTTACGAAGTCTTTTTTAGGGTTCAAAAGTCAACAAGGAACCCTTCTAGTTTGGTCATGTCTGTCTGTCTGTCCATCTGTCCACGGCTTAGATCAGAGATTATTAATACGAGAAAGCTGTTATTTGGTATGGATATAAATATAAATCACGCCAACAAAGCTGTACAATAAAATCTTGAAAATATTGTTTATGGTATCTCCCCGATATGTAAAGATGAGATGATTTTTTTTGCTAACGTTCCTTATCGTGTGGGGTATTGTTGAATAGGTCTTTTAAAATAACTGAGGATTTGCTAAAACCTAAACCATTTTTTTTTATTCAGGCATTGATTTCCGAAATATTAAGCTTTAATATTTGTCCAGCAGTGGACGATTTGTGGCTGATATGATGATGATGATGAAGCTTTAAAATGCTAATTTTGGTTCGAGTCAAGTGTCCCCCCTCCCCGCTACTAACTACCGCTATTTTAGAACATCTGAATTTTTTTTTAAATAGTATAACGTATAGTAAAAGGAAAACAATCACGGCTCAGTAGGTTTTCTTAGTTTAGGAGTACTAGTCGACTAACTTAAGATGTGTCAAAAGTTCACAGATTTCCATACAAAATGTAGAATTACCAACTGTAAATATCATCATCATCATATCAGCTTACATGCGTCCCCACCGAGGGGCACGAGCCTACCCTGAATTAGGGCGATCAGGCTTATTACTGTAAATATGTAGATATATTTTTTTAAATAACTATTTATTTTTTGGAAAAGACTTCGGAACTCTACTTTACGCGAGTCCGACTCTCACTTGGCCGGTTTTTTATTTAAAACTAAGCCGTTGGCATCATATCCCCTGATGGTAAGTGACGATGATATCGAAGATGGAAGTAGGCTTATTATTACTATTATTATTGGGTGAGACGCCTGAAAAAAGCGTCGGTGGCTCAACCGGTAACGACTCGGTCCATCTAACCAGAGGTACCGGGTTCAAATCTGGACGGCCAATGTACCAATGAGTTTTTCAAAAACTTACGTACATACTTACCGATTGCTTTAACGGTGAAGGAAAACATCGTGAGGAAACCTGCACACGCCTGCGAAGAAACTCGAAGGTTGTGTGTGAAGTCGACCAACCCGCACTGGGCCCGCGTGGTCGACTAAGGCCTAATCGCCCTGATTCAGGGTAGGCTCGAGCCCCTCGGTGGGGACGTATATGAGCTGTAATGATGAGACGCCTGCGGGGTACAGGCGGTTCTTTAGGTCTCTAAGTGAACTCATTACACCCTATTCCCATGGTGGTACAACGGCGATTGCAATGACTCTCAATTGTTCCAGCGAACATTCAATTTAAACTATTAACCCTAATTTGAATTATTTTACTTTCTAAAACGACCCGCGAGTAGAAAAGTTGCAAAAGAGGCGTGATGCCTGAACGCAGAACCATAAGATCGCTGCAGACTACAGCACCTATCATTATGGCTTGCGACCAGGGCTATTACCCTAATCATCATCATCATAATTTAAAAGCCGTGCTCTCGTTGGTGTTGCCAAATAATAGCTATAATTTCAGGCGGTAAACTCTTGTTTCCATACGTTTCCGTAGTCTGGTTTAAGTTTTTTTTTTACTTTTTTAAATAAAAATTCCGAAAAAATAGGCAATACCCTTTGAAGAATTTCCTGTTCTGCTTATATGCACAAAGTTTCACAAGCATCATCGGCCCATCCATTTTCGAGAAATTATTATCTTTTTTTTTGTAAAACAATTTCGGTAAGGCCACCTTTAACCACCTCTGTGGTATAATGGTTAAGTTAGCTTAGATTCACATCAGGAGGTCACGGGATCGATCCCGGCTGAGTCTAACTTTGTAAGACTCGGTTTGGTTAGTGGAAGGGCTCGCCTGGCTAGCTACCACCATCTTGCCGCCAAACATCAATGCTAACAACATTGATGTGTTCCGTATTGAAGATAAGACAGCCAATTTTCCATTGCGTTGGGGAATCTCGGTAAGCCCGCTTCCATCTCATTGTCACTTACTATCAAGTTAGGTGATGCAAAGAGCTTACCAGTTGTGAATTAAACAGGAGTCTTAAGGTAAAACCTTTATGGATACTAACTGGCCACGCCCACAAAGCAATCTCGGAAACTGCTTTCGCATGGGAAAATAGTTTGTGTTAATAGTATACTGTCAGATAGCCCAATGCTCCGTTAGTAGGAGATTAGTTTCCAGCATCACCTTGCTGTCTAGAATATTAGTTATCTCCGGACAAATATACTTACAGAACAAAAAAATGCAAAACGCACCAACATAACTCCAAAACTCGCTCGGTGATAATGACCACGCCTTAAACACACCCCGGACTCTTCATACAACGAGCGAGAAATGACGAAAAATTCGCGCGAAATTCTTTAAGTTCGAAAACCAAACTAGTACCAATCTGTTTGAATCTGAGTGACGAGGGGGTGAGGTCGGAATCTAGAGAGCGGCAGGGAGTGTCCACACTGTATGTTACGAGTAGTACTAATTTACATATTTTGCCATCATCATATCAGCCGAAAAACGTCCACTGCTGGACAAAGGCCTCCCCCAAAGGTTACCACGACGACCGGTCCTGCGCTGCCCGCATCGGCTTCCCGCGATCTTCACCAGGTCGTCGGTCCACCGTGTAAAAGGCCTGCCTACGCTAAGTATTCCGGGGCGCGTTCGCCACTGAGAACTTTACTGCCCCAACGGCCTTCTATTCTACGAGCTATGTGCCCTTGTCACTGCCACTTCAGCTAACACTTTGCCTTGACACAGATTAATATTCTTAATGTTTTGTTTTTACCTTCAATATACCATTAGCTGTAAAGGAGGAGCGAAATCTCCTAACACAGGTACTTCCGTACCTAAAACGAGGGCTCAGCCATGCAATCTGTTATAGCTTTGGTAAAAATAAACTATTTTTAATTCTATTTTTTTTATTTTAAATAAACGTCTCTGGGACGCTCTCCCGGTCGATGTTAGGTTAAGTCCTTCCTTAGCCACCTTCAAGGCATCCATTAAGAAGATGTGGAGTTCCAACACTTAATCCTGAGCTTGTATATTTAAGTAAATTTATGATTTATTTATTATTATATAATGTTTATTGTATTTATTATTACTTAAATAAGTATTTTTCATTTATTTATAAATATTTACTACTAGGCAATAATATGTAAGTGATATTGTTGATTACTTTTAAATTATTCTGTATAGATGTGAAATTACTTAATATTAATGTATAGATTATAGAAAGTCGTGTTTGTAACTTTTGCACTTTCCTTTTTTCCTTGTTTTAAATCTCAAATGTCCTCAGTAGGTTGACTGGAAGAGATCCCGTAAGGGATAAGTCCGCCTTTATATATAATATATTTTTTAAGTATTGCAACAAAAATTCAATAAAGAGTTTACAAACAAACAAAGAATTATGTTAACCAACCATTGGGGCTCAGAAAACTCATACCTTGCAACAGATTTAATAATAAATAATAATAAATACCACGTAAACTCAACCGCCTAACAGATTTAATATTAAATACCTTTTGAACTCAACCGCCTAACAGATTTAATAATAAATACCACGTGAACTCAACCGCCTAACAGATTTAATAATAAATACCACGTAAACTCAACCTCCTAACAGATTTAATAATAAATACCACGTAAACTCAACCGCCTAACAGATTTAATAATAAATGCCACGTGAACTCAACCGCCTAACAGATTTAATAATAAATACCACGTGAACTCAACCGCCTAACAGATTTAATAATAAATACCACGTGAACTCAACCGCCTAACAGGTAACAAGTGGGCCAGTGATGATAAATTGTTAGATGCCCCACTAGGGACTAATTCGTGGCTAATGAAACTGAAATGGGCCGCGGTAATTGTGTAGTGAGTCGCAACGTGCCCCGGGGACAGTTGCTACAACAAACATATTTATTTTTATTTGTTTATGTTATGTATGAGAGAGACATTGTGGTTATCGGTACGGATTGGGTGTCCGTATGCCCGTAGGCCGTAGAAATCCAAACAGAAGTCTTCATGTTATCAGCTCATATACGTCCCCACTGAGGGGCTCGAGCCTACCCTGAATTAGGGCGATCGAGCCTTAGTCGACCACGCGGGCCCAGTGCGGGTTGGTCGACTTCACACACAACCTTTGAGTTTCTTCGCAGGCGTGTGCAGGTTTCCTTCACACGTCGGAAAAACGTAATATGAAATCGAAATTAGAAAACACATCGGTACGAGGCAGGATTCGAACCATGGCCTCCCGGACAGGAGGTAGCGGCCGTAACCGTTACGACACTGACGCTAAACCGAGTAGAAGACTTTAAAATAAACTCAAAATCTCGAGAATTATTTATTTTATTTTATTAAGAAACAAACAGTAACAAACAAAAATGGTAACAAATGAACTTATCAAACAAACCTTAAGTTCCATAAAATACGAGTCAATTTAAATATTATAAGTTCAGAGTTTTAGCAAACGTTGAGTACGGTTCTAAGTACCACAAAACGCGCGGCAAGGTAGCCGGCAGAAAAACAAAGGAGAGAAATTCTAGCGGGGAGACAAAATTAAAGATTTAAGAATATTTATATTGATAAGTTTAATTTACTGAATTTTATATACTATGATTAGGTAGATTGGATTCGACCTACTTTTTGTACCACAAAAAGTACTTTTTGTCACACTGAGAAGAACATTTTGGAAGGGAGAGAGGTACCGGCCTTAAATTGTCCTTATTCATTACAGCGTCACGGCTTCATTTTAAACGCAGGGCAAATCACAGCGTAGAGCGGCAGACTGAGGGTAGCGTCATGGCTTCATTTTAAACGCAGGGCAAATCACAGCGTAGAGCGGCAGACTGAGGGTAGCGTCATGGCTTCATTTTAAACGCAGGGCAAATCACAGCGTAGAGCGGCAAACTGAGGGTAGCGTCACGGCTTCATTTTAAACAAAGGGCAAATAACAGCGTAGAGCGGCAGACTGAGGGTAGCGTCACGGCTTCATCTTAAACGCAGGGCAAATCACAGCATAGAGCGGCAGACTGAGGGTAGCGTCACGGCTTCATTTTAAACACAGGGCAAATCACAGCGTAGAGCGGCAGACTGAGGGTAGCGTCACAGCTTCATCTTAAACGCAGGGTAAATCACAGCGTAAAGCGGCAGACTGAGGGTAGCGTCACGGCTTCATTTTAAACACAGGGCAAATCACAGCGTAGAGCGGCAGACTGAGGGTAGCGTCACAGCTTTATCTTAAACGCAGGGCAAATCACAGCGTAGAGCGGCAGATTGAGGGTAGCGTCACGGCTTCCGTGGTAGATGTAGTCAACGGTGTAGGCTGGAAAACGGAGGGCAGCTCCTCTGTCTGGCTTAGCGTGCAGTGTAGCGGAAGGCAGGCAGGCAGTCAGGTGGGTGATACAAGCCCTGGGTAGGAGGAAGAACCTGGCCGTGTAGAGAAAAACGCCATTAATGTTAGCAATAGCTTGAGCATGAATTGAGCTGCGATGTAGGCCACATCCTCCATGTTTCCTTAGAGACCATCTCCGTGAGGCAGGTGCATGAGGGGACCACATCGCAGCAGTTTACAATGATAGATGATAAATATTTAGGAACGCATTAGTCAATTTCTCAAAGGAAAAGTTGTACAATATAAGAAAACTGCATGTTAGGTACATGGGTGACGGTGCCCATACAAAAAGGATGTGCGGCCAATTCACGATGTGACAAACGTTAAAATATAAGAACGTAATAACTAAAAAAAATCTAAGGAACCTAACAAAGCAACAAATGTACAAAAAGGATAAGAAAAAAACAAAACATTTTATACTAATTTAACACTTCGATCAATTTACTTTCATAAACCATCATCAGCTCATATACGTCCCCTCCGAGGGGCTCAAGACTACTCTGAATTAGGGCAATTTGGTCTTAGTCGACCAACACGCAGGCCCAGTGCGGGTTGGTAGATTTCACCCACAACCTTCGAGTTTCTTCGCAGGCGTGTGCAGGCACAGATAAGAAAACAATTTTGGTGTTTGCAGGTTTCCTCACGATATTTTCCTTCACCGTAAGAGCGTCGAATAAGCATACACGTAATAATTAAAATGGGTAGCCATTTTCGTTATATAAAAAAAATTTCATCATGATATTAGCCGAAAGACGTCCACAGCTGGACAAAGGCCACCACCAAGGATTTTCACGACGACCGGTCCAGCGCTGCCTGCCTGGTGTGCGGTCGACACTCGAAAACTTTACTACCCATTTTCCATCTGTTCTACGAGCTACGTGCCCTGCCCACTGGCACTTAACCTAAGCGATTCTATGAGATATGTCGGTTACCTTGGTTGTACTGTGGATCTCCAAATTTTTGATTCGATCACATAGGGAAACTCCGAGCATAGCTCGCTCCATCGCCCTTTGGGTGACCTTGAGCTTTCTTAATTTCCACGTACCTTTAATTATACTACACAGTTGAATGTTATACGATTAATTATCTTTTCTGATCACGTAGTCTTTGATTCTAAAAGTTCTAAGACGAAGTAGTCACCATTCAAAGTCCTTCTGTAATGATTCCCAGAAAATTATATTACAAACGATTCTGAGAAAATATTTTTTTTCATTCAGAAAATTTATAAAGTGAAAACACAAAATGAAAAGGCAATTTTAAAATCAAACTTCTATGGCTCCTAATAAATATAATAAAAACCTTAATTAATACGTGACTCAAATAACATGAATAGTTTTAAACGACAATTGAGGACTTTTTTGACAGAAAAAGCGTACTACACAATTAATGAATTTTTAAACGACAAATCCATTTGACATGTTTTGTTTCATAAATTGACATATTGTTTTACTATATTACTTTGATAAATCCCTTGATATACTATTTTGAATTTTAGGTTAGGTTTCATCATATCAGCTCATATACGTCCCCACCGAGGGGCTCGAGCCTACCCTGAATTACGGTGATCGGGCCTAAGTCGACCACGCGGGCCCAGCGCGGGTTGGTCGACTTCACACACAACCTGCGAGTTTCTTCGCAGGCGTGTGCAGGTTTCATCACGATGTTTTCCTTCACCGTAAGAGCGTCGGATAACCGTACATGTGAAATCTAAATTTGAAATCACATTGGTAAGTGGCAGGATTCGAACCACAACCTCACGGACAGGAGGCGGCAGCCCTTGCCGTTACGCCACCGACGCGACGCTCTTCGGTACGGTAGGTTAGGTATACTATGATATAATAATTTATTTTGACATTACTTTATATTATTATTTCCTGAAATTTTACTTTATCTTTTATTGAACCAGATTGTTTCCATGTTTTATCTGGGTTTTTTTTAAATCTAATTTTGTACGTCATAAAGAACAGGTCAATAAAGCAATTTAATTTACTTATGTTCACGAATAAATTAAATTATATTTTAATTTAAATTTGAAAGAACATGTAAAAATAAACAATCATTTTCAAATACAAAAGCTGTGATGAAAGGATTTTTAATTTTCCCCATTTCGTTCATTAAATTGGGAATTCGAAATCGTTCTATATTGTTTCGGAATGTGAAGCGTCGAAATGTTGGAGGCGCTCGTACAAGGGCCGTGAGGAATTTAAATGAAATTGAGCGACATCGTTGAATACGTAATATCAAAAAATCAGTGAAGCGATTTACAGAAATTATTAAGTACCTAGTGTTAAATACAGGTCTTTGAATGAAAATTTTAAGCTATTGCATAGATTTTATCGCGGGCTTTGAGCGCGGCGACCGGATCAAGAAATTCCATTAAGAATAAACCTAACACAACTTACAGTGCCATCTATTAGCGATTTGCGGTACTAAAAGGACTTAGTCAATTTTACTGGTGTAACTTTCTTATTGCAAAAAGTTGATAAAAAATGCTATGCAATTGCTTTACCGCGGCAGTCCCCGAGTGTCACACGTCTTTTTTCAGTTTTAGTTTTTGAGAACTTTTTGATGATAGATAGTTTTTGAGAATAGATGCACAGAGACGCATAAATAAGTCGCAGTAGTGTGACGCAGTAACGCGGTTATTAGACCTTCTTCCTTTCGATCTATTTCACCTATTTCTCATTCGGTGGCCAATGTGTTTTCAAAAATAAAAATTCTATCATTCAACATATTTTTCACCGTTAAATTTTGTTTATAAATTAATTATTTTTAAACTACTGCTTTCTTTAAAGACATATCTCGGGTAAGATAATAGTATATTTTATATCGAGGGACTAAACGAAGCCATAATATCTATACCAGAGGTGGTTTGACTCCCGAGCGTTTGAGGTACGATAAGTAGAATTCCCAGTTTACACACCATTTTTTCAACGACTTGTACACTTTTTGTGGCGTGCCCACTCTGACTGTACATACACAAGTGGACAACATGATTAGCCCTCGCATGCAACCAAAAAATATTCACTTTTTAAATGCAACCACGTTCTCCTGTCCAATTGAATTATCGCTGGCTTTTTGTCCAGCGTCGGATGCAAGTACAGAGCTATTTGGCTGGCAGCCAAAAGCGACGGTTAAAAATAAAATTAAGTAGCCATGGTAAAATATGAAAACTAGAGATGTAGCTTAAGGCGAGGCAACGGTGGAGAAGCGAAGAAACCCTTTTTCTAGATCAAATTTTTTGGGTAATTACTACTAAATATCGGTCTTGCAAAAAATATTGTACATACTTAAGGATATTGTCTGAGGAATGTGCTAGTATGTTACACGATAGTGTGTACTTTGCTCAATCATAAAAAATCCCAAAAACAGGTCTAAAACGTCTAAAAAAAAGTCTAAAACGAATTGTTTATTAATAAAATTTCTAAATTTGCACTTAGTTTTTATATGGAGATAATTCTTTTTAACTACTAAAGAAAACCTGCTCAATGTTAGTTTTTAAATTGAAGTCTTAAGGGAAATAACAACGTAAAACATTGAAAAAGTACAAAAGTTTGTTTATTGTCTTGACTCTTTACACTTTAAGGAAAAAACAGAGACAACTGTTTTACAAATGCCTAGCCTTAAAGTCTTTAGTCTGTCTTTAGTCTTTCTTATAGTTCCAGCGTGCCCGTCTGTCACAGTCTAACTCAGATTCTTAGTACTAGTTATGAAGTAACTAGTTTCTAGTTAAGAAGTAACTAGTATCTCATCTGTGGTACTAGACAGCTGTGATTTAATAATAATAAATTTATTTCACAAAAAGTTTACAAGTTAAAAAAAAAGGTCTTAATTCTGGTTGTACATCTTAACTTTAGTTATTGGAACTCTGGCTACTAAACTAGGCTAAATAAAGCCTGTATCTTAGCAGTACAAAATATGCGATGTCAACCGACAATTTTAAGTGAGAATTTAACAAAATAAAAGTCAACAAAATGCATGTGCAATGTGTGTTAGTGTGTTTGTGTGTGTGTGTGTGTCAGTCTGTGTGTGTATGTGTGTGTGTATGTGTGTGTGTGTGTGTGTGTATGCGTGTGAGTGTGTGTGAATGGTGATGTGTGTATGTGTAGATGGTTAGTAAAATAAATAAATAAATTGTATGCCGCAATTAAGTAACAGGTAGAAGTAACTGTTCAGTTTCTTGATAGTTAAGGTTTTGGATCCAACAATGAACTATCTTTTTTAATTTATGTCTGCTTAGTAGATCTATATTTAAATGTTTATGTACTTTATTGTAAAGTCTGGAGCTAAGAACTTTATAGAGTTTGCTAGCTAGGGTAGTTCTGTGTTTTACAACAGGGTATATAGGGGTGTTACGGCGTTTGTTTAGAACAGTTTTAATCGGGGGATCAGAATGTTTTCGCAGAATAGTTCTTAGGATGTAAAGCTGTCGAACCGTTGGAACTTTACAGTCACAATAAAGTTGATCAGTAGGATACCTAAAGGGGCTAAAAGTCATGACTTTCAAAATTGCTCTCTGAGCTCTTTCTATTTTCAAGCGACTTCCAAAAAGGAGGAGGTTCTCAATTCGTCTGTATGTTTTTTTTTTATGTTTGTTACCTCAGAACTTTTGACTGGGTGAACCGATTTTTATAATTATTTTTTTATTTGAAAGCTAGTGCTTCCCGTGTGGTCCCATATAAATTTTATCAAAATCGGTGTAGTACTTTAGTAGAAAATTAACAAAAACCAAAAATAATAATGCAAAAATGTACTAATTCGTTGCGATGGAAGTCGGTTTTTAAACGTGTTTAGCGTTTTTCATAAAAACTGTTTTGGACGCGCCACCCCAAACTGTGATACAGTAGGTAAGAAGTGTCTGGCACAGTGAAATATAAATATTTTTTAATGTGATGTGATCCGATTTAGCATGGGTACCTATATATATTAAGTATACATGTATACATAAGTATACATATAGAGCGTAGGTGGTGTAACCGCTAGGGCGGCTACCTCTTGTCCGGAAGGTCGTGGTTCGAATCCTGCCACGTACCAATGTGTTTTCGAATTTCAGTTTCATACGTACGTTTATCCGACGCTCTTACGGTAAAGGATAACATCGCGAGGATAGCTGCACACGCCTGCGAAGAAACTCGCAGGTTGTGTGTGAAATAGACCGACCCGTACTGGGCCCGCCTGGTCGACTAAGGCCCGATCGCCCTAATTCAGGGTAGGCTCGAACCCCTGGTGGGGACGTAGATATATGAGCTGATATGTTGATACCTACTAAGCAAGTCAGGTCAGGTAATGCTTTTTACTCTCTTTTAATCCACTTTAGAGACAAAAATATCATTTTATTCGATATTTTTTTAGTTAGTTGGTATATATGGTACTCATTGATGTCATAGTCCCCTGAAAGTGGTATTTTCACGTTGTTCGTTCAACAGGTTAATGTAGGTAAGTGATTATTTTTCGATTTGGAGCTCATTTAAATTCCACGCTAAGCTGCATTGAAAATAGAAAAAATATTTTCACAAATACATAAATCGTAAAAGCGATACCTGGTTAATCAGAATATCATGGAAACTCCCAATGGAAGAAAAATAAACAAAAGACGTAATTGAATTCTGAAATACAACGCAACGGTACCAAAGTGATTGTTTTATAACACGTTTGTTTTCTAGCACGTTTGTAATAAAAAAGTTTACTGCATCATAACCCTTCCCGTGAGCATATCAAACGCCCCGACTCCGTCCCCGCGACCGGTACTTCCGGTCTGGTTTTGCGGGGGTCGGCCGCGCTGCGGCTTTCCGAGGTTTTCTCAGTATTTTTGTATGAAACTTATAAAAACTAATTACTGATCTAGTAAGCTGATTAAATTTCCTTTTTGATTATATTTTTTTTAGATTTCTTCTATCACAAAAAAATAAAATGGAACACGATTAATTTGAAACTTTTGTTTTTTTGGTTCCTTTTTCGTTCTTTTTACTATTTCTATTTATATTCTACATATATACAGTTAAAATGATCTTTTTCTAATGGCTAGGTAATGTATCTACATGATACAAAACAAAAAAACGATTGTCTAGTGCAAAAACAAATTAAAAAAAATATTACAAAAATGATTAAATTTTGTGCCGCGCGGGCCGTTCAACGGGGGTCGGCCGCGCTGCGGATTTCCGAAGTTTTCTCATTATTTTTGCATGATACCTATAACAACTAATTACTGATCTAGTAAGATGATTAAATTTCCTTTTTAATGGTTTTTATTTTACATGTGTTAGATTAGAGATAAATTAAATACAGTACTTTGAAATTTAAAATTGTGTTTTATTTTCTGTTCCAATTTTCTTTCCTTATCTATTTCTATCTAAGCACTCTAGATATACATATGAAATATTTTTTTTCTAATGGTTTAGTTAAATATCTTCACGGTACAATACAAAAAAAAATTGTCTAATGCAAAAACAATTTTTAAAATTAGTTTCAAAAACAACCAAAAATTTACAAAACTTGAACACAGAACTAGTAATTTGTTTTTTTTTTTGAGACCCCGATTGAAGTCCAGATGTTGAATTTTTATTTTTCTGAGTAGAATGGCCTTTCGGCTTATCACAAAAAAAAAATTAAAACATTCGGAGCAGTAGAACTAATTCAAAATATAAAAACAAGTCCATCATTTTAATTGCCGCAGGCTGCTTTCAGAGAAAATTTGAATGGGTCTAAAATTCATTTAAATTCTTAGACACTGATGATTAGTGTGATGATGATGGTGTGATGATGATTGTAAATCAAAAACAAGTAGGTATAGTACAAAATAAACACAAATAAAGTCCATCATTTGAATTGCCGCAGGCTGCTTCAGAGAAAATTTGAATAGTTCTAAAAATTCATGTAAATTCTTAGAAACTATAGTGATTATGTGGTGATGATTGTGTGATGATGACGGTGTGATGATGATGGTAAATTAAAAACCAGCTGGGGGTAGGTATAGTACAAATAAAGTCCATCGTTTGATTTACCCGAGGCTACCTCGGTGAAAATTTGAATTGGTCTAAAATTCATTTAAATTCTTAGACACTGATGATTAGTGTGATGATGATGGTGTGATGATGATGGTGTGATGATGATTGTAAATCAAAAACAAGTAGGTATAGTACAAAATAAACACAAATAAAGTCCATCATTTGAATTGCCGCAGGCTGCTTCAGAGAAAATTTGAATAGTTCTAAAAATTCATGTAAATTCTTAGAAACTATAGTGATTATGTGGTGATGATTGTGTGATGATGACGGTGTGATGATGATGGTAAATTAAAAACCAGCTGGGGGTAGGTATAGTACAAATAAAGTCCATCGTTTGATTTACCCGAGGCTACCTCGGTGAAAATTTAAATTGGTCTAAAATTCATTTAAATTCTTAGAAACTATGATGATGGTGTCAGATGATGATGATAAATCAACATTTGTTCGTATTTCGGTAGGATGGAAGGGTTAAATTACATAATTTTACACAAAAAAATACCATTGTGTTGAATTGCTACAGGTTGCTTTGGAAAAGCCCTAGGTGATCTAAATTACATGCAAACACTTAGAAATGATGATGATCAGTTTAGAAGATGTATATATATCAAAAACAAGCCGTTTTGGTGAATTTAGGAACCGTTTAGGAACATACTCGAGACAAAAAAAATAAGTTTGTTCAATTTTCCGCTACCAACTCAATGCGTTTCTAAGAGTTTTATCGTGAAAGATACGGTGATAAAAACACTACACTGTAAAGCAATAACATCTAACAATCGAAATAAATTCAATTTACTTACCTTTCCATGATCCAACACACAAAACCACAACACAACATCTTCACACGTATTTGACGTAATGGCTGACAACCACAGAAAACGGGAAACAAATATTCGTTTTAAAAAATATTCTTCTATCAAATGGGATGTAAAGTATTTCAATTAGGTGTAACCACACGTTCACAACAATTTTGCCAAATAAGACCTAACGATAGACGCAGTTTTATATACTAATTTCAACCATATTCAAAGCGCCTTAAAGTACATATAAAAACAACCCAAATGGGTTGTTGGTCGTACAAGCGATGTTCGTTAAACATCCCAAGATGGCCGTTTGTCGCGGGAAGGGATAATCATATCACCTCGTATACGTCCCCACCGAGAGACTCAAGCCTACCCTGAATGATCGGGCCTTGTCGACCACGCTGGCCCAGTGCGGGTTGGTCGACTTCACACACAACCTTTGAGTTTCTTCGCAGGCGTGGTGCAGGTTTCCTCACGATATTTTTCTTCACCGTAAAAGCGTCGGATAAACGTACATATGAAATTGAAATCCGTAAAAAAAAACAAAAACGTACGTAGCAACAATCTAAATATATATAACTCGAAGGTGGCTGACTGACTGACATAGTGATCTATCAACGCACAGCCCAAACCACTAGACGGATCGGGCTGAAATTTGGCATGCAGGTAGATGTTATGACGTAGGCATCCGCTAAGAAAGGATTTTGTGAAATTCCCACGGGAACCGCAAAAATCGGGCTGCGGGCATCCACTAGTTGCAAAATAAATTTTCAAAGATTATTCATTAAATTTCCCTCTTACTGAAATTTCATAAAACTTTACCAGTTTTGTTATCATTTAAGCAATTTTTTGATGAAACATCATCAAAAAATAGCACATTAATGACGCTGAAAATCTACGACGTCACGGCTTACTAAATTAAACATTTTTATTTAAAAACATAATTTAGTTTTTGACAGATGAAAAAAAAGGTAAAAGCTCAAATGACAACTACTTAACTACCTTTTTGATAACTAGACAATTTAATTTAAAAAAAAAAAACCTTTCTGCATGAAAACTTAACCCCTCTTTTTGGCGAGTCGGATAAATTATATAGGTATTATGTCACTCACGGGATTAAGACGAATCTAACAACACCTCGCAATTTAAAATCCATCAAGCCGTTTAGGCTACATAGCGTGTCAAAGATATAATTCCACATACATTGTAACGTGGTGCGCTGTTATGCATTTTTCTTTCATTCGAAAGAAGGAAGATGAGATGTAACATGATGAGGCCGCGCCGTTGTGTAGGTACTTATCGCGCACTCTCGGCCGAGTGACGGGGGCCTGCTAATATATATACTTTGCCCTTACCCTACTCCTACTCCTTCCGTCGTGCCACAACATACACTCGAAAAACATAATCCTCCTTCTGGCGCAGTCGGGTAAAAACAAACTCGCAATGCTCTACATGTAGATGGTAAGTGTGACACCAAGCAGTATCTCTTGGGATAGAACGGTCTACGAGTTTGCCACTTCGACAAAATGAAGACAAATGAACTAGGAAAGTGGCGAGTCGGACCACGCGTAGCACTTTTTGGATGAAATTAAATTAAATGAAATTGTTTCATTAACTCGAAAAGGTTTTTAGTCTGGGCCTAGGTGAGATGAGAGCAAAGATATTATACACTAGCTGTCCCGGCGAACTTCGTACCGCCTCACACTACACTACCGCTACCGCTACCACTACACTACCACTACCGCTACCACTACCACTACCACTACCACTACCACTACCACTACCACTACCGCTACCGCTACCGCTACCGCTGCCGCTGCCGCTGCCGCTGCCGCTGCCGCTGCCGCTGCCACTGCCGCTGCCGCTGCCGCTGCCAATGCCGCTGCCGCTGCCGCTGCCGCTGCCACTACCACTACAACTACCACTACCAATACCACTACCACTACCGCTACCAATACCGCTACCGCTACCGCTACCACTACACTACCACTACCACTACCAATACCACTACCGCTACCACTACCGCTACCGATACCACTACACTACCACTGCCACTGCCACTGCCACTACCACTACCAGTACCATAACGCTACCGCTACCGCTACCACTACACTACCACTACCACTATCACTATCACTACTACTACCACTACACTACACTACTTTTTGTAGATATTGCAGAAATTCTTAGGTCATTTTTTACACCTTGAATTACATTATTTGAGTTTTAGTAAGGATCCCTATTTTTTTGAAAATATTATATATAGCCTATAGCAACAGCGGATAGTGTAGCTTCCCAACGGTGAAATAATTTTTCAAATCGCTCTAGTAGTTTCGGAGTCTATTCAAAACAAACAAACAATCCTATCTTTACTCTTAATAAAATTAATATAGACTACTCTAAACAAACTAAGGGCCACAAAGTTTTCTCAGTACATGTTACTACAGAGAGGTGGTCCAAACAGCCACGATTATTTTTTTTATTCACAATAATTGGTAAGCCCTTAGCATCATCTCACCTGATGGTATTTTTTCTTAATCAAGAAAATTAAATGCAGTCATAGGGATAGATTCCTAGCTTCAAATGTGTTGAAGATCACAACATTCTGCTGATCTTCGGGAACTCGGTGGTCTGCTCAAAACAAACAGCATGTTTTTTGCGCGTTACGCTTCCTCATTTATTATGCGGACAGTGATGGAGTGGAACTCCTTGCCTGCGTCTGTGTTTCCCGACTCCTACAATTTGGGGATCTTCAAGGCGAGAGTGAATAGGCATTATTTGAGTTTGCGTGTACCATCCTCGACTACATCGTCACTTACCATCAGGTTAGATATAGTCAATTGCATTCAGATTTTGAATTAAAAAAAAAGATGCAAAACATTTATAGCCGCACGTAAAACTGATTTCTGGCGTTGCAACGCATGACGTGGAGACGCGTCACCACGCTATATGATGGTATATACAAGTACTTATATATATAGTCTTTATGTAGTAGTGTCTGTTTCACATCTGTCATGCGTCCCGTGACGGCTAATTTTTTTTGTATTAAAAATTTGCCAAAATACCGTGGGCTCTCTTCTGAGTAGTCTAGAGTTCCCGAGAATCGGCAGAATGTTGTGATCTTCGACACATTTGTAACCAGGAATCTATCTTAATGACTGCACTTTTTAGTTTCTGTCATTCATTCATTCATATCAGCTCATATATGTCCCCACCGAGGGGCTCAAGCTTACCCTGAATTAGGACGATCGGGCCTTAGTCGACCAAGCGGGCCCAGTGCGGGTTGATCTACTGCACACACATACTTCGAATTCCGTCGTAGGCGTGTGCAGGTTTCCTCACGATGTTATCCTTCACCGTGAGAGCGTCGGATAAACGTTACATATGAAATCGAAATTCGAAAACACATTGGTACGTGTCAGGATCGAACCACGCCTTCCCGGACAGGAGGTAGCAGCCCTAACCGTTACGCCACCGACGCTCTTATTAAAAATAAAAATATTAGAGAAGATGAAAAGATACCGGCTGGCATAGATGGACCAAATATGCAAGACTTAACAGAAAAGAAGCACGTGACACGAAAAGCTATAGAACTAAGGGTAAAGATATAAAGAAAGTGAGGAAAATCAAAAGAATCGATTCAAGATACAAGATTCAAGGTATTTATTCAAAATACGTGTAAATTACACTCTTTCTGATAGCCATAAAGTAATAATAACATAATTTAATTTGTGAAAAATCAAGAAATAAACAATCATTAGTTAATAATGTCAAAATTAAATCCTAGAAATAAACCAGATTATGTCATTAGAACATGAAAACAATATGGCACGAAAAGTTATACATGGATAAATGGATTTAAATTGGATATGGAATAGTGAGAAGTGACACAGGAGCTAACCGGTATAAGACCAGAATGTAAACAAATAACATTTAGAGCCATTTAAAAACCCAGCTAAGTGCGAGTTGCACTTGCGCTCTGAGGGTTCCTTAACAAAACATCTTTATAAATCAACAATATAATAAGGTACCACTTAGTTCTTAACAGATAACGCCAGTTTCAAAAAAACACTTTTATTGTATGGAGGATTAGGGGCCCTCTTGATTTTTTAAAATTATTTTGTTGTTATAAAGGCAATAGAATTATACACTCTGTGAAAATTTCAATTGTCTACCTATTACGGTTCATAAAGTACAGCTCGCTGACAGACAGACGGACAGCGGAGGCTTACCAATAGGGTCCCGTTGGCACCCAACTACGGAACCCTAAAGAGAAACAAAAATGAGCACCTCTGACCTCGTTTTACAAGTCGTCTCGCAAACTTTTACCCGCAGACGGGAAAAGCTGGAAAAACTCTGAAAGTTAAATATTTATACCGGAAAAAGTCCGAATAAATATTTGGCATCAGAGTAAAAAAGATTTGGAAGTGCCCTCAAGAAAACAGATGGATTGGTTCTATTTATTCTTAAAACTGAAACAGAATTGCCGTTTTTTTATGAGGAAAATGGATGCTTTATACAAAAAAAATCTGCCAACTTGCGCACTAAGGTTCCGTACCAAAAACAAATTTTCATCTACAGCGCCATCTATAGATATAGGTAAAAGGGAACTAATTGATGTTGTCGTATTACTACGTAAATTAACTATGTAGAAGATACTGCTAGATCCCACTAGGTGTCGCTAGTTCCTAAACAATTGGGCTTTGGAAATTTAATTTTTCCTGTAATAATGCAAGGATTTTAGATTTTCTCATAGATTTTACTATAATCTATGCATTTAACCTCATATACAGTGATTTTACTATAATCTATGCATTTAACCTCATATATAGTGATTTTTTCAAAATTTTAGGACCAATAGTTTCGGAGTAAATAACGTCAAAAAAATTTGTCTTAAAATTATAAAAAAAATATTTAGAATTCTCACAACAAGCCTTTTTATTTGACATGTCACACAATATAGTTTTTTTTTTATATTTTATAATTTACCCCCATGTTTAAAACCAATTTATTTACGTGACACGTACGCCTTCTGGTCACCGACTTACATATGTGTACCAAATTTCAACTCAATCGATATAGTACTTTCTGAGCAAATCTGTGGTGACAGACGGACAGACACACGAGTGATCCTATAAGGGTTTTTTTTTCCTTTTGAGGTATGGAACCCTAAAAAACTACTAAAATACCATAGATTTATTGTTTTTATTTTGGAGTAGGTATTTTTTTTTATTAAAAAAATGAACAGATCCTCGATGGCGTAACGGTAAGGACCTGCACACGCCTGCGAAGAATCTCGAAGGTTGTGTATGAAGTCGACCAACCAACACTGGGCTCGCGTGGTCGTTTAATTTTTCTTTGACTTTTAGACGATGACATTAAATTTTAATTAAAATTTATTATAGAACGGCTGGCTGACGTTTGCGTGAGCGGAGGCGGAAAACCGAACTATAATACGGAGTTTATGATTGCGGAGTCAGAAAGTCGAACTGTTATACGGAGTTTATGATTTAACTGGTTCGCTTCAGGCGGAAACCAAACTAACCGACACGGCTTGAAGTGGTAGGAAGCCGAAGAACACTATTTCTAGGGCTTTGTACCCCAAAGAATGCTAACGGGACCTATTATTAAGTGAAGCGCAAAGTATCGCTTCAAAGCCGATCTCCTTACTTGCTGTTTCATATTAAATTCTTTTTGGTTTCCGCTGTTGGTCGAGGTATTGATTTTTTGATTAACGAGGAATAATTGACAAGTTGAAGAAAAAAGGGATGGCGGTCGAATTTTTGTTTGAATTTTGGGTTGTGAATATTAAATTTTTTTAGTTATCAGATGTATTATTATTTATAGTTATTTTGAGTTTTTCTGAGGGCCTTTTCACTCCGGCCATATTTTAGGAATCCCGAAGATATTCGCTTCGGAAGAACCTGAGACGTAATACAATACCAGCGCAAGATACAATATACTACAAGGTTTTGCCAGCTCTCCCTTTTTGCTGCGCCGCATGGTGCAGTACACGCTTGAAGAGTGGTTGGATCCCGGGAAGGAGCTGTGCGTTCTGCCGGCCATCTTTTATTGCTGTGCGGCACGTCCGACTTCTAGCTCCAAGGGAAGTGTTTTCTTTTTCATTATCTTAACCATACGCTACCTTCGAGGCCGTGCGATGTAAAGTATTGTGGCTGCCCTGCGGGATTCTGTTGTTCTACATCAAGTGTTACTTTCAAGCTTCAAATTCCTCCACCTCTTTCTATTTTAACGGACTATAAATTTTAAGTTACTTAAGAGTATTGTGTTCCCTTCTGGTGATACTTACAACCTTGGGGTAATTTTCACCCCAAGTAAAATTTATTATTTTTTATATCTCATTATTAGATTTTATCGTTTTAATACCCAGGGAAGGGGACGATCGTTGCCTTACCGGCCTACAATTAAAATTAAACTTTGTAAATTTTGATATGTCGATGCTTTGAGCTAATTTGTATAAAACATTCCTACGTATCGTCATCCCGTAATCCTTTTAGTATATTTTACCCTTTTTTACTTCAAATTTGTTTACTATATTAAAGGTATTCTGATTCACCCTAAAATTATTTTCCTTTAAAAATCCGTCTATGCCTTGATTCTAATTCCACGTATCATATGTGGCAAACTCCATAAGGGTTATTAACCCCAATTTATTTTATTTTTGTCACATAAGTCTCTATGCGTCGTCCGTATGTCTGTCTGTATCTCCATCTGTTCATCTTTTAAAAGGCTGTATCTGATGCACTGTAATTGGTATAGCCGTTTATTATTTTTTTACAGAATGTGTGTTATTATGACGTGTTACTCGCTTTTAGGATCTTTAACTAGATGAATGGCTAAACGTTTCTACTGTCGGTCTCGTTGATTTTTTTAAATGAAATTCCTTTTATGTTGATGTTTTATGTTTCCTTAACTAAAGGTGTTATGGTACGGAACCCGAAGTGCGCGAGCCCAACTCGCACTTAGCCCTTTTAATTATGATTGTTGTAGTTTGCTATTGCTATATATATATATATATATATATATATATATATATTGTTATAGCGCACGCGCGGCAAACCGACTAGGAGTCGAAGTGGTCGCCATGACCGAAATCGGTTGGATAGATCATCATAATCATTAGTTTGCTAGTAAATATTTTTTGCTGTTTATGACTATTAATACATGCGTTGCTTAGCAACCTTATTCTGTTGATTTCGAATTTTCTGTTTTTACAAATGGGAAACAAATTATTCCTTTTTTTCCGCCACATACCTGTATATATATTTTTTGTATGTTTTTTTAAGCCTGGAAATACTTTAATGCTTACCTGTACTAATGATTTATTTCATTCAAAGAAAACTAAACTAAAACTCTTTTAAAACTATAATTTTTATTACTCATAAGATAATAACCTACTTACAGAAAAAAATATTCATGGGCAAATCAAACACGGCCATCTAGCCCCAAACTATGTTTTCCAGTACTATGGGTTGTAAATAGGTAAAAAGTAAAGAAAATATTAAAACGACCGATACGTACCTACTGAAACAGTATGCAAACGTCTACATGAAGCAGTGCAGAACATTTTATGCATTTCTTGTGTGGTGTAACCACAAAGTCATCATCGCTGAATTGTTTTGAGTAAAAAGTGCTTGATTTTGTAGGAAACAAATTGTTAAGTTCTGTAGTTCTGATCTACATTTCCTTCAAATCGGGAAAATAAAAAAAATATCGTTGAAAAATATCGACAACACCCTCGCACTAAATAACAAGAAACCAAAAATAAACATTCATATTTTTATATAATTATTGATTTTAATTTAGGTTTTTTCACTTACACGTAGTAAGAAACTCTTCCATTTATTAAATTTACTTTGCCAGTTGAATTTTTGCACCTTATTATTGTCCATTTCGGAAATTTCGACACCAAAACACACGGAGCTCTGCCTGCCATGAAATTGTACAATTTCTGCGCAGTACAATCATTCACGAATGACAGAAGCATATATCTTTGTGCATGATGCTAACTCGCTGCCACGCCTCCATCAGCAATCTATCGGAGCTGTAAAAAAGTTTTCTTATCTGTGACCACGACGGACAAAACGGCCACTGGCACCCTTTACGTACAAATCTCTAAAAAATTGAAATTTTACTAACACAAACAGAGAGATAAGGGTTTCTTGTGATATCTTTCTATCAAAATAATTTACTAATCTAAATAAAGCTGCATCAAAAATGGAATAACCAAAATACGAGGCCACTCATTCGTCTATCGATAACGGATTTACGGCTTACAGCTGCAGATTACGAGAGATTGTATTTAAGGCATACGATGTAGCGGTAGCGGAAATATAGGAAATTGACTGGACTTGGTGGCGTAGCGGTCACACAATTGACTGGACACGGTGGCGTAGCGGTCATACAATTGACTGGACCCGGTGAAGTAGCGGTCACACAATCGACTGGACCCGGTGGCGTAGTGGTCACACAATTAACTGGACCCGGTGGCGCAGCGGTCACACAATTGACTGGATCCGGTGGCGTAGCGCTCACACAATTGACTGGACCCGGTGGCGAAGCGGCCACACAATTGACTGAACCCGGTAGCGTAGCGGTCACTATTGACTGGACCCGGTAGCGCAGCGGTCACACAATTAACTGGACCCGATGGCGTAGCGGTAACATAATCCTATACAAAATTGGAGATTCGGCTAATTGATTAGTATGAGAATAAGTCAATTTTGCTTATGATTTAACAAAGTTGTAGAAGAAAAATTTCTCAGGTCCTCTAAAAAAATTTTTAATATTTTACAATCACCCTGTTTAGTTATCAACTATTTAAATAAAATTCCTTGGTATGGTGCCATACCTATACTTACTAATGACCTTCCACTTAAATTTCCACTTAAATAACGCACTTCAATTTCAATTGAAAAAAGGAAAATAATTATTTTTAGGGTTCCGTACCTAACAGAACCCTATAACTAAGCTTTCGCAGTCCGTCCGTCCGTCTGTCTGTCAGAAGGCTGTATTTTATGAACCGTAATAGATAGACAGTTGAAATTTTCACTCTAAAATGAAAAATGTTTTTTAAAAGTTTTTCAAAGGTTTGGGTTTCTTTTTCCTCTATTGTAAACACGGTAACATATACAAACGTGAAACATGATGTAAATACAGAATTGTTCTAAAGTAAAACATAAAAAAGTAAGTGTGTGATTTTATGAAACCACAGTAAAAGTGTAACTTTACAGAGGACGAAACGATCATGGCTGCTCTCGCTACGGTACAGAGGACGAAACGATCATAACGTCAGACGAAAGCGACCGTCACGCGACATGCAACGCACAGACGAAAAAATTGAGACGAAGTAATAAAAGTTTCACTTTAAAAACTGCCCAAGTGCGAATTGTGCCTATGCTAAGGAGTCCAAACCGAATGAAAAAAAACTGCATTTTTCTGTCGCCCGCGTCAATGTCTTTTGTTTCTTTGTGTCTTATAGTGTGGCACAATTAACCGTGCTATCAGTGCCTTGTTTAAAATGAATGGATATTATTGTGTAGAAAGATGTGGTGTTACGGAACCTTGATGCACGAAGTCCGATTCATACTTGGCCTGTTTTGATAGCCCGACCAGAAAAAATTGGTACCTTTACACACTGAGGTATTCTTTAGTGTTATAATACCTCAATTACTCTAAATGAATCTGCTAATTCCGTAAGTGCGTTGAAAAGAAAAAAAATAGTTTTTTCAGATTACTTAATATGGCGAAATTCGAAGGTTCCAATTTCTGAGAAATTAATAAAATCAAAACGTCGTCACGTTTCCCCGATTTGGTTTAAAGTTTATGCCAGTCAATCGGATTATTTCTAGTCAAGTTTTTGTTTAGAAGATTCGAGTCGAAAAAAAATATTTTTGCAGTTGTATTAAAATATTTTGTATGGAAAATCTATGAAATTATTAAAAAGTCAACTGCACATCTTAAGTTGGTTGACTATTGCTCCTAAACTAAGAAAGCCTACTTAGCTGTGACAGTTTTCCTTAAGAATTAATTGAATGTCCTACTATTTTAATTTTTTTTTCTGGTGGTTATAGCGAACCCTCAGTAATTTTAAAAGACCTATTCAACGATAACCCCCACACAATAGGGTATTTCAACACAAAAAAATCGCCCCATATTTTTACCCTATTTTTTATTTATTATTTAACTAATTTGTCGGCGTGATTAATATGTATACAGATGCCAAATCACAGCTTTCTATAATAGTCTCTGAGCTAATCCGCAGACAGACGGACTGACAGACAGACATGGCGAAATTATGAGGGTTCCTAGTTGACTATGGAACCCTAAAAAATAAGCCATATACTTACGCCAGTATATTCTAATAGGGGATCGGACTGCTAGTGATTTGAGTTACTATTTATGATCTGTCAAAAACGAAATTTTGTTCTAAAAATGTTTGAAATACCCACAAGTGACGTCATAGATCTTTAGCGTCATTGAGGAACTTATTTTATGAATTTGATCAATTAAAAATTGAATACGTGATGGAAAAACAAATCAAGTAAGGTTTTTTGAAACTTCAAGAGGAGAGCAATTTAGGAAATCATATTTCAGAATTTATTTTTGATGCAGTCCGATCCCCTATTCTATTATTCTAGCCATGAAATATTTTAAACAGATTTAGAAGATCGCATCTGTCAGATCCTTTTCTTATAAAAATATTTCCTCGGCCAAGAAAAAGGATGCTGTTATTTTTCCTAAAATTAAACAAATTTTTATCACATAGTTTAAGCTAAGTTTTATTAATTTACGTTACTAAATTAAGTTATCCAATTTGTTTAAGTTGTAATTTTTAAAACTAATTAAAATTAGTATACTTATTGTATATTATTGTTTTAACCAAATCTACAAATTACACTTCATCTATTATGCAGGTCGTTACATTTTACTTAATTATCTAGATATTTCTCAAAAGAAAAAAAATAGATCTCAGGGGTGTTTCTATAAAGTGGTTCGAGCGTGAATGTTATTTTTAATATTTTTAAACTATTTATTTATAGAGTTATTAAATTATTGATTTTTTAAAGTTATTCCTCTTTTTATAAAAGAAGTGATTAACAATAGACTTAGCTGTTGTCCTTTCTCGAGCTGCGAGCTGTTTGAGCGGCTTTCAAAAAATTTGCAGGTCAGGCGATCCACGGCACAAATTTGGTAGGTAGACGGATTAGGACCTGGATTAACACATAGGCTACTTTTTTCCACGCTCGCGAGCCGCTTGCGACTCGTGCACTGCGCACCCTCGAAAAGTCATAGAAACGTTGTCCACGCGGGTGAAGCCGCGGGAAACAGCTAGTTGCTTATAAACTAATATTATGTAAGACACAAAAAGAATAAAAAAAGGCACTTGGGGACTGCCGCGGCAAAGCTATTGCATAGAATTTTTTATCAACTTTTAACACTAAGAAAGTTACACCAGTAAAATTGACTAACTCCTTTTAGTACCGCAAATCGTTAATAGATGGCACTGTAAGTTTTTTTAGAACGCGGTAACGTTACGTCACGCTCGGCCGAACTACATGGTAGGCGGAGTGTGGAGTGTTAGGTTTTTTCGTTACGGAATTTCTTGATTCGGTCGCCGCGCTCAAAGCCTGCGATAAAAGCTATGCAATAGCTTAATAATTACGATTAAAAATATTTTCACACTTCACACATTTTAACCACAGTAGGCATGAGGTCCCAGCCTAACCAGTACATGCATGAAGTGCAACAATAGCTGGGAGTCATATCTTTCGGCTATTAACCTCAGGATGCCGTTGGGGCTGGCGCGCAACCTGCTCAGCAAGGAGACTTTTTTTATTATAATTTTTTTTTTCACAATTCGTAAGCCCTTGGCATCATCTCACCTGATGGTAAGTGACGATGATGCCGAAGACGGAAGCGGGCTTACCAAGATTCCCCAATGCAATGGAGAACTGGCTATCTTATCTTCAAGGCGAAACACATCAATGTTGTTAACACTGATGTTTGGCGGCAAGACTTAGATAAGATGGTGGTAGCTATCCAGTCGGGCTTATAAAATGCCCTACTACCAACCAAACCGAGTCTTACAAGTTGACCCCGCCGGAATCGAACCCACGACCTCCTGGTGTGAAGCGAATGGACTAACCATTATGCCACGGAGGCGGTTAAAACTGTTATGTAATTCATTATTTACTTGGACTTAGCGTCCATTGTTTTGCACATCCATGTTATTTACTCATTAGCTAACTTCAGGATTATGACAAACATTTTTGTTGTGCTAGATTGTTGAGTAATACAACAGTCACCGTTTTTAACATTCCCTATCACTAAGGCGCTTTACACACGCCGGGGCGGGGCGGGGCGGACCGGTCAATTTCGCCGCCAACGTTAGCACAAAGGGAATCCTATACTACCAACTCACATGGAGGCGGCGCGGTCGGCGCGGTCTTTATGTCCTCCATGTGCGTTAGAAGTATAGGATTCCCTTTGTGATATCGTTGTCGGCGAAATTGAACGGCCCGCCCCGCCCCGTCGTGTGCAAAGCGCCTAGAACTGTCTGACTGCAACGCTGTAATTTGTTTTTCAACGGGCGCTTTAGCCGCCTTAAATAGTATTATATACGATTACTTAAACAACATAATCTACAATCTACATGCTTATTAAAATCAACAAAATCAAAATCACCTGATTTGTTCGACAAGTATACTATTTTTTAATTATTTACAATAAAAGCCACATGCCACACGCATATGGCCGGGCACATTGCTCGTAGAGCAGATGGCCGTTGGGGTAGTAAAGTTCTCGAGTGGCGACCACGCACAGGAAAACGTAGGCAGATGACCTGGAGAAGGTCGCGGGAAGCGGGCAGCGTAGAACCGGTCGTCGTGGAGATCCTTGGGGGAGGAACTATGTCCAGCAGTGGACGTCCTTCGGCTGATATGATGATGATGACAATAAAAGCCATTGGAAAAGTAGATTAATACCTATTATGAGATTCTTCAAAAGATCTGAAAACTGCACAGTCCGCGGTTAGGACTTTCCACGAGTAAGATTAATGGGCACCTTTATAACGGGAGATCTCAGGGGTGGGTTATTTAAAATTATAAGATGACTAGAATTTGCCAGCGGTTTCACTCGCTTGAATATAGTTTCTATGACTGTCTTCGAGGGTGCTCATTGCGCGAACCGAAAGCGGCTTGCGAGCGTGGAAAACAGTAGCCTATATTTTAATCCAGGTTCTAAACTTCCTACCTACCAAATTTCAGCCAGATATGTTCAGTAGTTAGTTAGTTTTCGCGTGAACATATTTTTTATGTCTGTCGTGCTGTCGAGCGTGGGATCTAGCTAGATCCCTTGGGAACTATGTCGGGCTATGCTAATTAGTAGTCAATTAGATGATCAGTATTAATTAGCACGTCAATCCTTCGCTTCATTGTGACGTGACATAAATTAACAAAGAAGAGAGAGTTAATATCTATCCCACAGGAACCACTTAAGAAATCGGGATAAAAAGTAGCCTATATGTTAGTCCAGGATCCAATCTATATGTGTGCCAAGTTTCATCCCGATCCGTCCAGTGGTTAAAGCGTGAAAGAGTAACAAACATCCATCCATACATACAAACTTTCACATTTATAATATTAAGTAGGATTATATTCTATGACGAGTTGTGTTCAATAATCTTTACTAATTATAAAATTGGAGTGTTTGTCAGTGATTCGACCAAATGCGATTGAGACTAACCTCTGTGTGTTATTGTGTTACGCATCTGTGTGTTCTTTGTGTTTGTTTTTATAACAAACAGGAAAAAACACTGAATAAGCTCGATCATCAGTCTTTGATCCGCCAGAGATCGTCAAATCCCCAAATGATTGATTTAGCTCCAGATGCGGAAAAGACTGAACAAACCTCTTATCTGTTTGGAGGGGTTAAGTTAGAAATTTTTATGCGAAAATCCTACTATAATCCTTACTAATATTTAAAATGTGAAAATGTGTTTTTTTGTTACCTTTTCACGCTTCAACGCCTTGACCAAACTTAATGAAACTTGGCATGCAGGTAGCCTGTGTCTCGAGGAAGGACATAGGCTACTTTTTATCCCGTGAAAATAGCATAGCCCGATGCAGTTCCTGAGGGAACTGAAAAAATACACTTTTTTTGTTCATTTCTTTAACATTGCAACGAAACAATGGATTGTGTAATTTTTTGCACAGAGATAGGTGAGGGGATGGGAAATGACATGATTTACTAATACGCATATCCTGACATAGTTCCCGAGGGATCTGGATAAAATTCATGCCCACGCACTCTCTAAGACAGTCATAAAAACGATGTCCACGCGGGCGAAGCCGCGGGCAAAAGCTAGTATTAGATATGTAAAAGTTTGTATGTATGGATGTTTCTTACTCTTTCATGCTTCAACCACTGAACGGATCGGGATGAAACTAGGCACACATATAGGTTAGGTCCTGGAATAGGACATAGGCTACTTTTTACCTCGGGAAATCGTCTTTTTTCCACGGGAAAATCGAAAACAACGCGGTCGTAACCGCGGGCGGACGGCTACTACCAATAGAATAAGGACATAAAATTATTGCATACTTAATTAATATTAAAATTTGAATTTTTCGTTCGTTTTAATAATTAATTATTACTTTCTTTTGTTACCCGAATTAAACGTGAAAAAAGAAAGGCAGATAATTCAACAGACTATAAAGTTTATAGAGGATCTTTAATGATAATTATGTCGGGTAGGTATACTGTGATACATAGTTTTCGAGTCATGAAAATGGAATGATGACGGAACCCTACACTATGCGTGGTTCAGCACGAACTTGGCCGGCTTTCTGTTTTTAACCGACTTCAAAAAAGGAGGAGGTTCTATGTTCGACTGTTTGTTCGACCGTTTTAACGGCGCCGGCGATTCAAAGATCTATTTACGTGAGTAGTTACTAATAAACAATGTATAAAGTGAAACGATCTTGCTTTAAAAAGGGAATAGTGATAGACATCACTGAATGTCATGAATTGATATTGTATTATTCTAATTAATAATAATCATCATCATGATATCAGCCGAAAAACGTCCACTGCTGGACATAGTCCTCCCCCAAGGATTTCCATGACGACCAAGTCGTCGGTCCACCGCGTGGGAGGCCTGCTTAAGCTACGGTAATTAATAATAACTAACTGTATTGTATTATTATAATTAACATATGCTAATGTCTTCACGTTTAAAAAAATAACTCCTATTTGATTTTTAATTTTATTACTCAAAATAAAAAAATAAAAAATATTATTTTAAAAGAAATTTTGTTGTAATAGCGGCAGGAAAACACTAGACACTCTGTGCAAATTTCAACTGTTTAACGGTTCATGCAATATACAGCCCACTGATAGACACATAGACGAACAGACGGACGAAAGGACGGACGGACGGACGGACAGCGAAGGCTTAGTAATAGGGTTCCGTTGGCACGCTTTGGGTACGGAACCCTAATAATGTTTAATGACTCTTTTCGCCGAGAATGATTAATTCTAAGCGCCTTTAGTTTAAAACGACTTGCAACTACATGGCACCTTCTAGCTTTAATTTATGACATAGCTTGGGTCTATGGCCCTGAGTGTGAATAACAATCTATTCTGAAAAAGAATTCAAATTTTATCTTTGATCTGTGATAAAACTTCGTCTGACCTGGTAGCGTATCAATAGGGGATCGGACTGCAAGTCATTTGAGTTACTTTTTATGATCTGTCAAATTTTGTTCTAAAAATGTTGGAAATGCCCACAAGTGAAGTCATAGTTTTTTAGAGTCGTTGACGAACTTATTTTGTGATTTGATCAATTAAAAATTGAAGACGTGATGGAAAAACAAAACAAGTAAGGTTTTTTGAAACTTCAAGAGGTGAGCAATTAAGGAAATCATATTTTAGAATTTATTTTTGATGCAGTCCGATCCCCTATTAGCGCGCCTTTCTGATAAGATTTTTTTTTATTATTATTCACGATTGGTAGGTCCTTGGCATCATCTCACCTGATGGTAAGTGGATTTGATTCTCACCCAGAGCGATATTCGTGTAACGAACAGGTTTATTAACTATGGAGCCGGATATTTGTGTTTGAATGTATATAGTTTGTTAGTCAGTGTCTGGTTTCTATAGTAAGTAGAGTTAGATGACCGTGTGTTATTAATTTAATTACTCACTGAAAATTTATTTGATTATCTTCAAGAAAGACACTTTCGACACAAATATTTCGCTCGCGACCCGTGCACCCACTGACTTCACCCTCTGGTGGGTGTAGGGGTAATTCCTGTTTACCCGTGTACCCACTGCGTTCAAATAATATTTATATAATACAAGCTGTCCCGGCGAAATTCGTTCCACCTTACACTACACTACACTACCTTAACCTACACTACATTACCCTACGCTACCCTACCTACCCTACACTACACCACCCTACCCTACACTACCCTACCCTACACTACCCTACCCTACCCTACACTACACTACACTACCCTACCCTACCCTACCCTAACTACACTACACTACCCTACCGTACCCTACACTACCCTATACTACCCTACCCTACTCTACCCTACCCTACACTACCCTACCCTACCCTACCCTACACTACCCTACCCTACCCTAAAACCAATTATTTTTTGACGGTGTGTTTTTATTTTATTTTTTTATTTAATTCCGAGCTGTTTTATATTTATTCACCTTTTAAACCTTCTCTGAACTTCCACAAATAATTCAATACCAAAATTAGCCAAATCGGTCCAGCCGTTCTCGAGTTTTAGCGAGACTAACGAACAGCAATTCATTTTTATATATATAGATATACATATAAAATATATAATATATACCTATAAGATAAGCATTCCTTGAACTGACATCTTTAAAAAAACTTTAAAAGTTAATTAATAACGTAACAACACAAAGTAGCTGAAGCTATGAATAAACAAATAATGGGTCGAGATTTACCATTTCTGCATGAATAAATGAATAAAATATTTTGCCAAACTTTTGAAAAGTATGTAAACGAAAGTGATACTTTTAAAAAAACAAAAATGCTTTTTATCTTTTCAAATGCAGACACAGAGTACAGAAAATAAGAACAAATAAGCCATATCTAGTCGCACGCCTATTAAATAAGAAAATATAAGTCATACCTAGTCGTACGACTTTAAATAAGAACAAATAAGCCATACCTAGTTGTACTACTTTAAAATAAGATAAAATAAGCCAAACCTAGCTGTACAACATTAAAAAAAGGACAAATAAGCCATACCTTGTCTTACTACTTTAAAATAAGCCATAACTAGTCGTATGACTTTAAAATAAGCCACATCTAGACGTACGTCTCAAAAAGTAGATACTTAGTACCAAATTTTTTTTTACAAACTCATTTAGAGATGTTTTGAAGCATAGCGTTGAGATTCAAGGCAATAAGGGTATTAGTGGTTATTAAAAACTCATTAACATACCCACTGCAGGGGCACTGGTCTCTTCCCAAGCTCGGGAAAGTTAGGTCATGCTCCACACACGGGGGCCGAGTCCGGGTTAGTGGAGGTTGTAAGGCCTCCGTGGCGTAATGGTTAGTTCATTGGCTTTATATCAGTCGCGGGTTCGATTCCCGGCCGGATCAACTTATAAGACTCGGTTTGGTTGGTGGTAGGGCATTTTCTAAGCCCGCCTGGCTAGCTACCACCATCTTATGTAAGTCTTGTCGCCAAACATCAGTGTTAACAACATTGATGTGTTCCGGCTTGAAGATAAAATAGCCAGTTCTCCATTGCGTTGGGGAATCTTGGTAAGCCCGCTTCCATCTTCGGCATCATCGTCACTTACCATTAGGTGAGATGATGCCAAGGGCTTAGTAATTGTGAATAAAAATAAATAAGAAAAGGCTGTGGCGAACCCCTTTCTCAGAAGTTTTTTAAACTGCCTATAAGGCATCTGACTTGCCTTAGTGATTCAATCCACTCCACAGATACCCTGGACATCATCTCTCCGATGGTAAGAGACGAATATGCTGAAAATGGAAGCGTTTTCCGTACTTATACGTATTGTCATGATGAAGAAAATGTAAGCGGGCTTGCCAAAAATCTCCAACGCAATATAAGTGGGAAATAAACATTTAACTTGCAATAAAACTCACAAAGCTAAAAACAGTATCTTAAAAACTAATAAATAAACTTTCTATCAAACATTTGTAATCATCGCGATCAGTTTAGCGGTTGCAGACAAACAAACATTATGTACGGACTGACAGGTTTGGAGTGTAGTAAATTATTTCTCTTGGTATTTCGCAGTTGGAAATCTACGTTTCCATGCAGAGCTTGTTTATATTATTTTTCAAACACCAGTGACTCATATACTCGTGTAACTTACAAACACAGATTTTAGATCGTATCTATTTATATCGATTATAGACCAAATGCCATAAGAATCCCCAGGAGACTCAAGTTTCCATACAAACGTAGTTCTGATTGAATACAAAAACTGCATGCCGGATTGAATCCAAACTTTGCAAATATATTGAGTAGACACATATCGATATTTTTGATTAGTTTTCACCGTATATGTAAATTGAAACATAACTAAACGAAGGCCTAAATTAGTTTTGTACTTAAAGTTTGAAACATGGAAATCCAATTACAAACATCGATATGTGTCTATTCAATATATTCGCAAAGTTTGGACTCAATCCGGCATTTAGTTTTTGTATTAAAGCGGAACTACGTTTTTAAGGAAACTCGAGCCTCCGGGCATAGTAAAAGCATTTCCGGAGACCCTCTATTTTTAACTAACACGTGTTCAACAACATAAACTATCCACTAGGTAACCTAGTATAATTATTTCATTAGGTAGGTTGTTTCAACTAAGTCTGCCTGACTAGCTACCACCATCTGGTCTAAGTCTTTTCGCCGAACATCAGTGTTAACACCATTGACTTGTTCCGGCTTGAAGATAAAATATCCAGTTCTCCATTGCGTTGGGGAATCTTGGTAAGCCTGCTTCCATTTTTGGCATCATCGTCACTTTACCATCAGGTGAGATGATGCCAAAGTCTTATACCAGTTATGAATTTTTAAAAAAAGCGAAAAACTGAGCGGTAGTGAGAGAGCAAGGACAGAAAATATTGTGTAATAGCAAAACATTAAGCGGTAGCTAGGGAGCAAGTAATATAGAAGACTAGCTTTTGCCCGCGGCTTCGCCCACGTGGACATAGCTTTTATAACTCTTTTTGAGGGTGAGTGGTGCGCGAGCCGCAATCAGCTCGCAAGCGTGGACATGAGTTTTCACCAGGTACCTCAGGAGCTGTATCGGGCTATTCGGATTAGCAGTCTTTGTCACTTCCCACCCCCTCAACAAATTCTATACAAAAAATCACTTTAATCCGTTGCTCCGTTGCGACGCCACCGACGTGCGCGAGCGTAGAAAACAGTTGTCCCCAGATCCCTTTGGGAACAATGTCAGGATATACTTATTAGTAAATTACATAATTTTCCACCTCATCTCTGTGCGAAAAATCACACCAATCCATTTTTTCGTTACGATTTTAAATAAAACGAACAAAGAGTATTGTTTCAGTTTCCTCAGGAACTGCATCGGACTATGATAATTTCCACAGATAAAAGGTTGACTATTTCATTCCCAGTGATACAGGCTACCTGCATGCCAAATTTCATCAAGAGTGGTAGAGGTGTTGAAGTGTGAATAGGTAACAAACAAACAAACACATTTTCACATTTATAATATAAAGTAAGGATTTCTAAATCTTAAATAAAATATAGAGCGTCGGTGGCAAAACGGTTAGGGCCACTACCTCCTGTCCGGAAGGCCGTGGTTCGAATCCTGCCACTTACAAATATCTATACGAATATCGATTTCATACTGGTATGTACGTTTATCCGACGCTCTTACGGTGAGAGAAAACATCGTGAGGAAACCTGCACACGCCTGCGAAGAAATTCGAAGCTTATGTGTGAAGTCAATCAACCCGAAATGGGCCCGCGTGATTGTCTAAGGCCAGATCGCCCTAACTC
Source organism: Coleophora flavipennella (assembly GCA_947284805.1). NCBI lineage: Eukaryota > Metazoa > Arthropoda > Insecta > Lepidoptera > Coleophoridae > Coleophora > Coleophora flavipennella. The sequence continues at coordinate 9,127,334 of OX369297.1, forward strand.
AGGGCAGGTCGAGCCCCTTGGTTGGGACGTATATAAACTGATATGATGAAATATTATCAAAAAACTAATTCAAATCATTATAGGTATCAATCTAGTAATAAAATTTCCTAACAATATTAACATGGGTCAAATCCTCGAGTCGTATCAGCTCCAAAGAAGCCCAAGACGCACTTCTCGTTGCCGCGCTGGATGGCAATAGACAACCTTAGCAGCAGGTAGGACCTCACGTCACATCTCCTCTCTCGAAGGCGAAGGCCAATCTTCTTTGTGAAGGCAAAGGCCTCTGAGGGTTCAGCAGCCGGTTGTCTCACAGACCAGCGGCACAAAGCAGTAATTTGCCTCCAAGACCGAGTACTTATTATGCTTCTTTCTCACCGCAAATTGAGCTGCAGTACCGTACGGGTGAGGAGTGAGACAGAAAAAGTGGCTTCCCAAAGCAGAAACGTTCCTCTCTGCCATAGCACCTTTTTAAACCCTCCGGCCTTTTGCCATCAGATCGACTAAAGCCCGGCCGACGGCTGCATCAAAGATGGAATATTCCATCTGGCCGAGACCAGTGCCCTCCGAGTGAGGTCATTAAGGAATTGGTGACGTGGTAATCTTAACAAACACGACTGCAACTCAGTGAGTGATGGCCAATTGCCTCCACCGAGGACCCGCAAATACATTGATGAGGTTCACAGATATTGATATTGCAGGCGGAGAGCAACTGCCACACGCAAATAGTCGCCGTCAAAAGAGTTCCCATATCTGTGCCTCCTATTAAAAGATGTTAAACTCGATTTATGTGTTTATATTTTTATACACGATTGGAATCTGTAAAAAAATACCTGTCTGTTCGTCTATGAAACACATCGCTACGTACCATAGTTCCAGAGTTTAAAGTAGCGTATGCTGAAAAATACATAAAAATCCACTCAAAAGTATGAAATAATGTTTTAATACAACTTAAGCGCGTTTTATTATCCTTGCAGTGCCATCTATTAACATTCTGCTACTATGATTATAATGTTTGGTATGTGTAGCTAATATATAGAAAAAAGTACTCTTTTGTTATTATTGTATGTATCGATAGATAATTTCCCACGGGACCTCTTTAGTTTTCTGGGATAAAGAATACCCGACTATACAATGATGGTCATAACACCCCATCCCTATGTAAAGGTTTCATATTGTTACGTTGAGTCATTCTAAAGATACAATTTTTTGCATTCCTGTAGGAACCCAAATTTTTTTGGGATTCACAATGTCCCAGTTTTAGTTCGCGATAAGGGTATCAACGTGTAAAATTTGATTGTAATAGGTCAAGCCACATTTGCGTGGTGAGCCACTCTATAAATGAATACTTTTGATTTTCCCACGGGAACTCTTGAAATTTCTGGGATAAAAAGTATCCTATATGTTAACCAGGGCTATAAGGAACCACCATACAAAATTTCATCAAAATCGGCCTGGTAGTTTTTGCGTGATGAGCGAACATACAGACAGACAGAAAGACAGACAGACAGACAGACAGACAAAAATTCCAAAAGTTGTTGTTTTGGCCTCTGTATCGTTAGTAATGTCCACCACAGTTATTATTTTCCAAAAATATTTCATGTACAGACACGGCCCCGTTACAGTTTTATTATATTATAGAAGATAGATATTGTGATAGAAAAAAGTTTAGCAGTAGCGAGGGAGGAAGGAGTATAAGGATATTATGATAGAAAAAAAAAGCGGTAATGAGGGAGGCAGGAGTGTAGAATATAGTGTGATAGTAAAAACTTGAGCGGTAGCGAGGGAAAAAGGAGTGTAGAAGATAGTGTGATAGCAAACATTTTTGCGGTAGTGAGGGAGGAAGTAGTGTAGATGATAGTGTGATAGCAAAACATTGAGCGGTAGTGAGGGAGAAAGGAGTGTAGAAGATAGTGTGATAGCAAAACATTGAGCGGTAGTGAGAGAGAAAGGAGTGTAGAAGATAGTGTGAAAGCAAAACATTGAGCGGTAGTGAGGGAGAAAGGAGTGTAGAAGATAGTGTGATAGCAAAAAAAAAATAGCGGTAGTGAGGGAGAAAGGAGTGTAAAAGATAGTGTAATAGCAAAAAATTGAGCGGTAATGAGGGAGAGAGGAGTGTAGAATACAGTGTGATAGCAAAAAAAATTAGCGGTAGTGAGGGAGAAAGGAGTGTAGAAGATAGTGTTATAGCAAAAAAATTAGCGGTAATGAGGGAAGAAGGAGTGTAGAAAATAGTGTGATAGCAAAAAATCTATTTCAAATTTTAGTGGGAATCTATTAGCTTACACAATTACACGATTAGACACACAAAAACAAAAAGTAAAAGATGTATGTGTGGCTGTGTATAAGTCAATCCGGTGCTCCAATGCATACACTACTAAACTAATTACGCTGGTAAAGAGTTCTATTCCTTTGCTGTTGCTTAATGAATGAGGAAGAGAAACGATTCGTACGGATTTAGAGAATAGGCAAAACTAGTGTTTAATAACAAGTCATTTCGTAAACAGTGACTTCACAATTTGCCACTGGTATTTTGTAAACATTCAACGCCTTTTGTGATGTGTGAGTTCTGCAAAGTGCCGCGGATGACGTCTAAATATCGTCGTGTTTGATTATAATTAACATGCTATTTACATTCATTTTACTGTACATATTGACATAACCATTTTAAATGTGTTTATACTGGTATCAGAGCGATATGCAATTTTCCACCGGTACTTTGTAAACAATCAACTCCGTTTGTGATGTGTGAGTTCTGCAAAGTGCCGCGGATGACGTCTAAATATCGTCGTGTTTGATTATAATTAACTTGCTATTTACATTCGTTTTACTGTACATACTGATATTACCATTTTAAATGTGTTTATACTGGTATCAGAGCGATATGAAGTGGTTGTAGCACAGTGCGACTAAAGTGGTTGGGTCGATCACGTAGGTTACTGACCTGAAACATGTCATTTTTTTTGGTTCTTTTTATGCTTGACAAGGCACGTTAAATCATTGGTGCTCATTGATTTTACTAGATTAGCAGTCGTTGAGCCATGCCAGATGTCATAGGCGGCTTGAAAAACTTCTGACAGTTGGATTTTCCACAAACCTCACAACCTCTAACTATCCGACTTGGCCCCCCGTGTGTGGAGTATGACCTAACCTTATTGAGTTTGGAAGAGACCCCTTAGCAGTGGGGATGTTTGTGGGTTCTTTACAAACATACTGGTATACCTGGCAGCAACTTAAACCGCAATCAATTACTTTCTTTAGTTTAAATTGCACCAATTGTTTTTATTGTATAGTATTAGGAATATTAGGTCTAGTAATGGAAACAAGAAGTCTAGTGTTTCAGTATACAAACAAAACTACATCGTCGACTAATTTACATACATCGATGTAAATGTTTACATAGACCTACCTAAATAACACTTTGATGATTGTCGCTGAAACTCATCACTAGACTTAAGTAACGAAAGGTTAGATAATAGTGGTATTTTAGTTTTGTGATCTCTTTCTCTCTCTTATTGGCATTGTTATCAATGTGTTTTATTTTTAATTTTTCTTTTCATTATCTTTTTATGTTTGACTTCTAAAGTGAAACTGTTATTACATCGTCTCAATTTTTTTTGCCTGTGTGTCGCGTGACGGTCGGTATGATCGTTTCGTCCTCTGTATAGTAGCTCCAAGACGTGAGCTCAGCCATTATCGTTTCGTCCTCTGTTAATGTCTATAATGTGAAAAAAGTTTCACTTTTACCGTGATTTCATAAAACCACACACAACTTTTTTATACTTCTATAATTCATTACTCTTCTAACGATTATATTATCCTTTGATAAATTATTTAATAAGCTTTATTGTAATATGAAATTGATAATATGAAATAAATAAATATAATCTAATCTTTTATGTACCAAATCCAACCGTGCTACTCAAGGGATTAACGGAGGATGTCTGGTGTTGCACTTAGCATTACATGAGGCCACGCACATGTAGTACATTTAACATTTACAACTAGGGACGTGGGCAGGTTCTAGAATCAGAAGTGCAGTTTTCGTAACGATTTTTTTTGCTTACCAAGATTCCCCAACGCAGTGGGGAATAAGCTATACGATATTTTCCTTTCCTCACTTCGACTGTATTGTTTTTTATGTTTGTTACCTCAGAACTTTTGACTGGGTGAACAGATTTTGATTATTTCATTTTTATTTGAAAGCTAGTGCTTTCCATGTGGTCCCATATAAACTCTATCTAAATCGGTGTAGAAAATATAACAAAAAAACAAAAAATAATAATGCAAAATTGTACTAAGTTGATGCGATGGAAGTCGGTTTTTAAAGATAGTCTACACATTTGACAATCATTGTGTTTATGTTGTCAAAGTTTTTAAAGCAAATCTTTTTATTTTTAATATTTTTCACAAATGAAATTATGTATATGTAATTTTTATTTTCTAATCGTCAGAAAGAGCGTAATATGCACCTGTTTTAAATAAACAAATTTCGAAATCTTGAAATCTTGTCTTAAATTAATAGTGTAAATTACTAGAACTTGGGCTTTGAAATGACTCAATCCGAGCACGTTTGTAAGTGTTAAAATAATATCGAACGTAAGTCTAAACATTTTAAGTTCAAATCAATGCGGGCTGTTACGTTGAACGCCCAATTCTCGATTTTTACATATTTTAATTACTTTTCTTCACTTTCAAAAAAGTTAAAAAAAATATTTTCAATTAAAATGAAAGGTCTTAAAGTCACCGAATTTTGTGTTTTGGTTTCATTCAACATTAAAACTATTTGTTTTCGAGAAATTTTGCAATTAATTCCAAAAACAGGGTCTACATTTTTTTACATTAAAAGTGGTAATATTTTTTAAATTTTATTTAATTAAATCTTTTTTTTTATTACTTAAGGTATATTATATATATTTCCCATAGTGATAGTTGTACATGGTCTTTCAATAATTATAATTAAATATTGTCATTTGACCCATCTTAAGGCCTTAAGACCTGTGGGAGCCACTGATAGTGGCTTACGCATAGTTATCTGTTCGGCCAGTAAAGTAAATTATAAAATCATAATGTGACCATACATACGAGTACAAACCATCGATTCCAAAAGAAGAAGAAGAATAAGGCCCACTATGTACTTACAGTAGTTATTTATTCCAGTGTTGTATGACTCGCCTCACCCTACGTGACATAAAAAAAAAAAATAAGTTTATTGTTTTTAACAAGGAGTACACTTTGAGATGGGGTCGGTGTCTCCTTTTAAGCATAAACAGCCTGTGTCAGGAGGCACCGCTCTTCCTTAACATAATAAATTTTGTTCCCGTTAAAATTTTTACTTACAGAAGAAACAAAAAAAAATGTATATAATATATATATTTATGTATAACAATCATATTAGGAATTTGAGATAAGCAAAGTAATATAAAATTACAAAAGTATCTATAGTAAGTGCCAATACGTGTGTCTGTGTATGTGTGTGAGTTTGTGTGTGTTTGTGTGAGTGTATGAATGTGTGTATGTGTGTGTGTGTGTTTGTATATGTGTGTGCGTGAATGAGTGCGTGTGTAATCAAGACATGGCGTGATATAGCCCTACGAGTTCATCTTGGGATCGGAAGCTACTATGTAACTCCCACTAAGTAACCAGCAGTTCTTCAATTTCATCATAATATGTTTTGGACTCGAGCCATATTGAAATATTGCATAAGCTGTAGTATATAAGAGAATTTTTATTATATTTTACGTGCTTGATACGAGCAACCACTTAAAGGTATTATCTTATTAACTACTACCCGAAGTCCCATCATCGCACCAGGAAAAATCAGAGAAAGGTACCTCCTATACAAACCCATATTATAAATGAGTTTTTCATCGATATTTATGGCACCTCTATTCTTTGCTAAAAATAATTAAGTGTAATGTTATTTGTTGATTTATGTAAGTTTGTTAATTACAGGATATAGATCACTCTTTAGATGTGGATGCATAACACCACATATTCTCCGTTCCACTTCACCGACGAATTGCGTCTATTTTGTAGTCTTTTAAGGAAATAAAAATGTTATTACTCAATCGACTGCAACCACTCTTGCCATCGACCGATAGATGACAATCGACTTGTGAAAATAGTTACTAATGTATAGCTGTACAGATGTAAGTTGACTGGGGATGGTGAGAAGTGGCTATTTTTGAGGTACGCAGTGGTCCATTTTTGATTGGAATTACATAAATTGATTTATAGTAAGAAAGGGTATGTCTTTCGCGTTGAGCCTATAGCGAGACGCGGGCGGGGAACGACTGGCGAGTCGAGCCCGAAGCATAAGCAAGCTGCCTACGCAGCGCAATTAATGTATGTAGTATGTACTTACCCCTATGTATTAAGTAACCGACATAGCTTACAAAAATCGCGAATCTGGAGTGGCAATGGGCAGGGCACATAGCTCGTAAAACAGATGGCGTTTGGGGCAGTAAAGTTCTCGAGTGGCGACCGCGCACCGGAAAACCTAGCGTGGACCGACGACCTGGTGAAGGTTGCGGAAAGCTGCTGGATGCGGGCAGCGCAGGAGCGTTCGTTGTGGAAATCCTTGGGGGGAGGCCTTTGTCCAGCAGTGGACGTTTTTTTGGCTGATATGATGATGTACGCCTACCACAGATGAGATACTAGTTACTACGTAACATTTATTGCACTTCCTTATAAAACAAAAATACCTACGCATTTATTCACCTACTCCTTTCCATACACGGAAACATGGGTGTTAAGGCGCTCGACTTAGTGGTTATAACTGCGTACACGGGGCGCGCGAATTGCGGCGGCGATAGTGCGGCGTTCTAACGTTGAGAAGAGTGAAGCTCCAATGTGTAGGTACTTATCTCGCCTGCTCGACCAAGTGACGAAGGCCTGCCCCTACAGACTGTTAGAATCATAAGATCTCTACTGGTGGGGCACGGATCTCTTCCCAAACTCGGGGAGGTTGGGCCGTCCTTCACATGCGGTGGCCAATTCCTATATTTTCACCCACAGTCCACCAAACCACATATTGCATCCCGTATAATATTTTATAGTCATATCTCGTGCATGACAAGACTGCCGTGCAGTAGTTCCCAAGACCATAAAACAGTACTTTAGATTTAACGGACCATATTCCAGACAGTTTTTATTACCTTGGAGCGTCACCGGCACATGTCACACGGATCTTAACTAGATCTTAGTGAGAAGATAATAATATGTCGAGGCCACTGCAAACTTTAAAATTGAAGTAATTAACGGTTTTCTTACTCATGGTATGGGTAGAATCACCAGAGTTGTGGGTACTTGCAAAGGGTACAAACTTGTTTGTTTGTTTGTAAACTTATATATAACCATTAAAAACTGGTTCCTAAATATTTATTAAATACTTACTCTCTAAAAGACCCATTTCGGGTCTTTTAGAGAGTAAGTACTAAACAAATATTTTAGAAACAATTTCCAGACCCATTTCGGGTCTCTTAAAGAGTAAGTATAAAACAAATATTTTAGAAACAATTTCCAGACCCATTCAGGGTCTTTTAGAGAGAAAGTATTAAACAAATATTTTAGAAAAAATTTCCGGACCCATTTCGGGTCTGTTAAAGAGTAAGTATAAAACAAATATTTTAGAAACAATTTCCAGACCCAATTTGGATCTTTTAGAGAGTAAGTATTAAACAAATATTTTAGAAACAATTTGTGATGGTTATAGTATATGAAAAGATGATCGAATTTTGGTTTTTGAATGAAAAGTTATATACATGACAGCGCATGCGTAAAAGAACAAATAGATGGGATGAAAAAAAAGGTCGAATGAATGAAGAACTAATAACAGCGTAACGCGTTACAAACTCTTTGTAACGGGACCCTATTACTAAGACTGTCTGTCCGTCTGTCCGTCTGTCTGTCAGTCTGTATTCCATGGCTGTATTTCATGAACCGTGATAACTAGACTGTTGAAATTTTCTCAAATGATGTATTTCTGTTGCCGCTATAACAACAAATACTAAATATTAGAAAAAATTTTCCCCATTGCGTTGGGGAATCTTGGTAAGCCCGCTTCCATCTTCGGCAACATCGTCACTTACCATCAGGTGAGATGATGCCAAGGGCTTACCAATTGTGAATAAAAAAAAAATGAAAGTCTCCATACAAAAAACATGTTTTTTTAAACGTAAAGAAACTAGCGCATCTAGTATGATGGTACGGAACTCTTTGTGCGCGGTTCTGACTCGCACTTTACCTGTTTTATTTATTTCTTGTACGACGATACGAACTTTTTTTTGTATGCGAGTCCGACTCTTACTTGGCCGGTTTTCTTAAACTATCCCTTATAATATGGAACTTAACAAACGTTACTTCATAACCTTCATATCAACCTATAAATATTCCAGAGCTGGACTTAAGTTTCCACCCAAATGCATTTGCCTCCAGACTCATCATATCAGCCGAAAGTCGTCCACTGCTGGACAAAGGCCTCCCCTAAGGATTTCCACGACGACCGGTCCTGCGCTGCCCGCATCCATCGGGTTCCCGCAATCTTCACCAGGTCGTCAGTCCACCGCGTGGGAGGCCTCCAGACTAGGACACTATTATGAATAGTCTGTGAGCCGGTGGTTCAGTATTCTGGTTCTGCCTGCTAGGTTTAATCCCTACCCAGAGCAAACATTCGTGTGAAATACAGGTTTTTAGTCGGTATCTGGGTGTTTAATATCTTTCAGCATCAAATCAGCCGAAGCTAACTACACACAGTCATCGGCCCCAAAAAAGGATTACTTATACAGGGTGTAACAAAATTGGTGTAGTTCCCGTTAACTGGGGCTTCTACTTCGTCTTCTTCTTTTTCTGTACAACTTTCCCCAAAACACCAATAGTCAATTCTCCAAAAAATATGGACCCTCCATACAAAAATGCACAAAATTGGTCGATCAGCTAATCGATATGTGTGAAGAGTTATTTTTTTTCTCCGATTTCAGCTAACTCATACCACAAAAGTTGTTCAGTATGATGAGTAGAAGCTCCAGTTAACGAGACCTACACCAATTTTGTTTCAACCTGTATTCGTTTAAATAGATAATCAGTGGGTAGGGCACATAGCTTGTAGAACAGATGGATGTTGGGGCATTCCCTCTCGTATATCTACCAGATATTCAAAATATTCTGTACAGCTACCGAGATATCTGGATTCCTGCCAACACCATAAGATGAAGACAAGGACCAGTTACGGTAGTCAAGGACATTCCCTCTCGTATATCCACCAGATACGCTAAACTACCAGGTTTATGATATAGCGTCCACACTCACCGACAGCTAGGTCATATAGTGAGGGCCGCTATTCCTGCCAACACCATAAGGTGAAGACAAGGACCAGTTACGGTAGGTCTTGCCGCCAAGACGCTTTTCAAGGACATGCCCTCTCGCACATCTACCAGATACGCTAGACTTCCAGGTTTATGATATAGCATCCCCACTTACCTAGCCTTGGCATACAGTGAGGGCCGCTATTCCTGCCAACACCATAAGGTGACGACAAGGACCAGTTACGGTAGGTGTTGCCGCCAAGACGCTTGTCCCGGTACTCTGCAAGGCGAGTTCCTCGTGGAAGAGAACCACTACCTACTGTCCAGGTAGGTCCCGGAGCTGTATGCACGCTCACCTCCCGCGGCTTTTTCTGCTGGCGGTTTGATCCTTGCAAGTCTTCGAATAGCGACTGCACACCGGAAGACGTAGCGAAGGAGGCTTCTCACTCAGAAGAATAACAATCTGTTGAAGGTCGCGGGAAGCCACTGGATGCGGGCAGCGCAGGACCGGTCGTCGTGGAGATCCTTGGGGGAGGCCTATGTCCAGCGGTGGACGTCCTTCGGCTGATATGATGATACAAAAATACCGAGAAATCATCGAAAACATCGGGCCACCCCCGGCCCCGTGGCCCCGCCCAACATAGATAACACGCTCCAGGGTTGGCGGCGCGTATGATCTACCTACACGCTTCAGGAGATAGGTACTAGGTTAATTCTGTCATTACTATCTGACAAACAAGAATCGGCTCCACCTAACTCGTCACAGCCGTCGCCCTAGAGCGGGGATCGATGCTGCGTGGGCACGTGACTGCGGTCGGTATCGGCACGTGCTAGGTCGAGGTACTTGTAGTGGCACGGACACTTGATTAGGGTTGTCACTTAGCAATTGTAGTCTAACACTAAATTTTGCTTGCTTTTTGTAGACATCATATTTTTATGACAGTGCGCGAGCCACGAATTTTTTTTTCCAGATTCCTCGGTAACTAATAAGCTATTTTTTAAATAATATTTTGAATGAATATTTTGTACAATGAAGAGTTTACAAACAAAAAACAAACTATGTTAGTATATTATGCTAGTTAGTAGTCTATTTCACTTCCCAGTACTTCCTGCCCCATCTCTGTGTAAGAAATCACGTCAATGTGTTGCGATGAGTCGACTTGCGCGAGCTTTGAAATGAGTTTTTTCCAGGTAACTACGTCAGCATATGCTAATGATTAGTAGTGTATGTAATTTCCTAGTACTTCCCACCCCATCAACTATCTCTGTGCAAGAAATCACGCCAATGTGTTGCGATGAGTCGACTTGCGCGAGCTTTGAAATGAGTTTTTTAAAAATTCCTCGGTAACTATGTTAGGATATGCTAATTAGTAGTCTATGTCACTTCTCAGTACTTCCCACCCCGCTAACTATCCCTATGCAAAAAAACTGTGTCAATTTGTTGCGATGATGCGACGTGCGCGAATGTTGAAATGAGTTTTCTCCAGATATCTTCGGTAACTATGTCGGGATATGCTGATTAGTAGTCTATGTCACTTCTCAGTACTTCCCACCCCGCTAACTATCCCTATGCAAAAAAACTGTGTCAATTTGTTGCGATGATGCGACGTGCGCGAAAGTTGAAATGAGTTTTCTCCAGATACCTTCAGTAACTATGTCGGGATATGCTAATTAGTAGTCTATGTCACTTCTACCGTGAAGAAACTAGCACCATCTAGTATGATGGTATGGAACCTATGTGTGCGGTTTTGACTCGCACTTGGCCGGTTTTTTAAATTATTATTTTCAGATTTTTCAAAATAACCCCCTTCTCAGTCCCTTTGCTCGAATCTTTGTACACGGTAGACCATCATTAATTGACAACACGTTAAAAACTACTTAAATCGCAGAAACTTCCAATGTTCCTATTTAGTTTTTATTTTTCTTTATTTTCCTAGAAAAGAACTAACAATGTTCCTATTTTGTTTTTGTTTTTCTTAATTTTCCTAAAAAAGAACTTACAATGTTCCTATTTTGTTTTTCTTAATTTTCTTAAAAAAGAACATACAATGTTCCTATTTTTTTTGTTTTTCTTAATTTTCCTAAAAAAGAACTTACAATATTCCTATTTTGTTTTGGTTTTTCTTAACTTTCCTAAAAAAGAACTTACAGTGTTTCTATTTTGTTTTTGTTTTTCTTAATTTTCCTAAAAAAGAACTTAACCGATTTAAAAGAAGAAAATTAACTGCCAGCGACTTATATTTATCATCAAGGCATTTCATAATTGACTAGCTAGTGCCAGTAGCTTCGCTTGCGTGAACATAGTTTCTATGACTGCCTTTGAGGGTGCGCAGTGCGGGCGGCTCGCGAGCGTGAAAATGGAGTTTTCTCTAGAGCACTCGGGAAGTTGACTAATTGACTAATTGGCTATTATGCTTCATTTTGACGTGACAAAAGTTATCTATATTTGGTAACGCTGAAGACGTTAAAAAAACCGACTTCCATCGCAACAACTTAGTAAAAAAATCACTTAGTAAAATTTATAGTTTGTGTTTAGATTACATTATCGAAATACTTTCTTTTCAAAAATTTTAGAGAATGTTAAAACCTTAAATCACTATTTCTTATGGAAAATACGATTTTTTTAATGTAATCTATCCACAATCTAGAATTTCGTGACTTGCTATTGTGTAAAGGTTTATTAGAATCAGCCCACCCATTTTCAAGAAGTAGTAATTTAAAGTTTGTATGGGAAACGATTTTGTGAATACGTTCTTAGCCCTCCGGAACCATCGGTCTACTTCACAGTTTCCGCTAATTGATTTTTTACCTCGGTGCTCCACTACTTAGAATAAAATTCATTAAAAGTATCAATTCAATGTTTTTAATTGATAAATGTAGAAATTGACAGTGACACTGAAATGGAAAACAATTTCAAACTAATCTAATGTTTTTCTAAGTGGCCAGTCACATTTTACATTAAACACATAGTAAGGAGTTACAATATGGGCAGAATAGCAGACGTATCTAACGGAAAAGTCAACCGATTGGGAAAGTAGACCGTTTAACAAGTAGACGTAACGGAAAAGTAGACCGATCGGGAAAGTAGAACAAGTAGACGTAACGGAAAAGTAGACCGATCGGGAAAGTAGACCATTCGGGAAAACAGACCGATGGTTCCGGAGGGGTTCTTAGACCTCCCCATGTCATTGGATAAAAATAATTCCTGATTTTGAAAATAGCTTCGTAATCGTTACACGTTATATTGTTAAGGCAGTTTTATTACAGATTTTCGTTATTTTTCACGTCAGTTACTCCTAAACGATAGAAAACCCAAGGTTGAAAAAAAAACCCTTATTGTTGATGATGTTCCTTAAAGTCAAAAGCTATTAGAAACACAAGAGCAGTTTTGGCTCGGTAGAAAAAAATCCCAAAGATAGGTCTACACCATTACTTTCAACTCTAGTTATGACTAATATTATGACGTATAAATTTAAAAAAATATACTAAAATATTTGTTATAATAATACAAAGTGTGTTATTATTTTTTTAAATTTTCATTGAAGTTTTTGATTGAAACGAAAAACCATTAAAAAAGTGTGGTTATTTTCTTAACTCTTTACACGTAAAGAAAAAGACAGAGACAACTGTTCCAATCAATACCTCGCCTTAATGTTACTTCACAGCGAAGCTCAGACATAAAAACGATCGATCATCTGTCCTTCACAAATAAGTTATCCAACACTTTCCCTCCAAGAAAACTACGGTTAACTAATTACAAGTACCGGTAACACAACTAAAACTTATGACACATTGATCGATTCTCTGATCTTAAAGAATGATTTATTAATTCTGTGAACAAGGCGTCCTTTTTAGTTTGTTTTCGATCTTTTTTGAGATTTTTATTTTATTTTATCTTACACACTGTTTTATGGTAACATCACAAAATTAACTATGAGCTAATGAGGTACAAGCTCTTAATATTGCATTGTCACGCGATGTACATTATACATTTGAATTGTCACGCGATATACAATATACATATGCATTGTCACGCGATATACAATATGCATATGCATTGTCACGCGATATACATTATACATTTGAATTGTCACGCGATATACAATATACATATGCATTGTCACGCGATATACAATATGCATATGCATTGTCACGCGATATATATTATACATTTGAATTGTCACGCGATATACAGTATACATATGCATTGTCACGCAATATACATTATACATATGCATTTTCACGCGATATACAATATGCATATACATTGTCACGCGATATACATTATCACTACAGTACACGCGCCTGTTTTTTTAGTACGAGTGCTCGCGTGGCCGACTATAGTAGGCCTTATAAAAACATGTTTATTTTTTGTTTACGAACTATATGAATAAAATAGTATTTGGTATCAGTTCTTTATTTATTAGTCTTATGTTAAGAACACAGTTTTAGCATTTATTTGCTTTTTAAACTAGGAAATAATTAACAAATCAAAAACTTAAGAAAATTAACAAAAATAGTGCACTATTGAGGAATTTCTTTCCAAAACTTAAAAAAACATCTTTTTAGACTTATTATTTCAATGTCAAACTGAAACCTAACCTACAAAACAAAGAACACAACATTTGAAACATTTTATAATATTTTATACATATTATTAATATTATATTCACCTACATTTATTTGTTACGCCAGTGCTCGCGCGGACTCCAATGGTAGTCCTGCAGTTTTGGTGCCAAATAGTGGACTCGCCCGTACGCGCTGGAGTCGCATCTGTCACTGACTTTAAGCGTAATTGTCTTTACGAGTAATAGCTTGAGGCACAACGTGTTATCGCGCGAAATAAAAAAATTGCAATCTTATATGTCACCATGGTCTACTATAGTAGGCCACGCGTGTACTCTAGTGTTATACATTTGAATTGTCACGCGATATACAATATACATATGCATTGTCACGCAATATACATTATACATACGCATTGTCACGCAATATACAATATGCATATGCATTGTCACGCGATATACAATATGCATATGCATTGTCACGCGATATACAATGTGCATGTGCATTGTCACGCGATATACAATATACATTTGCATTTTCATGCGAAATACAATGAACATATGTATTGTCATGCGATATTCAATATATAAGTACATAATTATGCATTCAACTCAATAGGAAGCCGGGAAGTGGGTTTAATTTACAAGATTTCGGACTGGTGAAACTATACTTTATGTGTAATGTTTGTTAAATGTAACTGAAGTAAAAATTTCCTAAAACTTTCTTCTTTTGAATTTGTTTTATTTGATTAAGTTCTCAAATTAGGTATACTTTTTCCGTACCTGTCTACCATTCTGACCTTCATCTGTGCATAATCCTGTTTTTCTACGTTTTTTCTACTATACAGGGTGTAAATGTGCATTCCCGCCATATTTACAGAAAATACACAAATTTACAAAAACTTACAGTTTCAAACGCTGCCAGAACTCTTTCACGCAACACATCAACACTATCAATTTCTTCCGTGTACACTAAACGTTTCACGTCGCCCCACAAGCATTATGTCCCGGGTCGGTCTCGGACTGTTCGGAAACATTTCCACGAACATTTCACAGGCTTGTCGCAAACGGCTTGTTTGCACGGCGGCGGCGCCAACGGCGATGCGTAAGCGTGGCGCAGAGGTCACTGAGCGAGAGTCGACTCGACTGTCATTCACTGCAGCGCGGCGGCAACTAAACTGATTGAACGCAGCCAAAGGGAAGACCGACTCGTTTGAACTATGCCGACACAGGCCGCCGCGCCGCGCTCCGCTGGTATTAGTGATGTACGCGGTCGATAAAATGTAGTGCTGCCAACGAAGTAAAAATATGAAATCATTAAAAATAATTAAAAAAAATAAATTATTTTTTTATTGATTCGTACTCAGCATCAGATGTATAGTTACCTCTGTAAATATGGCGGGAATGCAAATTTACACTCTGTATAATATGTTTTTATCTTACAAGTGCAGTGTAACAGTCGCTTACTAAGTTCAAAAGAGTTATTTCTATTTTCAACCGAATTTCAAAAAGGGGGAGGTTCTCAATTCGACTGCATGCTTTTTTCTGTGTTTGCTACAGGATATGTTCGCAAATTGTGAACTGATTTTTATTATTTTTTTTATTTTTCTCCCTTATATAAATTTAATCAAAATAGGTGTAGTACTTTTTTAGATTATCATAAACCAAAATTAATCATGCAAAATTTTTTTAAGTTGTTGCGTCGGAACTCGGATTTTTTAACGTGTTCGTTTCCAATTTTTAATACACCAAGACTACGCTAGTACTCTTTATTATACTGTGCCAAGACCCTGCTCCCTTGCCCTCTAGCGCTGCTTAAAACCCTCGTGCTAGCTTAGACGCGGTACGGAGGGTGCGTCGAGGCTGCAACACCATGATCAGTTTACGAGATTCTGAACTCACCAGATGCTCTACTAACCGGATTCTCTACTCACCAGGTTGTCTACTTACTATAGATTTTGTACTGTTCAACACTTTTACATTACAAATGTAAGTAATGGCGTAGTGGTATGCAGTTATAGTGCACAGTTATGGCATGGTAGGAGACGGTATAATGAGATGTCATACTAAGGCATAGTTTAAGGTGACGGTATAATGAGAAGTTATACTAAGGCATAGTTTAAGGAGACGGTTTAATGAGAAGTTATACTAAGGCATAGTTTAAGGAGACGGTATAATGAGATGTCGTACTAAGGCATAGTTTAATGAGACGGTACAATGAGATGTCATACTAAGCATGTATTTTTGATAGTAATTAAAATTCCTTTACTCTTCCGTACAAGGTCAAATCAAAAGCAAACTCCTTCATTCTTCTGTACAAGGTCAAATCAAATGCAGATTATATCAATAATCTTTATATTAAAAAGTCGACGTGTGTATGTATGTATTTTCCCTATATATAGCTGGAGCGATTTTGATGATTATTTTAGGGAATCTTCAAATTAGCCCGGCGGATGATCCTGTGGAAAGATCGCTAGGTAAAGAAATATTTCCGCTAAAATATGTGTAGTGAGTAGTGGTTCGATATCGTTCGTTAGTCCAAGTAGGACATAAGCCACATAAGACACGCCACTCTTGGTCCGCGAACGGCACAAAAATATGACGAAAGCAGTTTTTTTACGTGGTAAGAAACTCAGTGGAACGGAAAGGTATGGATATTATTCGTGCGGATGTCAACAAAAAAGCAAAGTGACGTTTATTGGAGCCTCCGCATCCCGGCCTCCGCCATTTTGACTGACATTTCATATTAAAAAATTAATCATATCTCTGCTTACGATAGGAAGGAAATGAAAAGATTACTTAATCTTCTTGCTTGCTGTGCTACTTAGTTTTCGTATATTACTTATGTGGGTACAGGAGGTTGCACACATGTGAATAAGTTTCTCACTAGAAACAAAAATTATTCCTTGAAAAACATCATCATAGCTATTGCCCGGGCAATAACTATAATCATTGCCGTAAGCAATCACTAAAATATTGGTGGGCAATAACTAAAATCTTTCATGTCTTGACTTAGTAATTGCCCACAGTTAAAAAAACCGATACTAGTGAAAGAAAAGCAGAGATTTTACATTAAAATACAGTTAACGCTAATACCTACACCATCAATAAACAACGGCAGCAATATATTTACTTTGAAAGTATAAAAAAATACTTCAGAGAAAGCAATACCTTATGAAAATTGATAAAATATTTACCTTTTCTGTCAGTGCGTTCACGTGTGTTGACAAAATCCGCCATTACAATTTTTTTAAATTTAGTGTTGTCATTTAAAAAAAATGTCGATGGTTAATTTTTACTAGCGCCATCTATCATCGACTCGACAAGTTGGAACAAATAAAAGCAAGAAAAAACAACAAGTTTTCCTAAAGTGGGCAATCTCTGGCGGTGGGTAATTACTCTCTGGTTTCCTATATTAACTATTAATAATTTTATTTGTTTTCACAACCAAAACGTGTCAATTCAGTTTTACGAAAATTACGCCATATTTTAGCTAGCACACGTACGCATGCGTATTTTTTTTAATATTATCATAAATGGAATACAGTAAGGCTCGGGATAATATTATTATAAGCATTAAAACCTCCTTGGAAAAGATGACTTATTCCATAGTGTAACCTATGCGCTTCATCATATTTATTATCTTTTCTTCACAAGATATAACCCAAAGAGAATCTAACCAGCTAGCGTTATGTACTAATATCACAGAGGAACAACCTATCTCTTTTAGAGTTCTTCTTTTAAAAGTGTTACAGAAGATTCTGTATCTTTGGATATTATATTTTTTATTTGCTAGAAATGTCTTGTTCATTCGAGCTAGAAATTTAAAAAAGTAGTAAAGTAAAAGCACGTGTGCGGTAAAATCAATTTTGAGCACACATGTCTGGCATATAAAGGACCACTTTTCGAGCAATTTTATTGATTATTATTTAATATACAAGTATGATGCTTAAATTTTAATAGTTACTTATTGTTAGCAAATAACCCCTGGGGTACCCATGAACGGTTAGAAAACAAACAAGGTAAACTTAGACAACTGTTTTGGATATATGTTTGTGTTTATGTTTACTCATTAATAATATATACCCTTCCATAACTAACATTTCCGCTATCTATCCAACTTTGCCCAATACAAACGGTAATCCAAACACACGCACATAGCACTTAATTTCCAATTGAGCGGTAAATTTACAAGCTCAGTCAGCGAACCACAATTTATACTAAGCCGATCACTATCAATAAACAACTCTGGGACTAAAGATTAATTAATGCGAAAATAGTATTAACCCTCTTTGTTACTACACTGGCAACCCATAAACGGAGTTTTTTGGCGGGATTTGTGGTGAACGCATTCGTAATTTTATTTTATCGTTTTTTCATTGTTTTCTGCTAGAGTTTTGTTTCAAAAAGTGGTGAATTTTAAAGAAAATCGTCTGGTGCACGTGAGCAATGTGAAGAACAAGATAATAAAATGAAGGAGGACGTGAAGACCCGACTTGCACTGGGTGCAGTTTTATAGCCCTACTGTGACCGGGTGTTCCACCTCAGAATGAGGCTGCTTCAAATATTGTCAAGATGTTGTCAAGGGTTTACCAATAGTGAATAAAAATAATAAAAAAAAAAAAAACTCCAGCGAAAATTTGTAATGCACTGGCACTAGCATTTCAAATCGAAAAAGAAATGAAGACTTTAAATAAAGAATGTTTCAAAAGGGCTTGTACCCAGAGACGTTAATATATTCTATTCAAAAGGTAATTTAAACACTTTTTGGGATTCCGTACGTCGAAAGGAAAAAACGGAACCCTTATAGGATCGCTTTTTTGTCCGTCCGTCTGTCTGTCAAGACCGTTTATCTCGGGAACGCGTGGAGGTATCGAGTTGAAATTAAAACCATTAACGTCGGTCTACAGTGTTTTGAAGCTGTGAAAAATAAAACTTCTGAGTTAACTTAAAAAAAATACGGTCGTTTATGCCGCAAAAAATGTATATTTCGACACTCTCAAGGGATTTAAAAATTCATAGGGTGTTTCCTGTTGACTTAGAACTATGAAATTTGGCAAGGAATACCGTCTTATACTATATTTATATGAAAAAATCTGAAAACTATACATTTTAAATTAAATCATAAAAAAAACAATTAAGCAAGAAACAGCGATCTAAATTTTGAATTGAGTTAACTGTGTCTTGTGGGGTATCGTAAAAAAGGGCTTTATTGGCACAAACTTAGACAGCTCTTTAATTGTTTTTTTTGATGTATAGTTTTCAATTTATGACAAAGAATGAAAAAAAATCATTTTTTGTATGTATAGGTAGGTACCTAACAATTTTAGTGTATGTAGTTCCTAACAGTGTTATGATTTATATTATACTATAATGTGAATTATCCGACATAGCTCACAGAATCGCTAAACTTAAGTGGCAGTGGGTAGAGAAAATAGCTTGTAGAACAGATGGCCGTTGGGGCAGTAAAGTTCTCGAGTGGCGACCGCGCAACGGAAGACGTAGCGTAGGAAGGCCTCCCACACGGTGGACTCTTTAACAAATTCTCCTGGAATTATAAACAATAAGGAATAATTTTAAATTAAAAACTAAGTTGAAAAACTTTCTATCGGAAAAGTGTTAATATGCTATAGACTAATTTATAGATTATTATTATAATTATCGTATGACCACATTTAGTTCCTGCAATATAAACTACAAATCTGTATCATGAATCTGGACCCAGTTTTTGGCCTCCGGGGTGAGTTTGTTCAGATCCTCCCAGCCACCCCTAAAACACCGATTCGGACACTCCACTACGATGTGCCACGTCGTCTGCTCGGCAGCCCCGCAGTCGTAGCTAGGGGGGCAGTTGGTAGTTGCACCTGGCTTGGCCAGTTCTTATGCGGTTAAGTGTGGTCCAGATTTTACGGTTTTGGTTAAAACCAGCCATACGAACTGTGGGGTCCTGCACTAGGCTTGTTTCTGAGCAATCCGAAGAATGCCACTGTTTTCTCCATTCAGAGCGGACGTCGTGCGAACACATTATTTGTGGATCTGTCCAAATGGGTTTTCGTGATGAGAGGCGACGTGGTGGAAGGTCGTCAAGAGTCTTGGCGATGGGCATTTGATATGGCACTGGGTTTTTGAGTGTTTTAGCCCACTCTGAAGCGGCGGTAGAGGTCCTCCTAAGTTGTGGGGGAGCGATATGCGACAGCACAGGGAGCCATGGTGTGGGAGTTGGTTTTAACGCACCCGAGATAATACGCATGGCTTGGTTTAGCTGAACGTCTACTTTGCTCGTGTGGGTGCTACGGTACCAAACGGGGGCACAGTACTCCGCCGCTGAGTAGACCAAGGCTAGAGTGGACGTGCGAAGGATCTGCGTGAGCTCCCCAAGACGTACCCGCCAGCCTCCGGATAAGGTTGACCCTCGACTTGAACTTATGACCGAGGCTGTCCAGATGCTCCCTGAACGTCAGCAAGTTGTCCAAGCTAACTCCTAGGTATTTTGGAGAAAAGTTATGGCGAACTACCTTTTCGCAGAAGGTTACCTCAAGTTCCTTTCGCGCTTGAAAGTTTTTCAGATAGAAGGCACAAACTTCTGTCATTGATGGATTGGGACAAAGACGCCACTGTGTATAGTAGCCGTTCAGGGTGCAAAGGTCTTTCGAAAGCACTTCTTGTCCCTCGTTAAAATGCTTCCCCTGGAAAGCAATGGCCAGATCATCGGCGTACATAAACTTCTCCGAACGCAGTACCGGGATATCGTAGGTATAAATGTTAAACAGGAGGGGGGGCAGCACTAATTTAAATCTGCTCTCCCTCGTGTTCAACATCACCTTTAGTATGCGTTTGGTTTGTGGATGATTTTGAGGTTTTTGATTTTTTGGTAATTGACGATGATGCCGAAGATGGAAGCGGGCTTACCAAGATTTCCCAATGCAATGGAGAACTGGCTATCTTATCTTCAAGCCGGAACACGTCAATGTTGTTTAAACTGATGTTTGGCGGCAACACTTAGATAAGATGGTGGTAGCTAGCCAGGCGGGCTTAGAAAATGCCCTACCACCAACCAAATCGAGTCTCACAAGTTGACCCCGCCGGAATCGGACCCGCGACCTCCTGGTGTGAAGCGAATGGACTATCCATTACGCCACGGAGGCGTTGGGTGATATAATATTTTGATTGTAATTTTACTTGTAGTTAGGTACTTATTCTAATTGACTAGTGGCTCTGTGAGCTTAAGACCTCGCGAGTTTATCGAAACATAATATCACTCATCCCCCCTCCCCCCCTCCCCCTCTCACACACACATACACATCATACAGACACGAACGCAGACTTACACAATGCGCATCAGTTCCCTTCTCCCCCCATCCTTTAACAGCTGTTTAAAGTTTAAAATTTGTAATATTAAATCTTTATTGGCCTTTCGAATATTGTATTTAAAATTCAAATATTAAAATTGTACACAGTAGGTTTCATAAGGGAAATAAAAATAAAAAAAAATTGACGTTTTTACGCTCCGCCATTTTTAAAAACTGAAATTTCCAAAAACTGAATCGATAAAAAAATCCATATAATTATCGAACCTGATCACAAAGTTTCATGAGAAATGCCACCTGTAGGGGATAACAGCTGGACATCCGCCGGACATCCGCCGGACATCCGGACATACGAAAGCATGTTTGCCCAAGCTAGGAGTAAAATGGAGACGCTTCCCGCTCACTCGGTCAATAAAAATTAAAACACAGTTCACAGAACATTCGTGTCACGGGACGCAAGTGCTATTTCCAAGGATTTTTTTGCACTGGCCTTAAGATGGGTCAAATGACAATATTTAATTTAAATTATTGAAAGACTGTGTAAAGCTATCACAATGGAAAAAATAAATTATATACTTAAAGTATAACACTTTAAACTTTCACGATTAATCATAATGACAAATTGAAAGCGGGACTTGACATGATTTTATATTATAACATATGAGCAGGTATTGATGTTCACGCAAAATGGGCGCAGCGGTCGCCTTGTTGCGGAAATCAGGTATTGATGTTGTTTATACTTAAAGTAATAAAAAATCAATTTAATTGATTACAATTTTAATCAACTATACCACTTTTGATGTAAAAAAATATAGTGTCTTTGACATTATTTGCAAAATTTCTCGAAAACAAATAGTTAATGTTGAATGAAAGCAGCACACAAAAATCGGTGATCTAAAAACCTTTCATTTTAATTGAACACATTTTTTAAAACTTTTTTGAAAGTGAAGAAAGGTAATAAAAACATGTAAAATTTGAGAATTGGGCGTTCGGTCTCAACGATATCATTTTCAGCCGCGTTGAAGCCCGCAATGATTTGAATTTAAAATGAATAGATTTACGTCAGATTTTATTTTAACACGTTTCAACCTCCTCGGGTTGAGTGATCTTAAAGCCTTAAGATTTCTGATCGTAGTTTTATATGTCTCTGTCAAGCAGACAGCAGATGTGCAGGTCAGATTTTTATAATTTTTGTAGGTAGCTTTCACCGTGATATTGGTGTTTTGTATAATGTGGGCGTGAGATTTAAAATTCAACGGCCAGTTTAAACCACCACTTAACTAGTCATTGGTTGTTAAATTTTGAGGTTAGTTCACGACGTTTTCACGCTTTTGGCTTCCACTACCTTCACGCAGGATTTTCTACTTTTTCAAGAGAAGCAGTTGCACATTTATTCTATATTGTATAGGACAAAACTTGTCCCACCAAAACATTCATGTAAAGTTAGTTGCCAAGACTCACGAGTTCATTGCCTTTACTGTTAAAAAGTTATGAGATCTTAAGTAGAGCCAAGCCCCTAGCTGTGATCCGATTTGTGCTGCGCATCATAGCCCACGGGGCCTGTCCCAAGACTAAAGTATATAACTTTAAGTGCTCTTGACAGTACCACATTTATAAATAACAAATAACTCTACTTTTCTACTCTACGTTTTTTTCCACGCTCGCGCACTGAGTACCCTCGAAAACAGTCATAGAGTCATGTTCATATATTTATATAGCATATTTGATTGATTGTTTGTATATTTCGAATGTGCTCGTCGAATGTGCTTTTAATACCAAACATGATATAAATTAAAAAAATATTTTTGGTTGTTAAATTCACTTGTTAAGACCGCCATATTGATTTTTTGTAGTGTGAACTTTTTTAGGCGCGTTAAGCATTTTTTGTGATGGGAAAAAACAATTGAAAACTCGGCTCTGTAACCTGCAATGTAACCGACACTGTTACCTGTAATGTAACCGACACTGTTACCTGTAATGTAACCGACACGGTTACCTGTAATCTAACCGACACGGTTACCTGTCATGTAACCGACACTGTTACCTGTAATGTAACCGACACTGTTACCTGTAATGTAACCGACACTTAACTGTAATGTAACCGACACGGTTACCTGTAATATAACCGACACGGTTACCTGTAATGTAACCGACACGGTTACCTGTAATGTAACCGACACTGTTACCTGTAATGTAACCGACACTGTTACCTGTAATGTAACCGACACTATTACCTGTAATGTAACCGACACGGTTACCTGTAATGTAACCGACACGGTTACCTGTAATGTAACCGACACTGTTACCTGTAATGTAACCGACACTGTTACCTGTAATGTAACCGACACTATTACCTGTAATGTAACCGACACTGCCAAGAACACTAGGGGGTCAAAAATTACAATTTTTTTTTAAAGTTTTCACTTCTGTCGATACTCCTGGAGTGGTTGGATTTTTTAATGTTTTATATCCTATGACACGCGGATTAATGGCACAAATCCAAAGACATACATTTGTCAGGATCGGTTAAGTGGTTTAGGAAATAGGAGGGAACAGATGAACATCCATACATACGTACATAGACTGTCAAATACATAAACCCCTTTTTTTCATAGTCGGGTAAAAATATAGTTTAAAGTTTTCAGCCCAGAATGGTTTTGGCCGCCTGCGTGGCGTAATGGTTAGTCCATTCGCTTCACACGAGGAGGTCGCGGGTTCGGTTTGATTGGTAGTAGGGCATTTTCTAAGCCCGCCTGACTAGCTACCACCAATATGTTATCTAAGTCTTGCCGCCAAACATCAGTGTTTACAACATCGATGTGTTCCGGCTTGAAGATAAAATAGCCAGTTCTCCATTGCGTTGGGAAATCTTGGTAAGCCCGCTTCCATCTTCGGCGTCATAGTTACTTACCATCAGGCGAGATAAAGCCAAGGGCTTACCAATTGTGAATAAAAAAGTAACCCTTCACAAAAGTTTGCCCTACTTTGTCCGACTCTTCATATTCCCTCCGTAGGTAAAGCCTCTCAACGAAATCGAATACAGTGAGTCATTTTAACCCATTTACCGTTAACGGAAGATTGAATCTATGTAAATGAGGATTTCGTGTCCTACTTCAGGATGAACTACAGACTTTTTACACTACATTTATGAAGGAAAAAAAGGGTTATTTTATTAGTGCCTACACTGTTTTCCGGTGTGCAGCGTAGGCAGGCTTCCCACTCGGTGCACCGATGACCTGGTAAAGGTCGCGGGAAGCTGCTAGATGCGGGCAACTTATGGCCAGTCATCGTCAAAATCCTTGAGTGAGGCCTTTTTGCAGCAGTGAATCTGAACCTCTTTTCTCTGTTCTGTATCATAATGTCCAATGTCACAAAATGTCTAGTACGTCAGGTCATCTTGTGTTTCAAAATGTAAAGCCCCAGAAAGTACAAAGGTGTCCAGTGTCTTAATGTTATGTTCCCAAATGGTCCAGTGTCACAATGTCCAAAAAGAGCACATTACCTACACATTATTCTTCATCATCATATCAGCCACAAATTGTCCACTGCTGGACAAAGGCCTCCCCCAAGGATTTTCACGACGACCGGTCCTGCGCTGCCCGCATCCATCGGCTTCCCGCGATCTTCACCAGGTCGTTGGTCCACCGCGTGGGAGGCCACATTATTCTTACTATGTCTTTGTTCCTTAGTAGGTAAACAAAAAAAAACTACTTCAAACGCACTAGTCACCACTACGATTTTTGAAGGTTCCTCTCGATTTCTCTGGGATGACATTATCAGATCCTGGTTTCCTTATCGCGGTACCATCCTTGAAATATCTCCTTTCCAACAAAAAAAAAAATCTTCAAAATCTGTTCATAAACGACGAAGTTATACGCAAACAAACATTAAAAAAAATAAAAAAATACATAATATATACGGTTGAATTGAGAAACCTCCTTTTTTTGAAGTCGTTTACAATTCTGTGATAAAAGATACCCTAAGCACAGTATAACAAATATAGCAGCTTACAGTAGTGCAACGAATGTACGAGTATTCGTACTTACGCAGGGCAGGGCAGGGCAGCGGGCTCCTCGAGTCTGCCAGGCTGGCTACTTGTTAGGCCCCGCGGTCTACAACAGGCTGCCCGCTGCCAACCGATGTGCACGATGCACCTTCCATCGCCGATTTTAAGAAAAGACTGAAGCAATGGCTTCTTTATAAAATTTACTACAAATTTTTTGATTTTTTAAAGGAACCGTTACTTATTTAGGTAACTGTGTAATTTATTTTTTTAATATAACTCCTTTTTCTGGTAAATTAATTTATTATTAATTAAATTTGACTTAATGAGTATTGACTATAAGTACCTAATAAATTACTTATGTAATATTTACTATTGTTTGATGACATTTAACAAGTGTTATAAATAAATTTTCATTTTCATTTTCATTTTACTGGTAGTAGTGACCGCGCCAAACTTCTAGCTCTCTCTGAACACGAGGCGAGTCGCGTCGCAATAGCACATTATAGGTATCAGAGGGACGTAAGCGGTTAGGGACGGGAGAGCACACCCCCGCTCACTCCTGCGCTGTACCGCCTTCGCCATGTTTATTCGCGCGTCAGTGTGCGCCGAGTGCTTCTACGCAACACAAGTTTATAAAGTACAGTCGTTGTGATATTTTATTTGGTCGCCTCGTGATATTAGATTTTTGTTATTATTTGTCGTTAAGTTATTGTTTAAATTGTTGATTACAGTAAGGGCCTCGATATGCTTTTGCAAAAATTAATTTTGCTGTGCAAACATCTGAGCAGGGTATTTTTTTTACTATCAACGACCTACTGTATAATATTAAACAATGTTTCCATCATTCTACAATTAAATTATTTAAATTAATTTATTGTTGTTTTTTTATTTGTTTTTATTTATTCCTGTTTGAATTTAGGAATACAAATATGATCAGTAAATTATCCTTATCACTAAGAAAAAATAAATAAAATTTTGAAATTTTATAACACCTATCTACATAATTATAATGTTGCTAACTGTACACCTGCGCGGCGCAACTTCAGAGAGAGCTAGAAGTTTGGCGCGATCACGCCGTGGCGGCATAGTGCGACATCAAAGGCTTTGCGCTACTGTAAGCCATATCGTAATACTGTGCCGTAAGGAACCTGTAGACAATTAATCAACTTTTTATTGGAAGTCCAAAAGCATATTTAAGAAACGACCGTACTACGCCAATTTTTAATTAAAAAAAATAACCTGACCACTCCAGGAGTGCCGAGAGAAGTGAAAACGTTTTGCAGTTTTATAAGTTTTGACCCTCCGAATGTTCCTGGTAAGGTGGCGGTAAAGGTGGCGATAACGTCACAGTGTTGCGAGTTCAATGATTTTTTCCCATCTCAAAAATGCCCTTTATAAGTTTTGACTCTGCGAGTGTTCCTGGTAAGGTGGCGGTAGGGGTGGCGATAACGTAACAGTGTCGCGGATTCAATGGTTTTTTCCCATTTCAAAAATGCCCAACGCGCCTAAAGAAATATTTACTTCAAAAACAGCGAGGTAGTAAAACGTTACGTTCAACGACTTGGCCAGTTGAATTTTAGCCAATCAATTGAACGTCGCCATTCAATCAACGGGCTAGCCTTTCAATCAGATGGCAGAGTAGACCAGATGGCTTCTATATATGTATATATCAGCTGATCGATTCTTGACAAAAAAAATTCGTATTCAGCAAAATTGTAAAAACCACTAAAAGCATCGGTGGCGTAACGGCTAGGGCTACTTCCTCCTGTCCGGGAGGTTATGGTTCGAAACCTGCCACGTACCAATGTATTTTAGAATTTCAACTCCTTATGTAAGTTTATCCGACGCTCTTACGGTGAAGGAAAACATCGTGAGGAAACCTGCACACGTCTGCGAAGAAACTCAACGTTGTGTGTGAAGTCGACCAACTCGCACTGGGCCCGCTTCAAAGTAGATTCGAGCCCCTCGGTGAGGATGTATATGAACTGATCATCACATCAGCTCATATAAACGTCCCCACCGAGGGGCTCGAGCCTACCCTGAATTAGGGCGATTGGGCCTTAGTCGACCACGCGGGCCCAGTGCGGGTTGGTCGACTTCACACACAACCTTCGAATTTCTTCGCAGGTGTGTGCAGGTTTCCTCACGATGTTTTCCTTCACCGTTAAAGCAATCGGTGAATATATGTACGTAAGTTTCGAAAAACTCATTGGTACATTGGCCGACCGGATTTGAACCCGGCACCTCTGGTTACGGGGACCGAGTCGTTACCGGTTGAGCCACCGACGCTTTTTGATATGATGATGAACTGATATGATGTAGAAACTAACCCAAAATCATGCTCTATTTTATCTAACAAAATACTTATCAAAAATCCATTCAAAATGCAGATAACACTTAGACGGAGCCCCTTGTGTTAATGGAAAATGCGGAAAAGATGTGGTTATATGTATGTTAGCTCTATAAAATGTTTACTGCAATTTTATTTCATTCTCCGTGGCACAGGATTTATTTGAAGAGGCAGAGATTTACATCAACTTTTTTCCCTAATACAAATTAAACACTAGGTTACTATGACAAAGACGACATTGATCGATGCAAAAAGGCACTATTACTTTCTTGTGGAAAAATATACCATAATTACACTTCAATAAGACCCTAATTTAGCTGTCAACCCTTCAATTTAGGCGATAATATTACAGATTTACGTTACTTGACGTCATTTACTACTAAACGATAGAAAACCCAAGGTTGAAAAAGAAAATACCCTTAGGCGCTTTGCACACGACGGGGCGGGGCGGGCCGGGGTGGGCCGGTCAATTTCGCCGCCAGCGATAGCACAAAGGGAATCCTAAACTACCAACGCATATGGAGGCGGCGCGGTCGGACGCGGTATTTTTGTCCTCCATGTGCGTTGGTAGTATAGGATTCCCTTTGTGCTATCGTTAGCGGCGAAATTGACCGGTCCGCCCCGCGCCGTCGTGTGCAAAGCGCCTTATTGTTGATGATGTTCCTTAAAATCTAAAGTTACTAGAAACACGATTGAGCAGTTTTGGCTCGATAGAAAAAAATCACAAAGATACTTTCAACCGTTACTTTCAAGTCTAGTCATGACTAATATTTTGAAGTATAAATTTTTTAAAAAAATATGCACCAATATTTCTTATGATAATACAAAGTGAGTAATCACTCATTTTAGTATATATTTACACAAATTCCACATAAATTTACATACACAATAATTTATGTGGAATTAGTGTAAATATATACCAAAATGAGTGATATAATGTTCCACCAAGTACCCACAATCAAAAGTATCAAAGTGAGTAATGTTATTGTTATGTATAATTTCATTGTAGTTTTTGATTTAATTGAAAAACCAATGAAAAAGTGTGGTTATTTTCTTTACTCTTTACACGTAAAGAAAAAGACAGACAAATGTTCTAATCAATACCTTGCCTTAAGGGTTGTATATTTATGGAGCGCGTCATATAGCTGCGTTTATCATAAAACACACACAAGTTGTACCCTTCAACAATTAATAACAACAACTGAACAACTGTTAAAACTGAACAACATTTCCTAAGAAACCTATGAGACATGGTCGATTACCATTTTTTTATGTGTAACATCTTTCCTTTTGCTTTCCTGCCATTTGTGGGGTGGGAATGATTTCGTGTAATGGGACGGAAGAGTGTAAAGAAAAAGCTAACGTTTTTTAAGTCACGAAGGCTAAGGCAACATGGCCATGCCGCCTAATATGAGGTCGAAGGCAAAAGCGATTCCGAAGGGAACTGGTTATCTTATCGTGAATCCGGAACTCACCATTACGTCGGTTTATTTTTATTCCTGCGGGTTGAGGAATAAAATGTAGGCGAGGCTTAATACAGATTGTTCACAGTGCGGCTACCTGTAGTTGCTACCTCTGAAGGGGCAGATTTGTGGGTTGGCGATATAGCGCTCAAACGGGTTTTCTAACAAAATACGGATTTGAGAACTTTCGTTCAGTCAGAGGTACCAACCTCGGGCCTTCCTAGGGTCCAAACACACAGTCTGCATTCCAGCTGCCAATTCGTAGTTTTGAAGCAGTCAAAGCGCAACTAACTAGGAGCAACTAACTGCATCCAAACTGCAAATTTGAAGCTGGCTTGCAGTCGAATTGCATACCGTGTGTCTGGACCCTTAGGCGCTTTGCAAACGACGGGGCGGGGCGGGCCGGTCAATTTCGCCGCCAACGATAGCACAAAGGGAATCCTTTATTACCAACGCACATGGAGGACAAAAAGACCGCGCCGACCACGCGGATGAGGCGCGGTCGGTGCGGTCTTTTTGTCCTCCATGTACCTTGGTAGTATAGGATTCCCTTTGTGCTATCGTTGGCGGCGAAATTGACCGGCCCGCCCCGCCGCGTCGTGTGCAAAGCGCCTTAAATTGAACGATTTGTATTACATTTCATTTTATTACTAAGTCACTGACTTTTTTGTGTCGCTACCAACAGGACGCTATCGTTTGTTTTACATATAGTAGCTTAAAATGTGATTTTACCCAATATATAAAAGTCAAGGTTTGTTTGTTTGTATTCGCATTTTATGCGCTACCATAACGTTCATACTTCGTACAGTTGTGTCGCGTGATAGATTTTATAGAGTTTAGATAGATAAAATAGGAGTTAAGTGATGTTATCTTATACAGTTATAAATGTGGAAAACTAATATTTAGTGAATTTAACCTACATATCCTGCCACGTACTAATGTAATTTAGAATTTAGATTTCATATGTGCGTTTATCCAACGCTCTTACGGTGAAGGAAAACATCGTGAGGAAACCAGCACACGCCTGCGGAGAAACTCGCCCGATCGCCCTAATTCAGGGTAGGCTCGAGCCTCTCGGTGGGGACGTATATGAGCTGATATGATGATGATGAACCTACATAAGGCAATTTATGAAAATAAAGTAGTAATCGTACCTCCCTCCTAGTTCAAAGTTAAAAATCTATTTAGGGTCATATTTCAAAAATGTAAGAATTAAAAGAAAAGAAGATCCAGGTGTCAGGTATTATTTTCTTTTGAAAGAATGATCATACTCGTATCAGCCAAAGGACGTCCACTGCTGGACATAGGCCTCACTCAAGGTTTTCCACGACGACCGGAAGAATACTTAGAGCTTATTACAACGATTTATTTGTTCAATTAAACTAACTTAAATTTATAAAATATTATACTTATCTAAAATTTAAGGACAGCATCATTGGCTGTAGAACGGACTGACTGGATGATCTCGTAAAAAATGTGTCGACTAGTGGCCTAGCAGCCCCTTTAGGTATGTCAATCAAGTCCATCTTTTTTCAGACTGACAGCTGTCAAATCTAAGCAAGAATATGATTGGTCAACCAACTTAGTCCTAGTATTTCAAAAACAATAGTTAACACTCTCACATTTCAAATATCATAATAATTAATAGTAGCTAATTGATAAAACTTGAAACAGAAAGCAGGTCCATAGAGATAGGGTCCACTGGAAGGAATTGGAGGAGGCCTATGCCAAAAGGCACACCGAACTTATAGATCTTCTATAATTCTTATTTAAACCAGTTATTGTTTGAATTGATGTTCTAAGTTCTGGAATAAAATGCTTATATTATTAATTGCCCCATCGGCCATCTGTTCTACGAGCTATGTGCCCTGCCCACTGCCGCTTCAGTTCAGTTCAGTAAAGTAAAGTTCTCGAGTGGCGACCGCGCACCGGAAAACGTAACGTAGGCAGGCCGCCCACGCGGTGGACCGACGACCTGGTGAAGATCGCGGGAAGCCGATGGATGCGGGCAGCGCAGGACCGGTCGTCGTGGAAATCCTTGGGGAAGGCCTTTGTCCAGCAGTGGACGATTTTCGGCTGATATGATGATGATGATGTTTATTATTATTAATTGCTAAAACACAATATTCTAGATAATTAAGAAATGAAACGTTCAGCTGTTATCTTTATAACTTTTTTCATCAATATAAATAATATTAAAAATTTAAGGAAAAGTGGACTGTTTGTATATGGTGATGGACTTACCCTCTGGAAAAGTATATATATTAGTATTAACATACAGTACGGACACTTCCTGCCGCTCTCTAGATACCGACCTCATCCCCTCGTCACCCAGATTGACACAGATTGGTTATAGTTTGTTTCTCGAACGTATAGGATTTCGCTGTGATTTTGTTTGCCCAGTCTTTTGCTTTTGGAAATGTACTTTCATGGCCGTTTTATGCAGTGCCTCAGGTCTTGGCTCGATGATGATGGATGACGAAAATCTTGATTTTTACGTTCTAGTTATTTTTATTTGTACACTCGCAAGAGGCGTGCGCTACGGTGTAATTAATTGCCATAGTTTTATATTATTGTTTAAAATACGGTTAGGACTCTCAATTAGTGAGTTATTTGCAAAAATAAGACGAATGTCAGTGTGGAGAAAACATCATGGAACGTGCAATGGGCGTAGATAATAAAAAAAACTAAATGAACTATAGATGAGTCTGAATATGAGCGAGCGTGAAGGTTTTATGTGGCCAAACAGACCATCGTTTCCTATTTTAATTTACTAACAATTCTAAAATTTTAATTTATTTTCCAAAATTTTTATTTTTTGCAACAATATTAAATTTTAGTGCTTTGATTCAAATCTTATAAGCGCACGGGAAGGTTGTAAAAAAAATATCATGCACCATCGACATCCATGCGGACGAATCTGTGGACAAAAGCTAGTATTCCATATTATTATAGGTGATTATACAAGACAACGAAAACACATCTTTCTTTATAAACAGTATTTTTTTGTACCGATATCCTGAAAATATGCTAACGTATTTTCAAACAATGTTGTGTTAAAATCTCGCCTCGTTTTCACTTTTTCGCCATCACGTAGCATGGATAATTTACAACCAGACAACCACTTTATTAAATTAAAGGCAGAGCTCTTTGTAAACATGATGAGGTGTATTTTTCTAACGCGTTTGATCTTTTCCAATTACTTATCTTAATGAACTTCATGTAGAAATCGGGCTTAAATAAAATTCATAACATCTTAATTATAAATTTTATTTCCTTGAATCAATAATTAAACACAGTGGTCTATTGGTCAGCAGTCTTGCCATATATATATACAACAAAATGTAGAGTAAAGCAATCCGTTTGTCACACAAACTTTTGTCTTAGGCTAGTACTATACGGGCGGTTTTGCCGCCGCGGGAATCCGCTTCTGAACCGCACTAGTCACAATTTAATATGAAAGTTGTATGCTGCATACTACACTGCGCGGTTTCCCGCCGCGGTTTACACGCGGGAGAAATACGACCGCCGCATGCAGCGTTAAACCGCCGCTGATAACCGCCGCTTTAAACTACACGGGCGGTTTCCCGCGGTTTTACGTTATTCTGCGCGGGACCTTGGCGCTCGCTCGTCGTTCGTCGTCTCTTGCGTGGGTGTCGCGTCAAAATGTTCGATACGGAGCGTTTTATTGTAACGATTACTTAACACTGGTTCCACCCACACATTGCGCTGTACTTTATTTTTTAATAATTCTAATAATATGAGGGCTGCAAGCGCAGTTATCGTTGGCGGATCCATGTTGAAATGAACGAAAGACAGCGGTAAACCGCGTCCCGTGTAGTTTGGCTATTGCGGCAGCTTTGTCGAGCGGATTCCCGCGGCGGGAAAACCGCTCGTATAGTACTAACCTTAGATGGGAACCGAGCCCGCGAACATCAGCCTGGTGGCAAGACTGCTGACCAATAGACCACTGTGTTTAATTATATATATATATGGTATGATTTTACCGATCACCAATTAAATAGATTGAAATTTGAAATTCTGTATCGCAAAAATTAATCAAACAACACTAAAAGACCAAAACAATAATCAAAAGGATAAGTTATATCACAAAAATAATTAATAAATATTTGAAAAATAAGCAAAGTTGCATTTTCTTTTAAGTCAAACCTAACAGCTCTTCGCTTCGCTCCTCGCTACATGTCCAAATAAAATAACCTAACCACAAACCTAATCAAACTAACCTAACTTAACCATAAACCCCCAGTTGACCTTCTTTGATAACAGATTAATCAGTTTGATGACAGATCTATCAATTTGAACGAAGATTAATCTACTAAACTGAAGACAAAAAATATGATTTCCTTTTATTATCTCTCAGTTTCTGGTCCCTATAGTGTAGGTAATCCTTGATTGTGGCCAGATGATCAGATCACCTTTCTTTGTTGCAGGTAGCCCAAGGATCACTAAGACCATGAGACTCTGAACCATCAATCATTATGGAATCCACCGAAGACGAATTCTACAGCATATGTCTAAATCTAACCAACACGGATATAGAAACACTACAATGCAATTATACAGCCGATTTCGAAAACGGGGAACTGCTAGAGAAAGTAGTGTCAAGAGTTGTGCCAATATTTTTCGGCTTCATCGGCATAGTAGGACTAGTAGGAAATGCTTTGGTGGTCGTAGTCGTCGCTGCCAACCCTGGCATGCGATCTACAACCAACCTCCTTATAATAAATCTCGCTGTTGCTGATTTACTTTTCGTTATCTTCTGCGTGCCTTTCACAGCGACTGACTACGTTATGCCAAGATGGCCGTTCGGTGACTGGTGGTGTAAAGTAGTTCAGTACTTCATCGTGGTTACCGCACACGCTTCAGTTTATACTCTAGTCCTAATGTCTGTAGACCGATTTATGGCGGTTGTTCATCCAATCGCGTCAATGTCAATAAGAACTGAAAAGAATGCTTTGTTAGCTATAGCTTGTATTTGGGTGGTGATACTAACCACAGCGATACCTGTCGCCGTATGCCACGGGGAAAGGGAATACTCCTACTTCCACAGAAATCATTCATCGTGTGTGTTTTTGGAGGAAAGGGGTTATAGTAAGCTAGGTTTTCAAATGTCTTTTTTCCTGTCTTCATATGTGATCCCGTTAGCTTTGATAAGTGTTTTATACATGTGTATGCTGACGAGGCTGTGGAAAAGCGCTCCTGGTGGGAGGGTGTCAGCGGAGAGCAGGAGGGGGAGGAAGAAGGTCACAAGGATGGTTGTGGTCGTCGTCGTGGTGTTTGCTGTGTGCTGGTGTCCTATACAGGTGACTATTAACATAATACTTTTAATGTACTTATACATTAAATTTTAGCTAAGCTAAGCAAAGTTTTTTTTATTATTTTTATTAAAAATTTGAGCGCATTTGGCTGCACCTCACCTGATGGTAAGTGCCGATGCAGCCGAGGATGTCACACGCAAGCTTAAATAGTATTTACCCTCGACTTGTAGTTTCCTAAATTATACGAATCGTGGAATACATACGCCAACAGGGAATTCCACTCGTCCATTTCATTCGAAGAAGGAAAACGCTTCGTGCGTAAAGGTGGAACATTTACGACAAAGGGGTGGAATTGCCCTCTGCGCCTGGTAGTCTGATGATGAAATGGAGAAGGGGGAATGAGGTCGTGAAGCTCCAGGGCCCAGGGCATACTCTCCGAAATAAATCCTGTAGAACACCGATAAACAGGCGACTTTGCGGCGATGCTTGAGGATAGAGAAGATAGAGAAGTATGATAATAGAATGATACCCACGACCATAAACTAGCTGCTCGATGATCAGACAAAATAATCACTATCACTGGGAAACGGGAATTGGCTAGACAGACTTAGAGAAAAGGGTTAAACAAATAAATCGCACTAGATCTTTGTTCTTGATAGTTTTTCCGAGACATAATTTTCAGGATCGTTCCAGATAGCACTAGTTAAATGGCACAAGAGCGGACAGTAACGATAAAATTTTACACTTCACAGACTCTTTCATGCATTAGCAATAACAATTGTCGAGTGTTCCATAAATATTGGAAAGCAAGGTATCAAGTTTTATTATTTCAATTTGCAACTGTGTAAAAGGAATTGTGGCGAGAGATTTCAATGTTTTGGGAACTGCAGTGAAACCACACTATATTGAGATTTGTGTAACATTTTGATTATTGTTTTATTACGTACTAGCTGTTGCCCGCGGCTTCGCCCCCGTGGTTATCGAGGGTGAAAGAAATCTATCCAGAAGTTTTACATGATACGAGCTCAACGGCTGCCCTCTATCATATTTACCCGATAACGAAAAAAGGAGGGTTATATTTTTGATAGTCTGTATATGTATGTAAGTCATCTGTATCCTCGTATTTCCTAAACCAATGATCCGATTTGGACAAATGTCTTTGGATTCGCGCCATCGCTCCGCGTGTCATAGTACATAATATACCTATATCATTAAAAAATATATATATTCACATTAGGGAAGCCCTTGGCATCATCTTACGTGATGGTAAGTGACGATGATGCCGAAGATGAAAGCTGGCTTACCAAGATTCCTCAACGCAATGGGAAACTGGTTATTTTATATTCAAGCCAGAACACATCTATGCTGTTAACATTGAAGTTTTGCGGCAAGTCTTAGATAAGATGGTGGTAGTTAGCCAGGCGGGTTTAGAAAATGCCCTTCCACCAACCAAACCGAGTCTTACAAAGTTAAACTCCGCCGGGAATCGAACCCACGACCTCCTAATGTAAAGCTAATGAACTTGACCATTACACGACCGACGCGGGTAATAAAATCAATATGGAGGATTTTATAGGTGAATTACACAACTCATTTATTTATTTATGCGTTTAATTTATATAGATTACATATTATCTGATTGGAATCAATCTTGTCAGTTTTCAGTCTACAGATACACTAATCTATCTGTCAAACGTTAGTTGACAGCTACATAATATTAGGTCATATCTGACAGTGAGTTACGTCATATTACAGTTACAGTTAGCATTAGGGCAGTACAATAGGACTGCACGTTACAATAGGACTCAGAAATGACACAGTCGAATAAGCTAGGCTACCGTAGACTAAATCAAATAAAATCTAATTCGGGATTTATAAATTAAATCCGACCCCGGCACACACACACACACACACACACACACACACTATCACACACACACACGCACACACGCGCACACGTGCACACGCGCCTACGAATATTTTCACTTTGTTTTTCCTTCCTCTGTTACAATTCAATTTAATATTTATTTCATCATATCAACAGCCGACATACGTCTACCGCCAGACAAAGGCCTTGCCGAAGGATTTACACGACGACCGGTTCTGCACTGCCCGCATCTAGCTTGTAGAAGAAATGACCGTTGGGCAGTAAAGTTCTCGAGTGGCGACCGCGCTCCGGAAAATGTAGCGTAGTAGGGCCGCCCACATGGTGGACCGATGACCTGCTGAAGGTCACGGGAAGTCATTTATTTACATTAACTATAACTGAAAACGCTGAACACGCTGAAAAACCTCCATCGCTACAAATTAGTACATAGTATTATTTTTTAGTTTTTGTTAATTTTCTAAAGAAGTACTCTACTGATTTTGATAAAATTTATACGGGACCAACTAGGGAGCATTGCCTATCGAATTAAAGAAGAATTTTGAAAATCGGTTCTCGACCTGCGAAGATATAGCGTAACAAACATACAAAAACAACATACAGTCGAATTGAGAACCTCCTCCTTTTTGGAAGTGGGTTGAAAATCGGTATTTTTTTTAGTAATAGTAACAGACTTAAAAACTATGTTAGTTAAATCATCATCATCATCATATCAGCTCCTATATACGTCCCCGCTGAGGGGCTCGAGCCTACCCTGAATTAGGGCGATCGGGGCTTTAGTCGACCACGCGGGCCCAGTGCGGGTTGGTCAACTTCACACACAACCTTCGAGTTTCTTCGCAGGTGTGTACAGGTTTCCTCATGATGTTTTCCTTTCCTTTAGTAAAATACCACATTATATTTAATTTTTAATAGGATACGCTGTGACCATTATGTTATGACTAGATTCTCCTTTTGAAACTACAACTACGTAGTAATATTTAGTGTTCTTTGCTATAATTCTGAATTATTTACCACAGCTCCATTCCACCTTCGGTCAATGAGACGCAGGGAGAGGTTCCACCACTTTGTTGTTGTTATTCAGCCTATATGCACCAAGCGTTACGTTTCCTCATTTATTAAACGGACAGCGATGGAGTGGAACTCCTTGCCTGCGTCTGTGTTTCCCGACTCCTAAAATTTGGGGATTTTCAAGGCGAGAGTGAATAGGTATTATTTGAGTTTGCGTGTACCATCCTCGACTACATCGTCACTTACCATCAGGTGAGATATAGTTAAACGCAATCAAAATTTAAATAAATAATAATAATATTCTGAATGCCATAGAAAACAGTGCTCATTCCTTTTTTCAGCATCTTCCTACACGAGGTTTTCATCGTATGTGATAGTGACATACACCAAAAACATCCTTGACTGCGCCCGATCCATCAGCACGATATCAGGCTTATTCGAAGGAATAGTCCTGTTCGTGATGACGGCTCGGTCCTAGTTGAGCTTTTATTATTATTATTTGTATGGAGATTGCGTGCTATTCTTCCCTTTTAATAGGTATATCGTGATGCAATGATATCTGCCGGGTAGATATTTAAGGAGACTAGACACGTTTACGCTTACATTGTCTATTGCCTAGTAAATATACTTTTAGGGGCACTAGATAATTTAAGTCTAAACTATGTGGGAAACTAGGGAATTCAGTACTGTGTACATTTTCGCTCACTGGTCAATACCGTTCGGAGCTGGATCAGGCTTCCATCAATTTCACCCTCCAGTAACTTTAATCTCAAAGGCCTGAACAAAAATTATTATTCTGCTCATGTTGTACAGAGGCCATCAATTGGCAATGAAAAATGTTGGGTGCCTTTTTAGAGTTCTGTATCAAGAAATTACTTGCGAGTAGTTTTCGCCTGCGATTTTGAAATTTGCCTGAAAATATTGTTAACATTTCTTTGAATGGAGTTTAACTTAAAAAAAACGCCAGACATCATAAACGAACCTGGCCAAACCGTCTGTCCATCCGTCCATTCGAGTCGATTTTATTCAGAGGTTTTTCAAGATTCAAGATATTTACGTATTCAAAATAGGTGCAATATAATAATAACAATGTCATTTGTGAAAAATCACGATATAAAAAATCATTAGTTAATAACATCAAAATTAAATCCAATATTACACGAAAAGCTTTAAATAAAAATTATAGAATGTCATTAATGCCTTTGACAAGAGTAGGCCAGTTCACACGGACAGCACCCGGTCACAAGTATAACGAGAGAGTCAGCCATCGCTCCCGTCAACCATACTCGTATGAGAGGGAAAGAAACGACCCGGCTCCCTTTTTACTTAGTAATTTACAAAGAGGCTAGCTAATTCTATAATTTGGCTGCGACATAGATACTTTGTTTGATTGTAATGTTATATTCGTTAGAATTTCTAGAAGCTCAGAATTTAGCAATAACAGTTCTTGGAGACCTAAGTCGTATCGTTCAAGATTCGTAAACATTTAAATAAATATTGGCAACTGAAAGGATCAAAGGAGGATTTATTGGAGAGTTTTGTTTGAACAAATACTCCAGAATTTAGATAGGATCCCTACCCTTTTGATAGTGTAACACCCACTTCAAAATATATTGTTTAGTACTTAAATTGAGACCAACTCTGGTGGCACTCTTCTGTCACTTAAAACTTGAAACTTGAAATTTTTAACTGGTTAGTAAAGTTAAACAAGCAGACGTAACAATGTTTTTTTTTAAATTCACAATTGGTAAGCCCTTGGCATCATCTCACCTGATGGTGAGTGACGATGATGCCGAAGATGGAAGCGGGCTTACCAAGATTCCCCAATGCAATGGAGAACTGGCTATCTTATCTTCAAGCCGGAACACGTCAATGTTGTTAACACTGATGTTTAGCGGCAAGACTTAGATAAGATGGTAGTAGCTAGCCAGGCGGGCTTAGAGAATGCCCTACCACCAACCAAACCGAGTCTTACAAGTTGACCCTGCCGGAATCGAACCCGCGACCTCCTGGTGTGAAGCGAATGGACTAACCATTACGCCATGGAGGCGGTTAAATGATTATTATATCAATATTTCATCGTTATATGTTTCATAGTGATTTAAAAATTTTCATGGAAAAAATGGTTTCTTGAATAGCTATAAAAAAATACTTAGGACATGTGCAGTACAGGGTATAAATACTTTCAAGATGGGCAAGTGCTATATTTACGAGTACCTTCTCGAATGCGAACTAAATTCTAAGTTGTTCACTAGGGAGTTTTGGTTTCTCTCTTCTAATTGGTCCGCGTTTGAGCTGGAGTTTGAGCTATTTCTCTTCTGATTGGTCGGTGACCCGCGTTCGTGCTTCTGTTTTTTATAGGTCGCGATGAAAAATTGTGTGTGTCACTCGGGGCTAAATAATTTTATCCTCGGGCGACGTATATTTAATTCCTCGCTTAGCGCAGAATTCTAATTGTACCTACGCTACGCGTTACGCTTCCTCATTTATTATTCGGGCAGCGATGGAGTGGAACTCCTTGCCTGCGTCTGTGTTTCCCGACTCCTACAATTTGGGGATCTTCAAGGCGAAAGTGAATAGGCATTATTTGAGTTTGCGTGTACTATCCTCGACTACATCGTCACTTACCATCAGGTGAGATATAGACAAACGCACTCAAATTTCTAATAAAAAAAAATTAGAAGCCAAGCTTAACTTAGAATCCAAACTAACGCCCATGGAACAAAATGTTACTTTGTCCTCTTGTTATGTTACACAAATTACTATCACGTGATATTTTTACAAACTAACGTTTTCAGATTTTACCTTTATTTTGTGCTGTGAGACCTTGCTTCTTGCCAAATTTCATGATTAAAGGTCAACAAGAAGTACCCTATAGGTTTTTATTTACTTGCAAATATCTAATTAGTATCATGTGACTAACTTTTTATTACTTTGGCTTATAAGTCATTAAGGGTCGTTCCTTTCCCTTTAATATGGTCGAGAGGAGCGATGGCTGACTCTCGCGTTATACTCGTGAACGAGTGCTGTTCGTGTGAACTGGCCTACTATTGTCAAAGGCATTAACGACAAATTCAATAATTTTTATGTGTTACTTGTCGTGTCATATTGTTCTTTATCCAAAAGACATTATTTGTTTTATATCAATGATTTTATTTACATTATAAACTGATGATTGTTTATTTATAAATTTTTCACAATATGAAATTATGTAATGTAATCGCTATCTTATGACCATCAGAAAGAGTGTCACATGCACTTATTTTGAATAAACATTTTGAAAACTTTAAAGCTTAATATTTTAACCTCCAAGGGACTGTAGACATACGTATTTGATATTCATTTTTAACACCTCCACGCGTCCCTGAGAAAATGAAGCTTAATATTTTTACCTTTAAGGGACCGTAGACCTATGTATTTGATATTCATTTCGACTTGACACCTCCACGCGTCCCTGAGAAAATGAAGCTTAATATTTTTAACTTCAAGGGACCGTAGACCTACGTATTTGATACTCATTTCGACTTGACACCTCCACGCGTCCCTGAGAAAATGAAGCTTAATATTTTCAACTCAACTTTACACACAACCTTCGAGTTTCTTCGCAGATGTGTGCAGGTTTCCTCACGATGTTTTCCTTCACCGTAAGATCGTCGGATAAACGGACATATGAGAACACATTGGTGTCACACACGTAGCAGGACTCGAACCACTCAATTGTAAATAAAAATAATAAAATAGTGTTAACAACATTGATGTGTTCCTGCTTGAAGATAAGATAGCCAGTTCTCCATTGCATTGGGGAATCTTGGAAAGCCCGCTTCCATCTTCGGCATCATCGTCACTTACCATCAGGTGAGATGATGCCAAGGGCTTACCAATTGTGAATAAAAAAAAAAGAAAAATAAAAGGACACCTTTATGAAATTTCAATATGTATTGTTACAGATAATACTGCTAGTGAAAGCGCTGAACGCGTATCACATAACGTACTTGACAGTGACGGTGCAGATAGTGTCACACGTGCTGGCGTACATGAACAGCTGCGTCAACCCCGTGCTGTACGCGTTCCTCAGCGAGAACTTCCGCATTGCCTTCAGGAAGGTGAGAATCTTACAATTATAGCTTTTGCCCGCGTGGACATCGTTTTTAAGCTATTGCACAGCTTTTATCGCGGGCTTTGAGGGGACGGAATCAATAAATTTCGTAACGAAAATAAAACCTTACACCCCAAAAATAAATAAATAATCATGATGATGATGTTGATGATTAACTTTCTTAGTGTTAATTTATTACACAAACATTCCGCGCCCCAAGGACTATAAATAAATAATTATAATTGTATAATTGATAAAAAATGCTATGCAATAGCTTTACCACGGCAGTCCCCGAGTGCCACACGTCTTTTTATTTTTATGACTGACTTTGAGCACACCCCGGACACTAGTGAGGTCGGAATCTAGAGAGCGGCATGGAGTGTCTATACTGTATGTTAGTACTAATATATATACGTTACTTTGAGGGTGAGCGGCTTTCACCAGATCTTTCAGAACCTACATCGGGTAGTTCTGATTAGCAGTCGATGTCACTTTCCACTACTTTGCACCCCATCACGGGGTCTCAACCAATTCTATACAAAAAAAATCACTTCAACCCGTTGCTCCGTTGCGACAACGACGTGCGCGAGCGTGGAAATGAGTTTTTCTAAATCCCACGGGAACTGTCTTGGGCTGTGCTTATTAGTAGCCTATATCATTTCCTATCCTCTTAAACATCTCTGTGCAATGACACAGGCTACCTCCATGCCAAATTTTGTCAAGATTGGTTAAGTCATTCCTCCTTCTCCATTGTATCATAGGAGGGCGGTTCCACCCCTTTGTCGTCAATGTACCACCATTACGCACGAAGCGTTTTGCCTCTTCGTTCATCATGCGAACGGCCAAGGAGTGGAATTCCCTTCCGGCGTCTGTATTCCCCGATTCGTATAATTTAGGAATCTTCAAGGCGAGAGTTAATAGGCACTTTTTGAGTTTGCGTGTCACATGCTCGGCTGCATCGGCACTTACCATCAGGTGAGGTGCAGCCAAACGCACTCAAATTTTTTTTAAAAAAAAGGTGTTGAAGCGTAAAAAGGTAATAAACAAACACATAAATAAACAAACAAACACATTTTTACATTTATGTTATTAGTAAGGATTAGTAAGGAATATGGATACAGATAACAAAAAAGTAGCTATACATCTAGCAGCTATAGAGATATCTGCACTTTTCTTTAAGTTAAGTTTTTTGCCCACAAGGTCAAATGTTAACAATATAACTACTTGAGAAGATGCTGACTGTTCTTCTTGTTTTCTGGGTAACAAGTCACTAATACCACACCCTGGACACTTCATACAACGGGCCAGAAATTACGTTTAAAAAAAGGAATGACGGAACAAACAAAATGGTGGCTAAATCCTATACGTTTGACAACCAAACAGTAACCAATTTGCATCAATCTAGGTGACGAGGGGGTGAGGTCGCAATCTAGAGAGCGGCAAGGAGTGTCCATACACCCTGGACACTTCATACAACGGGCCGGAAATTACGTTTCAAAAAAGGAATGACGGAACAAACAAAATGGTGGCGAAATCCTATACGTTTGACAACCAAACAGTAACCAATTTGCATCAATCTAGGTGACGAGGGGGTGAGGTCGCAATCTAGAGAGCGGCAAGGAGTGTCCATACACCCTGGACACTTCATACAACGGGCCGGAAATTACGTTTCAAAAAAGGAATGACGGAACAAACAAAATGGTGACGAAATCCTATACGTTTGACAACCAAACAGTAACCAATTTGCATCAATCTAGGTGACGAGGGGGTGAGGTCGCAATCTAGAGAGCGGCAGGGAGTGTCCATACTGTATGTTAGTACTAATATATAAGGTGTGACAAAATTAGCTGACACTATTTTGACTGGTGCTTCTGGGTAGAAGGGTATGAAATTGAACAACTTTCCTCATGGAACCCATAGTCAAATCGCAAAAAAAAATTGACTACCATACTAACTCAATCAGCTGATCAGCCAACTTAGTATGGGAAGTTCAAATTTTTTTTGAGATTTGACTATGAGTTCCATCGGGAAAGTTGTTCAGTTTCATGGGTAGAAGTACCAGATAAAATAGTTTCAGCTAATTTTGTTACACCTTATATACAGGATGGGAGGAGTATACCGACAGATTTTAACCAAAGATTCTAATGCCTATTTAGACAAAAAAAGTAATATAAACATTGGCCAGTAAAGCCTAATTTTCAAGATATTAATTTTTTAAATAATTCACAAGTTCAAAAAATCTCAAGGGTAACACGCCCTAGTAATATCAGATGTTTATCTGACGTTTGTTATCTTGAGATTTTAATCAAGTGTCATACTGACATCGTACAACATTTTTCATTCTTTAGACTAAGGTTTTTTTCATAAGGGACTACTATCGTTAATTGATTTTTTTGTTCCCGAAATTAAGTAAGTTAATGAGGCAGTTTTGAACCCATGTTGACATAACATTATTTACTTGTAATACCACCAGGAATCCATGGTTAAAATCTGCCGGTATACTCCTTCCCACCCTGTATACTTTGAGAATAGTGTAATTCCTGATCTAGTTTATTATTTAAAGATATAAGTATACTTTGCTTACAACGTCCCAGTCACTATGTTGAATTAGGAAGTAGTGCCTTCTCCAAAGATTTTATTCGTTAAATATCTAACTGCCTACTTACGTAATCATCCTACAGCAATAATTCATTCAATGGAAATGAGAGTAAATCCAAATGAAAATCACAATTTGGATATAACGACCCTCTTATTCCGTTATTAAAACGATATTTCATTTTGG
Source organism: Coleophora flavipennella (assembly GCA_947284805.1). Lineage (NCBI taxonomy): Eukaryota > Metazoa > Arthropoda > Insecta > Lepidoptera > Coleophoridae > Coleophora > Coleophora flavipennella. Next base: position 9,171,380 of record OX369297.1, read on the forward strand.
TAAATCTGCTATCATCGCAGTTAGGTACCTAGTTATACAATTTTTGAGTGCCTCGCAATTGGAGTTTGTTTATATGTTTACGTTGTAACTAGATCAAAGCAGTTTTTTATGAGAGAATACGATTTATGGCTTGTAAATCTGTAAGCATGGGTGGAAATAACATCGATTTAAGAATACTTTTGGAGTTTTTGTGTCTTATGATTTACCTAATCATCATATCAGTATAAAAACGTCAACTGGTGGACAAAGGCCTAACCCAAGGATTTAAACGACGACCGGTCTTGCGCTGCCCGCATCCAGCGGATTCCCGCGATCTTCACCAGGCCTTCGGTCCACCGTGTGGAAGCCCTGCCTACGCTACGTTTTCCGGTGCGTGGTCGCCACTCGAGAACTTTGCCTGACAAATATTTGGGTTTAATTCATCGGTTTTTTCGACTGCACCACGTGATTTCGACACGAACATACACTAATGCGGAAATACGAACTACGATAATATACAACTGCGATACATAGAACTGCGACAAAATGCTACTTCGAAACATGAAACTGCTAAAAAAATCCTGATATGAATAATTTATTTTATAAACATTGGGAAAACACAATCGATAATAAATCTACACATTCCAACAACGTGGAAATAATTTTCGAAAAACTTTTTTTTTTAAATGAACACTTGTTTAGGCACGTTGGGCATTTTTTGAAATGGGAACAACCATTAAAATCGCCACCAACACCGAACGAGGAACACTCGCAGGGTCAAAACTTATAAAACTGTAAAAAGTTTTCACTTCTCTCGGCACTCCCAGAGTGTTTAGGTTTTTTGGTACAAGCTTTAATCCTTCATCATTACAGCTCATATACGTCCCCACCGAGGGGCTCGAGCCTATCCTGAATCAGGGCGACTAATCCTTACTAATATTATAAATGTGGAAATGTGTTTGTTTGTTTGTTTTTTACCTTTTCACGCTTCAGCACCTTAACCCATCTTGATAAAATTTGACATGTAGGTAGCCTGTGTCACGGGGAAGGACATAGGCTACTTTTTTGCATATTCCGATGCAGTTCCTGAGGTAACAGAAAAAATAATCTTTTTTTTTTCACGTTTTGGCATGGCCATCTAAATATACGTCGTAACCAACTCGATTAGGTACAATCTAATTTGCCGAGGCAAGCAGCCATTGCGAAAAGGTTGGAGGTTGGATATGGATAAGATTAATTTATTTATATCTAATTATTAATTTATATCTAATTAACAATACATTTCCTCACAGTAAAATGAAAAGTAGTGTGTTTAACTCCGGTGAAATTACCCATTTTACCCTCGAACTATTGGCTAGAAATATCTCGGTCACTTTCTTCCCTTGGTTAACAATCTACTATCATATCTGTATATAGTCTAAGAAAATGTACACTAGCTGTTGCCCTTGTTTTCGCTTCTACCTTATACCGTATCCCGTGGGATTTCTGAAAATCTGGCCTCTTACATCTTAAAAATAACCTGTGTGCGAAATGTTTTCTAGATCTTATTAGAATCATCTGTGTACCTGGGAAAAACAGTCCAGTTAGGTAGGTCCAACTTCGAGAAAGAGATCAATCGACGAATCTAACTCGGCTGGGCAGCGTTCGGGAAGCTTCTCAATATTCGGACCATGATTTTGGTAACAAATATGGGTTTATTTCTCTCATGTCCTTTTATTATTATTGCTTTTTATTTTATTAACATTATTTTATTTTATATATCAATTTAATCTACTTCACTAAATTATTTATTCTATTATATTGTTTACATTATCACACTACTGTACCGATCGCTTCGCGGACACGACACCATAGGCTTTTCTGAAAACCAGCGCTGCAGTTCTCCTGCAGCTAATGCTGAGAAAAGTCTATTTTGACATCGCACTACACCGATTCCGTTGGGTCTTATTTGTTTTTTGTGTCAATTTTTTTTTTCTTTTCTATTTCTATCTGTTTTCTTTCTTTTTATGTTGTGTAAAAAGGCTCAAGGTCACCCAAAGGGCAATGGAGCGCGCTATGCTCGGAGTTTCTCTGCGTGATCGAATCAGAAACGAGGAGATCCATAGGAGAACCAAAGTAACCGACATAGCTCTCAGAATTGCTAAACTTATGTGGCAGTGGGCAGGCCACATAGCTCGTAGAACAGATGGCCGTTGGGGCAGTAAAGTTCTTAAGTGGCGACCGCGCACCGGAAAACGTAGCGTAGGTAGGCCTCCCACTCGGTAGACCGATGACCTGGTGAAGGTCGCGGGAAGCCGCTGGATGCGGGCAGCGCAGAACCGGTCGTCATGGAAATCCCTTGGGGAGGCCTATGTCCAGCAGTGGACGTCCGTCGGCTGATATGATGATTAGATTTATCTGTGCTAAGTGTTTGGGCTAAGCATTAATGAGCCAGTTATTCAGTGATTCAAGACTTTGATACATATCTAAATATATAAAACTCAAAGGTGACTGACTGACATAGTGATCTATCAACGCACAGCCCAAACCACTGGACGGATCGGGCTGAAATTTGGCATGCAGGTAGATGTTATGACGTAGGCATCCGTTAAGAAAGGATTTCGGGAAATTCCCACGGGAACACCAAAAAACGGGAACTGCGCGGGCGAAGCCGCGAGCACCCACTAGTTTACTGATAAAAATAGGAACAAACAAAGAACATACCAACAAGGGAAGTTAGATGAGCCTGAAAAAAAAATCAAACCAACAAGGGAAGTAAGATAAGCCTGAAAATAAAAAACCAAACCAACAAGGGAATTTATATTAGCCTGGAAAAAAAACCAACAAGGGAAGTTAGATGAGCCTGGAAAAAAACCAAACCAACAAGGGAATTTAGTGGCCTGTAAAAAAAACTAAACCAACAAGGGAAGGTTGATGAGCCTGGAAAAAAACAAAACCAAGAAGGTAATTTAGATGAGCCTGGAAAAAGAACCAAACCAACAAGAGAAGTTAGATGAGCCTGGAAAAAAACCAAACCAAGAAGGTAATTTAGATGAGCCTGGAAAAAGAACCATACCAACAAGATAAGTTAGATGAGCCTGGAAAAAAACCAAACCAAGAAGGGAAGTTAGATGAGCCTGGAAAAGAAACAAACCAACAAAGGAAGTTAGATGAGCCTGGAAAATAACAAACCAACAAGGGAAGTTAGATGAGGCTGGAAAAAAAAATCTAGTGCGGTCGGGGGACCCCCGTCAGGAACTAATTTAATTTTATGAACAAGCTTTTATTTCAGTTCAAGTCCATGACATGAGTTATCGCGCTGTACATTCCCTACAATATACTTACCTACAGGTGATACCTTATAAAAATCTTGTAAAAAATGGGTGGGCTGTGTCAGGGCACACGGCCGTTGTTAGTTTAACGTGAAACGTCTGGTTTTGACGTCAAGAGGGACGCTCCGGGCAAAGTATATAATATATACATATATTAGTACTAACATACAGTATGGACACTCCCTGCCGCTCTCTAGATTACGACCTCACCCCCTCTTTACCATGATTGATACAGATTTGTTACAGATTGGTTGTCTAACGTATAGATAACGCCGCCATTTTGTTTGTTCCGTCATTCCTTTTTTGAAATGTCATTTCTGGCCCGTTGTATGAAGTGTCCAAGGTGTGCTCCGGTCTTTGCCCTACGCGGAGCTCAGCCTCCGGCCTCGCAGGCAGCGCTCCCCCCGGCTTCGCCCTACTCGAATCTCATGTACAATAAACGAATGTTAACAGTACAACTATCTTACTTTTTTAAATCTGTGTTACACACATTTTTTAAAGTTTTTTTTAACACACATTTCTTGCAGTTTATTTTTCTCAAAATTTAATTACTACAATAAAACAATGTTTTGACGAATATGTGTACCAGGAACAAACAGTCCAGGCTAGGAGGTCCAACTTAAAGAAAGAAATCAATCGAAGAATCCAACTCGGCTGGGCGGCGTTCGGGAAGCTTCGCAATATCTTTACGTACTTAATACCGCAGTGTCTCAAGACTAAGGCCTTTGACCAGTGTGTGTTGCACACAAAACAAATTCGCCTAAGTATTAAATTAACTTTGACAGATATAACAAAAGAAGACAAATGAACCATACGCGCTAACCTAGTAGAATAGTTTAAAATATGCAGATGTTCTATCACAAAACCGGATGTAGGTAAAAATATGTGACTTGACTTGATGTTTTAAGAAAATGATTATTTTTTTTTTGTTTTTGATGTTATAAGAAAATGTTTTCATTTGTTGTTTTTGTACTCGTTATCACTTTCGATTTCGTCAACCAGACCGCTAATTTTTGTTAGGACACTGAGATATTTATTAATTACTAGACCATTACTGAAGTGGCACTCATTTAATCTATTATTAACATATTTAAGCTTAACTAAACGCATAACAATTCATTTAATTTTCCTTTTATTCCTTACCATTTTTATTTCTTTAATTTGTTTTAGTAATGGAGTAGAGTATGAATTCTAATGAGTTTTTGTAGGTACAAAAGCTGTGTCACTTCTGCGATGTTAAATCTGTGAGACGTCATTTGGTTATTATGCTACGTTGAACGAATTGCGTAAGCGCGATTAAAATTCCTGGCCTCTACGACATTTTGGTCGCGAGAAAACTACGAGTATACTGTGTAGGGCATCCAGCGCTGCACGTTTTAATAGTTTAGTTAGACGACATAAGTAATGTTCTAGCGCTGCAGAATATTTTTAAAAGCTTTACTGACGATTTCAACCGGTTTTTTTTTTTAAATTCACAATTGGTAAACCCTTGACAACATCTCACCTGGTGGTAAGTGAAGATGTTGCCGAAGATGGAAGCGGGCTTACCAAGATTCCCCAACGCAATGGGGAACTGGCTATCTTATCTTCATGCCGGTTCACTCTACCCGCCGAGTATTTTATAAGCCGCGTTAAGGAACTTCGTTCCAAAAATTCTGACGCATGGTCCTGTCATTGTCATCATCAGCCGAAAGATGTCTACTGTTGGAAAAAGACCTATGACATGACCTGCGCTGCCCGCATCCGATAGCTTCTAGCGCCCTTCCCTGGATCATCCTCCTCCGTGGCGTAGTGGTCAGTCTATTCGCTTCACACCAGGAGGTCGCGGGTTCCATTTCCGGTGGGGTCAATTTGTAAGACTCGGTTTGGTTAGTGTTGCTTTTTTAAGCCCGCCTAGCCAGCCAGCCAGCTACCACCATAATATCTAAATCTTGCCGCCAAAAATCAGTGTTAACAACATTGATGTGCTGCGGCTTGACGATAAGATAGCCAGTTATCCATTGCGTTAGGGAATCTTGGTAAACCCCCTTCCAACTTCGGCATCATCGTCACTAACCATCAGGTGAGATGATGCCAAAAGATCGCCGGTCCGCCGATTTGGAGGCCTTTTCCTAGGCTAACGTCTTCCGGTGCGCGTTGGCCACTCTAGAACTCTACTACCCCAACGGCCTTATATTTTGCGAGCTGTGTGTACGGCCGTGTATAACTCAATTATTTCCTTCTTATTTCCAATCAAACCTAAAATAACTTTTGGTTTGATCCTTTGATCACTTGGTTTCCATACCAACGGCTGATTGGATGGCACAATATACTCTTTTGATTTTTCTTCCCTTTGACGTAATTTTCTTTTTGTAAACATTTGTTTGTTTGTATATAATGATTATTTGTTTATTCGCGTTCCATTTGTGCGCACTACGATTATATTATTTCTTTTTGACTGCACGAAGTGCTCCAATTAAATAAATAATTGTGTGTGTGGGTTTGATTTCATTTGAGAAATGTCATGGACAGTACGCTTTTGCTTCTTCATAACCATCTTATGTAATCAAACTTTAACGATTCGTTGGTTTTCTTTTATTCGTTGCTACAGTAACTGTGTACCTACTATAAGGGTGACGACAGCATCAGAAATAAATTATGAACTCTTGATCACTAAATTGTCCTCCGACTTTAACTTCGGAAAACCTTACTCGATTTGTTTTCCATCAAGTTTTAGATTTTCAATTCACCAAAATCACAAAATGAGTACGTAAATGACGCTGCGAAATTATGACGTCACGCCTAAGTACTTGAACTATTTTTAGAACAAAATGTAGTTTTTGACAGATGATAAAAAGTAAATCAGATGACTAGCATTCGTCATCCTTATTGAGTCCACGTTGCAATGTCATTAAATTATTTTTTTCCTTTATTCCACGGAGGACGAAGGGTAAGTCATCAGCATCACAGAGATTAATGTGTTATGCATGAAATAAATATGCTTGCAAGGATGTAATAAGCGCTCCTGTCAAACGAAGCTGAGTGTCGTGGATTCGATTCCCGCCCAGGGCAAATAGTCGTGGGAAAACTTTGAGTCTACTCTGTGTCTTGGTATAAATGTCACAGGCATTTTGTATAATTCCTCATTAGACATATGGTCAGGCAAATGTCAGGCAAATTATATAATGGCGAGGGCGGGGAACCTCACTTCGCGAGGCTCTTCGTCAGTTAAATCAATCAAACCTGACTGAGGCTAACATCGCTCGTTTCGCGAGCTCATTTACAATCTGCCATAAGGCATTTTTACAATTTGCCTGACTCGGCCTTGACCGTTTATATACGGACGAATTATTACAATCTGCCTGGCTCGGCATTTGACAATCTGCGTACAGAATTTTACATTTTGCCTGACCGTATGTAAAATGACTAATCATACAATTTGCCTGCCACATATACAGGGTGGGAAGAAGTATACCGACAGATTTTAACCAAAGATTCTAATGCTTATTTAGACAAAAAAAAGTAACATAAACATGGGCCAGTAAAGCCTAATTTTCGAGATATTAATTTTTTAAATAATTCACAAGTTCAAAAAATCTCAAGGGTAACACGCCCTAATAATATGACGTAATCACACACACCTTCACACAAGTACACTCGTTACCTGCCATAATTTTAACTACGGATAAGTTTTTTTATTAAAATTTGAGTTTAAAGAGCAAAGAGTTTTTATTAGGTAGGTATTGGAATAAATTAAAGTTATGTCTAATGCAGTTATCATTCGCTGTGTACACAACTACCAACTAAGATACAACTAGACACTTAATAATAATTTGGCATATGATATCTTTAATCAGAAAAAGAGTAATCAAAAGGTATTAACGTATTTTATTATTAGTTTTGTCTTTAGTTTACTTCCTGCTTTCGAGTTTCTACCAGCAAGTCGGCAAGTATGCAAACTTTTTCTGTTGAAAAACGTACTGGCCGTAAACTAAATTAAAATCGTCATTACAATTACTACAAAAAAATAACCAATTGTCACCTGTGTCAAGTTAATATTGTTTACTCGTGAAATAATTAAATTATCATGCCGCACCATTTTTCTTCTATTGAATTAGCAGATATTGTGTTTGTATAATTATGGATACTGTAATGGGAATGGACACCAAGCAGCTATCGAGTATGGGAGACGGTTTCCTCGTCGTCGCAATCCGCATCATACGACCTTTGCAGATGTTTATAGACAATTCCGTGAAAGGGGCTTACGACCAAGGCGTGCAGAGAGAGTAGCAATGAATTTAGACTTGCGGACTGAAAACCGCATCATGAATCTAATTTTCGAAGATCCCACATTATCGTCAAGGGATGTGTCCAGAATTTTGAACGTCAATTACAGAGTGGTGTTACTTGTTTGGAAAAAGTATGGGCTTCGTCCATATCACTATAGGAAAGTACAAGGACTTATACCTAATGATGGGTTAGCCAGGGTGGCTTACTGTCAGAGAATAAACCAGAAGCTTGTGGAAGATCCGGATTTTATCAAGAAAATATTATTTACGGACGAAACCCTGTTTACCAGGGAAGGAATTTTTAATTCGCATAATATGCATATCTGGAGTGAATAAAATCCACATGCAAAGTGGGTACATTCCCACCAACACAAATTTTCCATTAGTTTGTGGGCTGGGATCATTGGTGACGTTTTGATAGGCCCGATCGTGTTTCCACAGCGGTTGGATTCCGAAAGGTATTTAAATTTCTTGAGGAATGACTTGAATCCTTTACTCGAAGACATTGATTTGCATACCAGAACCATTATGTGGTTTCAGCATGACGGTGCCCCACCCCACTTTGGACGTGTGGTGCGTGACTGGTTGAACGGGGCATATCCTGGCCGCTGGATAGGACGTGGGAGTGACGCAATAGCCTGCCCGCCAGATCACCCGATCACCTTTAGACTTCTTTTTCTGGGGAGCATTAAAAGACAAGGTGTACGCAAGACCGATAAATTCGAGAGAAGAATTATTGGATTGGATCATGACAGCTTCAGATGACATCAGAAATAGTAATTTCGCTTTACAACGTCATTACCGAACACAATTAAATCTTTGTGTTGAAAACAACGGCTCGCAATTTGAGAACTTGTTGCAATAATTTAATAAAATTCATTAATGGTGTTTTTTTCTTCCTAGTACACGTAAATTGTCCTCGTAAAATCATACGACAAGATCGTCTTGTGACCATACGACTAATGCGATCAAATTGCGATTCCCAGCGTACTTTTGATAGTATTAGAAACATCACATTGTAATTAGTAATTCAGATAACTTTCTTTCTGACGTTTGTTGCCTCAAAGTATCATACTGACGTTGACTTCATTCGTCGTTTATCGTATGTTGTCGGAGTCGTTCGTGAAGTGTGAAGTTTTCTTTTTCACTCTAGACTAAGGTTTCGTTCAGAAGGGATTACTATCGTTAAATGTTTTTTTGTTCTAGAAATTAAGTTAATAAGGCAGTTTTAGACCCATGTTGATATAACATTATTTAATCATAATACCACCAGGAATCCATGGTTAAATCTGTCGGTATACTCCTTCCCACCCTGTATATACCGAGTTAAACATAAAGTCTCAAGTATAGTACAGGGAATAGGTTAGGGGTAGGTCGACTTAGTATTTTGTGGAGCCCGGGAATGAAATGCCCGGGCATTTTAAGATCTGGCCAATGGATTTGTGTCCTCGAAAAGCCTGTGAACCGGTTTACAACTGAGGTGTCGGTCGTTAGATTTGCCGTGATCCTATGTAATTATGTAAGACTAGCTGTTGCCCGCGGCTTCGCTCCCGTAAGAGTAAGAGTAAGCGGAGTTTTTGAAGTAAAACTTCTTTACGCACGCTTGACTTGGGGAGTAAGCTGGTGGATGCATGAAGAAAGCGTTATTGGGGTCAGGCGAGGTAAACGGAAGTTGAGAGGGATATATAAACTAGTAAAGTTAGAAAGAGAGATACCAACAATATCGGTTGCCAAGGTAAAAATATCGGTTGTCAAAACAATCAAAACATACATATAAGATAAAAAAGATTTTCAGAGGATAATAAAACTCTTTTCATAAACTGTACATGCATCCATATGACAAAAAAAGATTTGATTATTTTCTGAAGACTAAGTATTTACTTTCATACATATAGATGGAGCTAAAGAAGTTTTACTTCAGTCGTTTGGTCTAAAGCACACTCGTATTTTTTTAGCCTATGTCCATCCTGGAATTCCATTCTTACTATTATTGGTGATACATTGTTTTTTTTTTATTTCGGATAAGTAATAACCTCTTTATAATATAAGTATAGATGACAATTTTTAGTCTGTCCTTTATGCTTAACCGAAGAACTGAAATGATGAATAGCTAGCAAAGAAATGGCTAGTGATATTTGTGTTTCTTTGTCTCTTTCTTTCAATTTCGTGTCATCTTACACCATCGATTAAAAAAGTCTTGCTTGCGTGCCAAATTCGGTCGTAGCTCATTGGTATTTGTGTGGTTGAGTTATCATACATGTTAACTAACCAAAAGCATGGTCATTACCTGGATGGGTCTGACTGCTAGTGTTATTTATCGCCGCAAACACGATTACGATTTAACCTTACCGACATAGCTCTCAGAATTGCTAAACTTAAGTGGCAGTGGGCGGGGCACATAGCTCGTAGGTAATATATGTTAATATGGCAGATTCTCTACAAATAATGAAAAAACTACTCACACGCGGCCATTTTTTCCCATACCTACTTCTACTTCACCGATTCTATCAAATTTTTCATACGAATTCAGTTATAGATACTTTATAAATCATTTCGTTTTCTTAGCGTATATAAGTTACTCGAAGAAACGGACGGCCAATGTACCAATGAGTTTTTCAAAAACTTACGTACATACTTACCGATTGCTTTAACGGTGAAGGAAAACATCGTGAGGAAACCTACACACGCCTGCGAAGAAACTCGAAGGTTGTGTGTGAAGTCGACCAACCCACACTGGGCCCGCGTGGTCGACTAAGGCCTAATCGCCCTGATTCAGGGTAGGCTCGAGCCCCTCGGTGGGGACGTATTTGAGGTGTAATGATGATATAAGTTACTCACTACCAGTAAACCAATTCAGTATATGAAAGTGTGTTGTACAGGGCCCATGTACACAGCGTATTTTTAACGCGCCAATGACGCACGTTTCACGAACGCCCACTTACTGCGCTGTAGATAACCAAAAAGCAGATTGTTGCATTAGTATCACTTGAGAAAATCGCGTCTCTATCGCGTTTACGCGCGTTTGAATCACTTCAACTAAGCGCGATGTTCGTGTTTGAGGGTTGAGGGAGGGGTACGCGCGCACTGCGCGCTCACTCACGCGTTTCTGTATCGATACTATACATTCATATGCGCGAACACAAAGAAGTGACCGGGATGACACTGCAGGCTAATATACACAGAGCTCAAAACCGAGCGGCCTGGAGAGCTGTGGTGGCACGTGCGACCCACGATGGTCACTTCCGTCCCTCAGCCATGAGGATACGACAAAGAAGAAGAAGAGCCAAGAAATAATTGGTTAATTATTAAAGTGGAATTAATTTATGCATGGCAATAAAAGCGTCGGTGGCTCAACCGGTAAAGACTCGGTCCATCTAACCAGAGGTACCGGGTTCAAATCTGGACGGCCAATGTACCAATGAGTTTTTCAAAAACTTACGTACATACTTACCGATTGCTTTAACGGTGAAGGAAAACATCGTGAGGAAACCTACACACGCCTGCGAAGAAACTCGAAGGTTGTGTGTGAAGTCGACCAACCCGCACTGGGCCCGCGTGGTCGACTAAGGCCTAATCGCCCTGATTCAGGGTAGGCTCGAGCCCCTCGGTGGGGACGTATATGAGCTGTAATGATGATGATGAATCTATGTAACTCTTGATATATTACGACTACGAGGGAAATTTTCACTTAACAGCAGTAATAAAACCTTTATCCAGCTATGTAAGGGGTATTCAGCTTATACGGTTTACAAGGGGTGTTCAAACATTATACGTACGTGTTTGAAACTGACCTAATTACAGGCCGTATTGCTTAAATTATGTAGTAAAACATTTGTAAGGGTGTGTTTACACTGAGGGCTTAAATATATAAGGGCGGAATATTGTATCCTACTAATATTATAAATGTGAAAGTATGTATGGATGGATGTTTGTTTCTCTTTCACGCAAGACTACTGAACGTATCTGGCTGAAATTTGGTAGGTAGACAGACTAGGACCTGGATTAACATATAAAGGCTACTTTTTTCCACGCTTGCAAGCGGCTTGCGGCTCGCGCACTGCGCACCTTCGAAGACGAACATAGAAACTATGTTCACGCGAAAAAATCTAGTTTTTTAAATATTTCTGGTACCTACTATACTTGATATCATGCTTTTCACTCAGAAATATTGAAATTTTGTATGGAAATGTTCTATACGAGTATTGACAAAAATTAGGGTTACCTTCCATACATGTAAGGGGTAGATGAAAAAAATTTTTTGAGTGTGTCGTTGAATAGCTCTTCTAAAAAAATAAACTTTGTCAGGTATACCGTTTGCAAGATACGGACCGCGAAACATAGTTGGGAAGGTTTCTCCCTGACGTTTCTTAACTGTTTGACCTAGAAACTTGAAATAACCCAAGTGTGTGGGTCCTATGAGGAAGTCTAAAAAAAATTCGAACGAGACCTACAGTACTCGCATATGATGTGTAACATGTGGCAAAATACTTTATAAAACGACGGCAAAGATACGGCAGACTAGGCTGTATGGTCATAGATACCTTTGCCTTTTCCGCGCTTTTAAAGCCTGAAAAAAGGACGGCAAAGATACGGCAGACTAGGCTGTATGGTCATAGATACCTTTGCCTTTTCCGCGCTTTTAAAGCCTGAAAAAACGCGACTTCCTGTTACAATGGGACACATTTCCGTCCCATTTCACGAAATCACTCCCACAAATTGCAGGAAAGCGAAAGCAAAGATGTTACACATCAAAAAAGATTTCGAGCACTGTCCTGTGATGTATAGTTTTCAAGTTACGTCACAATGTGTGTATACCACGCACTTTGCCGGTTTTTTGTATTTAAAAAATTATTTTGCAAGTTAGATAAACTAGCGCCTCGGGAATGCCCTTCCAACAATGGGATATTTTTAAATTTATTTATTTGTTAGGGAAACAAGCACCCCCAATCTATTACAAAGTCAAACTATAAAATATACAGGGTTACTCAGTATCGAATAAATAGTACAGATTTTTTTAGATGTATTATAATCATTCATAATCACTTTCCCACACAAAACAAGCAATTACCAAGACAAAAATCGGTAAGTAGATAGCGCACTACACGGTCATCTGCATACCTGTGCACCATATACCGTAGGAAATAGTCTATCACCTACTTACTAAAAGGAATTATCAAATCATAATACATGTGTTACACAGATACAAAGTCCTGTGGCTTCAATCATCATCTCAGCAGATGATGATGGACGATTTAACTCCATAACTTTAATCGTCCACCATAAGCTCATCTGAATAACCTGAAAGAATGCAACCTATCGGTCTATGCATACCTAAGTATATATCTATGTATAATATTGAAAGAATTTTCCTCCAACTCCTAAACGTTAAAGAGTTGTACCTTCCTTGGGTTTAACGTTGTAAGGTAGATAGCATTATCACTAAAAATAAAGAAAATAAAAATAAAAGTTTAAAAAAAACTAAAAACCGACTTCAATATGAAATTTACTCAAAAGTATTAATATACTTAAATATACAACATTAACCAACAATTACGAAATCAAAGGTGGGTACCAATTAAATTAGGGGCTTAAATTTTTTTTGAGGTCAGTGTCAGCAATGCCATCGAATCTAAAACATTTGATACGTAAGTAACTGTGTGCTGGTTCCATTTCATTTTGAAGTCGGTTTTTAGTTTTTTTTAACTCTTAATTTTATGTTGATCGAGTCCACTCCACATCTTTATAACAAACTGACAGCTGTCTAAGTTCTAGAATATGATTGGCTAGCTAACTTAGACCGAGTAAATTAAAAACAATAGTTAACATTTTTTTAATATAAATATTAATGTATGTTAAGATAAGATAAAAAAAGATAAATATACTTTTTGCACACCAAATATACAAAAATTAGAAAAACTGATGTTATGTTTGTTTTTTATGTTATGTTTTTGTCTTCTGAATTTGTTAATTATTTAAAAAAATATTTAATCTAGTTGTATCTATAATCGCTAAAACACAATATTCCAGATAATAAAGAAATATAACATTCAACTGTTATTTTTTACACAATATTGCCACTACAAATAATATTCATAAACATTTGTAGAATGTTACTACTTAAGTCTCTAAAATTTCTAAATTTGGTTCCAAAATTTTTATTTATTTTGCAAAAATATTCAACATAAGTGCTTTTCATTCAGATCATAATCTATCACGCGCCACCCGGTATCATCGTGTAAGCCATATTGTAGAAGCCACCGGTTTCCAAAACAGCGCGCCGAATAACGTTTTTTAATGCGGCAACATCACGATCAGCTGGATTGCAATTCGGCTGAAAGAACGTACGCCGCATTGTACGAGGCGCCTCTTAGTGTAAAAACTACTGAGTAACGTATTTTAAATTAGCGAGCGAAGCTAGCGATGTTAAGTTCGGTCAGGTTTGATTGATTATACAGTAGGCTCAAGGCTCCCCTCTTCCTCTCCTGCAGGAGGATCTCCGGGGGCGGTAGCAGAATGCTTCGCAAAAGAAGAAATCATCGGTTTTTACTCAGTTCCTAGTTTACAAAACGTCACCGTTTTACAATCCAGCGCCATTCAGCGCGCCGTTTTGATAACCGGCGAAGTCTACGTAACGGCTGCGACATCATCATATCAGCTCATATACGTCCCCACCGAAGGGCTCAGTCGACCACTCGGCTCCAGTGCGGGTTGGTCGACTTCACACACAACCTTCGAGTTTCTTCACAGGCGTGTGCAGGTTTTCTCACGATGTTTTCCTTCACCGTAAGGGCGTCGGATAAACGTACATATGAAATCAAAATTCGAAAACAGTACGGTAAGTAGCAGGATTCGAACCACAACCTCCCGGACAGGAGGTAGCCGCCCTCGCCATTACGACACCGACGCTCTTATAACCCGATGTGAGTTTAGACTACTTATATTTTTATTCTGGTCACAGAAATAAAGTGGTCACTTGAACACCGTTTATCTGTGACCTGCCATCGCAAATCTTATTTTAAGAAAGCAAAGCCACGAAAGCCAGCACCCAACGAGAGACAAACCTCTATAGGGTAAAGTTACTTCCGGAATTGCCTTCAGGCAGGCCCGGTCTTAAACTTCCGGTCTCCGGAACTCGACGGAACTTAGAGAGCTCATTAAAAGCTGTTTCGAGATAAAATTGCAGCTATTTGAGGCTAATGGACCATTACTGCGCCTTATCTTGAAGGTTGCAATTCAAAATGCAGTTTAATATTAAATACTAGCTGGCCCGACAAACGTTGTTATTTAGCGATATTAAATGCACTTTATACTAGGAGAGCCCAAGCGGGGATTGTGCGCGTTACTCGAGCGCGTAAGAAAATCATACTTATAGCATCATCATCATCATCATATCAGCTCATATACGTCCCCACCGAGGGGCTCGAGCCTACCTTGAATTAGGGCGATCGGGCCTTAGTCGACCACGAGAGCGTCGGTGGCGTAACGTCTAGGACCGCCGCCTCCTGTCCGGGAGGTCGTGGTTCGAATCCTGCCACGTACCAATGTGATTTCGAATTTAGATTTCATATGTACGTTTATCCGACGCTCTTACGGTGAAGGAAAACATAGTGAGGAAACCTGCACACGCCTGCGGAGAAACTCGCAGGTTGTGTGTGAAGTCGACCAACTTATAGCTTAGTAAAAGGAAACAATAGTAGGTTGTCTTCATGTATGGTACATCGCTCAGTTTGTATGTGTGCGCGCCAGTAGGCACGCACTATACACACGCACACTACAATAAATAGGAATTACATAAGACCATAGACCATACCTATTTGTTGTAGTGTGCGTGCGTATGGTGCATGCCTACTGGGGCGCGCACACAAACAAACCGAGCGATGTACCTTTGTATGAAGATTCAAGACAACCTACTATTCTTTCCTTTTACTATGCAGAGAGAAACCTTACACCCTGGAATGTACCCTTACCATATATAAACCCTTAATATATAGGACGTGCGTTGAGGGCAGCCCATCAGATTAGTAAAAAAAACGACCCTCAGAAAAACTCAAGCGCGTCAGATTACGACAAGGTATGTTAAGTACAATGGAGAAAAGTGTATATCTCAACAATCTGAAGATTTGAGCGTGACATAAGGAAATAGGCGAGTCACAAAACTTCACCTCCAAATACTTGAGCGCATTCGATTTTTTTTTAGGTATTGTATAGCTTTCATTGCGGGCTTTGAGGGGACCGAATCAAGAAATTTCGTAACGAAAATAAAACCTGACACCCCAAAAAAATATATATATTGAGTTCTAAAAAACTTACAGTGCTATCTATCTATCCATGATGATGATGATGATGATGATAATGATGATGGCGATGGCGATGGCGATTGATGATGGCTATTGATGACGGCGATTGATGATGATGATGATGAACTTTCTTAGTTTTAATTTATTACATAAACATCCCGCGCCCCAAGGACTATAATACGGTACTGGTAAATACTGCATAAATAAAAAAAAAAATTTTTCTTTATTCACAATTGGTAATGGTAAGTATAATTATAATTATAATCGCATAATATTGATCAAAATGCTATGCAATAGCTTTACCGCGGCAGTCCCAGAGTGCAACACGTCTTTTTTTATTTTGAAGGAAATATTTTAAGGATTACGGAAAAAATAAAATCCAACGTTTTTCGTGGGGCGATGTATCTAAAATCATCAAAAAAGTGTGGAGCGTACAGCTGCTGAGAACTGTGTATTTCCCACTCCGTTCCTCTGTTTACTCCTCTCTCTTTCTCTATCTCTCACTCTCTCGCATAGTCCCCACACTACCAAAAGAAAAACAACAACGAAAATAAACAAAACAACCAACAAAATATTTACATATATGTATATTGTTTTTATTACATCCACAAAAAAAACATTTTTTTTTAATTTGTCAGATTAACAATATTCCTGCATATAATTGTCAGATACGACGACATTGCCGACTACTAAGACATCAAGTTGAACCGTCTGTATAAAAATCTGACCCGCTCAAGGGCACATTTTTTTTACATTTTAGAATTTTAAAGGTCACGTTTTTTACATTTTTGAATTTCAAGGTCAAAATTTTTTTACATTTTTAAAAATCGTTCATGAGTTTTGGTCGCGTACAAATCGTCGGTCATTTGAAAAGGACACTTTTTTGAGTTCACATATTATTATCATTCACTCCAAACATCTGACACGCCCGAATAACCTTTTTTTTCTACCTCTTTTTACGGTCACCCCCCACTTATTAATCATCAGATTAATATCTCTCGGTTATCAGAAAGACATTTAGATTGTGCATAGTATTATAATTTTTATACGGGTTATACGGGTTTTTTTTAATTTTCTAATTTACTCCCCAAAAGTAGCCAAGTTTAAAATTAATTTATTTACGTTACACTTCCGTCTTATGGGTTTTCAACTTACGTATTTACCAAATTTCAATTCGATCGATCCAGTAGTTTCGGAGCAAATGGCTGTCACAGAAAAACGGAGAGACAGACACACGAGTGATCCTATAATGTTTCCGTTTTTTTTTGAGGTCCAGAACCCCGTATGGCACACCTTACCTACACCATGTGTACACGTGTAACATATTATTTGGTGTAGAACCCGACTGGGCCTCTATTTGGGCTTCTATTGGCAAAAAATATTGAACTCTTCAAGTCTTCATGCAAATCGATCAGCTGATTAAATTAAATTTAATCATGTTAAATTAAAAATATTAAATTATCGAAAATTAAAAATTTTACATTGTTTAATTATTTTGTTTTTGTGCTCTATTTTTTTGATAGTTTATTATAATGTCTAAAAGTCCCAGTTTACACCAATTTTATTACACCTTTTTTATTTTTATATATTTTAATGCCAAATACAAAAAGATACCTTAATTAAAAAGATTTTCATCATATACTTGTACCTAGACAAGTTATTTATATACAGGGTGACTGGTAAGTAGTGCAAATTTTTTTAAGGGGATAAACTACATCTAATTTGCAACAGAAAAACTAATACTAACTGGGGGTCGGAAATCAATGGTTGTCGAGTTAAAGCCCATTTCATTTTTAAATTTTGTATAAAAAACGTATTTGTTCAAATATTTTGTGATTTCACAAAAAAAAGTTATGATACAGTTGGCGTGAAAAATACAGTTTAAACTTTTTCATTTTATCAGCACTCCAAAAAAGTAAAATAGTTAAAAAATACAAATTGATTGCAACAAAAAAGAATGATTGTTATCAAAAGGTGCATCAAATACCATACAAATTTTCAATAAACATTATTTTAATGTTTTTTTAAATTTCATAATTTATTATGTTTTTCGCATAAACAAACATCTCTGACCCTCTAACATCATGACTAACTTTGATTCACAAGCTCATCCAAAAAATTCGAACTTTGTTGGATAATTAGTATGGGATTTTAGGCCCCCTTTTGACCACAATCATTGTTTTTTGTTGCAATTAATTTTGTACATTTTTAACTTTTTTACTTTATTCGAAAGCGTGGTAATATGAGGTAGGTATTACCGTATTTTGCAAGCCAACTGTATTGTAACTTTTTGTTAAAAAATCACAAAACATTTGAACAAAATAAATTTTCATACAAAATTAAAAGTTAAATAGGCTTTAACTCGAAAACCGTTGATTTCCGACCCCCAGTTAGTATGACTTTTTCTGTTGCAAATTAGATGTAGTTTATCCCCTTAAAAGGATTTGCACTACTTACCAGTCACCCTGTATAAGACCACATAATAAACAATTAAATTAACACTGCTTTGATTCATACTGTTATGCTATATATTTATAAAAAACAAATAAAAATTCTTACTACAATTATAAATGTGAAAATGTGTTTGTTTGTTTGTTACCTCTTCGCGCTTCAACACCTCAACCAATCTTGACGAAATTAGGCATGCAGGTAGACTGTGTCATAGAGAAGGACATGGCTGGCTACTTTTTATTTCGTGAAAATAGCATAGTCGGATACAGTTCCTGAGGGAAGTGAAAAATATATTATTTTTTAGTTGATTACATCGCAACGGAGCAATGCATTGATGTAATTTTTTGGACAGAGATAGTTCAGCGGTTAGGAAATGACACAGACTAATAATTTTGAATAGTCTGATTTAGTTCCCAAGGGATCTGGGCAAAACTAGTTTCCAGGATAGCAAACATCGGTGTCGCAACGGACTGACGTGATTCTTTGCACATAAATAGTTCAGGGGTGGGAAGTTACATAGACTGATAATCTAAATCTTGAGTAAACTCCTGTCTACACTCGCGAACCGCTTGCGGCTCGCGCACCACACACCCTCAAAGACAGCCATAAAACGTTGCGCACGCAAGCGAAGCCACTGGCAAAAGGTAGTAAATTAATATAATTTCACCAGACAGTAAAAATATTTAAAGAATTCTAAAACCGCTTTTATATTAAACATGATAAATTAACGCTGCAAAAATTAAACCAAAGGGCTTGGAAACGTTAAAGTCCCTTTTAGTTACAGTGGTCATTATTTATTTTACTTCATCAAAAGAGGTGCGCGAGGCGAAGCTTTCTTAATTTCTAAGAACTTTTTCAATTTACACTCTGCAAATTTCCTCATAAAACATAAAAAAGCTCCATCATAATCTTTTCTTGTCCTAAAAATTTGGAAATGTGCTTGTAGATATAAGTTTTAAACTACGCTTTAAAAGTACGCCGTGGACTTCGTATCTGCCACGTAGATAACTCTTAGTCAACTTGAAACTTTCGAGTTCAAAACTTAAGCGGCTTCAGTTGATCCGCTCTTTAGCTTTTTATCTCTCAAAAGTCCGTCGAACACGTGCTTAAGCCATATTTCTTGGAAAGTACACAGGTCAACTTTGTCTAAGATTCAAACATCAAAATGAACTTTGTTGTATAATCTGTTCGAAAAATAAAACTGGCCACCTATAAAAATTTAAACGAAATAAAAACTAGATAAATAAAGTTCCAATTTTAAAAATTCAAACAATATAATTCTTCTGTTTTACATAATTTTCGATTAAATTATCTTGTTATAAAGTTTCTTAGTTTGTTGACTGGAATTTTATTTTTTTGTGTTGAAAATTGTTTTATTTTTTATTTTAAATAAAGTATTGGCTTATAAGCGGTAATGCCACGCCTTCATTTAACTCAAGATGAAAGGTAACGCGCTGTGGGCAAGCTGGAAGTCGGAAGTACGCAACGTTAAGTTGCGGATACCATCGACTCCAACCAGTCGGTAATTCGAAGGTTATGGCAACGTTATCAGCTCACTGGAAATACGGCCGAAAGACATCCAGGTACATCACGTGTTACAACTGAGAGACAAGACCGCTTTATTCGAAATATCGATAGGCGGGAGCCTACGACTACGGCGCGGCAACTGGTTGAAAGGCTGCAAACTCAACACCAGGTGGCTGTCAGCACCTAAACAGCCAGGAGGTTTAAGTTCTCGTAGGCCGTTGCGGGTTGTAGCTCTCCGGCGAGGCAATCGTGCTCTACGGTTACGATGGGCACGTGTTCACCTAGAGTGGCCTGAAGATGAGTGGGCTCGTGTTTTGTTTTCTGATGAATCCAGATTCGGTTTCCACCCTGATTCAAGGAGAGCTTCTGGACGTCACAAACGGCTTCGTTGCCTCCAGAAGTGCATCCCTATCTAGTCTGGGCTGGAATTCGTCTTGGCGGAAGCACTGACCTCGTTTTTATACGGGGCAACACGAATGCAGAAAAATGCCGTCACAAGGTGGTAGAACCGATTTTTGTTCCGCACCGAAATCAAATGGGAGATAATTTCATGTTCATGCAAGATAATGCTCGCGCGCACACTGCAGGACCTGTTTTAAATGTTTTCCGTGAACATGACATCACGCTCTTAGACTAGCCTTATAGTCCTGTGACATGAATCCTATTGAGCACGCCTTGGATTTACTCGGAAGAATAGCATTTCAACATCTTCTTCAGAACTTACGAACAGATTAAGATATTTTCTTACATCTGTCGCGGACGTGGAGCATGATACCCCAGGCCACTATTGACAACCTGTTACTAAGCATGCCAATGAGGTGTAGCGCCTTAGCAAACCTTCCGACTCACTTTTAAATTTTTCCCCAAATACATTTTTTTGTACTAAACCCAGCTCTAATCAGATTTTTTCTTTTAAACTCTTAACTTAATATTTTACTGTTTTGTTCGTCTTAATAAACTTAATCTTTTTGTATTGATGCAAGTTTTCAATTTCACTTAAACCAGGCATATTTTTTTATTTTTTTTTGACGTGATAACGTCTTATAATTCGATGGAGCCGGCTGCACGCACGAAAAAATGCGTCGTTACCATACGTCGTTACCTCGCTCTGAGGCGTTCCGAAAAATGCGTCGTTACCTCGCTCTGAGGCGTTCCGTGAGGCGTTCCGTTTAAGGCTTTTTTCTTTTGACGTTGTCACGTTCAACTATCGTCAGTAAACCGACTTTACAGACAACCGTTTTTTTATTAAAAATTTGAGTGCGTTTTGCGTTTTTTAATTCTCCTTTTATTCATATAACATTGTTAATTTACAAAATATCAAGATTTTCGAATATTTTCGAATGAAGGTTTGAGTCTTATACAACTCTGCAATTTATCGTACCTACATTTCATTTTTTTTGACATATAGTTATTATTATGAATAAATGAATGATGAATAATGAAGTCTAAGATCTATGACAGTCTCCACACCAGAAATGTGCGCTGCAGAAGAGTTGACAGAAGCCTGTCAAGCACTGTCAAAGTTATATATTAGTACTAACAAACAGTATGGACACTCCCTGCCGCTCTCTAGATTGCAACCTCACCCCCTCGTCACCCTGGTCAAAATGGCGGCAAAATCCTATACGTTCGACAACCAAACTGTAAGCAATCTGTATCAATCTGGGTGACGAGGGAGTGAGGTCGCAATCTAGAGAGCGGCAAAGAGTGTCCATACTGTATGTTAGTACTAATCCCTACTAATATTATAAATGTGAAAGTAACTCTGTCTGTCTGTTACGCTTTCCCGCAAAAACTACTGAACGGATTTGGCTGAAATTTGGTAGGTAGACAGATTAGGACCTGGGTTAAGACATAGGCTACTTTTTACCACGCTCGCGAGCCGCTTGCGGCTCGCGCACTGCGCACCCTCGAAAAGTCATAGAAATGTGGTCCACGCGGGTGAAGCCGCGGGAATCAGCTAGTAATATATAAACTTTGGTTTGATTGTCGAACGTACAGGATTTCACCGCCATTTTGAAGTTCCGTCATTCCTTTTTTGAAATGTCATTTCTGGCCCGTTGTATTTGTGTCCAGGGTGTGGCAATGTTGTGCATTTCACCACGCCACTCTTGCGTCACACATTTGTGACTATTGGCTTAGAAGTTCCTACTGATTTTAAGTCCGATTATTTTATCCACAGGTAATGTACTGCCCCCCGCCGTACAACGAAGCCCTGTCCCGACCACAGCCAACTAAGACTACACGCACTGGCAATGGCAATTCTTGTCACGATATCGTCTGAGACTCGATTCGCAGCCGCGCTCGAGTTCCTGCCGACGCTGTGACCGTCGTATAAACTGAGCGTGAGCTGTTTAGTGGCTGTACAAGGGGATGCGCGGAAGCGTGACTTTTGTCAGTGTGATAATTTTGTCACTATCTTGAAGTTCACCTGACATCTTCATACGTTCTCGAGGGTGAGGAACAAAACTCACTCGTGCGCACATCCCCTAACAGTGTGAAATAAGTAAGAAGCTGTAACTGTTTTATTATGTTCAGAAGCTTAGATAGGTAAAAATTTAAGTGAAAGTAAAATTTAATTGTTTGAAAACAATGTTTTTCAAAATATTGTGGGTTTTTATAAATTTCTATCACTTGTTTCTGCCGAACGTGACTGTCGTATAAACATGACCTTAGAACATACTGACCTAGAATCGATCATTGGCTGTTTAGTGGCTGCATAAGAATGTACATTGTAACAGTTGCTTAGGTGTAATTTGTTCCTAAAAAATAAATTATTTTTTATTAGTTAATCACTCTTTCATATTTTTAAACTGACTTCTATAATAAGCCCATTCTGCAGCTGTCATTTAAATGAAAATAGGCTATTTGATTGATAGTCATTTGAGTTATTTTTTATCATCAGTCATTAACAAACTTTTGTTCATAAAAATATTCGAAATTGCATGGCGTTACGTCATAGTTCGTTAGTATTATTAATGTGTTAATTTTGTTATTTTGAAACGCAATGTAGACCTAAACCAGTAAGGCTTTTTAAATTTCAATTAGAAGGAAATTTCAATCTAAATTTCCAGAGAATATACATGTAATAATAATAACTACCCTATTGTTTATTGTTCAGATTTGAGACTACTACCATAGAGTTAAAATTTTGCTTCATGCTAATACTAAATTGTAGCCCTCATTTGCAATTAAACTCTGTTATTAATATTATAGATGTAATTACAAAAGGTTTGTAAGTGTAAGTATAAAACATATTTTAATTGTTAGTTTTCCTAAGAGTTTTAAACAGCCATACGTAGCGCACGCAGCTTGCGAGAAATTTTGTGTACAATGAGTTGAATATCAGAGTTGTAAACTTCCCAGCTTATACTAATTAAAGAAATATGATCATTCTATTGGGATTTCTATTTTTGTAAGTTCATAAAAATTTTGTCTTGATTGTAACAGAATTGTATAGAAAATATAGTGATGTTAGATAATGTGTAAATATTTAAGTGTGTTGACAATTTTTAGATTGAAATAGGTGCCAGAAATTTTTAGTGGAATTCCTAATCAAGTAGGTACCTATGAAGATTTTTTATATCAATATCTATGTAAGACTGTTTGTTTAAACTTAATTCAAAAAATTAAGTGAATAACAACTAGAAAATTAATTAATTTAATGCACACCTTTTGAATTTGTCAACACAAAATTCATTGTTTTTGTTTTCATCAAGATAATTAAATTTAACTTCTACAATATTTATTTTGAAATTTCCTTTTACTTGTTTTTGCATTTTTGAGCCCAAATGCGAAAATGAGTTTGGAAATTTTCATATACGTACTGTTTTATTAACATTTAATGTTTAAATCTTATTAAATGTAACAGTCGGGAAATATATTCTCCGTTACATAAATATTGTACATATAATATTTCGACTTTTATAGGATGTACAATACTGAGAAAAAAAATGCTGTATAACTTTTACACTTGTTATTACTAAAATTATGATTTAAGGTGTGTGATAATTTGGGAGGTGTCTAATGCACCGATAGCATATGTTAGTTAATTTGGGAGGTGTTTAATGCACCGATAGCATATTTTAGTTAATTTGGGAGGTGTCTAATGCACCTATAGCATATGTAAGTTCATTTTGGAGGTGTCTAATACATCTATAGCATATGTAAGTTAATTTTGGAGGTGTCTAATGCACCTATAGCATATGTAAGTTAATTTTGGAGGTGTCTAATACACCTATAGCAAATGTAAGTTCATTTTGGAGGTGTCTAATACACCTATAGCATATGTAAGTTGATTTTGGAGGTGTCTAATGCAACCATTGCACTAGTAAGCTATGCACTTAGTATGGGTGTGGGAGATGTATGGATGACTCATTTATTGTATGGCTAATTTATTGTATTAAAAAACAATTATAATACCAAAAATTTAATAAAACCCTTAAACGTGGCTTCAACTTGTGATTTTGAACATTTCCCGAGTACTCATACTATGGTCAAATCAAAAAAAAAACTGATGTTCCTTTTTTTTCATTAAATATAGAGATTTCTTGTTGTTCAGCAGAAGCCATGTTTAGAATATCGCATAGGTTGACGTAGCACCTTATTTAATTAACACCTTATACAGGATGTTAGAAAGAATAGGACACATTTTTTTATGTGGGCTTCTGTTAATGAATTCATAATAATTTGACTTCTCATACCAGATTGATTGGTGTGTTGTCAGAATATTTGATATTTTTTACAAAGTTGTTCAATTTCGTGTGAAGAAGCCCTTACCAAAATGTGCATTGTTTTACCTTAAACCCCGTAAACAAAGAAAATGTATCAAATACATCGAATGGAATAAACAGAGAATCGATGAAGGATATTTTGTGTCTGGAAAAATATAAATTAATTTAGATAGGAGTTCAAATTACATTAAATAAAATGAAAACGTATTGTTGCAGAAACATTTAATGTTTACGGAAAAGGAAAAAATAAGGTGTATGTATACGAAAATTTGATAATGTATATTTTAAGTACCTACTTGCAAATTGTATGACATATGTATGGACTTCAATACAGTTTCTTTAATAATATGTTGTTACTTACATTTAATTTATTAGTGTTTGAAGAACTGCCATAAAACCTCGTTATATTTTTATTTTACTTATCATTATGAAATGAACATGTCACCGTAAGATTGTAAGTTCCGTTAGATTATAATATAACGTGATTTATTTCGCGAGATTGTGAACTGTCGAAAGATTGTGAAATGTAACACATTGTTTACAATTTCACTAGTGACATTGTAAACTCACTAGTGCCATTACAATAACACTAAGCGAAGTGAAAAACACTAAATAAATGAGTTTGCGAGGCGAGCGATGTCAGGTTCGGTCAGGTTTGATTGATTTAACAGTCAAAGAGCCTTGAATGCTTCGCAGCAGAAGATATCATCGGTTTTATTCGGAGGTACAAGAATAGGCTGTGATATTGTGATCTAATTACCAATTTACCGTTTTATCATAATCTTACTAGTGAGATTGTAATATCGCGGTTTTCACAATATCCCGGTGGCATATACATATACTAAAACTGTAACGAGGCCGTGTCTGTACATGAAATATTTTTGAAAATAATAATAACTGTGGTGGACATTACTAACGATATAGAGGCCAAAACAACAACTTTTGGATTTTTTTTCTGTCTGTATGTTCGCGCATCACGCAAAAACTACCAGTCTTATTTTAATGAAATTTTGTATGGTGGTTCCTTTTAGCCCGGTTTAACATATATAATAAATTTTATCCCTTAAAATTCAAGAGTTTCTGAGGAAAAATTCAAAACCTTCACGCGGGCGAAGTCGCAAGCACAGCTAGTTTGATAATAAAATTAATACGTGTCAGACAGATGTAAATAAAAACTAATTTAACTCGTTGTACGTAGCCATGATTGTAATTACATGTAACCACGCTTTAGATGAAATTACGTGAATAAAATACATGTTTCTTAAGTGTGTTTCTTTTTCAACCGACTTTCAAAAAGGAGCAGGTTCTCTATTCGACTGTATTTTTTTATGTGTTACGTCACTACTTTTGACTGGGTGAAGCGATTTTGATGATTCTTTTTTTTTATTTGAAAGTTAGTGCTTCCCGTGTGGTCCCATATAAAATTTTATCAAAATCTGTGTAGTACTTTATTAGAAAATCGCAAAAATGTACTAAGTTGTTGCGATGGAAGTTGTTTTGTTAACGTGCTCAGCGTTTTTGCATTAATTGTTGCACTAGTCAAATATTTTTCTTCTCCCGTAGTCGGTCCCTGCTGACTCATGACTGAGGATCGTAGTTTGATGCACGTATTTTGGAGCGCACGAATTGCCTCCATCTCCTCTTATCCATCACCAACCTCACCATATCACAGAACTTATTACATGGCGTCTCCATCGACTGATCGGTCCATCTTGTTGGAGAACGGAACGACCTCTTGATCTCTTGCCATTTATATTGCCTACTATGACACGTTTTTCCAGATTTTTACCATCACGTTTCATTATGTGACCGAAATATGCCAGGATTTTCAACCGCCTCCGTCGCGTAATGGTTAGTCCATTCGCTTCACACCAGGAGGTCGCGGGTTCGATTTCCGGTGGGGTCAACTTGTTAGATTCGGTTTGGTTGGTGGTAGGGCATTTTCTAAGCCCGCCTGGCTAGCTACCACCATCTTATCTAAGTTTCGCCGCCAAACATCAGTGTTAACAACATTGATCTGTTCCAGCTTTAAGATAAGATAGCCAGTTCTCCATTGCGTTGGGGAATCTTGGTAAACTCGCTTCCATCTTCGGCATCATCGTCACTTAACATGAGATAAGATGATGCCAAGAGCTTATCAATTGTGAATTTTAAAAAAATGATCCGTTGTTGGCAGACAGTGTACAGCCTCGTTCGGATCTTCAGCTAGTTGAGAATCGAAACGGTTGTGCCAAAGTATAAATATTAGTACTAACATACAGTATGGACACTCCCTGCCGCTCTCTAGATTGCGACCTCACCCCCTCGTCACCCAGATTGATACAGATTGGTTACAGTTTGCTTCTCGAACGTATAGGCGTACTCCGTGATTTTGTTTGCTCCGTCATTTGTTTTTAGTAATGTCATTTCAAGACCGTTGTATGCAGTGTACGGGGTGTGGTTGTGCGCCGAGCGGTCCAAGGGATCCTCAACATTCGCCTCCAGCACCACATCTCGAACGCGTCGATTCTCTGCCTCTCTCGTGGTTTTATTGTTCACGTTTCTGCTCCGTATAAAAATATTGGACTAGAGCTTTGACCAGACGCATTGCTTAATACCTTGTCAATTAAAATAATGCTCTTTTAATACTTAGGGGTCTTTTTTAGAACCTTCCAAAACATTGCATCTATCAAGCTTCACTTGATGATTAATTATTGTAATTGTGAATATGTGTGATTGACGTGAAATTTGGCACAGAGATAGTTGACGAGTTAGGAAGTGACATAGGCTACTTTTTAGGGTTTCTACACCCAACGGGTGACCAAAGGGATTTCCTCCGTTTTACTAACCCTCCGCTGTGTGTCCGTCTGTCCGTTTGTCAGCGGGCTGTATTTTGTGAACCGTAAGGTAGAAAGCTGAAACTTTTACAGAATGTATATTTCTATTACCGCTATAACAAAAAAAATGAGAAAAAACCCTATTACTAAGCCTCCGCTGTCTGTCCGTCTGTCCTTTTGTCAGCGAGCTGTATTTTGTAAACCGTAAGGTAGAAAGCTGAAGCTTTAAGAGAATGTATATTTCTATTACCGCTATAACAAAAAAAATTAAGAAAAAATTAAAAACAAGGGAGGTCTCCATACAAAAAAACATGTTTTTATAGGTATTTCAGAGGTCTGCGGGCTGTATTTTATGAACCATAGTAATCATAATCATTTATTGAACAACAATGTTTAGTAGGTATACAGTTGCAATTTTAACGTAATTTGTATTTCTATAGCCACTCAAAATGTACTAAAAATTTGTAAAATAAAGGGGCCTCCATACAAAAAACTAGTTTTTCAAGCGACTTCCAAAAAGGAGGAGGTTCTCAATTCGTCTGTATGTTTTTTTTTTTTTTATGTTTGTTACCTCAGAACTTTTGACTGGGTGAACCGATTTTTATGATTCTTTTTTAATTTGAAAGCTAGTGCTTCCCGTGTGGTCCCATATAAATTTTATCAAAATCGGTGCAGTACTTTAGTAGAAAATTAACAAAAACCAAAAATAATAATGCAAAAATGTACTAATTTGTTGCGATGGAAGTCGGTTTTTTAACGTGTTTAGCGTTTTTTATAGATCTCTAGAAGTATATTTGATTTAGCTCTATTGTAAAAACGGTAATACATACAATCGTGAAACTAAGTGTGATTATAGTACTAATACTGAAATAAAACAAAAAATAACAAAACATAGCTAAGTGTGAGTTGTACTCGCACTAATTGGTCCGAACTGAATAAAAAGAAGTATACTTCTGTCGCTCGCCTTGATCTCTTTTGTTTGTAAGGTGAATAGGTATCAGTGTCATAGTTAAGTCACACCCTGGACACTTCATACGACGGGCCATGAATGACATTTCAAAAAAGGAATGACGGAACAAACAAAATGGCGGCGAGATCCCATACGTTCGAGAACCAAACTGTAACCAATCTGTATCAATCTGGGTGACGGAGGCGACGAGGTCGCAATCTAGAGAGCGGCAGGGAGTGTCCATACTGTATGTTAGTACTGTGAAGTCGTCAACGGGACGCCGGGGGTTGTAGCTAGCTTACTACTTTAAAAGGAAAGATTCAGATACGTATTAAAGAATCATCAGAGATGATCATATATTTAACACGTAAAAAAAGGGTAGTAGGCTCTGTCGGCTGACTGATTATTATTTCTTTATCGATTCCTCTCACTTTCTTGCCATAACTTTAGGGACCTCAGCCCAGACGCGCGGATAATAAAAGTATACTTATTGGGAAATGGACCTCCGTCCTGGCTCACGGTCCGCCATAGAATGAATATCTCTTGTTTCGAAAAGCTTTAGAATGACTTATCAATTCAAATTTAAATTAATATTCTAACTTCGATTCGCGCTGGCAAGAAAATAAGCAAAGGAGTTGAAAGTGCATAAATGTAGAGACATACGATCTCTAGAGTACCAATATATATATATATATACTTTAGTTATGTGGAGAGGTGTGTAGTACGGAACCCGTGCAGCGCGAGTCCGACTCGTACTTGACTGGTTTTATTTCTTAATTTCCTGGGGAACAGAAATGTCTCTTTTTTTATTGAATTCTTTCACGTCGCAACGAAGCAACGAATTGACGAAGTTTTTTGCACAAATCTAGTTTTTTTAAATCCACCATTGATGAGCCCTTGGCATCATCTCACCTGATGGTAAGTGACGATGATTCTGAAGATGGAAGCGGGCTTACCACGATTCCCCAAATATGGATCTAGCTATCTTATCTTCAAACCGAACACATCAATGCTGACAAGACAAGACTTAGATAAGATGGGGGTAGCTAGCCAGGCGGGCTATGGAAAAGCCCTACCACCAAACAAACCGAGTCTTATAAAGTTCACCCCGCGGGGAATCGAACCCGCGACCTCCTAGTGTGAAGCGAATGAACTAGCCATTATGCCACGGAGTCGGTTGATACAATGGGAAGTGACATAGACTACAAATTAGCTTATCTTGACATATTTGCCAAAGGATATGGAGAAAATTAATTTCTCGATCAACTCGACTACCAATCTCTCTCAAAGACATTCGTAAAAAATATATCCACTTGGGCAATGCCGTGGGTAAAAGTTTTTATACTTAAGTTATGTAATGATAACGTTATCGATGAGCTGATTACAGGTTTTAGTATAACTGTACACCTTGTATAAGTGAACCATCATTATCATGTCAGCCGAAAGACGTCCACTGCTGGATAAAGGTCTCCCGAGGATTTACACAACGACCGATCCTACGCTGCCCGCATCGAATGGCTTTCCCGGACCTTCTCCAGGTCTTCAGTCCACCGAATGCGACGCCTTCCAATGCTTCATCTTCCTTTGCGCAATTTCCACTCGAGAACTTTCTGCCCCAACGGCCATCTGTTCTACAAGCTATGTCCCCGTCCGCTGCCACTTAAGTTTAGCTATTCTGTGAGCTATGTCGATTACTTTGATTCTAGGATTTCATCATTTCTGATTCGATCACGTAGGCAAACTCCGAGCATAATGCTGAATAATTCATGCTATGCTAACCTAATATGAAAATCGAGGTGGGTAGAAGTGAGGTCTATGACATCCTCGGCGAAAGATAAATATACTTTGTATTGAGCGCCAAATGGATCAAAAAGCCGGTATTATTATTATTTTTTCTATCTGTTAAAGTCAAATTGTACATAGGTAAGTGGGGACGCTATATCATAAACCTGGCAGTCTAGCGTATCTGGTAGATGTGCGAGAGGGCATGTACATAGGTAAGTGGGGACGCTATATCATAAACCTGGCAGTCTAGCGTATCTGGTAGATGTGCGAGAGGGCATGTACATAGGTAAGTGGGGACGCTATATCATAAACCTGGCAGTCTAGCGTATCTGGTAGATGTGCGAGAGGGCATGTACATAGGTAAGTGGGGACGCTATATCATAAACCTGGCAGTCTAGCGTATCTGGTAGATGTGCGAGAGGGCATGTACATAGGTATCATAAACCTGGAAGTCTAGCGTATCTGGTAGATGTGCGAGAGGGCATGTACATAGGTAAGTGGGGACGCTATATCATAAACCTGGCAGTCTAGCGTATCTGGTAGATGTGCGAGAGGGCATGTACATAGGTAAGTGGGGACGCTATATCATAAACCTGGCAGTCTAGCGTATCTGGTAGATGTGCGAGAGGGCATGTACATAGGTAAGTGGGGACGCTATATCATAAACCTGGAAGTCTAGCGTATCTGGTAGATGTGCGAGAGGGCATGTACATAGGTAAGTGGGGACGCTATATCATAAACCTGGAAGTCTAGCGTATCTGGTAGATGTGCGAGAGGGCATGTACATAGGTAAGTGGGGACGCTATATCATAAACCTGGAAGTCTAGCGTATCTGGTAGATGTGCGAGAGGGCATGTACATAGCCGGACAAGACCTACCGTAACTGGTCCTTGTCTTCACCTTATGGTGTTGGCGGGAACAGCGGCCCCCACTGTTATGCCCTCGGGTAGGTAAGTGGGGACGCTATATCATAAACCTGGAAGTCTAGCGTATCGGTAGATATACGAGAGGGGATGTACATAGCCGAATATGTAGGAGCCAGCTTCTCTGGCGTCCCGAGCGGGGATCGAACCGCCAGCAGCGAAAGCCGCGGGAGGTGAGCGCGCCTACAGCTCCGGGACCTACCTGGACAGTAGGTAGTGGTTCTCTTCCACGAGGCACTCGCCTTGCAGAGTACCAGGACAAGCGTCTTGGCGGCAAGACCTACCGTAACTGGTCCTTGTATTCACCTTATGGTGTTGGTGGGACTAGCTGCCCCCATTGTTATGCCCTCGGGTAGGTAAGTGGGGACGCTACATCATAAACCTGGTAGTTTTAGCGTATCTGGTAGATATACGAGAGGGGATGTACATGGCCTTTGAAATACGGTTTTTTAACTGTGTTGTCTCACCGCTATGTCACAAGAAATTCACCTCAAAAATACCCAAAACACATTTTTTAATAAGCCCTTGGCATCATCACACCTGATGGTAGGTGACGATGATGCCGAAGATGAAGGCGGGTTAATTAAGATTACCCAACGCAAAGGAGAACTGGCTATCTTATCTTCATGCCGGAACACATCAATGTTGTTAACACTGATGTTTGGCGGCAAGACTTAGATAAGATGGTGGTAGCTAGCCAGGCAGGCTTAGAAAATGCCCTACCACCAACCAAACCGAGTCTTACAAGTTGACCCCACTGGGAATCGAACACGCGACCGCCTGGTGTGAATCGAATGGACTAGCCATTACGCCACGGAGGCGGTGACATTTAAGTAAGATTACAGGAATCCACAAAAACCTTTATAAAATCACATTTTAATGAAGTGTGTTACAAAATTACTGTGCTAATCAGCAAAAAGACATGTACTGCTAGACGTAGGCCTGCCCCAAGTAGACGGGGAATCACCACGCAGACGGGTTGGCGATAGCAGTGTACACTGTTAGTGGCACAGTACGCGTAAAGGACGGTGCAGCTCATCCTTGGGTTTGTTCCCTTAGTCGCCTCTTACGACACCCTCGGGAAGAGATTGTGTGATGTCATTCCAAGGCTGCAGTCACAGGCCAAAATGAATGTAAGATACGTTATCTGAAATGGAGGTTACCTCATTAATTATTGTACAACACGTGAACTGAGATGGAGATTACCTTATTAATTATTGTACAACACGTGAACTTAGATGGAGGTTACCTCATTCATTATTGTACAACATGTGAACTGAGATGTAGATTACCTTATTACTTATTGTACGACACGTGAACTGAGATGGAGGCTACTTTGATTATTGTACGACACGTGAACTGAGATAGAAGTTATCTCATTAATAAGTGTACAACATGTGAACTGAGATGGAGGCTACCTCGTTGATTAGTGTCGGTACGACACGTAAACTGAGATGGTGGTTAACTCATTAGTTAGTGTACAACACGTGAACTGAGATAGAGGTTACCTCAATAATTAGTGTACAACACGTGATTTGAGATGGAGGTTACCTCATTAATTAGTGTAAAGCACGTGAACTGAGATGGAGGTTACCTCATTAATTAGTATACAACGCGTGATCTGAGATGCAGTTTACCTCATTAATTAGTTTACAACACGTGAACTAAGATGGAGGTTATATTATTGATTAGTGTAGGTACGATATGTAAACTGAGATGGAGTTTAACTCATTAATTAGTGTACAACACGTGACGTGAGATGGAGGATAGTTACATTATTGATAAGTGTAGGTACGACACGCAAACTGAAATGGAGGTTACCTCATTAATTACTGTACATCACGTGATCTGAGATGGATGTTACCTCATTAATTAGTGTACAACACGTGAACTGAGATGGAGGTTAACTCATTAATTAGTGTACAACACGTGAACTGAGATGGAGGTTACGTCATTGATTAGTGTAGGTACGACACGTAAACTGAGATGGAGGTTAACTCATTAATTAGTGTACAACACGTGAACTGAGATGGAGGTTCCCTCATCGATTAAAGTAGGTTCGACACGTAAACTGAGATGGAGGTTAACTCAATTATTAGTGTACAACACGTGAACTGACATGGAGGTTACATTATTGATTAGTGAAGGTACGACACGTAAACTGATATGGAGGTTACCTCATTAATTAGTGTAGAACACGTGATCTAAGATGCAGGATACCTCATTAAATAGTTTACAACACGTGAACTGAGATGGAGGTTACATCATTGATTAGTGTAGGTACGATACGTAAACTGAAATGAAGTTTAACTAATTAATTAGTGTACAACACGTAACCTGAGATGGAGGATAGGTACATTATTGTTAAGTGTAGGTACGACACGTAAACTGAAATGGAGGTTACCTCATTAATTAGTGTAGAACACGTGATCTAAGATGCAGGTTACCTCATTAAATAGTTTACCACACGTGAACTGAGATGGAGGTTACATTATTGATTATTGTAGGTACGATACGTAAACTGAGATGAAGTTTAACTCATTATTTAGTGTACAACACGTGATCTGAGATAGAGGTTGCCTCATTAATTAGTGTACAGCACGTGAACTGAGATGGAGGTTACATTATTGATTAATGTAGGTACGACACGTAAATTGAGATGGATGTTAACTCATTATTTAGTGTACAACACGTGAACTGAGATGGATTTTACATCATTGATTGATAAGTGTAGGAAAGACACGTAAACTGAGATGGAGGTTAACTCATTAATTAGTGCACAACATATGATCTGAGATAGTGTTTGCCTCATGAATTAGTGTACAGCACGTGAACTGAGATGAATGTTACATCATTGATTAGTGTAGGTACGACACGTAAATTGAGATGGATGTTAACTCATTAATTAGTGCACAACACGTGATCTGAGATAGAGGTTGCCTCATTAATTAGTGTACAACACGTAAACTGAGATGGATGTTACATCATTGATTGATAAGTGTAGGAAAGACACGTAAACTGAGTCCATAATAGTTTTTAAAAGATACATGCTAACAGTCTCATTCAATGGATAAGCATCGCAACAAAGTAACACATGTCATGTACATAATGACCGCTTCACATAACGCTATCGTTATCGCGTGTCGTTATCTGTCGTAAGTAATAACGCAAACAGTAACTGGTGGTAATGGAATTATTTATTTGTTATCCGGCTCTTATCGTTTAGGAAGAATGTCGTTTCGCTTAATCGAAAGTTAATGTTCTGTTTTCGGTAAATATAAATCTTGAATTAGATGATAAAGAGAGATGAATAAGGCAGTGTTACGCAGTGGATATGTGAAACTAACATCACATCAAAAAAAAAAAAATGTTTATATTTGTACAAAAATATTGTGTTGTAGAACAATGTTGGGAACACCAAATAGATATAAAGTGTGTGAGAGCGTGTGTTAGTGCGTGTATATGTGAGAAAGTGAATGTGTATTTGTAATTTTACCTGTAAGGCGACGCATTTGTAAAACAGTTGTCTCTGTTTTTTTCTTTACGTGTAAAGAGTCAAGAAAATAACCACACTTTTGCACTTTTTCAATGTTTTACGTTCTATTTATCTTCATCATTACAGCTCATATACGTCCCCACCGAGGGGCTCGAGCCTACCCTGAATCAGGGCGATTAGGCCTTAGTCGACCACGCGGGCCCAGTGCGGGTTGGTCGACTTCACACACAACCTTCGAGTTTCTTCGCAGGCGTGTGCAGGTTTCCTCACGATGTTTTCCTTCACTCTTAAGACTTCAATTTAAAAACTAAAATTTAGCAGATTCTCTGTAGTACTTAAAAAGAAATATCTCCATACATAAACTATGTGCCCATTTAGAATTTTTTTTAATAAACAATTCGTTTTAGACTTTTTTTAAGACGTTTTAGACCTGTTTTTGGGATTTTTTATGATCGAGTAAAGTACACACTATCGTGTAACATATTAGCACATTCCTCAGGCAATATCTTTATGTATGTCCGATATTTTTTGCAAGACCGACATTTAGTAGTAATTACCCAAAAAATTAGATCTAGCAAAAGGGTATCTCCGCTTCTCCACCGGTGCCTCGCCTTAAGTAATGAAGATGAGTAAGACTCAACAGCATCATACGTTAAGGGTTTTATCCATTTTGTTATTGATTTCTTACAGTTATAAGATGTCATCGGGTAAATATCTAAGAGCTTGTTTAGCTGATTATACAGGTGTGCCGATAGTTTAATAAACTGTCTTCCAGCAAATGATGACCTCACTGCAGCTGATCCGATTGCAATACCATGTCGCCTTTTACTTAGAATGTTTGGATCAAATACCAGGGTCTTATGCACTATGCAGTCTTAGTACAGAATTTACAACATACAACTTCCTTACTAAAAAAACATGACTGTATGAATACAGTTTGGTAGTAAGGAATCTGTATAGTTTAATGTACATGACTTTAAGTAGTGCCCTCTGAGAATAAATCAATTATGTCAAAATTGGATTGTTTTTGGGATCACTCCGTAAATTTACACACCGAATCTTGTCAAAACGGATGTTACAATGGATTAGAATTGCTGTTTAAAAGATGTGAAAACCTAGCAAATATTTGTTTTGTTTCCAAGTAATTAATTGCTCTGAAAGTTATGAACATTGTAAATTTTCTTGTCAAAAGTTTTGACAGCTGTCATTTTAATCATGTCAGCATTTACAGAGTGAAGCAAGTAAAATAGGTTTTCTCAAACTTGCTTGGAAATTTAAGCATTATTTCGCAACCTTCTTCGGGTACAACGAAATTGCTGTATACTGGCCAAATAAAGGCGAGCAGCGGCCGGCAAAAGTTGTATGAAAATCCATATCTGTCGTGTTTAGTGGCCAAATAAATTACTATGTAAACTTATATTTGTCGTGTAATTTAAAAATTGAACTATATTTAACTCCGAAAAATGGCAAACAAGGAGGTAACTTATCAAAGGTGTTATTTAAATTTCGAACTGACTTGCATATAGAACGCTGTTTGATGAAAAAAAAAAACAAAAGAACACTTTGGCGCGTAAAAATTATTGTTGTTCGTTGTTCGTCACTGATTTTGAAAAGTAATTATTGAAGTTTTAATTTCCGCGCATTATTTGAGAAAAGTACTACACAAGCGTTGGCCACAACTAGGCATTGATGGACATTATACGTTCGTCCATAAATGTCTCTTTTGCTGGCTGCTGCAGTAATGTACTACCTGATACCTATTTCTCAGAAAAGTACAATTAATTTATCCACACGGTATTTGTTTGTACCTATAACTATTAGATTAGATTTTGTAATTAAGTTCAAATTTAAAAAATCACAGGCATTTTATATAAATGAATTAATGAAATGAGCTTAATTCGCCTTGAATTGGGTAAAATTACATGAAGGTATAGCTGCATAAATTTAGAGCGCCAATTAAGCCATAATATATAGCATGTAAACATTATATAACACATTTTGCATATTATCATTTAATGCTATTATTATTTACATATAGGTATGATATTTATTTATGAAAAAAACATTTAAAATTTATGTTCTAGAAATTCTTGAATTGATTAAAAATTACGCTGAGTCAGCCATCTATGCAAGGTAGTTTTAAACTGAGTCAAAGGTTAAAATTTTTGGTATATCTAGTTGTTTTAGAAATTTATAAAGCAGTTCCAAAATATTCTTGTATCTGAAATATACCCACACTTGCGCACCGAGGCACAGATGAGATACTAGTTACTCCGAGGGTTCTATAACACCACAAAAACAGGAACAAACAAAAAAACAACCAATCATCAAAAGTCATCAACGTGAGCGACAGATTTTTTTTATTACGTTCGGGATACTTAAGGTGAGTGAGTATACCGAGGCGCGAGTACGACTCACAATAAGGTGGTTTTATAAACTTTATTTTGCAATATTTTACGTTTAAAACTTTCTAAGTTAAATTTGACCCACTTCCCGGTTTCTCATTTAGCTGAAATTTTGCGTACCGTGTTTAGTTTGGATGACAATTCATGGTTGGCTAAGTAACTTCATTTTAAATCTATCATGGCGGACGAGTTAATTTTATGTACCTCCATGACATCAAATTAAAAGGGTTTGCTGAGAAAAATACGAAGTAATTAAAGTTCTTTTTTTAATAAAATACCATATTATTACTTTTTTACTTTTCTTTGGGTTTATAATATACTTAAGTTTGAATGTTTATTTACAACAAAAAAAACACGTTTTTAGTATGTGGAGATCCCTCAATTTTTAGGGTTCCGTACACCCAACGGGACCCTATTACTAAGCCTCCGCTGTCTGTCCGTCTGTCCGTCTGTCACCAGGCTATATTTCATGAACCGTGATAGGTTGAACAGTTGAAATTTTCACACATGATGTATTTCTGTTGCCACTATAACAAAAAATACTAAAAATTAGAAAAAGTAAAAGTCTCCATACAAAAAAGGAGTTTTTTTTTTGTAAAGAAACTAGCTCCATCTAGTATGATGGTACGGAACCCTTTGTTCGCGGTTCTGACTCGCACTTTACCGGTAATTTTTATTTGGCTCTATCGTAAAAACGGTAATTCATACAAACGTGAAACATGTGTGATTATAATAATAATACTGAAGTAAAACAACAAATAATAAAAATTGGTCAAGTGTAAGTCGTGCTCGCGCTAAGGAGTCCGAACTGAATGAAAAAAAAATAATATTTTTGCCGGTCGCGTTGATGTCTTTTATTTCAAACGTGAATAAATATCATTGTCATTATACTAGGTGATAAAAAAATGTCTAGCAATATTTTAACTGTGTACACATCCTACTGAATAACTTTCCCCGAGAAACAGATAGTCAATATGCAAAAAGTTTTTGAACTTCCCATAAAAATCGATCAGCTAATTCGCCAACTTAGTATGGCAAGCCCAATTTTTTTTGTGAATTGGAAAGTGGTTCAGTATGATGACATGCCCTCTCGCACATCTACCAGATACGCTAGACTTCCAGGTTTATGATATAGCGTCCCCACTTACCTACCCTAGGGCATAACAGTGGGGGCCGCTATTCCTGCCAACACCATAAGGTGAAGACAAGGACCAGTTACGGTAGGTCTTGCCGCCAAGACGCCACAGATGAGAGTAGAAGCCACAGATAAAGTATTGCTAGGCTTTTTTATCTTCCAGTAAATGTATACCGTGCGTCGGTGGCGTAACGGCTATGGCCGCCGCCTCTTGTCCAGGAGGTCGTGGTTCGAATTCTGCCACGTACCAATGTGATTTCGATTTCATATGTACGTTTATCCGACGCTCTTACGGTGAAGAAAAACATCGTGAGGAAACCTGCATACGCCTGCGATGAAACTCGACGACTAAGGCCCGATCGCCCTAATTCAGGGTAGGCTCGAGCCCCTCGGTGTGGATGTATATGAGCTGATATGATGATGATGAAATTAATACTACGTAGTTGTGTGGATAGGTGTGGTGGTACGGAACCCTCGGAATGCTAGTCTGACTCGCACTTGGGCGTTTTTTTTTTAATTTCATTTGTTAGTAAATCCGAAATAATAAAACAATATTGTCTGTGAATAATATTTCAACCAGCTAACTAAATATTACGGTACAACGGACACAGCCCTTTAAAGGTCGAGTAGACGAGACGACGTTAGGCTTAGTTGAAATGTCCGTCTGTCACCAGGCTATATTTCATGAACCGTAATAGCTGTATCACCGTTTTACAACAAGCAAAAATAAAAAAACACGTTTATAATATGTGGAAATCCCTTAATTTTTAGGGTTCAGTAACCGCCTCCGTAGTCCAGCGGCAAAGTTCACTGGCGTTACACAGGAGGTTGCAGGTTCGACTCCCGGCGGGGTCAATTGTAAGACTCGGTTTGGTTGGTGGACGGGCATTTTCTAAGCCCACCTGGCTAGCTACCACCATCTTATCTAAGTCTTGCCGCCAAATATCAATGTTGATATCATTAGTGTGTTTAGGCATGAAGGAATCTTGGTAAGCCCGCTTCCATCTTCGGCAACATCGTCACTTACCACCAGGTGAGATGTTGTCAAGGATTTATCAATTGTGAATAAATAAATTTTAAAAAAACGTAACGGGTGACTAACGTTACTAAGCCTCCACTATCTGTCCGTCTGTCCTTCCGTCAGCGGGTTGTATTTCATGAACTTTAATAGGCAGACAGTTGAAATTTCCACAGAATGTGTATTTCTGTTGCCGCTATACCAAAAATACAAAAAACTAGAAAAAGTCAATAATTAAGGAAGATCTCCATATAAAACACGTGTTTTTAGGGTTATTTAAAGGGTAAAAACGGGACCCTATTTCTAAGACTCCGTTGTCCGTCCGTCTGTCTGTCTGTCCATCTGTCACCAGGCTGTATTTCATGAACCGTGATAGGTAAACAGTTGAATAGCAAACAGTTGCACAACCAATCGCAATCAACATGCGTACAGCCAGGGCAAGTGAAGAATTGGGGACCAAGAGATTGAAACACTTCTTGAAATACAGATACGTTTTTATATTTTGTTCGGTAGGTACAGATTGAGAATGGACGAACAACTCAGTACAGTGTTTTTATATATTAATGTTAATCAGGCGCCCTCTGTGGCATTTATGTGAAAGACAAATAGAATTTACATATTGTATCGATAGTAAGATAGGCGTTACGAGATGAACGTAGAAAATGAGTTACAGGTTAGATGGCGCTGTAACATGCTCCGCCTCAAAAAAAATATAATAAAAATAAATTTACGTATGTAATGGTAATGGGCAAATATTATTGAATGCACGCTTAATTGTCCCTCAGACTACATCGGACTGCTACAACAACGAACGAAGTGGAGGAGCTCCAAGGGTCCAGGCCTACAAGTGGGCTCCTTGGTGTTGGTGAAGGATGACCGACTCCCGCCCTGCCAGTGGCGACTGGGCCGCATCACACACAACCACGACGGGACGGATGGCGTGACCAGAGTGGCTACGATAAAAACGCAAGGAGGGACAATTAAGCGTGCATTCAATAATATTTGCCCATTACCATTACATACGTAAATTTATTTTTATTATATTTTTTTTGTAATCCAAATCGCGCGAAAACTTGGTTTCTAATGACTTAAATCTCCTATAAGCAACGTGTCTTGAATGACCAAGACAAGATATAGGGGATTTAAACGGTATTTCTACCACAAAATTACCATCAGAGTTACGAGTGTGTTTACTGAAAATTTTTTCACACTGCTGAATTTCATCATCTGGTAAATATGCACAATTATTTTCGTTTGAATCAAAAATATTTTGCATTTGGTTTTCAATAATAAAGTTGCACCGTGTTTTAGCGTATGGTTGCACATTCTTTATCGCGATCGCTCCGGACACTATCCATCCAAGACGGGTTTTTTGCATAATAGGTAATCCGTCACCGAGCTTGTGTTGACCGATACACAATAGGTTATAGAATAACTCGGCACCTATAATTATATCTATCTCACCGGCCACATAGAACTTTTCATCGGCTAATTTATATTTTCGCGGAATCTTAAGATCGGTTATATTATTTATTTTTGGTACATTACATATACTTGGCACAATAAAGCAGGACATACTAGAAGAGAATGAGTTGTCTGTTGATTGGAATGTGATATTACAATATTGGTTTATTTTGGTAACACTATCATTAAATCCCAAGACCTCCATATCTAGATTTCGGTTCGGTAAGTTAAGTTTCTGGGAGGCGCTTTGGGTAATGAAATTCGATTGGGACCCCGAATCGAGTAGGGCCCTAAAAGTGTGTAATTGGTTATTACTATCGACCACATTTACGAGGGCAGTTGATAAAATAACATTCTTTTGTTGAATGTTACTATTCGGTTGTGTGAGGGTAGTATTTAGTACCTGAGTCGCTGTACTACGAGAACTGGTTGAACGAGGTTCGAGGTTCGATTCCTGCTCCGTGTACAAAGTCGATATTTGGTTTCGGTTATTCGGTTCAGTGCTCTGGACATTGTTTTGTGTTGATATCGGTGTGATATGCAACAATGTGTGATGTTTACCTTTACACGTTCGGCAAGTACTCGAACGGCAGTTAGCTAACATATGATTAGAGGCTAAACAGTTAAGGCAAAGTTTCAACCTCTTGATAGCGCGAATGCGTGACGGTACGTTCAGAGCCAAAAATCGAGGACATTGATTAATATAGTGGGGTTCCATACAATAAGGACATCGATCATTACTGGACTTACCCTTAATCCATGTCTTCACAGTCGGTTGGGTCGTGGTCACCAGTGCCTTTTTGGAAGGTCCCGCTCGAGCCTCGGGTTGCTCAGCTGATTGGCTGGAGCTCGTTGCTTCCAGAAGATCAGCTCGGGACTTCAGGAATGATTTGAATTCCTGTAATGTAGGTAGCTCCTTTGAGTTGATTCTCTCCTCCCATTTAGTTTGTAATGTTTTTTCGAGTTTAGAAGATAGAAAAAATATAATTAATATATCCCAATCGTCGGTAGGTATATTTAGCAATTTTATTGTTCTAATATGTTTGGATATGTTATCAACCAAACCTCTTAAGGAAGCTGGAGTTGATGGGACAGTATCAATGTTAAAGAGTGCCCTTAAATGGTTATTTACAAGGACCCTGGGATTATTATATCTCTCACACAAAAGAGTCCATGCAATTTTATAGCTTTCCTCTGAATACTCTAATGAACCTATAACTTCGAGTGCACTTCCCCTTAAGCAGCTACGAAGATACTTATATTTTTGTATTGGTTTAAGGTTACTTTGGTTAATTAAGGCGTTGAAGGTATCCCTAAATTCTATCCAGTCCTTTACATCCCCACTAAATTCAGGCAATGATATTTCTGGATATTTGATTGCCTCAGAGGTCTCTGTAGGGGTTGTGACAGGTACCTCTGTGACCTTAGTGCACTTTTTTGCTAAATATTTCTTTGCTAGAGCTATAGCTTGGTACCATGTCGTCTCAAAATTTTCTCTTTCTTCTAATTGTGCATCAACGTCTGAGCATATAGTTTCAATTTTATCTTGAAGCGAATCAAATTCATCAAAAAATTTAATAGCCCTATCAGTTCTTAGTTCTAAATCGATTAATTGATCAGCGTTAATTTGTTTCGGATCAAGTGTATTCAGAAATTTTTTGAATAATGTGAGCTTCCTCTTAATTACACCACGTTTGCTAACTAAATCCTTTAACTCAACATTTTCAATAACGACTCCTTGACTTTTTTCGGAATCAGTAGGCATTTTGAAACAATTATTACTGAAAATAAGCTAATGAGAAATCTTTTTTTTTTTTTTTTAGAGATGTAGGTAGGTAGGGAAGTAGGTATGGTTACTTAATACTTGGCACAGAGATTAAATAAATTATCTAGGTAGTGAAATTAGTTCGGAATATTGAATTACGCCTTGTGGAAACACATTGAAAATTAATTAGGAACAAGATATCAACAAAGGGTCAACTCACTAATTGATGGGTACTTAGCTCAATCTGTCCGGTGATTTTTCACTCTTGCTGCGGTGACAAGATGATTCTTCTCGGTTGATTATTCGGTTAAACGTGCTGCAGTGATGACGATTCAATCTCTTTCAGGTCCTTTTTGGAAAAAAAATCCTTTTTGGAACGATTTTCTTGAAAATTTCCAATTTCAAGTTTTTGGCAGTTGAAAAAAAGGTCCACTCGGCTTCTGGCATGTGAAGAAGGGCTGGAAATCTCAGGAAACGCAGTGGAATTCCCACAACGACGCTATGTGGTCAGGAACTCAGGAGCTTGCAGCCACACCCTCGATCGGAATTCGTCTCTTCGCCGGCCGGCCCGCCTTTTTTGTCTTTTCTCAGGAAACAGAAAGTTGCCGTATCGATTTTGTTTGGTCTTCGTTTCGAAGCTCTTTGTTCGGGGTCACCATGAAGAATTGGGGACCAAGAGATGGAAACACCTTTTAAAATACAGATACGTTTTTATATTTTGTTCGGTAGGTACAGATTGAGAATGGACGAACAACTCAGTACAGTGTTTTTATATATTAATGTTAATCAGGCGCCCTCTGTGGCATTTATGTGAAAGACAAATAGAATTTACATATTGTATCGATAGTAAGATAGGCGTTACGAGATGAACGTAGAAAATGAGTTACAGGTTAGATGGCGCTGTAACAGCAAGTCTACAGAATCGGCCTTGCATGCTGTCGTTAGCAAGGTCGAGGCAGCAATACAGATTAAGTCTATGCATTTTCATAGCCCACCTGTCTAGCTACCACCATCTTATCTAAGTCTTGCCGCCAAACATCAGTGTTAACAACATTGATTTGTTTCAGCTTGAAGATAGGATAGCCAGTTCTTAATTGCGTTGTGGAATCTTGGTAAGCCCGCATCCATCTTCGGCATCATCGTCACTTACCATCAGGTGAGATGATGCCAAAGGCTTACCAATTGTGAATTTTAAAAACATGTGCCTAGGCACCTTCATAGATATCGAGGGCGTATTTGACAAGACCAACTTCAGCAGCATGAAGGCAGCACTTCTGAAACATGGAGCCAACGCCACCATGACCGACTGCATTGAAAACATGCTCCGACAACCTACGGGGGCTAATGGGCTTCTTGGAGGAGCTGGGCTGGTAGTGATGCTGGCCAATCACGCAAAATGGGCGCAGTGGTCGCCTGGTTGCGGAAATCATCCTTTGAATTCTCATAACACCCGGTAAGGTTGGCTGGAAGAGATCTCTTATAGAGATAAGTCCACTTTTTACCCGACTGCGCCAGAAGGAGGATTATGTTTTTCGAGAGTATGTATGTATGTATGTATGTATGTATGTATGTATAATTGTTTGGCACGCTCTGCAGCCTGAACGGCTTGATGGATTTTAGCTTGAGATGTGTCGTTAGATTCGTATTTACTGTGAGAGTGACACTGGGTATATCAAAATAAAAAAAACAAAATGGCGGATTTCTGGCGCAAAATTCAAATGTTTGACACGCTCTGCAGCCTGAACGGCTCGATTAATTATAGCTTAAGGGTTGTCGTTAGATACGTTTTTACTGTGAGAATGACACTGGGTATATCAAAATAAATAAAAACCAAATGGCGGATTTTTGGCGCCAAATTCAAATGAACTGATTCAATAATAAAACTAAAAAAATGAATAAAATAAAAAACGGTAATTTAAAAAACTAAAAAACCCGCCTGCGTTTCTGTGTAGTTTGGAAATGAAAAACCCTAAAACAAGAAAGTCGTCATACCCGATTGCACTTAACTTAAGAAAAATTGTAGCAGTCGGG
This sequence comes from Coleophora flavipennella, assembly GCA_947284805.1. Lineage (NCBI taxonomy): Eukaryota > Metazoa > Arthropoda > Insecta > Lepidoptera > Coleophoridae > Coleophora > Coleophora flavipennella. Next base: position 9,215,733 of record OX369297.1, read on the forward strand.
ACCCATTCTAGAAATGGAGGCATAGTGAATTGAGAGCACATACCTATATTCCATTGCAGATTACTCCAATATACTGACTAGACGGCCGACTTTCTAGAATGGGTCCCGACTGCTACAATTTTTCTTAAGTTAAGTGCAATCGGGTATGACGACTTTCTTGTTTTAGGGTTTTTCATTTCCAAATTATACACAGAAACGCAGGCGGGTTTTTTAGTTTTTTAAATTACCGTTTTTTATGTATATGTCCTTTCTAATTGTTTTTCATGTAAATATCTGTGTGCAATAAAGAATATATATATCAGCCCGCCCCTAACTTCAACTAGCCCCAGAATCAATCCGGACTTGGTCCCCGTGTGTGGATTATGGTCTTCTCGAGTTTGGAAAGAGACCCGCGTCACGCCCCGGACACTGCATACAAATGGTCGTGAAATGATATTTCTGCAAACAAATGACGGAGCAAACAAAATCACGGCGAAATCCCTTACGTTCGAGAACCAAACCGTACCAATCTGTATCAATATGGGTGACGAGGGGAGAGGTCGCAATCTAGAGAGCGGCAGGGTGTGTCCATACTGTAAGTTAGTACTAATATGCCCGCGTCCAAGCAGTGGGGATATTTATATTAGGTCGGGGAAAAATTTTCTTCGTATTTGGTATGCAAGTTCAAACAGGGCGAACAAAGCGAGCTGCATCTTGAACGTTCAGATTTCAATACTGGAAACTTTTGAACCAAGTTTGTGATACTGACTGATGCAGTCATTAGGTCAATAAACAGCACAAATTTCAGTCGCGGCCTTTTTTAACATAAAATTTGAAAATATAGCAAATTTCTCGTTACTTTTACTTATTTGCATAGACACATAAAAAAAATTAAATGGCGGGATTTTTTTTTGTTCATCATCATCATATAAGTCGAAAAATGTTCACTGCTGGACAAAGGCCTCACCAAGGATTTCCACGACGTCCGGTCCTGCGCTGTCCGCATCCATTTTATTAAAATTTCGAAAGTTCACTTATTTATTTTTATTATAACCAGCCATATTTTTTTTTATTAATCCTTGGGGGAAGCCTTTGTCCAGCAGTAGACGTTTTTCGGCTGATATGATGATGATGATGATAACCAGGCAGGTACAAAGAGATTTGACTACAAATTTATGGTTACAAATACGAAAAAACTGTTTACCTGACCTATTATAGGTCGGGGATTATAACCAGCCATATTTTTTATTAATCCTTGGGGGAGGCCTTTGTCCAGCAGTGGAAGTTTTTCGGCTGATATGATGACGATGATGATAACCAGGCAGGTACAGAGAGATTTGATTACAAATTTATGGTTACAAATACGAAAAAACTGTTTACCTGACCTATTATAGGTCGGGGATTATAACCAGCCATATTTTTTATTAATCCTTGGGGGAGGCCTTTGTCCAGCAGTGGAAGTTTTTCGGCTGATATGATGACGATGATGATAACCAGGCAGGTACAGAGAGATTTGATTACAAATTTATGGTTACAAATACGAAAAAACTGTTTACCTGACCTATTATAGGTCGGGGATTATAACCAGCCATATTTTTTATTAATCCTTGGGGGAGGCCTTTGTCCAGCAGTGGAAGTTTTTCGGCTGATATGATGACGATGATGATAACCAGGCAGGTACATAGAGATTTGATTACAAATTTATGGTTACAAATACGAAAAAACTGTTTACCTGACCTATTATAGGTCGGGGATTATAACCAGACATATTTTTTATTAATCCTTGGGGGAGGCCTTTGTCCAGCAGTGGAAGTTTTTCGGCTGATATGATGACGATGATGATAACCAGGCAGGTACAGAGAGATTTGATTACAAATTTATAGTTACAAATACTTATTATGTTGTAAACGTTCTTTATTACGGAGCCGAACTTACAGACGTAATTACGTCAGAAAATGCGTAAACTAATGTTACGGTCAGTAAAAAATCTATGTTAAAATAACTTTTTGTTTATATTCCCAGTGGCAAGAGAGCAGGCTACCAGATAATGCTATGATTTACAGCCTCTGAGCATTTGCATATTGCGATTAACATTTTTTCCCCATTCCATACTGAATTCATGACCATTTTGTTTTTCTAGATAGGACCTAGGTAGAAGATTCATTGTTTCTGGATTCAGTGGTTTGGAATCATGAATGATGTGTAATTAATGGCTTTTGTGTCAAAGACAAATGTTTCATTTCTATAACTGTAATGACGGCGTGTCTGTATTTTTTGAATATTCTTACTAATATAAAAAATTTGGAAATGTGTTTGCTTGTTTGTTACATTTTCAGGCTTCAACAACATGACCAATCTTGATGAAATTTAGAATGCAGGTAGCCCGTGTTATGGGGAAGGACATAGGCTACTTTCATCTCGTGAAAAAAGCATAGTCCGATGCGTTTCTTGAGGGAACTGAAATAATAATCTGTTATTGGTTAATTTCTTTAACATCGCAACGGAACAATGTTCGTTGATTATGATTGGGGGGGTGGGACATGACACAATTGAACATTTAGCATATCCTGACATAGTTTCCGGAGGATCTGGGGCAAAACCCATTTCCACGCTCGCGCACGGCGGCGTCGCAACGGAACAACGGATTGAAGTGATTTTTTTAATAGAATTGGTTGAGCGGTTGGAAAGTGACAAAGACAGCTAATCAGGATAGCCCGATATAGTTCCTGATGATTATCTGCAGAAAACTCACGTCCACGCTCGCAAAGTGGCTCGCGCACCCTCGATCTCAAAGACAATCATAAAGACGATGTCCACGCAAGCAAAGCCGCGGGTAAAAGCTAGTTTTCAAAATATATTATAATCGTGGGAGGCATTTCAAATGACTTAGGGAACAAAACATATGTTTTTTTTTGTCTGCCTTTTTGTCTGTCAATTCGTTGGTCCCTCCATCCGTCCGCATGTCTATCTGTCTGTCTATACAGGGTGTTGTTTTGGTCGACAACGCCCTGTACAGTAGGGCTTCCACTCATGAAACTGACCAACTTTGGTTCTACAACAAAAAAAATAGATTTATCATACAAATCGATCAGCTGGTCAGCAAAGAGAGGCTGAAAATTGACTATGTGTTCCTTAGGAAAAATTTTCAGTTTAGTGAGTTGAAGCCTGCCTGAAAAGGGCGTTGTCAACCAAAACAACACCCGTTTTATCTCTTTCAGACAAAATCGAGGGTTCCTGGAGAAATGTCAAAACAATTTAATTTATGAAATGTTTAATCAGGCAAAAACCACTAAACCGATTTTCATGATAATTGGCATGATGATATCATAAACTGTACTTGGTAAATATCCCATTTTTTATCCCGGATAATCGTAGGGTTTTCACAGGAAAACAAGTAAACTGTATATCTGGGATGACTCAATATATTAAAATTAAACCTTCAATAGGCATGTCTAATTTCAAAGGTCGCGGGAAGTCGCTGGATGCGGGTAGCGCAGAACCTGTCGTCGTGGAAATCCTTGGGGCAGGCCTAGGTCCAGCAGTGGACGTCCTTCGGCTGATATAATGATGATGATGAGGAATGTCAAATACGGTACTTTGTTGTTGCACGATGTCATTTATTTTGAGTCCCGACGCAAAAAGGGGGGTGCTATAAGTTAAACATGTGTATCTGTGTGTCTGTCTGTGGCATCGTAGTTCTTAAACGAAGACCAATTTCGATACGGTTTTTTTTGAAAGCTGACGTCATCGAGGTGCTTTTTAGCTATAATCTATGATGATCTGTTCAGCCGTTTGAAGATTACCAGCTCTTACCTAGGTGATGAAGGGATATGTGGGCAACTTAAAAACCGATTGATGTATCTAATATTGGTGCCCTGTAACTGTTATAATATTGCAAAACCATGGTAACCTTGACCTGCTGCTGCAGCATCTCCTGGAATCTGCAGGATACGAAACTCTTCGCCAACTTACAGAGGTTTCATTTTTGGCCTCATTAGAATGGTATCAATGAATAGATGTTAGATAAAACATGGTATCTTTGACCTGATGCTGCAGAATCTCCTGGTATTTTCAGGATACCTATCTCTTTACCAACTCACAGCAGAGATATCGTGTTTGGGATACGTATAGTTAAAAAAAACCATGAAATAAAACTTAAATAAAAAATTTAAAATCTGCCTACAAAAAAACTCTCAAAAGTAGAAAATAATTTGTTTTGGCCCTTTAAGTTTGATTAATGTAGTTATATTTTGATTTCAACCTCTCATTTACCAGTGACGATGATGCCTAAGACAGCTACAGAAGCGAGCCGTGTGTGCCATGGCTGGCGTCGCCGACGATGTATCCGCCCGCAAGTACTTCCGTCAGTACGAGATCCTCCCCCTACGCTGCCCTTACATTGGCATTGACAGGTGGCATTATTTGCGCATAACCATCAGGACCGTTTTGAAAGGAAACGCGCGAATGAGCGAAATCTTCGTAGTAATAAGTACGAGGGCCAGCTATCAGACCAGCCCCACAAACTAAAAAAAAATCGCAATAGTCCATTTATATTAAAGAACCTACAATCGAATAGAAATTTACAATCGGTTGTCTAATAATACTTGTTAAAAGCACATGTAATGCCTTTGGTATGATTCATTATACAACAACCGTTGCGCACAGCACACGACTTGAGCTTCCCTTTTAAACCTCCCTACAGCCCACATCGCACGTACACCCAACGGGTGATTAACGGGACCCTATTACTAAGCCTACACTTACTGTCCGTCTGTCCGTCTGTCAGCGGCCTGTATTTCATGAACCGTAATTAGGTAGACAGTTGAAATTTTCACAGAATGTATATTTCTGTTGCCAGGCGTCCGAGTAAGGCCGAACATGGATAGGGTTTTTGGATGCATTAGATGGTGTCCGGCCTGTCCGGCATTTGTTAGGCTTTTTAGATTTCAGTTATCAGGACATTCTGGCGAAAGCGCTGTCAAATAAGTGTCTATGGCGGCGTTTCGTTTTCCGATTAAGACCTCGTCTAAAGGTCATTCAAAATGACTGAATGACTAACTAATGAACTAAATTTGTCATGTCTAAAGCGGACTTAAATAATTTAGGGAGTCGGGCTTTTTTACCCAAAAGTAGGCTTTATTTCCCTTGATTTTTTTCTATATTTTCAGTGTAGTCGATCTTGATGTTAAAAAGGCTGTAACAAAATTGGTGTAGGTCTCGTTAACTAGGTCTTTCATCATACTGAACACTGAACTACTTTTGTTCTACGACTTAGCTGATATCGCAAAAAAAAATCTTCATCCAAATCGTTCAGACTTGTGCCTTTTAGACCAATTTTGTGCATTTTAGTATGGAGGATCCAATTTTTTTTCAAGGATTGACTATGGGTTTCTCGGGGAAAGTTGTTCAGCATGATGAGTAGAACCCCCAGTTAACGGGTCCTACACCAATTTTTTACACCCTGTATAACCTACACGAAAAAGCCACCTACATCAGTAACCCTAGTTTCAGCCCAATGAGTTCCTGTAATCAATAATTAAGTCCCTTAATCAATCGCCTTATCAACCTCCCGGATCCAATCCAGCGTATCGTATGAATTGGAACTAGAGGTTAAAAGGCTCTTGACCTTTGGCCCAGTTCTATTCAGCTGCAGAATGGGTTCAAAAGTTGACCTGGAAGACGATTGAACTAAGATTCAACTTGTGAAAGTGTTAATACTCACCAAGGCCCGACTGAGGGGTAGGGGGGTATCACTGCAATTTCTCTATACCTGTCGCCATACAGCGTGCTGTGTTCCGGTGGGTAGGGTGTCTTTGGCAGGCGGACTTTTTACTTTTATTTTTTTGAACTCTATTAATCGACAGGGCAGGACTGGCTTTGCCTACTGTGGGGGTCGCAAGTTAACGAATGTTATGTATTTCATTCTGGCATATAAACGTTTTTATTCTGTTATTTTTTTTCTTTTATATATTTCTGATGTAAATAAATCTTAAACCATAAAAGCTAGATCCTGAAAATTTCAGCTTTTTAGCATCATCCGAACCGAAAGAGGGGATTTCTTTTTATTATTTTTTTCCGTTTTTTATATGCAATTCCTGGCCTATATAGTAAATTTCAGTCTTCTAGGACTTCAGAAGAGGTTTTGATGATTATCAGTAAGTCAGTCACGAAATTAACGTATTTCAGATGTCAAAAAATCTGGAACCATTCATCATCATCATATCGGGCAGCGCAGGACCGGTCGTCGTGGAAATCCTTGGGGGAGATCGTTGTCCAGCAGTGGACGTTTTTCGGCTGATTGATGATATCAGCCGAAAGACGTCCACTGCTGGACATAGGCCTCCCCCAAGGATTTCCAGAGGAACCATTAAAGCTAGTTATTTAATATTTAACACGTTTGATAAATGTTTTTAGGAAACTTTATCTCGAAAATTGCATCTCTACAGCATGTACGAGCTGGTACAACGTAGATTATTAATAGTAAAGAACAAAATAGCTTTTACCTGACTACGAAAATAAGAGGGTTATGTTTTTGACAGTCTATGAATGTCTGTTCCCTCTTATTTCCTGGACCACTTAACCGATTTTAAAAAAGTGGTGTCTTTGGATTCGTGACATCACTCCGCGTGTCATAGGATATATGGCATTTTTTAAGATATTCGTATCATGTTTGGTATCAAAAGAAAGGTCTTGACGAGCATATTCTAAATATATATAATCTACACATGAAAATTTCTTAGCAAATGGTCTCAAAAGCGATATTATGAGACGGCTCAATGTACGCGCGCTACAATCGAGCGACACGACACGCGGACGCGGGTAGCGAGGTGGGGCGGCGTTGTACTTTGAGCACAAAAAATATGAAAATAATATAAAAGTTAAAAACTAAAACCCGACTAGGAAAAGTATGTTAACAAGAGATTCCCGCCTGAAATGATGGCCTATATTTTTCCCTTCATCTGGGGTAATAGCCGTGGTTGCAAGCCGTAACGTAATCAACATTTTTGTCATAAGCATCTATCATTATGGCTTGCGACCACGGCTATTACCCCAGATGAAGAGAAAAATAAAGGCTATGATTTCAGGCGGGAAACCCTTGTTTTCATACTTTTCCGTAGTCGGGGTTTTAGTTTTTTTGACTTTTATTGAAAATATTTACTTTTTCGATTTTAATTACTACTAACGTGATAAGTGCGCGCCCGACGTGTTCGTAAAACGTAAACTGAGTTGCGAAATGGGAATGGCAAGGTAAACTGCTGACAAAACAAAATGATTTTATGGTTCATCATCATCATCATATTAGCCGAAAAACATTCACTGCTGGACATAGGCCTCCCCCAAGGATTTCCACGACGACCGGTCCTGCGCTGCCCGCATCCAACGGCTTCCCGCGATCTTCACCAGGTCGTCGGTCCACCGCATGGGAAGCCTACTTACGTTTTCCGGTGCGCGGTCACCACTCCAGAACTTTACTACCCCAATGGCCATCTGTTCTACGAGTTATTGTTAGATATTTATATATTACGCAGTTAATAACCAATCTTTTATAAATAATTACAAGGACATGACTTTCATTTCTTTCGAACACCAACAATATTTTATTCGTTGCTAGGTGACGTGGTGGATTATAGACAATCATATAAAACCTTCTCCAACACGCACCCTTAATCCAGCACATCACTACACACGCTCATGCGCACCCTTAACCTTACGTGTCAATCGTAACATATATATAAACATACAAAAACATCAATGGGTGTGCATGCTCCTTTATGATACATATATTACATTAACACAATGTGTATTCACCTTTATATTATACACAAAGTAATTTTACATCAAATTCCCAAAATAAACTAATAACAAATAAAATATTAAATTATCCATTAGAAAAAGCTCTACAAATCTGACTTCGCCCTCTTAATGGGTAATTTAGACAAAATATATTTTATTTTAGGACCTGATAATGCCTTAGTCAGCATATCTGCCACGATTTCCTGCGAAGGCATGTAGTGTATCTCAATTTCTTCGTTAATACACGCTTCTCGAACAAAATGATACCTTATATCGATATGTTTTGTTCGATTGTGATTCATTTTATTTTTTGATATTTTGTGGGCTGACTGGTTATCGTTATAGATAGCTACGGGTTTGTCGCAAACTTTATTAGTTAGGCTGTTTAACAAGCTTTTAAAGTAAATAGCTTCTTTAGAAGCAAGGCTAAGCCCTAAATACTCCGCCTCAGTGGAAGATAAGGCAACGCATCTTTGTTTGCGACTTTCCCAGGAGATAAGGTTATCGCCTAGCATGAAAATAACTCCTGTAAAGGATTTTCTATCATATGACCCGCCCCAATCCGCATCAACATAGCCATTAAGCTCAAGTTTATCTGACTTTCGGAAAATAAGCGCATAATTCGAAGTCCCCTTTAAATATCGCAGTACCCGTTTTGCACATTTAAAATGAATTTCATCATAACATGAATTAAACTGTGACAAAACACTAACAGCATGCGCAATGTCTGGCCTACTGTTTTGAGCTAAGTAGTTTAAACATCCAATGAGACTTTGATATGGCAACCTACAACCGGAATCAGTAGCCTTCTCCAATCTAAGACCTACTTCCAGGGGGGTTATGACTGGTTTACAGTCCGTCATATTAAATTCCTTTAATGTATTAAGAACATATTGTTCTTGATCTAGATAAATAGTATTTTCATCTCTCCTCAGCCTCATACCTAAAACATGTCTCGCTGGACCTAAGTCTTTCAATTTAAACTTTTTCAATAATCCAGCTTTAAGCTTTAGCTTCGCATCTTCGTGACGCTTTGAACAGAACACGAATATATCGTCAACATATATTACTACGATAATCCTATCGTTATCATTAAAGACCCTCTGATAAAGACATGGCTCAATTTTAGATTGAATGAAACCTAAGTTTAGCATCTCCCTGTCAAGCTCATGGAACCAGGCGTTCGATGCCTGCTTGAGTCCATACAACGATCTTTGCAATTTACAAACTTTAGTTTCTTGACCTTTGGTAACTGCTCCTTTTGGTTGAAGCATGTAAATTTCTTCTTTTAACTTACCATATAAAAATGCAGTTGTTACATCCCATTGGTCAATTAGCCAATCGTATTTGGCAGCTAATGAAAATAGCAGCCGCAAAGTCGAGTTTCTCACAACTGGAGAGTAAGTTTCGTTATAATCTACGCCACATACCTGCGTATATCCTTTAGCAACGAGCCTTGTTTTATATTTTTCAATCTTACCATCGCTATTCCGCTTAATTTTGAAAACCCATTTGCACTCAATTGGTTTCTTATCACGTGGTAGATCCACTATAGACCAAGTTTGGTTTTCTTTTAAAGATTGCAGCTCGTCGTCCATGGCTTTCTGCCATAAATCACGATCGGGCCTAGCGAGTGCTTCTTCTATCGTGATTGGATCACCATCGATATTTGCAATAGCGTTAGTACATGCAGATGTATAGTCTACTGGTTTTCGTTCACGTAGATTATATCTGCGTTCAGTTGCTTCTTCAGTGTTCATATTAATTAGTATACTATCGACTTGAATCGCTTCAGGACGTGGTGCACCTGTCTCTGCGTTTGAAGTCTCTGCTTCTTGAAAACCACAATCACTGCTCAAATTTGATCTTTCGATCACAGATTCTGTTCGCTCCTCGTTTATATTCATAGGAACGCTTGTGTTTTTTAGCGGCTTCATACCATCTCCAGGAAACATATTTTCCATAAATTGAACATTTCTGACTGTCGTCACCTCGCCTGTCTTGGCATTTATTAGTCTGTAACCTTTACATATTTCACTATAGCCAATGAAAATCAGGGCTTCGGTTTTCATATCAAGCTTTCTTCTTTTCTGTTTAGGCTTTAATACATATGCTAAGCAACCGAATATCTTGAGATAACTTAAGTCAATTTTCTTGCCAGACCAAAGTTCTTGTGGTACCATATTTGTTACTGCCTTTGTAGGGCTTCTATTCTTTAAATAAACTACAGTGCATACAGCTTCCGCCCAGAACTTTTTGCTAAGATTCGCTTCACAAAGCAATGTCCTTGCTTTCTCTATAATAGTTCTATTCGCCCTTTCCGCTACGCCATTTTGCTCAGGCGTGTATGGAACCGTCTTCTGGTGTTTTATACCAGCTGATTTTAACAGCTTATCGAAGGCTTTGTTACAGAATTCTTTGCCATTATCGGATCTCAGGCATTTAATCGACATACCTGTTTGTTTCTCAACTTCCGCTTTATATTCGCGAAACTTTTCAAGGGTTTGGTTTTTGTTCCTTAAAAAGTAGACATGCGTCTTACGCGTATAATCGTCGATAAACAATAACATGTATCGAGAACCGGCAAATGAGGGCTCTTCCATCGGACCACATAAATCCGTGTGAACTAGACCTAAAATCTGTTGCGCTCTAGTACCTTTATTTTTGAAAGGACTTTTCACTGACTTTCCATTTATACAAGGAATACACGACTCAGTTTTGTCGGTCATTTTAAATTTCATACCTGTACACATTTTTTGTAATTGTTGTATATATTTACGACCAAGATGTGCCAATCTTCTGTGCCATAAGTTTGACAAAATTTCATTTGACATTGTCAAATTGACCATAAAGTTTTCTTTTTCGTTCAGTTGAAAAATTCCGCCAACCTCTTTACAAGTCGCAACTGTTTGGTCGTCTTGCCTTTTTATTATGCAACCTTCTTTGTCAAAATTTACTGCGAAATCTTTTTTAATCAAATCGCTCACAGAGATTAAATTCATAGACAGGTTTGGTACATGAAGAACATTATTCAATGGAAGTTCATAATGCTCACTGACCTTGGGTGCGGCATTTCCTCTGCCTTTAACTGAAATTTCCTCACCGCTTGCTACTTTAATTTTCATATTACTTCTATTTTTCGTATAGTTCGATAACTTACTCGCATCGTGCGTCATATGATTGGAACACCCACTATCTAGATACCAACTGTTCTTGTTTATTGAATCTGTCGTGCTCATACATACATTTGCAGTCTTTCTGCTTCTGCACTCCGATGCTTTGTGTCCTTGTTTGTGGCACTTAAAACATTTCACTATAAATGGTTTTCGAGCAATCGGTTTCTCTCTATTACCTACCTTAGCTGTGATTAAGGCTTGCTCACCATCACTAGCCTTTGAGTCGACCTGTCTGCTGGCTTCATGCAGCAACTTCGACTTTATATGCTCTAAACTGACTTTCTGGCCGCTATTATCTATAGCCATGATTAGTGGATCGTATTCCACCGTTAATCCACTCAGTAATATGGAAATCAACCATTCCTCTGAAATTTTCGCATCAATATCAGCTAACTGTTTAGATAAGAACATTATTTTTGCAATGTACTTCTCCATAGAATTGAAATTTTCGAGTCTACACGACCATAGCTGACGTTGCAAGTTTATACGCCTTCCCCAGCCCTTACTCTCGTATGCTGTGCATAAACTCTCCCGTACTTCACGGGCTGTTTTCGCATCGTAAACATGCGTAAAACACGAGGGCTCCAATAACAGGCATAGTGTACTACGTGCTTTTCTATCTGTATCTTTTAGAGCAGCACTGACTTCCGCGGCTTCTATTGCCACCCACCAATTTTTGGATTCCAATAATTACGTACCACGAATTTCCAATTAGCAAAATCCTCGGTACCTCTTAGTTTGCGAATACCACAAATTGAGTTTGATGAGTTTTCTTCATCTGTCATTTTGAAAATATTTTCAGTACACTATTTTTAAACTTTATACTTTCACAAAATATATATATTATTTACGTGATTGGTATAGCGATTACTACCCCATAACCATGTTAGATATTTATATATTACGCAGTTAATAACCAATCTTTTATAAATAATTACAAGGACATGACTTTCATTTCTTTCGAACACCAACAATATTTTATTCGTTGCTAGGTGACGTGGTGGATTATAGACAATCATATAAAACCTTCTCCAACAGTTATGTGCCCTGCCCACTGCCACTTCAGTTTAGCGATTCTGTGAGCTATGTCGGTTACTTTGGTTCTCCTGCGGATCTCCTCGTTTCTGATTCGATCATGCAGATGTATTATTGTATGGTTGCACGTAGCTATGACTAGGATCATCAAATCACTCATAAATATTTCGGGATTTAATGGGGGGAAAATCGCGAAGATCAAAATAAAATCAGGACTTCTCGAAAAATATTTTTTTTAGCATAGTAATAATAAATAAATAAATGAAATGATATGAACGTGTAACTATAACTTTTGCACAAATTTAATACACACATACGACACGTCCGGGATATCTTGGGTATAGTGTCGGGTAAGTCTAGCTCTTGGGTCTTTAGCTAGATCGCTGACAGGCAGACGTGTGGTCGTGTACAATTGTCCGTAGAACTTCTCAACTTCTTCCAGCAACTCAGTCTTAGACGATATGATCCTAAATAACATAAAAAAATGTTTGTTTTTTTTTTTTTATCTACTCTTCTCTTTTTATTCATATTTGTGTACTTAAGCAATACAATAAATAAATCATTCATTCATTCATTCATCCTGCCATCCTCAGTCTTCAGCTTGGTCAGTTGGCTTTGTCCAACAGACAGATTTCCCGCGAACACTCTTGAGCCGATGTTGTGCTCTATCGCCTCTATAATGCAATTTGTACTGTCGCAAATCGCGAGTAAAAGACGTATGTTTAATTAGTCTGCTAAAGATATCCAAAGTATGTATATATATTAGTAGTAACATACAGTATGGACACTGTCTGCCGCTCTCTAGATTCCGACCTCACCCCCTCGTCACCCAGATTAATACTGATTAATTATAGTTTGGTTCTCGAAAGTATAGGATATCGCCATGATTTTGTTTGCTCCGTCATTTGTTTTTAGAACTGTCATTTCACGACCGTTTGTATGCAGTGTCCGGGGTGTGCCTTATCCTGAAAATATTAGATTTCTAGCAAAATCCTGAAACATTAATTTTCTGTCTATAATGTAACGCTATCTACCTATATAGTTTTCAGCGAATTAATAAGACTATATCCCATTCCTAATCTCACCTCATTTAATTCTAATTCTCACTCATCGTCTCCCAATAATAATAACCCTTTACAATTTCCCTTCAAAGAAACAATACTAGATCTAACACGAAGGGCAGCACTTCTCGCCTCGCTCCGTACCTCTCAGAGCTACCTTCTATTTGACCTCTCTTTCTGTGGAGTAAGAGGTATTTTAGTAGCAGAGAGCATCGGTGGCGCCATGGCAATAGCCGCTACCTCCTACCCGGGAGATCGTGGTTCGAGTCCCGCCACGTACCAATGTGTTTCCGAATTTCGATCTCATATGTACTCTTAGGTTCCGAAGGTTCTTACTTTTCTTGATTTAAAAAAAAATTCGTGGCTGTTTGGGCCGGCAATTTTTTTTCTTATCTGTGGTTTGGGCCACCTCTCTGTATGAAAATTTACTGAGAAAACTTAGGTGGCCCTTATATTGTTTTGAGTAGTATATATAAGGTCTAACAAAATTAGCTGAAACTATTTGAACTGGTGCTTCTACCCATGAAATTGAACAACTTTCCCCATGAAACCCATAGTCAAATCTCAAAAAAAAATTTGCACTTCCCATACTAAGTTGGCTGATTTTTTTTTGCGATTTGAGTATGGGTTCCATTAGGAAAGTTGTTCAGTTTCATGGGTAGAAGCACCAGTTAAAATAGTTTCAGCTAATTTTGTTAGACCTTATATACGAATATTATGGTTACTTTGAGTCCTTATCTGAACTCAAACTACACTAAGGTAAGCCCATTCCCACTATTCCACTTATCGTTAGTACCCAAATAGGTTTAATCAACTTGATAGATACAGATACAGGGTAAATAGCTGCGAAAGGTAAATTCGTCCTGACCCGGCCATGAGATTCGTTTCATTCCAACTAATTGAATTGATCTAATTGAAACTATTCAATTAAACTGATCTTGATATGAGAACCAGTGGCCGACCGTGTCTTTCTCTGTGTGTATTTTGTTTGTAAAAGATTGCAAAAGTCTCTCTATTCGTATGATAGACGGCCGTTTCTTCGCGGTCATCACGTAAAGGTCATTAACATCTCATAAACGTTTGGATTGCTTTTATTCTAACTTACTTAAAGTGTGTGTATATTCGGGGGGAGAGTATCACTTTTATACCTGTGTGTGTGATTTGTGGGTAAACCAATATTTCTTTTTCGCTAATTGTTATAACCTTTTATATACCTGTGTGTGTGATTTGTGGGTAAACCAATATTTCTTTTTCGCTAATTGTTATAACCTTTTATATACCTGTGTGTGTGATTTGTGGGTAAATCAATATTTCTTTTTCGCTAATTGTTATAACCTTTTATATACCTGTGTGTGTGTTTTGTGGGTAAATCAATATTTCTTCTTCGCTAATTGTTATAACCTTTTATATATTAGTATCTTTCATAATTATGGTTTGTGATTACTATCGCATTGATCATGCGGTCAGTGCGCCCATGGCCGGCGACGTTGGAAGCACACATTGTGTCACGATTTTTTTTGCATCTACCGGATTTTTTTAGGCTTATGTACCTCAAAAGAAAAAAACGGAACCCTTATAGGATCACGTTGTTGTCCGTCCGTATGTCTGTCAAGACCCTTTATCTCGTGAATGCGTAGGGGTATCGAGTTGAAATCAAAACCATATACTGTTGAATATTGAGAGTATCAATGTACGTGTTTTAAACGGCCGTATCTTTTTTTACGTTAACTTATAAGTTTGATTTTTTCACAGCTTTAATTATTTTTAAGATGCATAGTTTTCGGTTTATTATTTTTAAAGTTTTTTATCCAGAGATGTGGTGGTCCGGAACCCTCGGTGAGCGAGTTCAACTCGCACTTGGCGGGTTTTTTTAAGGTGAGGCATTGATTAAACAGTTGTCTCTGTCTTTTTCTTTACGTATAAAGCGTACAGAAAATAACCTCATTTTTTCAATGTTTTTCGTTGAAAATTTTCGAAAAGTAAACTGAATTTTTAAACAAAAATAGACTACGTTGTTTGAAAATAAGAAAAGTATGATATACATTTCAAATTCAAAAGAAATATTTTTTCCTACATATGTTTACAGGCTTTGCTTCACCTTGCTTCAATTTATGCTATGTTTGGGATTTTTTTATGATGGAGTAAAGTTAATCTAATCGTGTAATAAACTTACATGGGCCCTAGTTAATATCCTTGAACATAACATATCTTTTTTCAGGCCAATAAATTAAGCGGGAATAATTTTCCTGATTTCTGTGCTAAGCGCTTCTCACTGCTTATTTGCCAATATACCGCCTTAATACAAAATTGGTAAGCCTTTGACATCATTTCACAAAAGAACAAAGGCTGAATCAAACTTTTTATCTATCTCATACAGTCCACTAGTTTTCCTTACCTCTCCACACTGTACAACGTCGACACATCCTGTATAAGATCCCTTACAAAGGGCGTATCTAATATAGGTGCTTACGTAGTAGAGGCTTAAGGTTTATTATCAAAGAAAAGCTTTATCTTAGATAATCGCTGCTTTCATTTGGGTGATAGAATAATTTGGTTATTTAATTAAAGTAAAAGCGTAATAAAGTGGAAATGGGAAAAAATAGATGTTTTAACACGTTTTTATTAGCTTCATTTGTAATAATTTGACCCACTTCCGGGTCTTCGATTAGGATGAAATTTTGCACACGCTCCGAGTTCTGATGACAATACATGACTAGCTAAGAAACGTCATTACAAATCCAATATGGCGACCTCCCCAAGATGGCGGACTGGCTGTTTGAAATTCACCCCCATGATATGGGTATCAAATGAAAGGGTTTGCTGTCAAGAATACGAAAAAAAATAGTCACGTGACTTAAATCCAATATGGCGGACGTCCAAGATGGCGGACAGGCTATTTGAAATGCACCCCCATGATATGAGTATCAAATGAAATGGTTTGCTGTCAGGAATACGAAAAAATAGTCACGTGACTTAAATCCAACATGGCGGACATCCAAGATAACTACTTAATGTGTTTACTAAAAGCGTGTTTTTTAGTTTTTTAAACTAATTGATGATTTTTCTTTCGTTAACTAACTTGAAAAAAAAAAGACTGTTTTTAATCCACAATTAGTGAGCTCTTGGGCCTGGGCACCATCACACCTGATGGTAAGAGACGAAGATGCTGAAGATGGAAGCGGGCTTACCAAGATTCCCCAACACAATGGGGAACTCGCTATCTTATCTTAAAGACGGAAACACATCAGTGCTCGATAACCTGACTGAGTTACGATTAAAGTTGTCTATCTGATAAAAAAAGTGTCTAGTTTATGCTATCTATGACTAGATTTTATGGTAGGTACCTAGGTATACTTTCATTATTTATTTTTCAACCTAAGGCTATAATACAAATAAAATTAAATGTATCTCAAATCACACAGTTAAAAGTAGTTGTTCTTGAAATTGACCCACTGGAAGGATGTAGCTATAGGAGAAGCGCTATTTTTACCCGACTGCTCAAAAATACCTTGATAAATTTTGGGGTCATCATCATCACATCATATCAGCCGAATAACGTCCACTGCTGGACAAAGGCCTCCCCCAAGGATTTCCACTAAGACCAGTCCTGTGTTACTCGCATCCATCGGCTTATCGGCTTGAAGTGGCAGTGGGCAGGGCACATAGCTCGTAGAACAGATAGCCGTTGGGCAAGTAAATTTCTCTAGTGGCGACCGCGCACCGGAAAACGTAGCGTAGGCAGGCCTGCCACGCGGTGGACCGACGACCTGGTGAAAATCGCGGGAAGCCGATGAAATGTTGGAGTGCGAGATTAAATTTGTCTTGATCCCGTGAGTGACATTATATCATAGGATCCATTTTACCCGATTTCTCAAAAAAGAGAGGTTTTTTTACCCAGTCAGGTTATTAATTTTCAATTAAATTTATTTGGTTATTAACAATATAGAAAAAAACATGTAGTAGATAAATTTTTGCCTCAGAGAACCGAGCCACAAGCCCGTCTTGCTCGCACGCGGTGGACCAACATCTCGCTGTTTCGCCATTTTTCTCCAAAAAAAATCAATAAATTATGGTTTCAAACAAACAAACATACAGTCATACTACATAACTTTACATATACAGGGTGTAACAAACTTGGTGAAGATCTTACTTGAGCTTCATCTCATCATACTGAACAACTTTTGTTCTACGACTTTGCTGAAATCGCAAAAAAAAATTCGACCAATTTTGTGCATTTTAGTATGGAGGGTCAAATTTATTTGAGAATTGACTATTGGTTTCTTGAGTAAAGTTGTTCAGTAAGTAAGATAAGTAGAACCCCCAGTTAACAGTTCCGACACCAATTTTTTTACATCTGTATACATGCATACGCTTATCCGATGCTCTCACGGGTGAAGGGAAACATCGTGAGGAAACCTGCACACGTCTGCGGAGAAACTTGCAGGTTGTGTGTGAAGTCGACCAAACCGCACTGGTCCCGCGTGGTCGACTACGGCCCGATCGCCCTAATTCAGGGTAGGCTCGAGCCCCTCGGTGGGGACGTATATGAGCTAATATGATGATGCACGCATACGTACCTAAATAATATACATACAAATATAAAGGGTAATCACACTCGCTACAGTCGGGTAAAAAGTATAGAAAACAAACTTAAAAAGCTTGTATGACTGACAAACTTCGTTTCGCAAGATGAATGGCAGTCCGCTGTGACTAGCGGAGATGGGCGGAGATGGGCGGAGAAGGCCGGAGAAAAGGATTTCATTACAGAAGCCATCAAAGTTGGCTAAAGTTTTAATAGATATTTTTTTGCTCTGGCGACAATGAATATGGAATTGTGGAAGCTACGAGTATTTAAGCCAAGGCCTGGTCTTCGAAGATAAAAATATAGGCCGATTCGTAGCTTTTAACATGTAAGTCAAGGAGTCAGTGCGTCCGTCAAGTTAGGTTTGAAATTAAACTTATAAAACATACAAATAAAAACAAACAATTTTCGAAAAAACTAAAAACTTTTAGGTACAACTTTTTGTCACGCAATATTCATATTCATGCAAAATTTCAGCTCAATCGGAAACCGGGAAGTGGGTCAAATTGCAAGATGTCATCCGAACAAACATACATACATTGCAAGTTAAATTAAAGCATGTAAAAAACAAACCATTGCGTTGGGGAATATTGGTAAGCCCGCTTCCATCTTCAGCATAATTAACCATCAGCTATGATGATACAGCATACCAATTGCAGACTTACCAATTGTTAAAAAAAACGTACGTATAACAATACGGCCAAGTGCTTTTTGGACTCGCGCATATTATGTTTATATACGAAATCTTAAAAACATTAATGATTACAACAATGATATTGATTTCAATATAAAAGACATCAACAAAACTGACTTTTAAAAAAGTTTTTTTTGTCAATTAGTTCTGGATCCATAGCACGAGCCCTGCTCACACCTGTCCAGTTAGGTCATCATCATCATCATAATATTCACCAAAAGACGTTCACTGCTGGACCAAGGCCTCCCCGAAGGATTTCCACGACCGATGACCTGGTGAAGATCGCGGTAAGCCGATGGATGCGGGCAGCGTAGGACCGATCGTCGTGGAAATCCTTGGGGCAAGGTAAGCACCGGACATTGCTGTTACCTACGCCAAAGTACATATTACAGTATGGACACTCCCTGCCGCTCTCTAGATTGCGACCTCACCCCCTCGTCGCACAGATTGATACAGCTTGGTTACAGTTTGGTTGTCGAACGTATAGGATTGTTCCGTCATTTCTTTTTTGACGTTGTAGGCCCGTTGTAAGAAGGGTCCAGGGTGTGCCTGCGCAATGTTAAGTCGGATTTAAGGACAAATCTAACTTTGCAGTGGAAACAATTGTTCTCCCATACATCGATCTACATCACGGTCGATGCTCCAGCTGCAAATGTAAATTTGAAATCTTTTCAAGTACAAAAGTAGGTATATGTATGAATCACACGCAACATGGCGCCGTCGAAAAAAATACTTCTCTAATTGAGTGAATTTGGCGATTGTTTTTTTATTATTTTATAATACCATTCTACTTCCTTACTTCACTGACTCAGCGACCCAAAGAAGATCTTAACCTCCAACACTAAAATCAATGTACGGAAAAAGCAGCAGTTTCAAACTCTCAGTATAAAACTAATTTTGGCCGTCGTTTAGTTATGTTTAAATTTACTACAATGAAAACTAATTACAAACGTCGATATGTATCTACTCATCATATTCGCAAAGTTTGGATTCATTTCGGAATGTAGTTATTGTATTAAAACGGAACTACGTTTGCGTGGAAACTCGAGTCTCCTGGGGACCCTTAAGGTGTTTGTAAATTCTTGTCATGAGAACATGAACTGGAACATCACAGGAAAGAATGTTATCACTCTCTTAAAATATTTTTTTTAGGTACGAGCTTCTATTTCATTTGAACATCATGACACAAGTTATCGGTCGGCCATTATCAGGCTGAACATTCATGAGTCAAGTATTATTGGTATATATTTGTCGGAGCGCAAGGACGTGGCGCCATCTATGCATGCGTCGAAGCACCGTGTGTTTTATCTTGAAACGTCAAGCGGTTAGCTAGGGTAGTAATAATAGTCATCTTTGGCCAAGGCGTGGTCTGTGCGAGACCGGAACCCGGAAGTTGGTAGTGTTGGTACTTGTTAGTTAGCCAATCAGAATCGTTGTGATTATCGAACCATTAAAGACAATGCAGGCTACCTACAGAGGCTACGACAAAGGCGCCAATTATTTTACGAGCACTTTTGATCGAGCAGCTGAACTGTCAACTTGGGAAGCCAGTCCCGTGCCGAGCTCATCGCAGTCTATAAAATAATCGGTTTTCATCCGAATCATCGTGAAGCCTCGTGTTGCAAACGTGTGTGAATATTGATTGTACACTCCAAAACTTCTCAAAGACGAGTTTATTTCTTAGATACGGCCAAAACCCTTCTGATGATCCGAAATTTAATACTGCTACCACTACTACTTCGCTGGCTCAGCGACCCGAAGTGGATCTTGGCCTCCGACATTAAAGTGCGTCACTCTATCCTATTTTGTGCCAAGTTTGACCATTCGGGCACTCCCAACTCTTTGAGGTCTTTGGCGACTTCATCTTTCCAGCGATACTTTGGTCGACCCACCGGGCGGCACTCGGAGGGTTTTCCAAGATATGCTATTTTGGCAGCTCGGTCCTCTCCCATTCTTTTTACGTGTCCTAGCTAGCGAAGTCGGGCTGCCTTTATTTCCCCGATGATGTTCGGCTCGGTCTCTAGGTCTTCCAGCTCCTGGTTAAATCTTTGCCTCCACTCCCCGTCCTCTCCTCTTGTTGGCCCCAGAATATTTTGCAGGATCTTTGGTTCCGCGACTAGGAGTTTGTTCTCCTCTTTTAGTGTTAGTGTCCAAGTTAATATAAATTTAAGTAAATATAAGTTTTATATTAATACAAATTTTGAAATTCAAAAAAGGCGAACACAGTAGATTCCTACTGGAAACAATATACGATCCTAATACCTTGGAGCCGCCTCCAAGGTTCATCATTAGATCAACTGTAAAAAGGATCACTGGGAATACGGCATCATACCGATCGGATTCTTGATGTCGCTCTAAAATCGATTTTATCCACAATTGGTAACGCCCTTGACATCATCTCAGCTGATGGTAAGTGACGACGAGCTGAAGATGGAAGCGGACTTACCAGAATTCCTAAAGCAATGGGGAACTGACTATCTTATCTTCAAGCCGGAACACATCAAAGTTGTTAGCATTAATGTTTGGCGGCAAGGCTTTAGATAAGATGGTGGTAACTAGCCAGGCTTAAGCCCTTCCAGCAACCAAAGTGATTCTTACAAAGTTAGACTCTGCCGGGAATCTTGATGTGAAACTAATGGACTCTACCATTACAAAATTGTAATGATTGTAAAAAGAGTGAGGTCTTGGTTTATAAAGCTGCTAATATCAGCATAGTACTGTACCTCCGGTTATACTTAATGGATTAGCCCTTCCCGTGGTAGAATCATCAAAATCGGTTCATAAACGTATATATATATATATATATATACGGTCGAATGTGGTTTCTCCTTTTTTTGGAGTCATTTAAAAAACAAAACCCTAAACGTCGCTCTAAAATGGATTATTAGTATTGAACAGTACATCTAAATAAACAAACAAACACTCATCGCGAAGTAGATTATAATCATCATCATAACAGCTCATATACGTCCCCACCGAGGGGCTCGAGCCTACCCTGAATTAGGGCGATCAGGCCTTAGTCGACCACGCGGGCCCAGTGCGGATTGGTCAACTTCACACACAACCTTCGAGTTTCATCGCAGGCGTGTGCAGGTTTCCTCACGATGTTTTCCTTCACCGTTAAAGCAATCGGTAAGTATGTACGTAAGTTTTTGAAAAACTCATTGGTACATTGGCCGTCCAGATTTGAACCCGGTACCTCTGGTTAGATGAACCGAGTCGTTACCGGCTGAGCCACCGACGCTTTTTTTTTTTTTTTTTTTTATTATAGATTATAATATAAGCCTGTAAAAATACACCTAGATATCTACGCTAATCAGGCCGCCGGGGTGCCCTACCCTGATCTGGATTAAGATAAGATTGCCTTAATACCCGTACCGTGATTGTTATTGGATGAACCAGCTATCAGTGGTTTCATCTCCCTCATTTTCCGCACCGTTAGCTTTGTTCTTGTAATGTAAACCACATATATGTTCCTCTATCTGTGGTACAGTGTGGGTAGGTCACTTACATTTACACACCAGTAGTCATGGGTCATGGTCAATTCTTGACAGGGTTCTTATTAAACCTAGTTCCGTCTAAACGGTATCCCTACTCGACGACCATTCGATCAAAATCATCATCATATCAGCCAAAGCACGTCCACTGCTTGACATAGGCCTCCCCCGAGGAGTGATGGCTGACTCTAGCGTTATATTCGTGACCGGGTGCTGTCCGTGTGAACTGGCCTACACTTGTCAAAGGCGTTCATGACATTCAATAATTTTAATGTATAACTTCTCGTGTCATATTGTTTTCATGTTCTAATAACATTATTTGTTTTTTTTATCATGGATTGGATTTTGACGTTATTAATTAATTATTGTTTATTTCTTTTTTTTTACAAATGAAATTATGTAATCACTATTTTATTTTAGAAAGAGAATTACTATTTTGAATAAATATCTTGAATCTTGAATCCCCAAGTTTTTCCACGACGACCGGTTCTGCGCTACCCGCATCCAGCGGCTTCCCGCGACCTTCACCAGGTCATCGGTCCACCGCGTGGGAGGCCTGCCTGTACGTTACATTTTCCAGTGCTCGGTCGCCACTCAAGAACTTTACTGCCCCAGCGGCCATCCGTTCTACGAATCAGAAACGAGGAGATCCGTAGGAGAACCAAAATAACCGACATAGAACTTAAGTGGCAGTTGGCAGGGCACATAGCTTGATCAAAATATTACTCCTTAAATAAAACTTAAAGGGCCAATACATATGTATATACATATTTTTTAGAGGTTTTTGTCGAGGGTTTTTTAAATTTTTAATTTAATTTTTACTTTTTAACAAACTTTTTGTATTTGGTCCGCCCGCGGTTTTTCAAAATACAGTCAGTTCTGCGAGCCATTCACGTTACTACTGTCACAGTATTACGATATGGCTTACAGTAGGGCAAAGCCTTTAATGTCGCACGATGCGCCACCGGCGTAAGAACTAGCACATACTAGCCTGTAGTCACGGAGTTTGCCAGGCTGTGCCCCACCGCCCGCTGCCCCGCAAGTAACCTTCCGTTGCTCAGCGTAAGTACATTCGTTGCGCTTCTGTAAGCCGCTATATTGTAATACTGTGCTACTGTCGCACAAAACGTGACTTGAGAGGGACACAGCTATTCATAAGGAACAATTTTTTAACACTAATATTCAAAAACCAGTAAAGCATTCGAAAATAACCAGACAGGTTATTAATAAAACCTGTTCCACGATATTCTAATTTCTACGGCAAAAGGGTATCTGCCTACATAATACCCAAATTAATCAATAACCTCCCAAATACTTTAAAAAATAACATTACAAAGAAAAACAAATCGCGTCTATTAATAACACACTTTTTAGAAAAACAATTTATATAAAAACTATGCAAATCAAAGTAACAACTAATTTTAGTTATAGTTTAAATAGTCAAACTTCTTGCAACAGCCTGTATATGGTGGACTAGTGGATGCCCGCAGCTTCGCCCGCGCAGATCCAGATTTTTGCGGTAGGAATTTCCCAAAATCCTTTCTTAGTGGATGCCTACGTCATAACATCTACCTGCATCCCAAATTTCAGCCCGATCCGTCCAGTGGTTTGGGCTGTCGTTGTAGTTAACTTTTGTGTTTTATTGTATAATGATAATTTGATAATGCATGCATGACTGGAGAACAGTATTGAGACAAACCTTATAATGTTTTGTTAACTTTTAATTTTGTAACGTAAATAAATAAGCTTGATAGGAATGTTTTATGTACCTTCATCCCTGTCTTACGTATACCTGAGTCCCTCTCGGTCGTAACCTGAATGGCCACTTGTTCATACAATGTTCGTGATCGATCTCTTTGGTAATTAGAATATCCACATTCCTTTAAATCACTTTTCCTCCCTAGGGAGTAGGGATCAAAAAGCTATATTCGTCTCCTCGTAAACAGCTCTTTTGAATATCATAAAAAATAATATCAGCTCATATACGTCCACACCGAGGGGCTCAAGCCTACCGTGAATTACCGTGACCACGCGGGCCCAGTGCGGGTTGGTCAACTTCACACACAACGTTCGAATTTCTTCGCAGATATGTGCAGGTTTCCTCACGATGTTTTCCTTCACCGTAAGAGCGTCGGATCAACGTACTTATGAAAACACATTGGTACGTGGCAGGACTCGAACCACGACTTCCCGGATAGGAGGTAGCGGACCTTGCCGTTGCGCCACCGACACTCTTTTGAATCGACACACTTTTGAATAGATGTGACAAAAATGAAATTGCTACAAATACTAGGGTTAGGGTCGCGTCAGTCGCTTTAAAGAGTTTAGGAAGCCTGGTACATACATAATTTAAAACTGCCATTTCATACTAACCACTCTATATGCACGGGCATAAATTCTTGTAACCGGAGATGATTAATCACCCGCCGTATATCCCTGGTATATTGAGTGACGTTTGAATAAACCCAGCGCTATTGTGATTCAAATGTCTCTGGCTAATGGCGCTGCTGCCAGGGGTTATAGTGTATTTTGTCAACATTGGAATTACACTTTATGACCAATGATAAAGTGTCCCATGTGCGGGTGGTGATCTGGTTTGAAAATAATCGGTCAAGCGCGAGTCAGGCCCGTACATTGAGGTGTCCGTACCACCACTCACCACACTCATACTTGGACGGTTTTCTGTTTTTTTTTTTTTTTAATTTAAAATTTGAGTGCGTTTGGCTGCACCTCACCTGATGGTAAGTGCTGATGCAGCCGAGGATGTAACACGCAAGCTCAAGTAGTGCCTATTCACTCTCGTCTTGAAGATTCCTAAATTATACGAATCGGGGAATACAGACGCCGGAAGGGAATTCCACTCCTTGGCCGTTCGCATGATGAAGGAAGAAGCAAAACGCTTCGTGCGAAAAGGTGGAACATTGACGACAAAGGGGTGGAACCGTTCTCCGCGCCTGGTCGTCCGATGATGAAATGGAGAGGGGGGAATGAGGTCGTGAAGTACCAGGGCACACTCTCCGAAATGAATTTTTATATTCTACTAGCTTTTTTCCGCGGCTCCTCCCGCGTGGACATCATTTTTATGACTGTCTTTAAGGGTGATTAGTAAATTATGTCGTTACCCACCTACACAACCATCTCTGTGCAAAAAATCACAACTATCGAGTATTTTATTAGTTCCCTCAGGTACTGCATTAGATTATGCTATTTTCCCGGGATAAAAAGTAGCCTATGTCCTTCCCCGTGACACAGGCTACCTGCATGCCAAATTTCATAAAGATTGGTCAAGGCGTTGAAGTGTGAAAAACAAACAAACACATTTTTACATTCGTAATATTAGTAAGGATTTAAGATTAGTACCAAGTTTTACCCTTTTTACGATAAAGAAAAAACAAAGAAAAATTGTATTAAAACACTTTTTTTATACGTCCGATCCCCCTCAATTTTTAACTATTTTTAACCCTGGAGTGGTCGCGCCCCCAAAAGTCTCTTGAATGGTCGCGTGGATTACATATGTATGCCAAATTGTTTTGAATTTTTTAAATAAAATTCATTTACATTATAATTTTTCTATTGAAAAATGGCAAGTACCTTTATCTCTAATTAAATTGTAATAAGAAATTAAAAAGAACAGTAAACAGTTTTGTAAAAATAAACCAAAACACAAACTTCTTATAAATCGTTTTTGAAAATACTTTGGATTATATGAGACCTTAATACGCGTTAACGATTTTTGCAAAAACAAATCAATAATTATTTTCTTAACAGTAACAACATAATATTTGGAATGAACAGAGCAGGTGTGGGGATTGTCATACTTAAAGTACACGGAGTCCTGTGTAACACACTTGAACTGTTTACGAATAATTTCATTTTTAATTACCGTGGATTACATATGTAATCCACGCGACCAATACAGGGTTAATTTTTATTATTTGTAATCATTAACAAATAATGAAAAAAAGACGTGTGGCACTCGGGGACTGCCGCGGTAAAGCTATTGCATAGCATTTTTTATCAACTAACGCAATTATAATTATTTATTTATTTTTTATTTATGTAGTATTTACCAGTACCATATAGTCCTTAGGGCGCGGGATGTTTATATAATAAATGAACACTAAGAAATTTCATCATCATCATCATCATCAATCGCCATCATCAATCGCCATTATTAATCGCCATCATCAATCGTCATCATCAATCGCCATCATCAATCGCCATCGTCATCATCAATCGCCATCATCAATTGCCAATCGGCATTGCCATCGCCATCATCAATCACCATCATCAATCGACATCATCAATCGCAATCATCAATCGCCATCATAGATGGCACTGTAAGTTTTTAGAACTCAATATATATATTTTTTTTTTGGGGTGTCAGGTTTTATTTTCGTTACGAAATTTTTTGATTCGGTCCCCTCAAAGTCCGCGATAAAAGCTACACAATAACTTAATAAAATGTACAAAACATATTCTGCTGAAATTTTAGCCGGTTACTTATTGCGTCGGATGGACAGACAGCGGCGTAGGCTTAGTAATAGAATCTATTATCGTGTACGGAAACCAAAAATGTTTAGTTTAGTTTTTCTAATTAATATAATATGTTTCAGCCGCATCAATATAATGAAATTAATTATTCTTAGTTACGAATCTCCTTGAATATATCAAACATTTATGAGAAAGTTAATTACTTAGACAATATTATACTACATAAGAGTATATTCCAGTTATCCTTTTGAAGAGCTTCTCATATTAATATTAGCTATAACATTCATTACCCAATTTCTCCATGAATTCGTTCTGCATAATTTAATTTAAACAACCGAGCATTATACAACGATAATAAGATTTCATCTTGATGAATATTACCGAACCGGCTCGTAGCACAGTGCGACTTGCGTGTGTGCGTCAATAAAGCAGGTTAACTGGCCTGTTGCACGGTCATTACGTGGATGGGTTTGACTGTTAGTAGAGCGCTCGTAGCACAGTGCGACTTGCGTGTTTGCGTCGATCACGCAGGTTAACTGACAAGAAGCACGGTCATTACGTGGATGGATTTGATTGTTAATAGAGCGCTTAAAGTACAGTGTGACTTGCGTGTTTGCGTCGATAACGCAGGTTAACTGACAAGAAGCACGGTTACTACGTGGATGGGTTTGACTGTTAGTAGAGCGCTCGTAGCACAGTGCGACTTGCGTGTTTGCGTCGATTTCGCAGGTTAACTGACAAGAAGCACGGTTATTACGTGTACGGGTTTGACTGTTAGTAGAGCGCTCGTAGCACAGTGCGACTTGCGTGTTTGCGTCGATTTCGCAGGTTAACTGACAAGAAGCACGGTCATTACGTGGATGGGTTTGACTGTTAGTAGAGCGCTCGTAGCACAGTGCGACTTGCGTGTTTGCGTCGATTTCGCAGGTTAACTGACAAGAAGCACGGTTATTACGTGTACGGGTTTGACTGTTAGTAGAGCGCTCGTAGCACAGTGCGACTTGCGTGTTTGCGTCGATTTCGCAGGTTAACTGACAAGAAGCACGGTCATTACGTGGATGGGTTTGACTGTTAGTAGAGCGCTCGTAGCACAGTGCGACTTGCGTGTTTGCGTCGATTTCGCAGGTTAACTGACAAGAAGCACGGTTATTACGTGTATGGGTTTGACTGTTAGTAGAGCGCTCGTAGCACAGTGCGACTTGCGTGTTTGCGTCGATTTCGCAGGTTAACTGACAAGAAGCACGGTCATTACGTGGATGGGTTTGACTGTTAGTAGAGCGCTCGTAGCACAGTGCGACTTGCGTGTTTGCGTCGATAACGCAGGTTAACTGACAAGTAGCACGGTTATTACGTGGATGGGTTTGACTGTTAGTAGAGCGCTCGTAGCACAGTGTGTCTTTCGTCATTGCGTTGATCACTCAAGTTAACTGACAAGAAGCACGGTCATTACGTGGATGGGTTCGACTATTAGTGAAGCGCTCGTAGCACAGTGCGACTTGCGTGTTTGCGTCGATAACGCAGGTTAACTGACAAGAAGCACGGTTACTACGTGGATGGGTTTGACTGTTAGTAGAGCGCTCGTAGCACAGTGCGACTTGCGTGTTTGCGTCGATCACGCAGGTTAACTGACAAGAAGCACGGTTATTACGTGGATGGGTTTGACTGTTAGTAGAGCGCTCGTAGCACAGTGCGACTTGCGTGTTTGCGTCGATTTTGCAGGTTAACTGACAAGAAGCACGGTCATTACGTGGATGGGTTTGACTGTTAGTAGAGCGCTCGTAGCACAGTGTGACTTGCGTGTTTGCGTCGATAACGCAGGTTAACTGACAAGTAGCACGGTTATTACGTGGATGGGTTTGACTGTTAGTAGAGCGCTCGTAGCACAGTGTGTCTTTCGTCATTGCGTTGATCACTCAAGTTAACTGACAAGAAGCACGGTCATTACGTGGATGGGTTCGACTATTAGTGAAGCGCTCGTAGCACAGTGCGACTTGCGTGTTTGCGTCGATAACGCAGGTTAACTGACAAGAAGCACGGTTACTACGTGGATGGGTTTGACTGTTAGTAGAGCGCTCGTAGCACAGTGCGACTTGCGTGTTTGCGTCGATCACGCAGGTTAACTGACAAGAAGCACGGTTATTACGTGGATGGGTTTGACTGTTAGTAGAGCGCTCGTAGCACAGTGCGACATGCGTGTTTGCGTCGATTTTGCAGGTTAACTGACAAGAAGCACGGTCATTACGTGGATGGGTTTGACTGTTAGTAGAGCGCTCGTAGCACAGTGTGACTTGCGTGTTTGCGTCGATAACGCAGGTTAACTGACAAGTAGCACGGTTATTACGTGGATGGGTTTGACTGTTAGTAGAGCGCTCGTAGCACAGTGTGTCTTTCGTCATTGCGTTGATCACTCAAGTTAACTGACAAGAAGCACGGTCATTACGTGGATGGGTTTGACTGTTACTAGAGCGCTCGTAGCACAGTCTGACTTGTGTGTTTGCGTCTATCACGCAGGTTAACTGACAAGAAGCACGGTCATTACGTGGATGGGTTTGACTGTTAGTAGAGCGCTCGTAGCACAGTGTGACTTGCGTGTTTGCGTCGATCACGCAGGTTAACTGACAAGAAGCACGGTCATTACGTGGATGGGTTCGACTGTTAGTGAAGCGCTCGTAGCACAGAGTGACTTGTGTGTTTGCGTCGATCACGTAGGTTAACTGACAAGAAGCACGGTCATTACGTGGATGGGTTTGACTGTTAGTAGAACGCTCTTATCACAGCGTGACTTACGTGTTTGCGTCGATAACGCAGGCTAACTGACAAGAAGCACGGTCATTACGTGGATGGGTTCGACTGTTAGTGGCATTTTTGATGAAACTAAGTGATGAAACTAGCGCCATGTAGTATGATGGTACGGAACCCTTTGTGTGCGACTTGCACTTGGCCGGTTTTTGTGCTTGAACTTTTGGTGTCGGTTGCTACACTCGATAGCAGTCGTTAGGCCTTCTATGTTATACACGTTGTAAATGTCTCCGTGTTTGTGTATGCCTTATGCCTGGTGAAGTTTTGCTAGTTTCGTCAAAGTTAAATATTAGTACTAACATACAGTATGGACACTCCCTACCGCTCTCTAGATTGCGACCTCACTCCCTCGTCACCCAGATTAATAGAGATTGGTTACAGTTTGTTTCTCAAACTCATGGGATATCGCCGTGATTTTGTTTGCTCCGTCATTTGTTTTCAGAAATGTCATTTCACGACCGTTGTAGACAGTGTCCGGGTAGTGGTTTTGTTTCCGCAGCGTTCGCGAATACACATCAGTATCGACAAAGTAGAGTCCATTTCAAAGTTACCACGAAAAATATTTACGGGTTTTCAACCGACTTCCAAAAAGGACGATGTTGGTATTTTGGCTGTATGTTTATACTATCTTGATCCTGTAGTACCTACGGTACGTACGTATGAAGGGTTAAAGGTCCCCAGGAGGCTCGAATTTCCATACAAACGTAGTTCCGCTTTAATACAAAAACTGCATGCTGGATTGAATCCAAACTTTGCAAATATGGAAAACCCAGGAAGTATTGTTATCACAAAAAAAAGTTTTTCCAATTTTCGTGAAAACGTGTTCTATATCATTAGCACATATCGTAAAAGCGCACATCTCAATTCCGTCCTTCCGTGTGTGAGTCTGTCCGTGCATCAGTGCGTCCATCCGTCACACTTGGCCTCTGGAGGCTGAACCTTTAGCCCGGTTGCGACCAAATTTGGAACTTAATAGTTTTAAATCATTTAATTGATGTATTGCTTTAACGGTGAAGGAAAACATCGTGAGGAAACCTGCACACGCCTGCGAAGAAACTCGAAGGTTGTGTGTGAAGTCGACCAACCCGCACTGGGCCCGCGTGGTCGACTAAGGCCTAATCGCCCTGATTCAGGGTAAGCTCGAGCCCCTCGGTGGGGACGTATATGAGCTGTAATGATGAATTGATGTATTATCAAACGTTTCTTCGTACCGTCAAACTGAAGAGTATCTGTCAAACAAAAAAAAACTGAATTTGGGCGATCGGGCCTTACTCGACCACGCGGGCCCAATGCGGGTTGGTCAACTTCACACACAACCTTCGAGTAACCACGACTTCCCGGATAGGAGGTAGCGGCCCTTGCCGTTGCGCCACCGACGCTCTTAGATGTCTATGTTGGAAAAACTTTATTATCTCGTATACTCGTAACACGTAAATTATAAAATTCCAACTTAGAACCCTTGTGGCTAGAAAATTCTAACCACGAATGTTGCTTCAGGGCGTAGGGCAGGGATTCTATGATGAAATAACACAGGTTGAGGGGATTATAAACTATGGACCTGCCACTTGAAATATTATTACTAACAACCTATTGCCCACGGCCTCGTTCCGTGGGTATAGATTTTCTTCCAAAAAACTTATTCGGACTATTAAGTACATATCAAAATAAAAATATATTTTCGAAAAACGTAACAACTTTAAGGTACAAGCTTTTGATATTGCATTGTCACGCGATATACATATGCATGCAAAATTTCAGCTCAATCGGAACCGGGAAGTGGGTCAAATTTAACTTGGAAGATTTTACCCAAACAAACATACATACATTGCAAGTTAATTAAAACCTTGTAATAAGCGAAATCGGTCCAGCCATTTTTAAGTTACGCGCTAACCAACGAAAAGTATTTCATTTGTATTAGGGTAAAAAGGAACCCTATTAATAAGACTTCGCTGTCCATCCGTCTGTCCGTCTGTCACCGGGCTGTATTTCATGAACCGTGATAGATCGACAGTTGAAATTTTCACATATGATGTATTTCTGTTGCTGCTATAACAACAATTACAAAAAATTAGAAAAAGTGAAAGTATCCATACAAAATACGGGTTTTTTGTCAACGTGAAGAAACTAGCGACATCTAGTATTATGGTACGGAACTCTATGTGTGCGGTTCTGACTCTCACTTGGCCAGTTTTTCTTCGTATAAAATAGTAGAGCAAGGAATCAATTTAAAAGGAAAATTTCTAAGTTTAGGAGTATTAATCGGCCAACTTAATATGTGCAGTTGGTTTGTAAAAAGTTCATAGTTTTTTCTATACAAAACGTTTTATACCAACTACAAAAAAATACTATTTTTTTTAAATATACACTTATTTATGCTACTTTGCTTGTGGTGTGACACGCATTGGGCTACTTTTTACAAGCTTTTATTTAACTTGCAATGTATGTTTGTTTGTTGGGATGGAATGTTGCAAGTTGAATTTGATCCACTTTATTTATTTATTTCGTGTAAGAAAATGCAATATCAAAAGCTATCTAAAAGTTTTTAGGTTTTTCGAAAATTATTTCATAGATTAAATATTTTTCATATTCAGTGTCAAATTACTATAGTAATCAACATTATGAGTCGAAAGACGTCCACAAAGGCCTCCCCAAATGATATAAAGAAATAGGGGATACAAGTTTGTATGAAACTTTTTATTTCTTGGACATATTTGCATGAAACTACAGTAGATTTAAAAAATCCACTATTGGTAAGCCCTTGGCATCATTTCACCTGATGGTAAGTGACGATGATACTGAAGGGGGAAGTGGACTTACCAAGATTCCCCAACGCAACGGGAACTGGCTATCTTATCTTCATCATCGTAAGACTTAGTTCAGATGGTCGTTACTAGCCAGTTGGGCTAAAAATACCTTACCGCCAACCAAACCGACGCCTACAAAGTCAGACTCATGGCAGGTGTTGGGGATGGTCCGCAGAAAAACACAGAGTGTCTCTTCAGGAAATTTCCCGGTATTTATTTTCTTCTTTCTTCCTATTTTCCTCTTCTTATTTTCCAGGAAGTACTGGATCGGATTGGAACTGAATATCGACCTTTTTTTTTTTTTTTTTTGACAAGCTTGTTGTTGGCCATTGGGGCCTTTACAACTTCACCGGGCAGGGGAGGCGAGTACGGAAGGCACTCAACCTAGTGCTAAGCAAAAAGATGCAACTGCCTAAGGGCGCCCAGGTGGGCACGGGCCTCGGCTTAGGTCGTTGCTTGGACGTGGGAGGATCGGAGAGAAGCGGCCTGGTATATGCCGGTAGCGCTGGTAAGCGCCAGAAGCGGGGGGACGCCGCCCTCGCCGGCGAGGGCAGAATGTCTATCGACCTTTTACAATCTCCCGGGGTCTTAAGGTTTCAGCAATACCGCAAAGAGAGCCCCTACGATCATGCCCTAATTTTTACATACATTTTAACTACTATTGGGTCCATAACTCTTAATCTATGCTACTGATAATAAAAAAAAGTATTTTCTAGATAGCCTTCGATATTTTATACCATAATACACTCTTTTAATATTGATAAATCTATACACTTTACGTAAAAAAGCAAAAAATAGTTCTATATACATACTTTTTATATTTTAGCATTTTGCCTAGCTTATATCCTAGCATTTCTTACTAGAATATCTATTTACTCTGATACTTAGTCTTATTAGGTAAGTAAAACACATGAAACCATATTCATATATTACAAAAAAACTTATGAAAAGGGGTAAAAAACACCTAAGATTTTATAAAAACTAATTCTATCCTACTCTAACCTATCGCTGTTTTAGTCATTGCATCTATATCGCTGTATATGTAATGCTGTTTCAGCTGTAATAATTATGTCGTCCGCAGTCTGAAAAAAAAAACAACACCAGGAATCAAACCCGCGCGCACGACCGGCCTGAAGTGAATGGACCGACCATTATTTCACGAAGGGGGAGGTTTCATTATTGTTAAGTTTTATAAAAGTCACGAAGTTTGAAGCTGTCGTAGCTCAGTGCAATTTGCGAGATTGCGTCAATCACGCAGGTTAACTCATCTGAAGCACGGTCATTACGGGTTTCACTGTTAATGGCATTTTTCTCGAACGTTTTTGTGCTTCGCAAGGCTCGTTAAATCGTTGGTTCCGGTTTGTATCACAGATGATATTTGTTAAGCTGTGTCAATTTAATTCAATTATATTCAATACATTTTTTCAAAATAGGTGCAAATTACACTCTTTCTGATAGTCATAAAATAATAATTATAACAATGGCATTTGTGAAGGATCAAGAAATAAACAATAATTAGATATTAACGTCAAAATTAAATCCTTGAACTTAGAACATGAAAACAATATGACACGAAAAGTTATACTTATAAATCACTAGCTGTTTCCCGCGGCTTCACCCGCGTGGACCACGTTTCTATGACTTTTCGAGGGTGCGCAGTGCGCGAGCCGCAAGCGGCTCGCGAGCGTGGTAAAAAGTAGCCTATGTCTTAATCCAGGTCCTAATCTGTTTACCTACCAAATTTCAGCCAAATCCGTTCAGTAGTTTTTGCGGGAAAGCGTAACAGACAGACACAGTTACTTTCGCATTTATAAAATTATAGTAGGGATTGAATGCCTTTGACAAGAGAAGGCCAGTTCACACGGACGGCACCCGGTCACGAGTAAAACGCGAGAGTCAGACATCGCTCCCATCAACCATATTAGAGGGAAAGGAACGACCCGGCTCCCGAATGCATAAAGACGGTTTGAACAATTTCTTTGGAGTAGTAAAGTTCCTGAGTGGTGACCGCACACTGGAACACGTAGCGTAGGTAATCCTTCCACTCTGTGCACTGACAACTTGGCTAAGGGCGCGGAAAGTAGCTGGATGCGGTCATCGCAGGACCACTCATCGTTGTATAAAATCTTGGGGGAGGTCTTTGTCCAGTAGTGGACGTTTTTGGCTGATATGATTATAAGGAAGATGATGGTGATGATGATGATGAATACGTAACAGGAGCCTATCTTTCTCACAAAAAGAATTTACATCTTTACATCTATTTGGTTGTAATAATTTGATATTCACACAGTAAGTAATCCCTTTTTACCTCAACACACTCAAATCTAAACGATAATATATTTCAACTTCCCAGGAATTTAATCTCTCAAACACAAATGGAAATTCCGGAATATCGTAGTCGAACACGTAAAAATAATGGGTGTATTGTGGAATTTTTAAAACATCCTTTGTCATTCTACCACTGGCTTTGGGTGATAAAAAAATCGTTAAAAACAACACTGGTACACATTCACTGGAAAATTGTCCATGGATGGTTCAAGTTACAAGCGAGCTGCCCCTCTCAATTAAATACCCCACATATTGTATTATTCACGTGGATACGTCTATGTTTTCGTTTTTAAGGGGGTCATTTCGTGAACAGGAGATTATACGCCACCCTGTTGGGGTCCTTGACCGCTCCAACTAATGACAGTGCATCAAGGACAGTTTACCTGCGTGATCGCACATGTATTTTATTAACGTGGATACGTCTATGTTTTCGTTTTGTAGGGGGTCATTTCGTGAACAGGAGATTACACGCCACCCTGTTGGGGTCCTTGACCGCTCCAACTAATGACAGTGTATCAAGGACAGTTAACTTGCGTGATCGGGACCCAACCGCGCAAGCTATTGTTATTTTCAACCGACTTCCGGAAAGGAGGAGGTTCTCAATTCGACTGTATGTTTTTTTTTCTGTGTGTTACCTCAGAAGTTTTGACTGGGTAAATCGATTTTGATGATTCTTTCTTTATTTAAAAGCTTGTACTTCCCGTGTGGTCCCATATAAATTTTATCAAAATAAGTGTAGTAATTCATTAGAAAATTATACACTCAACATTTACAAAAAAAAATTCTCGACTCTGACAGAGATTCCGAACCGGTTACCTCTGGATTAACAGGTAACGTGCCCACAGTCTGAGCTACGACGGTCTCGGATGTGTATGACGAAATAGTTGTATCATTGCATGTCTTGTTTACTGCATACATTTTTAATTTCCTACAGTGTACCAGATGGCACTATCACAGATGAGATACAAGTCACTTACTTAATTAGTCATTATTTTACTTTTTTATCAAGCCTATCTTTTTAAATAAAAAATGGCAACTCCCAATGATTTCGTCACAAGTAAGAAAGAAATAAGTGACGATCGTTTTACTGTTAGTTTCACTCATTAGACGCTAGTTTTATGCTGTACGGGTTTTCAAATTTTATTTAATTCGATTAGTTACTTTGTGTTTGTAATAAAACATTTAGGAAAAATCGGTCAAGTGCGATTCGGACTCGTGCTCCGAGGGTTCCTTACTACTACACTTCTCAACACAACTATGACTATACCTATTCACATTTTAATCAAATGACATCAACGCGAGCGACCAATTTTTTTTTTGTCATTCAGTTCGGACTCCTTGGCACGAGTACGACTCATCATTGACCAATTTTTATTATTTGTTGTTTTACTTCTGTTTAAATAATATTATCACATTAAGTTTTACGGCTGTATGTATAACCATTTTTACGATAGGACTTAATAAAAAAACCTTCTGAAGACCTATAATTAAAACAAGTTTTTTGTATGAAGACTCCCCTTATTTTTTCACTTTTTCAAATTTTTTGTATTTGTTGTTATAGCGGCAAGATAAATACATATTCCTTGAAAATTTCAACTGTCTACATCTTACGGTTCATGAAATACAGCCCGCTGACGGACGGACAGACAGACAGACAGACAACGGAAGTTTAGCAATAGTGTACCCTTTGGGAGTATGGAACCCTAAAAACGGATATCACGTCACTTGGCCTCTGGATGCGGGCAGCGCAGAACCGGTCGTCGTGGAAATCCTTGGCTTTAACGTAGTTTGTGGGAGACTGGAGCCTAAACTAGGAAAATAAATTTCCTGTATTTTAGGTCTCCAGGCCCCCTCATCGGCTTATAGGTAAATATATTAGTGCTTCGATGTAGCAGACGTTGAGACATTTAAAACACATATTAGTAAAAATAAAACCGGTGAGGTAAAAAATATATATACATATGTGTGTGAGTGTTTATGTGTATGTGTGTGTGTGTGTGTAGGTGCGTGTGTGTGTGTGTCGTACATTTTGATTATGGCCACTTTTATACATCAAAACTGTACATCCAAAGGTTGACTAATAGGACCTTATTACTAAGCTCCCGTTGTCCGTCTGTCTCTCTGTCTTTCTGTTTGTCCGTCCGTCTATCAGCGGGCTGTATTTCGTGGATCGTAACAGGTACGTACTTAGTCCGTTATATTTTTTTTACAGAATGTGTATTTCGTTTGCCAATATAACAAACAAATAATAAAAATATAATTAAATAATAAAATTTTCACTTCCTTTTATGTATTTTACTAAAAAAATGCTTGTAATTTTATCATTATTTTGACAATCTTATTTGAGCAGAGTAGGCCTTGCAAAATCAAAATCCCGAACAAAGAGATTTAATTCAGAATTGTGTATCCTATATGCTTTAAATCCTGCTATCGCTTTTCAAAGCCAACTGACCAAGCTGAAGACTGAGGATGGCAGGATCATATCGTCTAAGACTGAGTTGCTGGAGGAAGTTGAGAAGTTCTACGGACAATTGTACACGACCACACGTCTGCCTGTCAGCGATCTGGCTAAAAGCAAGAGCAAGACTTACCCGACAGTATACCGAAGATATTCCGGACGTCAGCCTGTACGAGATTAGAATGGCTCTTAAACAGCTTAAAAATAATAAGGCACCGGGTGATGATGGAATTACGGCTGAACTTCTGAAAGCAGGTGGAACACCGGTACTTAAAGCTCTTCAGAAGTTATTTAATTCCGTTATACTTGAGGGAAAAACGCCTAAGGCTTGGCACAGAAGTGTGGTCGTGCTTTTCTTCAAAAAGGGTGACAACACCATACTGAAGAACTACAGACCCATCTCACTTCTCAGCCATGTCTACAAGCTGTTTTTCGAGAGTCATTACGAATCGTCTCGCACGCAGGTTTGACGTCTTCCAGCCTCCCAAACAAGCCGGTTTCCGAAAGGGATTTAGTACCATAGACCACATACATACGCTGCGGCAGATTATATAGAAGACCGAAGAGTACAATCAGCCACTATGCTTGTGTTCGTAGACTATGAGAAACTTGGGCTGTATTACAGTCTCTCCAGAGGTGCCAAATTGACTATCGATATATCGAAGTGCTGAAGTGTTTATATGAAAACGCCACCATGTCGGTTCGCCTCCAGGATCAAAACTCGGAACCTATCCAGCTACAGCGAGGGGTGAGACAGGGAGACGTTATATCTCCGAAACTGTTCACCGCCGCCCTGGAAGATGTTTTTAAACTTTTGGACTGGGGTGGACTCGCCATCAATATCAACGGCGAGTACATCACCCACCTTCGATTCGCTGACGATATCGTGGTCATGGCTGAGACTATGGACGACTTAGGCACAATGCTCGATGGCCTCAGTAGAGCCTCTCAACAAGTAGGTCTTAGAATGAACATGGACAAGACGAAAATTATGTCAAACGTCCGTGGCATACCTACTCCTCTGAAGGTTGGAGGCTCTACACTCGAAGTTGTTACCGAATATGTATACCTGGGACAAACAGTCCAGTAAGGTAGGTCCAACTTCGAGAAAGAGATCAATAGTCGAATCCAACTCAGTTGGGCAGCGTTTGGGAAGCTTCGCAATATCTTTACGTCCCAGATACCGCAGTGTCTTAAGATCAAGGTCTTCGACCAGTGTGTGTTGCCAGTGATGACATACGGAACTGAGACATGGTCGCTTACTATGGGCCTCATAAGAAGGCTCAAGGTCACCCAAAGGGCAATGGAGCGTGCTATGGGAGTTTCTCTGCGTAATCGAATCAAAAACGAGGAGATCCGTAGGAGAACCAAAGTAACCGACATAGCTCTCGGAATTGCTAAACTTAAGTGGCAGTGGGCGGGGCACATTGCAAGTAGAACAGATGGCCGTTGGGGCAGTAAAGTTCTCGAGTGGCGACCACGCACCGGAAAGCGTAGTGTAAGCAGGCCTCCCACTCGGTGGACCGATGACCTGGTGAAGGTCGCGGCAAGCTGCTCGATGCGGGTAGCGCAGAACCGGTCGTCGTGGAGATCCTTGGGGGAAGCCTATGTCCAACAGTGGACGTCCTTCGGCTGATATGATGATGATGATGATCGCTTTTAGCAGAGTTCCTATGTTATCAAGTGGCAAATATCGTTTTGGTATTTAAAAGTTGATCTGATGATGAATTTCGGAAATGGGATCAAGCTCTCATGATCGTCTTTTATTTTCAATAGAATTTCTCAAATTATTATGCACTAGCTGTTTCCCGCGGCTTCACCCGCGTGGACAACGTTTCTATGACTTTTCGAGGGTGCGCAGTGCGCGAGCCGCAAGCGGCTCGCGAGCGTGGTAAAAAGTAGCCTATATCTTAATCCAGGTCCTAATCTGTCTACCTACCAAATTTCAGCCAAATCCGTTCAGTAGTTTTTGCGGGAAAGCGTAACAGACAGACAGAGTTACTTTCGCCTTTATAATATTAGTAGGGATTAGCCTTACCCGATTATGCACGACCAATTAATGTACGCCCGATAATGGCCATCCGATAATTTGTGTCATTCGTGACTTGAAATATTTAATATTCATAAAGTTAATGAACTTAAAGTTTGTACCCAAAAAATGATATACTGTGACTTTAGGTGGAAATATTACAATAATATTTTTGTCCTTAATAATAAATTATAAATCTGTTGGTAACATTTTAAAAAATTGGAGATGGAATCTATACAAAATCAATTAAGTATCAGACATTTTAGAAGTTTTTTTTCTGTCTTTCGATTCGACAATGTATTATTTTTTATTTTATTTATTAGGTTCACCAATGATTGTTTACATCAATACATTACATTAATAGTTACAAAAAAAACTTACTAAATGTAACAATCTCTTATAGGTAAACACCACGTGCACACAAACACTTGCCTAGAAAATAACCAATTATTAGTACTTATAGGTATCTAAGCTACTTATCCACTCATAAGCTCTTGGTATTTTATTTATTTTATTTGGAAAACAAACGGTTATTACATAACAATTAGTGACGACTATTTAAAATAACTATAAACCACTTATATGTTTTCGCATATAAAAGCCTAAATACTTGCATGTCGTTAAGTTTACAGAAAATAAAAATAAAATCCCATATAATATTCGTTTTTTAGAAGTAAAGTAATTATGATTCTAAACGTTTTCTGTTTTCTTTTAAAGATAAAAGCAGACTTACCAAAAATCCCAAACGCAATTGCGGTTTGTCTATCTTTTCCCCTTTTCCAATGCTGCCAACTATGATATAGGGCAGCAAGACGAAGAAAAAAATATGTTGGTAGCTAGTCCGGCGGACTAAGAAATCTCCTTAACATTAACCAAAAGACAGTGTTTCATTCCGGTAACCTCTCATGTCTTAGGCCAAGCCTTAGATAAGCACTCCAGTACTAAAAGCTTCCTGGCCTGAGCATATTGTGATGACATCCGACCCGCGAGCAGGGACCACCTCGCACGGGACCAAATGCGTTTTTTTTAATGTCGAACGAAACACTAGCGACCTTTTGCTCACATTACCTTACCAAGCAAAGCTAAAGCTTTTGGACTCGTCCTACGACACTATACTTTGAGTCCCAAAACAAAACTTGGACAATTTGATATAAATGAACACAGCACTACCATGGGACAATTTGATATAAATGAACACAGCACTACCATGGGACAATTTGATATTAATGAACACAGCACTACCATGGGACAATTTGATATAAATGAACACAGCACTACCATGGGACAATTTGATATAAATGAACACAGCACTACCATGGGACAATTTGATATAAATGAACACAACACTACCATGGGACAATTTGATATAAATGAACACAGCACTACCATGGGACAATTTGATATAAATGAACACAGCACTACCATGGGAAAATTAATTTAATTTAATTACATCATCTGTGAAATTTTCAACTGTCTAGCTATCATGGTTCATGAAATACAGCCTGGTGACGGACGGATAGACGGACAGCGAAGTCATAATA
The DNA here is from genome assembly GCA_947284805.1 of Coleophora flavipennella. NCBI lineage: Eukaryota > Metazoa > Arthropoda > Insecta > Lepidoptera > Coleophoridae > Coleophora > Coleophora flavipennella. The sequence continues at coordinate 9,256,004 of OX369297.1, forward strand.
AAAGGGTCCCGTTTTTACCCCTTGGGTACGAAACCCTAAAAATTATGTTCTATTACCTAATAAATTCTATTGAAAGAAATAATGACGTAACTGTTACTGAGTCAAACATACAATGCGAGTAATAAACCCAATTGCTCCCATAAAATAGTAGGCAGGTAATGTCAAAATCAGGCGGTTCGCACAAATTTTCCACATCCATTATGGTACAAGGAGAATTCCGCCGTGAAGCCTTCAACACAATGTGACGCCTGTCTTAACAGGTTTGTTGTAGTGGGTAAAAGGGGGGAACTGAATTGATACCTGTTACGTTGGATAACAGTTAAGGCTTGTCCTTCGAAAAACCTCTAAAACTGAAGAATTTTGTAACCATTTTATTCGTTAACCATAGCATATTTCTATCAGAAAAAAATACATAATAATCTACAAGATATAAGAAGTGATGTAGATTTCACAGAATTCCATTTTATTGTTCAGAACCATAGAAAAAAATTATCTAATACACCCCCTTTTTTTTAGTTGTAACCATTTTACTGCTGCAATTTTTAACAAAACAGTTTGAAAATTTATGATATAACTCAAAAAACAATCTAGAGTGATGCTGATTTCTCACTTTTTGATTATTTATTGTATTTTATTTATAAATATTTTAAAACCATCTGATTTCGGGTAAAATTCCAACCGTTCTCAAGCCGTTCCCCGCGCTCGTCCTAAAAATCAGTGCGGGGCGGGTCGCGATGCTAGACGGACCTGTGCTGCTTTGCGGGAGCTCTCGAATAAAAATAAAATATTGGGTTTTTTGTATACATAGTATAGTGTAACGGATAGAGAGTATTTCATGAACATATTTGGTTACTACATTAGATTCTTTTTATTTTTTAATTTACGCTTTTCAGTTTTCTTTGTTTATTTTTTTTTTGATACAAAGTTTTTGTTGCTTAAAATCTACCCGAGCTTTATTTTACCCTATTCAAAAAATAAGAAGCGTCGGTGGCTCAACCGGTAACGACTCGGTCCATCTAACCAGAGGTACCGGGTTCAAATCTGGACGGCCAATGTACCAATGAGTTTTTCAAAAACTTACGTACATATAATTACCGATTGCTTTAACGGTGAAGGAAAAACATCGTGAGGAAACCTGCACACGCCTGCGAAGAAACTCGAAGGTTGTGTGTGAAGTCGACCAACCCGCACTGGGCCCGCGTGGTCGACTAAGGCCTAATCGCCCTGATTCAGGGTAGGCTCAAGCCCCTCGGTGGGGACGTACATGAGCTGATATAATAATTCAAAAAATAATAATCATCGAAATCGTATAAGCCAGCACAAAGATCCAGCGGCTTTCCGCGACTTTAGCAGGTCGTCGGTCCACCAAATGGGAGGCTTGCTTATGCTACATCTTCCGGTGTGTGGTCACCACTTGAGAACTTTGCTGCTCCAACGGCCATATGTTTTACGAGATATATGACTAGAACTGATGATCGTTAGGGTAGCAAAGTTCTCGAGTAACGACCGCTTACCAGAAGACGCACCGTGTACCGCATTGAGAATGCCCGGTCTGGCACATAGCTCGTAGAACAGATGACCGTTGGTGCAGTAAAGTTCTCGAGTGGCGACTGCGCACTGGAAGATCTAACATAGGTAAGACTTCCACTCCGTTGACCAACCACCTGGTGAAGGTCGAGGGAAGTCACTGGGTTCGAACAACTAATTATAGGTTATTTCCAATGTGGTGCGCGTTGCGTCTTCTGGTGCACTCTCGCTACTCGAGAACTTTGCTGCCCCAACGATCATATTCTGTTCTAGGCATATATCTCGTATAATAGATGTCCATTGGGGCAACAAAGTTCTCAAGTAATGACCGTACATCGGAAGATGTAGCGTAGGCAGGCCTTCCACTTGGAGGACCGACGACCTGCTGAAGGTCACAAGAAGCCTCTGGATGCGAGCAACGCAGAACTAGTCGTATCTAATGCGTTGTGCGGTGCATCTTCTGATGCGTGGTTACCACTCGAGAACTTTACTACTCAAACGGCCATCTGTTTTACGAGCTATGTGTGGCACATAGCTCGTAGAACAGGTGACCGTACGGTGCACAGTACGTCTTCTGGTGTACGGTCGGCACTCGAGAACTTTACTACCCCAACGGCCATCTGATCTATCAGCTATGTTGCCAGGCACATACTCGTAGAACACATGATCGTTGGGACAGTGATGTTCTCGAGTGGATACCGGGCACTGGAAGATGAAATGTAGAAAAGCCTACTCGGTGGACCGACGACCTGGTGAAGGTCTTGTGGTGAGTGCCACTCGAGAACTTTACTACCACAACGGCCATAATATGTTCTACGAGCTACTTATGCTATTTTAGATTTTATAGGTTCTTAGGAGAATTAAGGAGTTTCACGAGTCCTAAGTTTGATGAATTCCAAAAATTTAAATTTTAACCACAAGTCTAATTACATTGTTTTGTATCACCTATCAAGTACAGTGATTTTAAAATTTAAATACAAAATACAAAACAAATAAAAACTTTTGAGATCAGTATAAGCCTCAGATAAAAAGCCCGAAACGGTCCTAGTTACTACATTTTCATAACATTTTAATTTCTACATACCGTTGATTTTATTTAATTGCAGTACCTCTCCGCTCTGTTACTTGTAACCAGCCAGATATGAAAATCATCGATAAATTTATTGCATATCCTCGCACTTCGCTTGTCGTGTATACGAATGGAAGATCGACATAGTAAGTTTCAATACAGTTGCTCGAAAAGTGGTACTTTATATGCCAGTCAAGTGTGCGCAAAATTGATTTTACCGCACACGTGCTTTTACTTTACCACTTTTTTTAATTTCTTGCTCGGAGGAACAAGACATTTCTAGTAAATAAGAAAAATAAAAACCAAAGATACAGAATCTTCTTTAAGACTTTTGAAAGGAGAATTTTAAAAGAGACTGGTTGTAATTTCGTGAAGTTAGTACATAACACTAGCAGATTAGATTCTCTTTGGGTTATATCTTTGTGAGAAAGAAGAATAAATATGAATGAAACGCATAGGTAACAGGAAGGAATAGGTCATCTTTTCCAAGAAGGTTTTAATGCTTACATGAACTTTATTCCAAGCCTTATTGTAATCTAATTATATTAATATTAAAAAAAACTTACGCATGCGTACGTGTGCATAACTAAATTAAATATAGCGCAATTTTCGTAAACTGAATTGTGTTGCTTAGAATACAAACAAAATTATGAATATACGTGCAATAAAAAATATACTTATATATAAGGAAAAATAAAAAGGGAGATTACTCCCCGGACATTTAAAAAAAGCCAAAATTCGCGTAAAATGAACTGTGGTTGGCGAAACCTTGATAGGTATGTACCCATGTATTTTATTTTTCTGTCACTGTCGTTTTTTATTTTAACGAGTTTGTCATTTCCTTTCACACCCATGTATCATGCGACGTTTTTTTAATACAATTGTGAGAAAACAGGTAAATAAAAAAAATACCGTGACAGAAAAACAAAATACATGGGTACATACCTATCAAGGTTTCGGCAATCAAAGTTCATTTTACGCGACTTGTTGCTCATTTAAAACGTCCGGGGAGTAATCTCACTCTATTTTAAAAATATTAATTTTAAAATTATTAATTTTATGCTTGGGCAACGAATAATTTGTGGATGGAAAAGTCGAAAGCAGAAAGTTTGACTTAGAAACTTTGTTTGGACCAGTTAGGAGATAAACATACTAAAAGTCCTGACATCTCCGAGTGGAGCCCGAGGGGGGAGGGGGGCACAAAGGTCCCGTTTTTTGGTTTTTTGCTTACATCTCGAAAACGGTGCGTTGTACGAAATTTTGTTGTACCATATAATAAAAGCTGATAAAATTATCTATAACTTTGGCTTTCACACTTTGTATCTATCTCCAATATTTGCCTAGCTATGAGCTTCGAAAAATGGTCGATTTTCATAAACTCCCAATAATATCTATCAATATGCCTTCGGGCTTATTTTTTTATTACGTTCGTGACCTATAGAGTATTGTGACTGTGCACCCGGTAACGTAGGGAAGCAGTCACAAAATATTTTGCACATACGCACGTTTTCAAGATGAAAGACAAGTGTTTTGTTTGTAATGAAGTGCTGGAAGAAGGTGGAGAAAATGTTTCGAAGGTCGGCGAAAAAGGCATAAATTCTCTGATTTCTGCCAGTAACCTCAGAAATGATCAAAAGAGCTCACAACTTAAAGATTTAAGTCGCTGTGGGTTCACACATCTTGTCGAAAAGAATACACGAGACCCGACAGCATTAAAGCTGATCTGAGGAAACGTGTTCCGTCCGCTGGGCCCTCCGCAACTCATACTTTGAGGTCATCAAAACCGAAATTTGACTTCAAAACTCGATGCCTTTTTTGTTCATGCGCATTTGAAGATGAAAATAAAAAACCTGTTGAAAAGCGACAGACAGTATACTCTGTCAGAAACGTAGCCTTCAAAGACTCATGCATTGAGGCTGGCCATGCAAGACGAGATGATTGGGGCGAAGAAGTAGTGGGTCGTTTAGCGTCAATAGTTGATCTGGTTGCAGTGGAAGCCTTATACCACGACGACGGTGGGGATGATGTAGCTGAAGTAGTAGCCTGCGTTCCATCATCTGATAACGATTCAACAGACGAGGAGAAAGAAGAGGCAAACGTTGAGGAACCACAACCAGGCCCGTCACGCCCAAAGAGGCGGCGAGTGATAAAGTGGTTCTTAATTATATTAATTGAAATATGTATAAATAAAAAAAAGTAAAAAAAATTAAAAAATGAATAAAAAAGTTAAAAAAGTTAAGTAAGCTGCGAAAAGTTATGAATCAATGTATGACAATTGACAGAAAACGCAAGAGTGTAAAGTAGAACAGATTTTTGAAAATCGACCATTTTACGAAGCTCATAGCTAGGCAAATATTGGAGATAGATACAAAGTGTGAAAGCCAAAGTTATAGAGAATTTTATCAGCTTTTATTATGTAGTACAACAAAATTTCGTACAACGCACCGTTTTCGAGATGTAAGCAAAAAACCAAAAAAACGGGACCTTTGTGCCCCCCTCCCCCCTCGGGCTCCACTCGGAGGGGTCAGGACTTTTAGTATGTTTATCTCCTAACTAGTCCAAACAAAGTTCCTTAGTTAAACTTTCTGCTTTCCACTTTTCCATCCACATGGGGGATGTGTTTTGAGCACTCATTGACCAGTCTATTATTATACTCGTACATATGTATATTTTTTGTAGACATTATATTAACTATTTATAATTTTACTCGTTTTCACAACTAAAACAACTCAATTCAGTTTTACGAAAATTACGCCATATTTAATTTAGCTAGGCACACGTACGAATGCGTAAGTTTTTTTAAAATATTATCCTAGATAAATATCAATAGCTTGGGATATATTATTATTGTAAGCATTAAAACTTCCTTGGAAAAGATGACCTATGCGCTTTATTCATATCTATTCTCCTTTCTTCACAAAGATATAACCCAAAGAGAATATAATTAGCTAACGTTATGTACTAAGTACTAAGTACTAACCTCACAGAGAAACAACCACAGATAAGAAAAAAATATGATTCTTCTATTCTGTGGAAACACCCAATCTCTTTAAAAATTCTCATATCAAAAATATTAAAGACGATTCATTATCTCTGGTTATTATATTTTTTTATTTGCTAGAAATGTATTGTTCCTCAGAACTACAAATAAAAAAAAGTGGCAACGTAAAAAGCACGTGTGCGGTAAAAAAAATTGCGCATAGTAAACTAGCACATAAAGTACCATTTTTGGAGCAACTGTATTGAAATATATTTTCACACAAGAGGGGCGCTGCTTGTGAACAAATGTGTCAAACTAAATGTCATTTCCATACTCTACCATGATGGAATCTTTTAGTTGTCATTTCACCTCCCATACAAACCCAAATTATGTGTAAAATTTGGATGTATTCACCAATTTTTATTGCTACTAGGTAAACGTAATGGTTATCGTTGTTTTGTGTATTCTCGACTACACCAGACCGTGACAGCTTTGCGAAAAAGTATGCACAGCATGGCTGTAATTATTTTTTTTGCCTTTACGCTTGAAGACTTATTACGTTAAGTACACCCCGTGTACGTAGAAAGAAGATGATATTTGTGTCTGTGTAAGTCTCTGTAATTTTATTACTCTATGACTCTGGTGTGGCTGTATACCTACGCAGCGCGCGCGATGTTATGGTGCGGGTGGTGCGGGGAGAGATATAGAGCTCCGCCCAGACCCTCAAGGTAGCTAGCCCATGTACAAGCCTTAACATGAAACGCCTATTAATTCATGCTGAAAATGATGGACTAAACGCGATATGACATTTACAATTACATATTGCTATCCGTCGGTGGCTCAACCGGTAAAGACTTGGTCCTCCTAACTAGAGTGTCGGGTTCAAATCCGGACGGCTAATGTACAAATAAGGTTTTCGAAACTTACGTACATATACTCACCGATTGCTTTAACGGTGAAGGAAAACATCGTGAGGAAACCTGCACACACCTGCGAAGAAACTAGAAGGTTGTGTGTGAAGTCGACCAACCCGCACTGGGCCCGCGTGGTCGAGTAACCCGATCGCCCTAATTCAGGGTTGGCTCGAGCCCCTCGTTAGGGACGTATATGAGCTGATATGATTATCCGTGTGAACTGGTCTACTCTTGTCAAAGGTATTAAAGCTATTATATGATTTTTATGTATAACTTTTTTTGTCATATTGTTTTCATGTTCTGATGACATAATCTGATTTATTTCAAGGATTGAAATTTGACGTTAATTACTAATGATTGTTTATTTCTTGACTTTTTACAAATGACATTATGTTATTATTATTTTATGACTATCAGAAAGATTATAATTTGCACCTATTTTGAACACTTAAAGTTATTAAAGGCGTTGACGGTGGTATGCCGTCAACGACCTTGGACTAACTAAGCAAAAAGATCCATCAATGGATTTTCGTAATGGATTTTAGGGGACCTAGCTCTAACTTTGTATACATTTTTTACTTTAACTACGGATTTTTTATCGGAAATCAAAACATTTAATAATTTACAGGATATGAAGAATGATTTAGTTTTCCTCAAATTCTATTTTAACATACAGTACTAAAGAAAAAAATCCTATTGCAACCTTTGTTTAATTTTTTTTAGTTGTAAAAATAGCGCTGCTACAATTTTTATCTAAACACTAACTGACCCGGCAAACTTCGTACCGCCTTAGAATTAATAAATGTTGTGTTTAGATAATAACCAAGTAATAATACTTTTTTTTGTTACATTGAAGTAAAAAAAACACAACAATAATAAGAGACAAATGCCTGGAATAGCATCTTCAAATTAAATACGATATTTTACATTACCGCTACGCTACGCTATGCAATGCTACTCAACACTACGCTACACTTGGCTACACTATGCTGCACTACGCCACGCTACACTACGCTACACTACACAACACTACGTTACGTACGTGTTTAGGGGAGATCGGTAACATACCGATTGCAGCGCCATCTAGCGGTTCCAATTGTGTTTTGAAACCATCCAGAAACCACTGAAATATACACACATAATTTCATTCAAATCGGTCCAGCCGCTTATGAGGAGTTTGGAGACAAACACACGTACAGAAGAATTATATATAAAGATGATGATAATTTATGAATTTCTTAACAAAGCATTATAAAATGATTTTATTTTCATAGCGACTTCCAAAAAGGAGGAGGTTCTCAATTCGACTGTATGTTTTTTTTCTTTTATGTGTGTTACCTCAGAACGTTTGATTGGTTGAACCGATTTTGATGATTCTTTTTTTATTCGAAAACTAGTGCTTCCCGTGTGGTCCCGTTTAAATTTTATCAAAATCGGTGTAGCATTTTATTAGAAAATAAACAAAAACCAAAATAATAATGCAAAATTGTTCGAAGTTGTTGCGATGGAAGTCGGTTTTTTAACGTGTTTAGCGTTTTCAATTATCTTATGGCTTACCAATTGAGAATTTAAAAAAATTAAAAGGGATAACATCACAGTTACAAAAAACAATTAAATTTCAATTACGGAATGAATTAAGAAGTGTTATTAGTCTTCTTTAATACTAGGGTGGTAAAAAGGTAGGAAAAGACAAATAACAAACGACATTAATTAAACACTTAAACCATTCCCTGATTTAGAGATCCGTTTGCTAAATATTATTTTTAAAGTGCTATCTTTTGTTATTTGTCTTTTGTCAAGTTTGTGTGGGAGGGGATCACCAAAAGCCAGTTGAATCGCTATTTTAGGAGTTTAAAAAAAAAAGGTTATTTTGTTACGGCCAAGTAGGCTTTCTTAGTTTTAGTTTTAAGTTCGTTCGTTTCTTTCCCTCTTATATGGTTCTCATTATACTCGTGACCGGGTGTTGTCCGTGTGAACTGGCCTACTCTTGTCAAAGGCATTAATTTCATTCAATGATTTTAATGTTTTACTTCTCGCCTTATATTGTTTTATTTTCTAATGACATAATTTGTTTTATATCAAGGATTGGATTTTGACGTTATTAACTAATAAATGTTTATTTTTTTATTTTACACAAATTATGTAATAACTATTTCATGACTATCAGAAAGAGTGTAATTAGCACCTATTTTGAATAAATATCTTGAATCTTGAATAGTAATTATTCGACCAACTAATGATGTGTCAAACTTATTATTTTTAATAAGTTCAAGGGTTTATTCCATTGATGACGTTCTCAACTGCAAAAATAACTGTTATTTTTTAAAATATACATATATTTATTGAAAAAACTACAGAACCCAATTTTGCCCATGGTTCGACACGCACTTGGCCACACTGTTCCTCTCTTCTCTTATATTGTAAGTAGCACCGTGCTATCCAAGGGATAGACATGGATAGACGGCGGTTGCCTGGTGTTGCACTTAGCATCGCCCCCCGTTACGGGTAATTTTTTTTTAAAGATTTAGAATAGAATAGATTTGTGAAACGTGAGCTAAAATTTATACAAATCTGGAAATATTACAAGTGCAGGTTTCCTCACGATAAATCAATCGCTAGGTAAGTCCGTAAGTATTGAAAAATTCATTGCTACATTGGCCGACCGGATGCTATGAGTAAGTAGACGACTGTTGAGCACCTAGACAAACCATTCAGGTTTAATGGTGCTAGATGATATTTTTTTTTTGTTTTTTGTAATTGGTAAATAAAAAAAAAAGTGCAACACCAGGCAACCGATTCTATCCATGTCTATCCCTTGCACAGTACATATACAATACAAGAGAAGAGAGGAATAGTGTGGCCAAGTGCGTATCGAACCATGCGCAACGTAGAGTTTATTTAGTCTTTCCAATAAGGGACCTCTGATTAGCTTAGGTTAGGAGTCGTTACAATTGAGCTGACGACGCTGTTTGACCCCCGATGCAGAAAAAGGGTGTTACAAGTTTGACATGCATATCTGTGTGACTGTCTGTGGCATCGTAGTACCCAAACGGATGAACTGTTTTTTTTTTGTTTAAAATGTGACTTGATCGAGAGTACTATAAGCCTAATTCAAGAAAATCTGTTCAGCAGTTTGAGTTTTCTTTTTTAGTTAATAAATGGATGTGGGCAACTTCCACAGACCTAATCATTTCGAATTTGGTATCTTCTTGGTTACTTAAATGATATTGCAGGAACATGGCTGAAGCATCACTAAGAATATGCAGGCTACCCAACTCCTCACCAATTTAAGGCAGAGGTATCGCATTTAGGCTCATTGGAATGATCTTATTGAATAGGTTATATACAGAGTGTAAAAATTGGTGTATGACCCGTTAACTGGGGGTTCTACTCATCATACTAAACAGCTTTCCCCAAGGAACCCATAGTCAATTCGCAAAAAAAAATTCGACGCTCCTTACAAAAATGCCCAAAATTGGTCAATCAGCTGATCGTTTTTTTTTTAATTCACAATTGGTAAACCCTTGACAACATCTCACCTTAAGTGACGATGTTGCCGAGTTTTTTTTTTCAATTTCTTCAGGCTTGTAGAACAAAAGTTGTTCAGTATGATGAGTAGAAGACCCTATCGGGACTTACACCAATTTTGTTACACCTGTATATAGTTAAGTATTATAATCGTAATACCATATAGAGATCATCAACGTCATCATCATATCAGCCGAAAAACGTCCACTGCTGGACGAAGGCCTCCCCCAAGAATTTCCACGACGACCGGTCCTGCGCCGCTCGCATCCATCAGCTTCCCGCAATCTTCACCAGGTCGTCGGTCCACCGCGTGGGAGGCCTGCCTATAACCCTAAGAGATAAGTTAAGTGCGCGATGAAAAGGGGTGGTAGGGTGGTGCATTCAAATGGAATCGATATCGACTACATGAACTTCCGCACCGTGTTTGAAACTAATACGTACATACCTACCGGTATCTGGCAATGTCGCAGGCTATTAATGTCCACAAGGCGGAGGTGTTTATTACGTGTTATGTCAGCTATTTGTCGGACGTCAACAAAATCGGAACATTCAACGCCTAGGTCATACCTGTTCTTTTGTACACCTTCGGCATACTCAGATGGTCACAGACTGAACTGGACGCCCTCAATCGAAAAGTCCGTGCTTCTATGACATTCCTTAGGATCCATCAACCGAGGTCGTCAGTGATGAGGCTGTATATCCCGCGTCAGATTGGCGGTGGTGGCCTATAAAGTGCCAAACAGTTGCACAGCCGCAAAATATGCAGTCTCCGAAGGTATTTCCTGGCGAAAATTGGAAGTGACTCGCATAGAGTTGTCATAGCGTGCGATAAAAGAACTTGCGACGGGCGGCGCACCCTCCGTTTGCGCCGTCGCTCGCACGAGATGGTGAAGTAGAATAATGGAGTAAGTCTTTTAAAAAAAATAGAAAACTCCACCAAATAATAGAATATAGTAAAATGAAGAAATAAAACGTAAAAATATGGTAATGGACAGATGTGTCAATGAATAGGATCGCAATTGAATTCCCTGAACAAAGTGATAATTTTTAAAAAAAATAAAAAACAATTCAACAAAAAGTAAAAATTGACAAAAGTATGATGCAAAAGTAGGTTGAATATAAAATTACCAAAAAGATTGACTTCGTCACAAACTTAACCCCTCTATCCATCACTCAAGAGAACTGGAAAGCGTCAGCTGTACCTAGCGCTTATGAACTAGACGCCATATGGAAAGACAAGGAGCTGTGCGGTAGGTTCTTCGAGACCCTTTGTGAATCTTTCGTAGATCAGAAGGTATCCGTGTCCTGGATGCAGTTCTAAAACTTTTTGGCGGAAACCAAGAGATTAATCTGTGCAATACAGGATCAAGTTATCAAGACGAACAACTATGGGACTTTTATAATGAAAAGCGGTACTGTGGACTCTGTAGGTTGCGTCGTCTACCAGAGTATACCGTGCAATTTATAACCTCTGGTTGTTGTTCCATGCTTGTCAAGTCTAAGTATTTACACACACACAACAAAACAAGATCAAGAGATCGTTTTGAAATATGGCCTTATATCTCGGCAGTTGCCATACTAAAAGTACATACCGAAGCCATTTCTCAAGAAAGACCGCACCATCTACTGGGACCGACCCATCATCACGGACAAGACGATTGCTTTGAAAGGGCCTGATATCGTGTTGATGGATCAGGCGCAATCAATGGTGTTTTCCGTAGATATCACTATCCCATTCAACGAAAACATCGTGCAAGCTGATGCCGAAAAGGGAAGAAGAACCTTGATCTAGCACACGAGGTTAAACTGATATACATATTATGACAAGTGGAATCCACCGAAATAATCCCCATAGTCTTATATGTAATGGGCTAATCCCAGGTGATCTTGAACGACACCTAAGATGACTGAAACTTTGAGGCAGCCCAATAGGGCTAATAATAATAACGGAAAATCACTTCAAATTTTTTGTATTTTTTGTTATAGCGGCAACAGAAAGACGTTATCTGTGAAAATTTTAACTGTCTAGCTAATACAGCTTGTTGACTGACAAACACACAGATAGACCGACGGAAGGTCTTAGCAATAGGGTCCCGTTTTTACCCTTTGGGTACAGAACCCTAAAAATCAGTTCTCCTCGACAACGCCCGGATAGTCCGATTTTTTCTCACGTCATCGCCTCATGGTAAGTGAGCAGTGTAAACGAAATTAACAATACTTTGCAAAAATGTCACTAGATACAAAAGACCATGAAAACATTTTCTTTTATCCTTACTAATATAAATGTGAAAATGTGTTTGTTTGTTACCTTTTCACGCTTCAACACCTTGACAAATCTTGATGAAATTTGACATGCATGTGGCCTGTGTCACTGGAAAGGACAAAGGCTACTTTTTATCCCGTGAAAATAGCATAGTCCGAAACAGTTCATAAGGGAACTGAAAAAAAACTCTTTTATCGGTTAATTTCTTTAACATATCGTAAAGGAACAATGGATTGTGATTTTTCGCACATAGATGTATGAGGAAGTGGGTGATGAATGACATTATTTACTAATTAGCATATCATGACATAGTTCCCGAGTGATCGGAGGAAAACTCATTTCCACGCTCGCGCACGTCGACGTCGCAACGGAGGAACGGATTGAAGTGATTTTCATACCAAATTTACAGACTGCTAATCAGAATAGCCCGATATAACTCTTGTAGTTGAAAATTCTTGTCCACGAGTGACTTGCGCACCACTCATCCCCAAAGACAGTTTTTTTAAATTTTATTCATAATTGATAAGGCCTTGGAATCATCTCACCTGATGGTAAGTGACGATGATGCCAAACATGGAAGCGAGCTTACCAAGATTCCCCAACGCAATGGAGAACTGGCTATCTTATCTTCAAGCCGGAACACATCAATGCTGTTAACACTGTTGTTTTGGCGGCAAGATTTAGATAAGATGGTGGTAGCTAGCCAGGCGGGCTTAGAAAATGCCCTACCTCCAACCAAGCCGAGTTTTACAAGTTGACCCCATCAGGAATCGAACCCGCGACCTCCTAGTGTGAAGCGTATAGACTAACCATTACGCCACGGAGGCAGTTGGCCACAGTCATAATAACGATGTCCACGCGGGCGTAGCCGCGGTCAAAAGCTAGTTTTTTTTAATAATTTTCAGCAGAATCCTATGATCGAACATCCGTGAAAAATAAATTACCTTGCCCTTTGCAATTATTGAATAAGTAAGGTATTCATCTGTTCGTCCGTGAACTAGGGCACAAATAATTTATTGGTCAAAAGATCTAAAATACTTTTGACCTTTTGCGCCCAGACTTTGTACACAAATATAATCACCTGATTCCAGGTCCAGACCCGTTGTATAAGGGCTTGGGATGACGACAGCACCAGAAATAAATTATGAACTCTTGATCACTAAATTGCCCTCCTACTTCAACTTCGGAAAACCTTACTCGTTTTGTTTTCCATCAAGTCTTCGATTTTTAATTCACCAAAATCACAAGACGAGTACATAATATATGACGCTGCTAAACTATGAAGTCACGCCTAGGTATTTCAAACATTTTTAGAGCCAAATGTTGTTTTTGACAGATGATAAAAAGTAACTCAGATGACTAGCATTCGTCATCCCTATTGAAAACTCTGAACACGTTAAAGAACCGACTTCCATAGTACAATTTTACATTATTATTTTTGGTTTTTGTTAATTTTCTAATAAAGTGTACATTGATTTTGATACAATTCATACGCAACCAACTCAGGAGCATACCCTATCGAATAAAAAAAGGATCATGAAAATCGGTATACAATCTGCGAAGATATCGCGTAACAAACATACAAAAGAAAAAAAAACAACATACAGTCCAATTGAGATGAAAATGTGGCGAAAATGCTGACGATCTACCATATAAAGTAAATGCCATGTATACAAAATGACGTGATGTTTATTTAGGTTTTGAGGTTTGCTTCGACTCGTGAAACCAATCAACTTTTCGACCGACATCTAAAAAAAAGAGGTTCACAATTCGACCGTATGTTTTTTTTTGTATGTTTGTTCCGCGATATCTTCTCAGATTGTGAACCGACTCTTTTGTATTACATAGAGTATGCTGCCAAAATGGTCCTGTACAAATTTTTATCAAAATCGGTGTAATAATTTTTTAGAAAATTAACTAAAACCAAAAATAGTATGTACGTATGTATAAATTCTTTATTGCACACAAGGAATAATCACAAAATGGTTTTATCAGACTTAAGTGTACAAAGGCGGTCTTATCGCTAAAAGCGATCTCTTCCAGACAACCCTAAGCAGATGAGATATATTCAAATATATTATGTAAAACAACGATAGCGCAAGAATCTGATAGCAAGGTCCAAAAATTTTTTTCCAAAAGGCAAAGAAATAATAATCCACGATAAATATATATGTTTTCAATATAAATATGAGTAGATAGATAATAATAATTGTATTATATATATACCAATATATAAACAAGTATAAATATACATATATACGCACATAATTACTGGATCAGGAAAAAATCCCGAAGACGCAGCTTGAACGCTGCTAGTGTATCAGCGTGGCGAACATCAGAAGGTAAAGAATTCCATAGACGAGCGGACATAATAGAGAAGGACTGGGTGTAGTAGTGCGAGCTAAAGTGTAGAAGTTTCAGCAGGTTATCCTCTTTAGACCTAAGCGGTCGATCGTGATCAGATCCAAGGTACGTAAAATTGATCTTTAGGTAGGTTGGAGCATTGGGATTATACAGGACTTTAAAGAGAAGGGAAAGGAGATGCAAGTGACGCCGTTGACGGATAGGAAGCCATTTGAGCTGGGTGTGATATTCAGTTACGTGGTCATATTTGCGTGACCTAAATATAAAACGAATGCATACGTTTTGTAACCATTCAAGTTTAGACTTCAGATCCTCGTTTAGATCTGGACAGCTCGCATCAGCGTAGTCCAAGATTGGCAGAAGAAGAGATTGTGCTTACTCTATTTTGGTTTTCTGGGGGAGAAGGTTCTTCCATCGTCGTAACGAGTGAGCTGCAGCAAAGAACTTACGGCTGACTTCAGTTACGTATACCACGACATGGTGATGACAAACAATTCTCCAAGATTTTTGACTAGGCTACTAAAAGGAATTGGAATGTCGTTTAAAACCAAGGAAGGGAGATTACCAAAAGAAACACCAGCTATCTGCCTTGATCTTCCTATATTAATCACTTGTGATTTGTTAGGATTTATGGTCAAGCCAAATGACCTGCACCAATTACTTATTCTATTAAGATCTTCGTTGAAATGGTAAATAGCAGAGTGCAGATTTTGCAGAAAAGCCTGGGAATATATTTGAAGGTCATCAGCGTAGAGATGATACGAAGAAGTTATGAGAGGAGTAATTGAGTTGATAAAGATAGAGAAAAGAAGTGGTGACAGTACTCCACCCTGCGGCACTCCAGCAATAATAAAGCAGGAATCGGAGACTTTGTCGTTCAGGCGCACTTGCTGCTGACGGTTGTGGAGGTAGCTGCTAGAACCACTCAATAACATTAGGTATAGGCAGCGACGATAATACCTTCTAGTTTATTTGCATCAGTTATAGACGGACTAGCAGTAAAGTGCTTATTAAGTTTATTAGTATAGTAATAAAGTAAGTATAGTACATAATAAAATATAGAATATAAAGTAAGTATAGTAATGCAAAATTGTACAAAGTTGTTGCGATGGGAGACGGTATTTTAACGTGTTCAGCGTTTTCAATTACAACGTGTTTAACGTTTACAAATGATGATGATGTTGATGATGATCTATCCGACCGATTTCGGTCATGACGACAACTTCGACTCCTAGTCGGTTTGCCGCGCGTGCGCTCGAAGATGGTTTATGTAGCCAATCTTCGCAGCGAAACTCCTCGCGCACTGAGGGCATTTAAGTATGCTACCCTCGTAATTGTATGAAATATTCGCAGGTGGTCAGGCATTTAACTGGTCATGTTTGTTATCAAGTTCAGCTTTACGCTGATCCTCGAACTCGCGCACTTGCCTATTCACAATCCTGCGCCACTCTGGCCGTTCTGCTGCCAAACTCAACGTTTACAAATATCATTAGCAACGCTATCAATTCATGAAAAAATTCTAAATCTTCGCAGATGGGGCCATAGGATGGATCCCTACTTAGATTTAACAGCCTCCGTGGCGTAATGGTTAAGTCCATTACCTTCACATCAGAAGGTCACGGGTTCGATTCCAGGCGGAGTGTAACTTTGTATGACTCGGTTTGATTGGTGGAAAGGCATTTTCTCAGCCCGCCTGCCTAGCTACCATAGTCTTATCTAAGTCTTGCCGCCAAGCATCAATGTTAACAGCATTGATGTGTTTCGGCTTGAAGATAAGATAACCAGTTTCCCATTGCGTTGAGAAATCTTGGTAAACCCGCTTTCATATTCGGCATCATCGTCACTTACCAATAGGTGAGACGATGTCAAGGGCTTACCAATTGTGGATAAAAAAAGAAGATAAATCAGTTCTTTTTGAATAGTTTTTCAGTCACATGAGTAAAAGATACCCTTCAAATATTACTATATCTCTTCGCTACTACATCTGTAGATCTGTACTTATCTATGAAATTAATAGCCATTGAACCTTTAGAGACCAGAGATTCTAAAGGAGCCTTTTCATTAAAATGTAAGGACAGGGTAAGGTTACGTTTCAAAATTATTTAATCTGAAAATGTCGCACTGTCCGTACAACCTAGTCAATCCAATTAAAAATTAAAACCCGACCGGATCATAACGAATCTAACAACACCTTAGCACTCTTAAATCCATCAAGCCGTTTAGGCTACGGCATCAGCCAAAGAAGCAGACATACAAATACTTTGTATACCTATGCATACTTAACCTTCTTCTTAGGCAAAAGTTTTTTTTATTTTTTATTCAATATTGGTAAGCCCTTGGCATCATCTCACCTGATGGTAAGTGACGATTATGCCGAAGATGGAAGCGGGCTCACCAAGATTCCCCAACGCAATGGAGAACTGGCTATCTTATCTTCAAGCCGGAACACATCAATGTTACTAACACTGATGTTTGGCGGGAAGACTTAGATAAGATGGTGGTAGCTAGCCAGGCGGGCTTAGAATACCCTACCACCAACCAAACTGAGTCTTTCAAGTTGACCCCACCGGGAATCGAACCCGCAACCTCCTGGTGTGAAGCGAATGTAGTCACCATTATGCTACGGAGGCGGTTTAAAATCCTAAAAACCGACTTCAAAAAGAATTTCACTGAAAAGTATGAACTAATATTTTTATGAACGAATGTACACGAAATTAACCAAAAATAACGAAATCAAAGGTCAAATCAAACAATCGAATCAAATAAGGGATCTACGTTTTTTTTAGGTTGCTGCCAGCACACAGCAAATGTTTTAGAATCGGTGGTTTTGCTGGCACCGACCTCGAAAAAAATTTTAGGCCCCTTATTTGATTCGTACCTACCTTATTTTCGTGTATTCGTTAATAAAAAAAATCATACTTTTGAGTGAATTTCTTTTTGAAGTCGGTTTTTAGTTTTTTAGAACTTTTATTTTTATGTTTCAATTTTTAGTGGTAATGCTATGTAACAATATTAAACCCAATCACCTACTCGCCAATGTGAGTCATAATATCACAATGAATGTGTTTCATTAACCGATGCAGAGTCCTGTGGCTTCCATCACCATTTCAGCAGCATAAAAGTTAAGGAGTCAAACCTTCCATCATCAGTTCACCTGAATAATCTGAAACAATACAACTATACTTTTTTTTTTATCGGTCTATACGTACCTACGTATCTAAGTAAAATATTTAAAGAATTATCCTCTAACTTCTAACCGTTAAGGAGTTGTACCTTCCATCATCACATCAACATGAGATGATGACTACCAGACGCAAAAACTTTAATAGCTTTAGAAAATACAATATGAAACACTTAATACGTGCCTATAAAATTTGAGGGTTGCCTTCGACTTCCTTGGGATCCCATCATCAGATCCTGACTTGGTGACAATGGGACCACCTCGAAAGTATACTGATTCGAACAAAAAAAGAATTTTGAAAATCGATGCACTAATAACGGAGAAATCGGTGAACATACATCAAAAAAAATATACAGTCGAACGTAGAACCTCCTCCTTTTTTGAAGTCGGTTAATAAGAAAGCCGGGTACGTACTTAGAAACAAAACTAGTCAAGTTCATGACAGATCGCGCATAGCATAGGGTTTCGCACTCAGTAAATATTCCATAACTTGAAAACAGCCTCAGGATAGGTACCCAAATTATTTTTTGTTGGTAGTTTTCCACTAAGACCCACTTACACGGTTATAAGTTTCTAGGTCAAGCAAAAGTCAAAGTTGAAAAACGCTAGCGGAAGAAACCTATTAATGACTTTGGCGTCATCTACCTTGCAAACTGTATATAAAGATAAAATACGTTGGTTTTTCGAAAACTCTACTTCATTTTAATTTCATTTCATTTCTACTCCATTTTTATACTTGATCTCATTTCATTTTACTTTCATTTAAATAAATAAATAAATATTCTGGGACAAATCACACATGGTCATCTGGCCCCAAAGTAGGATTCCCTGTGTTATGGGTTACCAGAGACTGATATACATACTTATATACGTTCAAATACATACTTAAATAGATATTTAACACCCAGACACAGAGCAAACAAATCTGCTCATCACACAAATGCTTGCCCTGGGTGGGGATCGAACCCACAACCCTCGGATCAGTAGTCAAGGGCACTAACCACTGAGCTACCGAGTCAGTCAAAAAAAATTAAATGAAGTACTTTCATTTTAATTTAATGATACTCCATATGACTGGGGTGCAATCTAAAAATAACAATTCAGTATTTACAATTAACATTTCTATCTCTTTCTCTCTCTCTTATCGGCCCCTTATTACTGAGAAACGTGGCCTTTGGTGTTTAACCCTGTGAACTGTCTCCATCGGTTTCGGTCCATGGTCACCGCTTGATAAAAAGTTTTAGTGGTAGTGCCTTCTTTGACTTGATCACTCCATCGTGTTGGCGATCGACCTCTTGATCTTTTTCTTTCAATGTTGTCAACAGCGATCAGCTTTTCTAAATTTTCCACCCCCCTCTTCTCAATATGTGGCCGAAATAGATCAGTATGCGTTGTAGAATAGAATAGAATAGAATAGAATGCTTTATTTGCTTTTAAATAAGGTAAGTATAAAAGATCTTACAATAGTTATAGAATCACTTATTTAGCTATTTAAATGTTATTAGCATGCAAATATTATTTATAAGTACAAAAATAATAAAATAAAATAAAGTAGGTCCAAGTAATTATTCAACATTTTCCAAATTCATAATTCAAATAAAATAATGATACTACAGATTAATACTACAGATTAACATTGCTTATGTTTTAGAAAATCCTCAACGGAATAAAACATGTTCTGAAGAAGCCAATCATGCAATGTTGCCTTAAACTTGTTAAAGGGCAATTCCCGAATCGATTGCGGTATTTTATTATATATTATGTGGCCCATCCAGTAACAATTTTTCTGAAACCGCGTTGTTTTGGGAATCTCATCCGTTACTAACCTGTCAGGATTCCTCTTATTTCGAACTGATACGTCACTAACTTTTTTGTAGAACACATGTTGATTTTGTTGAACTACTTTTGCCATTTCTTGTATATAAAGACAAGGTAGTGGCAGTATTTTTAGGTTTCTAAATAGGGGCCTACATGAAATATCTTGTGAAACACCGAATATGGCACGGACACACTTTTTTTGAGCAATAAAAACCTTTTTGACATTAGTACTGTTCCCCCATATTATGAGACCGTATCTGAGGACCGATTCTACGTAAGCAAAGTATGCTGTGACTGCAGTATGTCTTGTCGCTACCTTAGTCAGTTTATAAATAGCAAAACTGAAACTATTGACTTTTGCACATACTTTTTCAACCTGTTCTTTCCAGTCAAGCTTCTCGTCAATAATAGTACCTAGAAACTTAACGTTACTAGCGCTTCTAAGGGTTTGTCCATTACAAGCAACATTTAATGAATTAAAATTATAATTGTTAAAGTTAAGGTATGTCGATTTGTCTAAATTAATTTGCAAATTATTACTGTTTACCCATTTGTATATTGATTTGATGGCATTATTGATGTCAGATTCGTGAATATTAAATGTCAAATTTTTATTAGTTGTCACTATTACTGAATTATCGTCTGCAAAAAGCATTGTTCTATGTCTAGTCGTATCCGGTAAATCGTTTATATATATTAAGAATAAGAGAGGACCGAGTACACTCCCTTGTGGTACGCCATGTGTGATTAACCTAAACTCTGATTTGTAAGTCTGCGTTATATGCTTATTGTTGAGTTTACTTACTTCTACACACTGCTTTCTTTCTTTAAGGTATGTAGATATCCATCTGTTTGCTGGACCTCGAATACCAGATCTCTCTAGTTTTGTCAAAAGCAGTTCATGTGAGACAAAATCGAACGCCTTTGACAGGTCGAAAAAAACGGTAGTCGTATGAGATTTAGCATTGGTGCCATTGAGAATTTCCCTTATGAGATTAAAAGTTGCTAGGGCAGTTGATTTTTGTTTCTGAAAGCCATATTGGTAACGATTTATAATATTATATTTAGTGAAGAAACTCATTAACTTACTATGCAAAACTTTCTCAAAAATTTTCGAAAATATTGGTATAATTGTAATTGGGCGATAATTGCCCATTTCACTTTTTGAGCCTTTTTTATGTAAAGGTTTAACAACAGAGTATTTAAGCTTATCTGGGAATGTACCAGTTTCCATTGACAAGTTAATAAGATAAGCCATAACTTTGCATATTTCCTCTTTGCATTTCTTAACCACTTTTGTACAAATGCAGTCATAACCCTCAGAATTTGTTTTGTTAAGGGACATAATTATACTATTCACATACGTTTCGTCAATTGGAGCCAAATATATTGAATTATTTTGTCTATTATTACTTGTATTTTTAATGTCATCATTTGTTTCGTTAGTCAAATTGATGTAAAAATGGTTAAAAGCTTCGGCCACTTGTATTGGGTCCGTTACTGTTTTACCGTTACTGTTAACTTCATCTATATATTTGTCCACACTTATTGTACCAGATTCACTGTTTATGACATCCCAGGTTGCCTTTGCTAGATTTTTATTGTTTATTATGTAATTGTTGTTATTTCGTTTTTTAGCATTAAAAATACACTTTCTGAGGATTTTATTGTAGTGTAAATATGTGTTTCGATTTTGATCATTTTTTTGTGTATAATATTTATAACGGAGTATCTTTTTAGTATGACAGCTTTTCCTTAGACCCTTAGTTATCCAGTTTAAAAATGGCTTTCCTTTAGATTTGATTTTCATAACTGGAAAACAAAGTGTGTAAAACAGACTGAATAGGTCGAAGAAAAGATTGAATGCTTTATTCATGTCTGACTCTGAATATACCTCTGAAAAAGACAAACTACTTATACAGTTTTTAAACTTTTCGATATTATCATGACTGTAGCTACGTTTGAAAATGAATATACATTTAGGTATGACCTTCTTTGAGTGTACTTTGAACTTCAACACTTGAGCGGTATCGTGATCAGAAAGCCATAGAGGTAATACTGATCCTTTCGCTTCTGGTTGATTACTTAAAATTTGGTCAATACATGATGAACCTCTAGTAGGCTGCGTTATATGTTGATGTAGATTATAAGCACTTACTATTTCAGTAAAACGCGTAGTAGTGCTATTTTTTTCCAGCATATTTATATTTAAATCCCCAGCAATTATTATCATTTTCTTTGGGTATTTTACTAAACACTTATGAAGTAGGAGTTCTATTTTGTGAAAGAAGTACTCAAGGTGTCTTATTTTCTTTGAGGGTGTTCTGTAGATACATACGATTACAATATTACTATGGGGAATCAGTATCGAACAACTTTCGAAGTGAAAATCAGCAGATAATTCCTCGAAACAGTTTAGATGCTTGAATGGCATACCACTCCTGACCAAGATGCACGAACCACCCCTTTTTTTATCTCGACTGTAGCATGATGCCACTTCATACCCCTTAATGTTGATATATTTCTCTTCACCGGATTTAATGAATGTCTCGGTTAGACATATCACGTCAGGGTCTGTGTGAGGACTAAGATTAGAAAGAGTTATCTGTATTAGTTCTGTTTTTGATGATACTCCCTGAATATTTTGATGAAGTAGAACAAAACGATTTACATTAGGGACGAAAAAACTGCTTCTCGTTATTTAAACTACACGGCAAAGCTAAGTCATCCGTCTCAGGTTTTATGAAGTTAGTTGTTTTTTGATCGGTGATATTTGGTTTTGGGCGAAAATAGTACAGAATTGTCCCTTTTTTAACCTGGTCACCTGCACATGAGCTCTTAATCTTTTCGTTTGGCTTCGACTGGATCACGGGAAAGTAATAGGGAATTTTTCCTTTTTTTAATTTAATTTCTGTGGAAATAGGATACCTAGAATGATGTTTAAGAGTCTGAGAGATTTCCTTGAAAACATTTTTGAAGTTAAGGTACCTAAAGTTATAGTCAGCGCAGTCAATGATAAAGTTGATTCTATTACAGACGTATTCTAGGAATTCCCTTAACGATAAGTTATGGCATTGTGGATTGATAAAAGTGCAATGCTCAAGATGTTGAGTCCACAAATGTAGATTATGGTTCAAAGTCCGTTCATTTAGGTGCGTGGATTTATTAACAAATACAAGAAATACAGTGGCATTCCTCAAAGCATGTAGTATTAGGCTTAAATTATAGTGCAATATTTCTGGGTTACTGTCATTGCTGCCTACACTAAGTACAACAATATCACCATTTTTTAAAGTTTTAGCAAAATTGGTACAATAATCCAGGATTACCGAACTTGACGCATTGCTCATTAAAAACCCAGAAACATTGTAATGATCATTCCACTTTCCCTGTCTAGATTTAGTTACTCTTGATGATAGATTTATTAGTTGTTGATCACCTAAAATATACACATAGCGCTTAGATTTTACACAGCTAGCGCCATCTAGCGAAGATACATTCTTCTCGGTTGGATCGCAGATAGCCGACGCCTCTGAGGCTGACTCGGAGCGTTTGGACTGTATTGGTTGCTGAGTACTGTTGTTGCAGTTCTCAGGAGTTCTCATAGATGGCGGTAGTGTCATGGTTTGACCGTCTTCAATACATCGATTTTCCTCAGAGATGTTAGGATTGACTTGTAAGCATATGGTAGATAACCGCGTTTGGACTTTTAATTGTGTGAGAATGGACACATTTGTGCGTTTAGCTGTCCAAGGAATTCTAAGCATCCGCCTCCGGCACCACATTTCGAATACATCTATCCTTTTTCTTTTCCTGGCTCTTGTTGTCCACGTTTTGACTTCGTATATAAATATGGGAAATATCTAAGCTCTCACTAAGTGGGCCTTGGTATTAAAACTGATGCCTCGGTTTTTCCAAATTTTCTGGAGCCTTGTCATCGCGTCCTTGGTCATGGCTATGCTACGTTTAATTTTCTCAACCGTTTCGATAGGTACCTTGGATGTCATGGCTATCTGACAGTTTTTCAGCTCGATCTATCGCCATTAATTTTGTTTGCTGTCGGTTGACTGCGAGTCCCAGAATGCCACTTTCTATCTCTAGTCTATTTAGAATGCTTTTTACGTCTTCAATAGAGGTAGTAAAGAGAACATAACGACATACCATAGATTGGAAATGGTTTTTCCTCCCACAACAAAACCTTTTTTCCAGCCTTCGAGGGTCTTGCAGATTAAAAATCAATCAATTTAATTTATCAAATGCTCAAAATGAGTCCTATTTTGAATTATTAATGTTAAAAATCATGGTCTTCCTTTTATTTCTGACACTATGTTATTTAACAAAAATAATCCTTATGATGAAACTTTTCGATCGGTTTTAAAGCTACAGGGTATATTTTTTTCTCGTGTAGCGGATTCGATTCCCGGTTCAACCATGTAATTATTAAAAAATCTATGAATGCAGTTTAAATTGTTTTTTAAATTAAAATAATGTCTTCTTTCAGTAAAATGTTCCATCTACATATTTATGGTACTTTCCCTCCATGTGGCATAGCCGTGGGACGCCCTGTATATTCCCCTTCTTTATTGTATAGCTAAAGTGACAGTTTGCATCCTTGCCGAACTCCTTTTTTTATTTAGAAGACGCTAGAGTGGTCTGAGTCTATTCTGACAAAAGATCGGTTGTTATTATAGTTATTATTCAGGTGTACCCAGGCTTCGAAGGCTTTGGTGTAATCAATGAAGCATAACACAACCAGACTGTTAAATTCACGGCTTCTCTGGATAATTTGACGTATGTTCGATTTTTTTTATCATCCCTTCACTTTTTTTTTTATTAAAAATTGAGTGCGTTTGACTATTTATCACCTGATGGTAAGTGACGATGTAGTCGAGGATGGTACACGCATACTTAAATAATGCCTATCCACTCGCGCCTTGAAGATCCCCAAATTATAAAGAACATCCTTTTTTTCCTTAATGAAAAATATCCTTTCAAAAAATTAAACTCCTTTTATCAAAATTAAAATGAAGATCTACTATTATAAGTAACAAACTATTTTTGTGAAAAAATTTATTCAATATGGTTTATGAAAAGTAAGGACGTTGTGACTGTCAGTGGTGGACTAATATAATGTGTCTATTTGTTTGTTTTTTTACCTGTATCACGCTTCTATTTGCAAAAACGATATCCACGCGGGCGGAGTCGCGGGCAAAAGCTAGTTAATAATAAACTGCAGTATCATTAGTACCATTACCAGTGTAAGCTGAACTACGCTTTAATGAAAACTTCATAGAAAGCGAGACCACCGCAACTTCGAAGAATCGAATTACTGACTGTTCAGCATTGATGCTCAAAACCGTGCGAAAAGGGGATTTTTGTTCCCTTTCGTGTGTTTTTGTGCCTTTTCAGTGAAGTGTAAATTATTTTCACGCGGATTCGGCCATCAATCATCTATCCAGTCTGCGAACCTTGAATGAAATGACGGCTATACACACAGACCTGGGGAATATCGAGCTAGAAGCTCGTTACCTTGAATCTAATAATTTAAATATTGAAACTCAATATTTAAGTTATTAACTTCAAGGTAGTGAAAACAAAGAAGTTGGACCATTTTTGTACGAGATTTGAATAGTGACTGAATAAACGTATTTTTCAAGCGACTTCCAAAAAGGAGGAGGTTCTCAATTCGTCTGTATGTTTTTTTTATGTTTGTTACCTCAGAACTTTTGACTGGGTGAACCGATTTTTACGATTCTTTTTTTATTTGAAATCTAGTGCTTCCCGTGTGGTCCCATATAAATTTTATCAAAATCGGTTTAGTACTTTAGTAGAAAATTAACAAAAACCAAAAATAATAATGCAAAAATGTACTAATTTGTTGCGATGGAAGTCGGTTTTTTAACGTGTTTAGCGTTTTCAATTATTACCAAAATATTTACAACACTATGCTCGGAGTTTCTCTGCGTGATCGAATCAGAAACGAGGAGATCCGTAGGAGAACCAAAGTAACCGACATAGCTCTCAGAATTGCTTAACTTATGTGGCAGTGGGCGGGGCACATTGCTCTTAGAACAGATGACCGTTGGGGTAGTAAAGTTCTCGAGTGGCGACCACTCACGGAAAAACGTAGTGTAGGAAGGCCTCCCACTCGGTGGACAGATGACCTGGTGTAGGTAACCGGTCGTCGTGGAGATCCTTGGGGGAGGCCTATGTCCAGCAGTGGATCATTTGGCTGATATGATGATAATAATGATTTATAACACGCTTAAACCTATATAAATATGTTAAAAAACCGAAAATATAGTGGGACGTTTTTACCTAATGCGTCAAATTAATCTTTCTATCTCTCCCTCTCTCTTATCGTGTGGTACAATTAATGTAACTGAAGTATTTTGAATTAAAGCTGTTCGATTAGCACACTAGCGGCACCAAAATAAATAAATAATTAAGTATTTTGCGCATGTAGGGGACCAACAAATATTGTTTAACTCCTATTTTGTGACTGTAAATATTAACAACAAGAATATTATTTTGACAAATTGCTAAAAGTAGCCACTTTTTCGATTAGAGTCCATAGGAATGAGTAAATTAATTTTATTTTTATGTTTTTGCTTACGGAACTGAGACATCGTCGCTTACTATGGGCCTCATAAGAAGGCTCAAGGTCACCCAAAGGGCAATGGAGCGTGCTATGCTCGGAGTTTCTCTGCGTGATCGAATCAGAAACGAGGAGATCCGCAGGAGAACTAAAGTAACCGACATAGCTCACAGAATCGCTAAACTGAAGTGGCAGTGGCCAGGGCACATAGCTCGTAGAACAGATGGCCGATGCGGTAGTAAAGTTCTCGAGTGGCGACCGCGCACCGGAAAACGTAGCGTAGGCAGGCCTCCCACGCGGTGGAACGATGACCTGGTGAAGATCGCGGGAAGCCGATGGATGCGGGCAGCGCAGGACCGGTCGTCGTGGAAATCCTTGGGGGAGGCCTTTGTCCAGCAGTGGACGATTTGTGGCTGATATGATGATGATGATGATAAAAATTATAAGAGCCATTTTTGAGATGTAAATTCAAAATTCAAAATTCAAAACAATTTATTTCAAATAGTTGTCTTTTTTAGACTATTAGTGTTAGACAATCGATTCTCATCAAAGTCTCGACTTCGATTTTTTTTTGCCATCACAATATCTTCCTCCAACCAATATCGGTTATCCGACGCTCTAATACGGTGAAGGAAAACATGCATTCGCCTTCGAAGAAACCCGAAGGTTGTGTGTGAAGATGACCTACCCGCACTGGGCCCGCATTGTCGACTAAGGCCCGATCGCCCTAATTCAGGGTACGCTCGAGCCTCTCGATGGGGACGTATATGAGCTGATGTGATGTGTGATGAATATCTTCTTCACTCCTTTGTTGTTCGAAAGTAAATTGATCACCTTTGTCCATTTATCCAGAAGTAGACGTCTTTCGGCTGATATCATGACTTCTTATACAGATTCACTGCACTGCGGGGACGAAACGAATACAATTTCACTCTGTGTAGGAAGTCTCGAAGCGGTCGTAGCTCAGTGCGATTAGCGTGGCTGGGTTGATCACGCAAGTTAACCGACCTGAAGTATGCTCATTACCTAGATTGGTTTAACTGTATATGGCATTTTTATCGACCGTTTCCGTACTTTGCAAGCCACGTTAAGCTGTTGGTGTTGGTTGTTATCACTAGATGGCAGTCGTCAAGCCGTATCAGATGCCTTCTAAACGGCTTGAAAAACTTCTGTCCAGTGGGGTTCGCCACTAGCCCTACACCCCCCACCAACCTGGACTCGGCCCACGTGTGTGGCGTGTATGGCCTAACCTTCCCGAGCTTGGGAAGAGAGAGACCCGTGCCCTATTAGTAGTGACATTTCAGGTTGATAACGTAAGTTTTTTATTTTTTTTTATTTACCAATTTCAAAACAAAATATAAAACAATTAATCATCTAGCACCATTAAACCTGAATGGTTTATCTAGGTGCTCAACAGTCGTCTACGTGCTACATACTCATTTTCGATGGTTTTTCGATATCTATTTACCGCCCTGGTTTTGGCAAAGTATACCATATTAGTACTAAAATACAGTATAGACACTCCCTGCCGCTCTCTAGATTGCGACCTCACCCTTTCGTTACCCAGATTGATACAGATTTGTTATAGTTTGGTTCTCGAACGTATGGGATTATGCCGTGATTTTGTTTGCTTCTTCATTTGTTTTTAGAAAAGTCATTTCACGACCGTTGTATGCAGTGTCCGGGGTGTGGTTTTGTAGAATTCCGTAAAGAAATGCCGGGAAGAACCTGGGAGAAAATATATGTGTTTGCTCGTTTTTTTCTTTCACGTCGCAACGAAGAAACGGCTCGCTGTGATTTTTTGCGCTGAGATATTTGACGGGGTGGGAAGTGACATATAGTCTATTTTTTCGTACAAGTTGATAATAAACCAGCGTAGTTCCCAATGCATCTGGAGAAACCTCGTGAATGTTTGTTCGTCTCTACTTTACGTTAAAAGAAAGCAACCCATAGACCTGATTTTTTGCATACGTAGATCTCTCTAGCACAAAATTGGATAAAGTCTTATCTGGACCAAAGATCACAATACGTTGAAATTTAAAACTTGAACATCTCAACGTGCAAAATTTAATATACATATTAGATCCGACTTGAGCCAAACAACAGGCTCTATACCTCAAGGCAGTGTTCTCGGCTGTCTCTTCCTCATATACATAAACGATCTACCTAACATTTTAACGATAGTTGTATCCTTTTTGCGGATGATATATCGATATTGATAAATTGTACAAATAAAACTTAATTAATTAGAACTTAGAATTAGAACTAGAACTAAACTCTAAGAAAATACTAGACTGGCTCGAATACAATAACCTAAAACTGAGTTTTAAAAAGACCCACCTAATAAAATTTAGACCACATTAAAAAACTCCATTACAAATTAACTATACGTTCCAAAACAGGAAAATAGAAGCTGTGGACTCGGCCACCCTGTTGGGTATCGAATTGGACACTTACTTAAATTGGAAAATACATATACAAAGATTAAGAAACAAACTGTCTTGAGTTTATCTTACCACTTAAAAAAACAACTAACTTTAATAAAGCACTTTCGGCATATTAAGCCTTCGCACACTCTAGACTATAGAACATACGGTATCACTCCCTGGGGAAATTCCACAGATGTAGATGTCATTTTTATACTACACAAAAAAATCATTAGTCATCAATTCTAAATAACACTGACAAGGACAGACCTATCTATATTCTTGAATCTTGTAAGTTTGTCAGAAAAAATAAAATTTTGAACACTCCAAAAGAAACAGGAAAAATAAAAAGAAACAGTCGTGACCGCAACCAACTAGTTATTCCATTATCCAAGCTAAAAATATTATACATCAGGACCCCACTCGATGAAGATCAGAATTTATAATTACATTCCAAATGACATTAAAGTTATAGAATCAAACAGCTTATTCATAAAAAGATTAAAATGTTTCCTATCTGAAAAGTGTTATTATAATTTATACATTTTTTTTAATGTCCAAACTACCATAATTAAATTAATTGGAACACACGCCTGATAATTAAAAATAAAGCTGTAAATAAATATCTAAAACAACATTTTCAATGTATACCATTAAACCACCTACCTGAATTAAATACTGCAATGTTAAATAATAATGTAAAACATTATAAATAGAATAAACAAATTACAATGAAATTGAGGATTACATATAACAAATAGATGTAACAATTAAATAAGATCAAAATTGTAATGAAATATTTAAGTTATCTACATAAATTATAATGCATCCACAAATTAATATTACATAAACCCTTAGCAAATCGCTATGCCCTTTCGGGGCGTCATAATTAATGAGGTAAGATCTATGTATTTACCGACGCGTATGAATTTAAACCGCCTCCGTGGCGTAAAGGTTAGTCCGTTCGCTTCACACCAGGAGGTCGCGGGTTCGATTCCGGATGGGGTCAACTTGTAAGACTCGGTTTGGATGGTGGTAGGGCATTTTCTAAGCCCGACTGGCTAGCTACCACCATCTTATCTAAGTCTTGCCACCAAACATCAGTGTTAACAACATTGATGTGTTCCGGCTTGAAGATAAGATAGTCAGATCCCCATTGCGTTGGGGAATCTTGGTATGCCCGCTTCCATCTTCGGCATCATCGCCACTTACCATCAGGTGAGATGATGCCAAGGGCTTACCAATTGAGAATAAAAAAAAAGCATGTACATGATTAATGACAGATCTACAAAGAAAAAATTGTTGCCCTGGTATATCTTACCAAATTTTGATGTTTTCAAGTGCCCAGGTTACGAATTTATTCATGAAAGTATTGAATGTGCTATTTTTTTATGATTATTGCATATCTTATAATATGTTGATAAATTATCGGCTTGTTAGTAATAAAAGTTATTTTCCCAAGTCATGATTAGAGTTCTGCGTAAAAGAAATAGAGAGCAAATCTTTCAAAATCATTAATAGTTTCATGAATTGTGAACATAAATATATCCAAAATCGATCTTATATCTATGGCAACAAAACCACTGTATACCAGTGTTCATCATATCAGCTCATATACGTCCCCACCGAGGAGCTCGAGCCTACCCCGAATTAGGGCGATCAGGCCTTAGTCGACCACGTAGGCCCAGTGCGGGTTGGTCGACTTCACACACAACCTGCGAGTTTCTTCGCAGGCCTGTGCAGGTTTCCTCACGATGTTTTCCTTCACCGTTAAAGCAATCGGTAAGTATATGTACGTAAGTTTTTGAAAAACTCATTGGTACATTGGCCGTCCAGATTTGAACCCGGTACCTCTGGTTAGAAGAACCGAGTCGTTACCGGTTGAGCCACCGACGCTTTTTTTTGTGTTATGATACTGCAATAAACATGAAATTTCTCATTGTGTGGCACAATTAACCGTGCTATGCAAGGGATAGACGGCGGTTCCCTGGAGTTGCATTTAGTATCACCCGAGGTCACCTACGGATGATGAAAGGGATAAACTGCGGCATACGTAGATATTTGAAGTTACATTTCAGTCAGTCGCGTTACGACTAGAGCCGCTGCCTCTTATCTGGGAGGTCTGGGTTCAAATACTGCCACGTACCAATGTGTTTTCGAATTTCGATTTTATACGTACGATTATCTGACGCTCCTACGGCGAAGGAAAACCTGCACACGCCTGCAAAGAAACTCGAAGGTTGTGGGTGAAATCAAACCCGCACTGGGCCCGCATTCAAGGTAAGCTCGAGTATATGATCAGAAGTTACATAGGCTACATTTTGTCCCGAAAAATAGCAGAACCCTTCAATTGTTCCCGTGAATGTTTTCCGTCAATAGTTCGGCTATAATCTCATTTTCACACACAGCGCATTCCCAAAGACATTCATAAAAACATAATCACGTGGGTGAAACCGCAGGCAAAAGCTAGTCTTTAAAAAACACTTGCAACAATACACTTACTTGAGTTTTTATAGTCAACCGTTAATAACAAAAGTTAGGTAGCCTCATTACAATATTTAAGCGTATTTGCCGCAGCCCAACTTTTCCAGTCAAGTCTAAAAGTGGACAACCACGCTGCGTGTACTTTTTTTTATGCCAAGGGCTTACCATTTGTGGATAAAAAAACAATCTTTCAATATTTGGTATGATCTAGAATACATAAAACGACAATAGGATTGCATTAATAAACCTCTTTTGTGGTGTACATTTATTTATTTTAGGAAGACTGACAGCAAAATAATGTAAGTATATAAAACTTATAAATAAATACAGTGCTATAAATATGTCTCCGCCGATAGGTACATAGGTGGGAGCGAACACATAAATTTCACATTAACGAAATGAAACTACATTTAAAAAATGTCAGCGACCAGTTTCAAACACCATCTCACAGACAGACAGACAGAAATGAGTGATATAATGTTCCACCATGAACGTACGATCAAAAGTATAAACTATTTTATCTACTCTCATATCGTTAAGTTCGAATTATAAACTTCAAAACGAATTTATATTGGCATACTTTTTAAACACAATACCGAAATTTAAAAAAAACACTTTATAACATTATTTCTCTAACAAAATAATGTTATAAAGTATTTTTTTTCATTACGATACAAGTTAATCCAAAAAGTTAATATCACCTACGGAGTTATATAACAATTTTTGTTTATTGGAACGCACATGCGGTTCGCGTCATTTTTACAGCATTACAAAAAGTTTTCATTCCAACTTTTACTTGTCTGTGACAGCGCCCGCTTTAACGCATGCGCGGTGATGTGCTAGGTTTTGGCGCCATTCATTGAATACGTTTTGTTGTAGTTACCGAATTTCGTGGATAATTTTCATTCTTGCTTAAAAATTTTTGAGATCAGTGAAAGCATTGTTTTTACCTGTCTGTGACAGCGTCCGCTTCAGCGCAAGCGCGGTGATGTGCTGGGATTTGGCGCTATGACACGTTTTGTTGTAGGTACTGAATTTCGTGGGATTTTTTTTTCTTTCTCTTTTAACTTTGATCTTTGTTGTTTAGATGATTCAATCCCAATATATGAGATTAGATAAATTAGTGTATGAAACTGCACATAACTAGGTATTAATCGTTAAACTCATACTCGTTTTTTAATACCCCTCATTATGCAACAGTTTCATAAACTGCTATTATAAAACTTGATAAAAATATTTTTTTCTGGGTTAACGAAAACTCCATGTAAAAATGGTAACTTCGTCGTTTGAACCGCGTTGGAGAAATATGTAATAAAAAAATTGTATGGGAGGTACCTTAATCAGATTTTTCTTGGAAAAATGAATAATACTGTATGATAGAGCGTAGAAAGATACAGCAACCTATAATATTTCACCAAAATCGGTAAAGCAATTTTCGAGTAGCATTTTTTTCCTATAGTGGCAATTCTAAGAAATCAAGTTAGGAAAAATAATGTTTTCCTTATTTTAGAGTTCTAAAAACTTACAGTGCCATCTATCTACCCATCATGATGATGATGAGGATCAATGATGATAATGAGGATCAATGATGATGATGAGGATCAATGATGATGATGAGGATCATGATGATGATAAGGATTATGATGATGATAAGGATCATGATGATAATGATGAGGATCATGATGACGATGATGAGAGTCATGATGAGGATCATTGATGATGATGATTATGAGGATGATGCTGATGATGAGGATGATGATGAGGATGATGATGATGATGATGATGATGATGAGGTTGATGATGATGCGGATGATGATGATGATTAACTTTCTTAGTGTTGATTTATTACATAAACATCCCGCGCCCTAAGGACTATATGATACTGGTAAATACTGCATAAATAAAAAATAAATAAATAATTATAATTGCATAAGTTGATAAAAAATGCTATGCAATAGCTTTACCGCGGCAGTCCCCGAGTGCCACACGTCTTTTTTTTTTTCATTACGATACCTTCTCGCTCCGAAGTTGTGCGAAAGTTGTTATTAAATAAAAAAAATTAAGGAGATTTTTGGGGAAATTGTAAATCAAAACACGATCAATGGTGGTGATCAAGTTTGGTGAAGTCGTGTTATGAATATAATTACTGCATAAGTCTTGGGGACAGGCTAAACACTATAGTACTTTAGTTTTTATTATAATATTAATCAAAAAGATATCGAACATTTTAAAACCGTTGTTAACACTAGAAATTCATTTTTATGTATAAGAAGATAGATTAATCAATCAAAGATATCGAAAACACCTAGACACTTATAACTGTGTGTGTCGGTGGTTTGTCAGATTCCGTGATATTTTGACAGTTTTTTTATTTAAAAATTTGCGTACAAATATTTACGGGATGTTAACAGAATTATATATTATATATTTTTTATTTAGTTATTTAATTTAAGTTTTATACTTTTTTTTATTTAAAGATTTGCATACAACTATTTACGGGATGTTCTTTATTATACTAAAACATTTAAATGACAAGTACTAAGAGAGGACGTTTACAAAGGTGGACTTATCTCTATTAGAGATCTCTTCCATCAAACCTTACAGGGTGTTAGGAGACTTAAAAGTATGGGAGGCAAACCTGTGTATGCATTATTATAACAGCTCATATACGTCCCCACCGAGGGGCTCGAGCCTACCCTGAATCAGGGCGATTAGGCCTTAGTCGACCACGCGGGCCCAGTGCGGGTTGGTCGACTTCACACACAACCTTCGAGTTTCTTCGCAGGCGTGTGCAGGTTTCCTCACGATGTTTTCCTTCACCGTTAAAGCAATCGGTAAGTATATGTACGTAAGTTTTTTGAAAAACTCATTGGTACATTGGCCGTCCAGATTTGAACCCGGTACCTCTGGTTAGATGGACCGAGTCGTTACCGGTTGAGCCACCGACGCTTATTGTATGCATAATAATCATATAAAGTAAATAAAATACAATTAAGAAAAAACTAACCTAATCTACATATATAAATAAAATGTTAATACATAATTAAAAATATAATAATTATTGTACTTACTAAAATAAATAAATTAATAGTACTTATACTATGACGTTTAATTAATTCTTGATAACAAAAGATATGCATGTACTCGTGATTGATTACAAACAACTTTCCCAAAGAAACTATATGTCAAATCAGAAAAAAAATTTCGCCTCGATACATAAAGGTTATCAAATCGGCTAAAATGTATAAAGGACCAAAAATTTTTTTTCATATTTAATATAATTGTTTCTTATCGATAGGGAAAGTTGTTTATAATCAGGAGTACATTCATATCCTTTGGTATCAAGAACTAATTAAAAGTCACCCTATATACAATACATAATAATTATTGTTCTTAATAATATAAATATCCCTACTAATATTATAAAGCGAAAGTAACTCTGTCTGTCTGTTACGCTTTCCCGCAAAAACTACTGAACGGATTTGGCTGAAATTTGGTAGGTAGACAGATTAGGACCTGGATTAAGACATAGGCTACTTTATACCACGCTCGCGAGCCGCTTGCGGCTCGCGCACTGCGCACCCTCGAAAAGTCATAGAAACGTGGTCCACGCGGGTGAAGCCGCGGGAAACAGCTAGTATACAAATAAATTACATGTTCTGTAGGGAAAGAAGATGCTCTTTAAGTTTAGTTTTGAAAGTGTTAACAGAGGGGCAGTCGCGAATGTTTGCAGATT
Source organism: Coleophora flavipennella (assembly GCA_947284805.1). Lineage (NCBI taxonomy): Eukaryota > Metazoa > Arthropoda > Insecta > Lepidoptera > Coleophoridae > Coleophora > Coleophora flavipennella. The sequence goes on from OX369297.1 coordinate 9,290,892, forward strand.
ACATCAATCTTTGATTCCTTAATAAAATTACATCAATCTTTGATTCCTTAATAAAATAAACTCCATACAAGTCGATAATAAAGGTGATCAAATTGTATGGAAAGCTCAGAGTTTTTTTTGCTCCCTTTGTATGTGTTTCCTGGGGAAACTTGTTCAGTTTTATGAGTTTTTTCATGAGTAGAAGCCACAGTTAACAGGAAAATATAATACTTTACCTTGTAGATAGGGCATCGTGTGGGAGCTGGGGGGCGGGACCGGGGAGATCAGGCAAAAAAAATATTTAACTTTCCATACAATTTGAACACATTTATTTATAAATTAATTTCGCTGAAACTTGAAAACGATCGCCTGATTACAATGAAACTTTGGTACATTGTTATTATGTATATACGCCACGTAAACGTGGTGGAAATCCTTGGGGGAGGCCTATGTCCAGCAGTGGACGTCCTTCGGCTGATATGATGATGATGATATACACCACGGAAGGTTTGCAACAAAAATATCCCCGTGACACCGGATACCCTGAATGTCCACGCGGGAGGAGCCGTGGGCATCAGCTTGTATTCAAATAAGTGCAATAAATACAATCCTCATGTGGCGGTGAAAATAAGTGCTATAAATAAAATCCTCTTGTGGCGGCGAAAATGAGTGCTAAAAATACAATTCTCTTGTGGCGGTGAAAATAAGTGCTATAAATAAAATCCTCTTGTGGCGGCGAAAATGAGTGCTATAAATACAATTCTCTTGTGGCGGTGAAAATAAGTGCTATAAATACAATCCTCTTGTGGCGGTGAAAATAAGTGCTATAAATACAATCCTCTTGTGGCGGTGAAAATAAGTTCTATAAATACAATCCTCTTGTGGCGGCGAAAATGAGTGCTATAATTACAATCCTCTTGTGGCGGCGAAAATAGGTGCTATAAGTACAATCCTCTTGTGACGTTGAAAATAAGTGCTATAAATACAATCCTCTTGTGGCGGCGTAAATGAGTGCTATAAATATAATTATCTTGTGGCGGTGAAAATAAGTGCTATAAATACAATCCTCTTGTGGCGGTGAAAATAAGTGCTATAATTACAATCCTCTTGTGGTGGCGAAAAAAGTGCTATAAGTACAATCCTCTTGTGACGTTGAAAATAAGTGCTATAAATACAATCCTCTTGTGGCGGCGAAAATGAGTGCTATAAATATAATTATCTTGTGGCGGTGAAAATAAGTGCTATAAATACAATCCTCTTGAGGCAGTGAAAATAAGTGCTATAATTACCATACTCTTGTGGCGGCGAAAATAAGTGCTATAAGTACAATCCTATTGTGACGTTGAAAATGAGTGCTATAAATACAATCCTCTTGTGGCGGCAAAAATGAGTGCTATAAATAAAATTATCTTGTGGCGGTAAAAATAAGTGCTATAAATACAATCCTCTTGTGGCGGTGAAAATAAGTGCTATAAATACAATCCTCTTGTGGCGGCGAAAATGAATGCTATAAATATAATTATCTTGTGGCGATGAAAATAAGTGCTATAATTACAATCCTCTTGTGGTGGCGAAAATAAGTGCTATAAGTACAATCCTCTTGTGGCGTTAAAAATAAGTGCTATAAATACAATCCTCTTGTGACGTTGAAAATAAGTGCTATAAATACAATCCTCTTGTGGCGGCGAAAACGAGTGCTATAAATACTATTCTCTTGTGGCGGTGAAAATAAGTGCTATAAATACAATCCTCTTGTGGCGGTGAAAATAATTGCTATAAATACAATCCTCTTGTGGCGGTGAAAATAAGTGCTATAAATACAATCCTCTTGTGGCGGCGAAAATATGTGCTATAAGTACAATCCTCTTGTGACGTTGAAAATAAGTGCTATAAATACAATCCTCTTGTGGCGGCGAAAATGAGTGCTATAAATACTATTCTCTTGTGGCGGTGAAAATAAGTGCTATAAATACAATCCTCTTGTGGCGGTGAAAATAAGTGCTATAAATACAATCCTCTTGTGGCGGTGAAAATAAGTGCTATAAATACAATCCTCTTGTGGCGGCGAAAATATGTGCTATAAGTACAATCCTCTTGTGACGTTGAAAATAAGTGCTATAAATACAATCCTCTTGTGGCGGCGAAAATGAGTGCTATAAATATAATTATCTTGTGGCGGTGAAAATAAGTGCTATAAATACAATCCTCTTGTGACGTTGAAAATAAGTGCTATAAATACAATCCTCTTGAGGCAGTGAAAATAAGTGCTATAATTACCATACTCTTGTGGCGGCGAAAATAAGTGCTATAAGTACAATCCTATTGTGACGTTGAAAATGAGTGCTATAAATACAATCCTCTTGTGGCGGCGAAAATGAGTGCTATAAATATAATTATCTTGTGGCGGTGAAAATAAGTGCTATAAATACAATCCTCTTGAGGCAGTGAAAATAAGTGCTATAATTACCATACTCTTGTGGCGGCGAAAATAAGTGCTATAAGTACAATCCTATTGTGACGTTGAAAATGAGTGCTATAAATACAATCCTCTTGTGGCGGCGAAAATGAGTGCTATAAATATAATTATCTTGTGGCGGTGAAAATAAGTGCTATAAATACAATCCTCTTGTGGTGGTGAAAATAAGTGCTATAAATACAATCCTCTTGTGGCGGCGAAAATGAGTGCTTTAAATATAACTATATTGTGGCGGTGAAAATAAGTGCTATAAATACAATCCTCTTGTGGCGGTGAAAATAAGTCATAACTTTCAAAGCTACAGTAACGTTGTGAAATTTTGTAGATAAAAACCAAGTAGGAACTTATTTTTGTTAGAAAGTTACGTTTTAATTCAAAAGAATACCACTTATGTTGAATAATGTAAGAGATAGCAGTAAAGCCACAGTGTAAGAAACAATACAGTAGTCTAAAGTCTTTGATATTTGCGGTGAAGCCGACACCACTATTAAGTCACTGATCTCCTTCTTGTCCAGTTCCTCCTACCTTTGAACTTTCCATACAATTTGATCTCATTTATTACCGACTTTGTATGGAGTTTTTTTATTTTCGGTTGTTTGGGTTTCTTTGGGAAAGTTTTTCAGTTTCATGAGTAAAAGCATACAGTTAACGGGAAAAAAATGAATAAAATCTCACCCTATAGTCGTCACCGTTGGCCGTCTGTATGAATTACTTAGACTGTGGTAGGTTTACGGTCTTCCTCGCGCAAACAACAAGAGTGTATTTTGATCTGTACGTAATAGCACACCCTGGACACTTCATACAACGGGCCAGAAATGAAATTTCAAAAAACGAATGACAAACAAACAAAATGGCGGTGAAATTGTAACCAAAGTGTAACCAATCTGTATCAATCTGGGTAGGTTGTGCGCTGCCCTTATACAGCGGCTTCCCGCGACCTTCACCAGGTCATCTGTCCACCGAGCGGGAGACCTGCCTACACTACGTTTTCTGGTGCGTGGTCGCCACTCGAGAACTTTACTGCCCCTACGGCCATCTGTTCTACGAGCAACGTGCTCCGCCCACTGCCACTTAAGTTTAGCAATTCTGAGAGCTATGTCGGTTACTTTGGTTCTCCTACGGATCTCCTCGTTTCTGATTCGATCACGCAGAGAAACTCCAAGCATAGCACGCTCTATTGCCCTTTGGGTGACCTTGAGTCTTCTTATGAGGCCCATAGTAAGCGACCATGTCTCAGTTCCGTAAGTCATCACTGGCAACACACACTGGTCGTAGACCTTGGTTTTAAGACACTGCGGTATCTGGGACGTAAAGATATTGCGAAGCTTCCCGAACCCTGCCCAGCCGAGTTGGATTCGACGATTGATCTCTTTCTCGAAGTTGGACCTACCTAACTGGACTATTTGTCCCAGGTATACATATTCGGTAACAACTTCGAGTGTAGAGCCTCCAACCTTCAGAGGAGTAGGTATGACACGGACGTTTGACATAATTTTCGTCTTGTCCATGTTCATTCTAAGACCCATTTGTTGAGAGGCTCTACTGAGGCCATCGAGCATTGTACCTAAGTCGTCCATAGTCTTAGCCATTCCCAAGATATCGTCAGCAAATCGAAGGTGGGTGATGTACTCGCCGTTGATATTGATGCCCAGTCCACCCCAATCCAAAAGCTTAAAAACATCTTCCAGGGCGGCGGTGAACAGTTTCGGAGATATAACGTCTCCCTGTCTCACCCCTCGCTGCAGCTGGATAGGTTCCGAGTTTTGATCCTGGAGGCGAACCGACATGGTGGTGTTTTCATACAAACACTTCAGCACTTCGATTTATCGATAGTCAATTTGGCACCTCTGGAGAGACTGTAACACAGCCCAAGTTTCTCATAGTCCACGAACGCCAAGCATAGTGGCTGATCGTACTCTTCGATCTTCTGTATAATCTGCCGCAGCGTATGAATGTGGTCTAAGGTACTAAATCCTTTTCGGAAACCGGCTTATTCGGGAGGCTGGAAGTCGTCAAACCTGCGTGCGAGACGATTCGTAATGACCCTCGAAAACAGTTTGTAGACATGGCTCGGAAGTGAGATGGGTCTGTAGTTCTTCAGCAGGGTATTATCGCCCTTTTTGAAGAAAAGCACGACCACACTTCTGTGCCATGCCTTAGGCGTTTGTCCCTCGAGTATAACGGAATTTAATAACTTCTGAAGAGCTTTTTAGTACCGGTGATCCACCTGCTTTCAGAAGTTCAGCCGTAATGCCACCATCACCCGGTGGCTTATTGTTTTTAAGCTGTTTAAGAGCCATTCTAATCTCGTACAGGCTGACGTCCGGGATATCTTCGGTATAGTGTCGGGTTAGTCTAGCTCTTGGGTCTTTAGCCAGATCGCTGACAGGCAGACGTGTGGTCGTGTACAATTGTCCGTAGAACTTCTCAACTTCTTCCAGCAACTCAGTCTTAGACGATATGATCCTGTCATCCTCAGTCTTCAGCTTGGTATGTTGGCTTTGTCCAGCAGACAGATTTTTCAATCTATCAGTGACAGATGCTAAGGATAAATAAATTTAAAACATCAAGGTCGTATATTGAGAAAAAGTTCCAAGATCTAAGCATGAAAGCTTTGAAATGAGTGCGTCAAAGAGCAAGCGGTGCGCGTCAAGCGAGGGGTTCTCGCATTGTTTAGGAAAGTTTTTCAATGTCATCTACTTGTAAAACTTTCCATTTTTGACTGTGCCAATTTCATTTTTCCTGTGAGAGATTTTCTCATATGCTATGATTTAAAAAAAAATTAAACCCAGTATTTTCAGAGAAAAGGGGGGAATGGTCAATTATGGTCAACTATGTTAAAATTATAAAAAAATATGAACTTTAGATTCCCATAACAATCCGAAAGGTCAATATGTCACACAATGTACTTTGCAAATCTTTTTTGTTTTATTTTCTAATTTATCCCCATTGCGTTGGGGAATCTTGGTAAGCCCGCCTCCATCTTCGGCAACATCGTCACTTACCACCAGGTGAGATGTTGTCAAGGGTTTACTAATGGTGAATAAAAAATAAAAAAAATCCCCCAAAAGTGGCCATGTATAAAATTCATTTATGTTACACGTCCGTCTTTGGGGCAACAAGTTATATATATTATGTATACCCAGTTTCAAAATTTCAACTCAATCGGTCTAGTAGTTTCGGAGCAAATTGTGTGTGACAGACGAATGGACGGACGGACAGACAAACGTACGAGTGATCCTACAATGGTTTCGTTTTTAAAAATTACTGTATAGGACTGCAATAGTTTTACCTTTGTATACTTGTAAAAGAAACCGCAAAATAAGTACCCTACAACAACGTATTAAGTAGTTAACAGTAACTTCACAAATGTAAATAGCTAAGTATCAATAAAACGTTTTTGCCGGGCTTAAGGGTCACACCACGGATAAGATAAATAAGGTTGGATTGGCAATAGTCACACTTTTGTTTGAAAACCAGCGTCGCCACCTGTCTCCCACGCATCAACTCCACTACACAAGCAATAATAACACATGTACACGAATTGCGCGCACTAATAAACAAAACACACTTAGAACACAGGGCTGCAAATGTATCTCACACCATTTCGAGAGTCAGTACGTTACACACAACCACACGCAAATAAAAAGTATGAACGCGTGCTGCGGTTAAGTATGATTGTCTAATCATACTTGAGGCGCGCCTGCCCAGCGCACATATCCAATCCAACCTTATTTACCTGATCCGTGGGGCACGCACACGTGTCTCATAAGGGCGTGTAGGGCCTTAAAGGGCAATAACGTAGGCGGTCGATTGGTCATAAATTAGATTAACAAATGAGCGTTGCGAACGAGAGGACCTCGGGGAGACCCTAAGATATTGTACAGCATAAACTGTGCACTGAGGGTTGGACCTTTCTCGGAATAACTTAAACACAGGTGAATAAGTTAGATTAGAATTTCGAATGGTGTGAAAGGTTCGCCTAAGTGTTTTGGGCTTTCAAGGGTTGATGTGGGGTCATCTTATTTGGACTCTAACACCTTTTCTAAAATCCCTTAATAGACTATTAATACAAGGAATCCTTTTTAAAATCGTTCTGTCCATCCCTCCGTCACTGACAATCACAGTGTTACAACTTTTGGAGTTTACTTTAGGAATGTTCTTCAAAAATAAACCCGATTTTTATTTAATTTTTGAGGCAAAGTTTTTAAATTTAGCACAAATTGGGTTAGTCCTCATTTCTTGGGTTCCGGAGCCAAGATAGCATACAACATAACCCTTTTAATTACTGTATGTCCGTCCCTGTGTCCGTACATTTCAGTAAATTCTTTCTGCCACTATTAGACCTACAGTCACACCCCGGACACTTCATACAACGGGCGAGAAATGACATTTCAAAAATCGAATGACGGAACAAACAAAATGGCGGCAAAATCCTATACGTTCGAGAACCAAACGGTTACCAATCTACATCATTCTGGGTGACGAGGGGGTGAGGTCGCAATCTAGAGAGCGGCAGGGAGTGTCCATACTGTATCTAAGTACTAATATGTATACTTTGCTACAGTAATGAAATTCTGTATACAGATGTAAAATTATGACCCCAAAATGAAAAATTAAGTCGTTACGAGTATGTCCAATCTTTTTTTAGGATAGCCCTCCTGGATAAAAATATTTTTAGTGTAAAGTGGGGGGTCCTAAAACAGTGTTATTAAAGGATAAAAGGTTTTTAGAACACTTTTATAGGGTTCCGTACAAAAAAACGGAACCCTTATAGGATCACTCGTGCTTCTGTCTGTTTGTTCTTCCGTCTGTCACAGCCAATTTGCCCCGAATCTACTGTACCAAATCAGATAAAATTTGGTTTGATGGTGTAATCTTACTACCCAAACACAGATGTGCAAAGTTTTTTTTTTTAAATACGGGTCATTTTCGGGGGACAAATGAAGAAATAAAAAAAATTCATATATCAAATGAAAGGGCTTGTTATTGGGATATTTTTGTTATTATTGTACAATAAACAGTTTTGATTTTATTTATGAAAGAAGATGAAAATTTACCATTCCCCCCCCCCCCCCCCCGTCCCCTGATCTCTAAACCTACTGAGCCTAAGATTTTGAAAAAATAGAAAATATAGTTCATTGACTATAGATTGCATGAAAAACTTTAAAAATTCTATAAATTAAAAATAAAGGGGTAAACTCAATTTAATACGTTGACTTACAGAAAATAGTTCAATAAAATATCACAAGATAACGCTAGTAGTAGTTAACTCGCGTCTTACTGTGAGGATTTTAAATGTGATATTTTGTATTTGACTTTTGCATTGTACGGAAACCCTCTCCACGCGAGTTCAACTCGCAATTGGCCAGTTTATATTAATAAAGTAGCATTTTTTTAAAATAAAATTTGAGTGCGTTTGACTGCAACTCACCTGATGGTAAGTGATGATGAAAATGACGATGATGATGATTTACGAAACTTTAAACTCTAAAGAGATGCCTCGTGTGTGTGTCTGCGTGTGTGTGTGTGTGTGTGTGTGTATGTTGTGTGTGTGTGTGTTTGCGTCTTTATCTTTTGAACCATGGGACTTGATTTTTTTTTAAATACAAATGCTAGACTTTCATCATCACTATCATCATATCAGCCGAAGGACATCTGCTGCTGGACATAGGCCTCCCCCAAGGATTATTTTTTGAGGGAGAGGATAAACTAAACTAAAACAAAAATTATTTATAAATAATTTATTTTTATATAATTATTATCATGAAAGAAACAATTTTAAGATTGCCACCATAGTAGAAAACAATACTTTATTTTTTTTCTCAAAAATGGCTTCGATGTGGATTCGAAGATTGATCTCTTTCTCAAAATTGGACCTACCTAAAGGACGACCTACGTCTTTTTTTAATTTGAGGGCGTTTGACTACATCTCACCTGATGAAAAATGATGGTGCAGTCGATAATGGTGCACGCAAACTCAAATATTGCCTATTCACTCTCGCCTTCAAGACCCCAGTCATATAAAATTTTATTCAGTTTCCATCAAATCTTATTAAAATTCTATGCAATTCCATTTTTAAGGGAAACTGGGCTAAGCTTGCTCTTAACTACCGCTGACATGAATAGGAAACTTTCCAGCAAAGTATCACTTTGGCGGCGTCGGCTGTTGTGTTAAAAATTCAACGCCCGTAAAATGCGCGCTTGTAGTTGAATTGCTTTTAAGCGTTCTTATGTACAGGGTGTAAATAGAGTGTGCTGTCACTGGTAGACTTATATTTAATTAGACATATATATTATGAATAAAAAGCGTCGGTGGCTTAACCGGTAACGACACGGCCCTCCTAACCAGAGGTGCCTGGTTCAAATCGGGACGGCCAATGTACCAATGAGTTTTTCGAAACTTACGTAAACATACTCACCGATTGCTTTAACGGTGAAGGAAAACATCGTGAGGAAACCTGCACACGCCTGCGAAGAAACTCGAAGTTTGTGTGTGAAGTCGACCAACCCGCACTGGGCCCGCGTTGTCGACTAAGGCCCAATCGCCCTAATTCAGGGTAGGCTCGAGCCCCTCGGTGGGGACGTATAAGAGCTGATATGATGATGACATAGGCCTCCCCCTGATATTATCTTAGGGAAGGCATTTTTCCAGCAATAAACGTGTTTCGGCTGATATGATGTTGAAGAGAAGAATTAAGAATCTTCTCCTAAACGGCTCGTCCGATTTTGATATTTTTTTAAATACTTATAGGGTCACCTGAATAGTCCTTGACTGTAGTAGAACCCGTTAGGTGGCGCTGTTAAAAAGTTCATGATCTCGACAACAGCACCGCTTACCGGGTTGAACTATAGCTAAGCACCATCCAGATCCCGTAAGTACCACAATGTCGCAATTTTAATCTAAATATTATGATAATTTATGAAATTCTTAACAAAACAATATAAAATGATTCTATGATATAAAATCCTTCATATTTTATTTATAAAGAATTAAAAATCACAATTTTCACACGATTCGTCCGCGGCGATTGACGTAACAGACACGTTGCAATACCAAGCCATTTCGTTCAATGTTTGAAACATCGTAAATCGAGTTGCTAATTTCAGGGACGGAGGAGCCTTAAGTATTACTCTAAATGAGTAACACAATCAGATGCGGTTCTAGGGGGCAAGGGTATGGTCAAGAGGGTTTACCCCCCACAAGTTATAAACAGAAAATTTTAAATCAATTCAAGTAGGTTTATGAAAATTGATAGTAATTTGGTGCTTTAAAAGACACTTTTTATCCGCTATTGGTAAGCCCTTGGCTCACTCTCGTGGTGGTAACTGACGATGATGCCGAAGATGGAAGCGAGCTTACCTCACTTCACTCGCTCGTCTATAAACCATGCGAAAAATATTACTGAAGGAAAGTCTCTTCTACTGGTGTGACGGATTGGGACCGAAATTTAAAGTTCTACTGCAGACCAGGGCTCAGGTTCCAGAGATTTTAGGATTGTGTCAAACTGTTTTTTTTTACTATTTTATAGCAAAATCTAGGAACCGGAAAACGTAGTGTAGGCAGGCCTCCCACTCGGTGGACCGATGACCTGGTGAAGGTCGCGGGAAGCCGCTGGATGCGGGTAGCGCAGAACCTGTCGTCGTGGAAATCCTTGGAGGAGGTCTATGTCCAGCAGTGGACGTCCTTTGGCTGATATGATGATAGCAAATTTCCAGAATCATTAACAAATAGCTAAAACCTTGAATTTTTTTCTAAACGGAAGTGTAAATAAGAAAATACAGAATCTAATACCTTTCAACGAACAAACAAGAATTACTCGTTGAAAGTTATTAGATTCTGTATTTTCTATATCACACATCACATCAGCTCATATACGTCCCCACCGATGTGCTCGAGCCTACCCTGCATTAGGTCGATCGGGCCTTAGTCGACCACGCGGGCCCATTGCGGGCCGTGCTTTATACACACAACCTTCGAGTTTCTTACCAGGCGTATTGCAGGTTTCCTCACCATGTTTTCCTTCACCGTGTAAGAGCGTCGGATAAACATACATTCGAAAACACATTGGTACGTGGTAGGATTTATAAGGGGTGTTAAAATGGTGTAGGACCAGTAACTGGGAGTTTAGTCATCATACTGAACAACTTTCCCCAAAAAACCAATACTAAAATCTCAAAAAAATATTTGGGCCCTCCGTACTGAAGTGGCTTGAAGATAAGATAGCTAAATCTCCCATTGCGTTTGGGAATCTTCGTAAGCCCTCTTCCATCTTCGGCATCACCGTCACTTACCATCAGTTGAGATGATGCCAAGGGCTTATCAATTGTGGATAAAAAAAAACAAAAAATGCACAAAATTGGTCAATCAGCTAATCGATTTGTATGAAGAGTTTTCTTTTGCTATTTCAGCCAAGTCATAGAACAAGAGCTGTTCAGTATGATGAGTAGAAGCCCCAGTTAACGGGACCTACACCAAATATTATGTTACACCCTGTATAGCCATGAAGACATTTCGTCTCTAGAGATATATATCTAGCGTCTTCACGGCTCGGCGGAAAAATGGTGTCAACGAATAGATACATAGACAAAGCTATAAAAAAAACCGGCCAAGTGCGAGTCAGAACCGCACACATAGGGTTCCGTACCATCATACTAGATTAACGTTAAAAAAATAAGTTTTTTTGTATGGAGAACTCCCTAATTTTTTTCACTTTTTCTAATTTTTAGTATTTGTTGTTATAACGGCAACAGAAATACATCATCTGCGAAAATTTCAATTGTTAAGCTATCAGGGTTCATGAAATACAGCCTGGTGACAGACGGACAGATAGACAGACAGACAGACAGACGGACGGGCAGCGAAGTCTTGGTAATAGGGTCCCGTTTTTACCCTTTGGTTGCGGAACCCTAAAAACTGTATGGAAATTACACAATGTATGTCTCAAAGTACCTATCTCGGTTCAAAAGATACAGCCTTTTAAATGTCAGACAGACAGACGGACAGCGTAGGTAAGAGGATCAAGTACCTTGGGATACGCAGCTCCTGACAATCCTAACAAACTGAATGACTGCACTTCATTAACTTTTATTCATTTATATTGTGTTTCTCTAGTTAGCTTTGCATATTCGCTGATTATTCATCATCATCATATCAGCTCAAGGACGTCCACTGTTGGACATAGGCCTTCTCCAACGATTTCCACGGCGACCGGTTCTGCGCTGCCCGCATCCATCCGAAGCCGCTGGATGCGCTGATTATTAGTTTGAGATAAATCTAGGATGTAGGTGTTCCATAAATAGATGGAGTGGATCTGAGGGTTCCTCGTTGGACTACAATTCAGTCCAAAATTGAAATAACGAATGAATCACAAGCCGTTATAATTTATATTCTTGGCTTTTTTATGACGCGCGGCCATTACGCGTGCACAAGGAGATGCGATGGATGGATTTAATGGGATCTTCACAGTATCCTAAAAACATCTAAAGTTGAAAAAACAGTGGAAAACCTAAAAAACAAGACGTAAAGTAATTTGGTTTGTTCAGTTATTTTGTTTTTGGAAAATTGAAACTTTTGTTTCTTGAAATTCTGTGTTTTTGTTGGTACACAATTAATATACAAACGCCTAAGGCATGGCACAGAAGTGTGGTCGTGCTTTTCTTCAAAAAGGGCGACAACACCCTGCTGAAGAACTACAGACCCATCTCACTTCTGAGCCATGTCTACAAGCTGTTTTCGAGAGTCATTACGAATCGTCTCGCACGCAGGTTTGACGACTTCCAGCCTCCCGAACAAGCCGGTTTCCGAAAAGGCTTTAGTACCATAGACCACATACATACGCTGCGGCAGATTATACAGAAGACCGAAGAGTACAATCAGCCACTATGCTTGGCGTTTGTGGACTATGAGAAGGCCTTTGATTCAGTCGAAACCTGGGCTGTGCTACAGTCTCTCCAGCGGTGCCAAATTGACCATCGATACATCGAGGTGTTGAAGTGTCTGTATGAAAACGCCACCATGTCGGTTCGCCTCCAAGACCAGAACTCGAAACCTATCCAGTTGCAGCGAGGGGTGAGACAGGGAGACGTTATATCTCCGAAACTGTTCACCGCCGCCCTGGAAGATGTTTTTAAGCTTCTGGACTGGGGTGGACTCGGCATCAATATCAACGGCGAGTACATATCCCACCTCCGATTCGCTGATGATATCGTGGTCATGGCTGAGACTATGGAAGACCTAAGCACAATGCTCGATGGCCTCAGTAAGGTCTCTCAACAAGTGGGTCTTAAAATGAACATGGACAAGACGAAAATAATGTTAAATGTCCGTGTCGCACCCACTCCTCTAAAGGTTGGAGACTCTACACTGGAAGTTGTTGACGAATATGTATACCTGGGACAAACAGTCCAGTTAGGTAGGTCAACTTCAAGAAAGAGATCAATCGTCGAATCCAACTCGGCTGGGCAGCGTTCGGGAAGCTTCGCAATATCTTCACGTCCCAAATACCGCAGTGTCTCAAGACTAAGGTCTTTGACCAGTGTGTGTTGCCAGTGATGACTTACGGAACTGAGACATGGTCGCTTACTATGGGCCTCATAAGAAGGCTCAAGGTCACCCAAAGGGCAATGGAGCGTGCTATGCTCGGAGTTTCTCTGCGTGATCGAATCAGAAACGAGGAGATCCGCAGGAGAACTAAAGTAACCGACATAGCTCACAGAATCGCTAAACTGAAGTGGCAGTGGGCAGGGCACATAGCTCGTAGAATAGATGGCCGATGGGGCAGTAAAGTTCTCGAGTGGCGACCGCGCACCGGAAAACGTAGCGTAGGCAGGCCTCCCACGCGGTGGACCGATGACCTGGTGAAGGTCGCGGGAAGCCGATGGATGCGGGCAGCGCAGGACCGGTCGTCGTGGAAATCCTTGGGGGAGGCCTTTGTCCAGCAGTGGACGATTTGTGGCTGATATGATGATGATGACAATTAATATCATTTCACGCTTTACTTATATCATTTTGTGTTCTGTTTTGGTGGAAATTTAAAAAAAAAACAGATTTGCTTCGCTAGTCCTGTCCCCTAGTACTACGTAAAAAGTGAGGTGTGGCTGTATCATGGACACGGCCGTTTGTATTACGTGAATACGTCTCGTAACGGGTAATATTTTCTGTATAAAAAAAATCTATTGCTTTTGAAACGCCCTTTCCAACCGTATACGGTCTTTTTATTTGGATTTGGCTTTTCCACGGTATAAGCCGACATTGTATTTTTTTTCATGTTTTTTTTTATATTTATACATATATTCACAGTCACCATTTTACACTTATGTTTTATATATAATCGATAGATTTTGACGAGAGCTGACGATTGAAACTTGAACGAACGTTCTAGCTTCACCGAGTCGAAAGTTATACTAAATGAGTGTTACCAGATCCATTTTTATCAAAGGATCAGAGGGTGCGACAAGAAAAAATCAGGAGATGCATTTTTTATAAAAAAACCAATGTTGGACGTTGAAATACATTTTATTAACTCGCTCAACAAAAAACAAAACAATATTACCCAACCAATATTTTTTATACAATAAGTATGTAATAATACGCCTAAGTTAAATAGAGATTGTATCGCTTTCGCCATGAATCCTATTATGTGATTTGTAATTTAATCACGTCATTATCTTAGCAGGGTTTGTGTGTAAACCAGTTTATTTTCCTAACTGTGGAGCAAGATTCAAGTTTCAATATTCAGTCATGTGTCCATCACGTTAAGATATAATGACTATTTTGTATTGCCAACCCAACCATGATAACTTTGTGTTTAAGATTCTAAAATAAAATTCCAGAAAATGTAACTAGTTTGTCAGAGAATAAATTCAAGACCCATGTCAAAAACTAGAGGATATTATAAAATAATAGATCATGTAAATGACAAAGATATATATGTGGATTCTATAACTCGTCAAAAAAATTATTGTACCTATATTACATTTGTAATATTACTTTATTTAAAGTCATGATTCAGATTACCTGAGACTGTAATCTGAATCATGACATTATTTGTAATATACAATATTTTTTTTGACTATTTAAAAGTGTATGTAAACACCTACTTGAAATAAATTATTTTGATTTGATCTGATTTGATTTGATTTGTTTCATTTCTCCTAGATTTTTTATTATTTATCATTTTTTTCATTTATTTTTTTATTCTCAATTGGTAACATGTTTTAAAGTTAAGCTAGTATCTGAAAAAAACAGTAGTCTTTCAGTTCAAAACAGTAATCAGTAGAATTCTGGGAAAATCAGTAGAACCCCGAAAAATCAGGAGATCTAGGATCGCTGTACTAAATGGAAATCTCGATACCCATCAGAATGACCTCAAAATGGCGGCGCTTCTCCCTGCACCGCGCGCGATGTGTAACAGCCCTTACTTAGCGTAATAAATTCATTGATTCTTTAGCTATCCAGTGGTGTAATTTAAATTTGGATGGAGATGATAGATGGACAGGTAGTTCTTCGTTAATTTTGCGAACGACCAAGGAGTGGAATTCCCTGCTGGCATCTGTATTCCCCGATTCAATGGTAGGAATGTTCAAGTCAAGAGCGAATAGGCACTATCTGAGCTTGCGTGATACATCCTCGGCTGCATCGGCACTTACCATCTGGTGAGGTGCAGCCAAACGCACTCAAATTTTTAATTTAAAAATAAAATGTAGCTACAACACCAGACTGTATCCCTCAATTTTGTTATCATTCGTTTTTTTGAATTGTGTCCCTGTGGAAGCAATTTTAAAGACGTATCCTTGTATCCACGTCAAAAACAGGCTCGCACCGCTAGCCCTGTCCTCAACTACTACGTGAACAAACTTTCTACAAATATCATTTTAGAAAGTTTGTTCACGTCTTGAATAATCCCTGGATAGTTAATCCTACTCATATTATAATAATAATAAATAATAATAATAAATTTTTATTTCATTACCAAAAACACAGTTAAACGATAATAGAATAAGTAGTCGTCCCCACACTAGGCTAGGCCAGTATCGTGGGGGCCGAAAATAAAAGCTTCACCAGGCTAAAAACATGACATACAAAGAGAGTACTAAGAGAATTACTTAATTTTATTAGTTACTAGCTGTTTCCCGCGGCTTCACCCGCGTGGACCACGTTTCTATGACTTTTCGAGGGTGCGCAGTGCGCGAGCCGCAAGCAGCTCGCGAGCGTGGTAAAAAGTAGCCTATGTCTTAATCCAGGTCCTAATATGTCTACCTACCAAATTTCAGCCAAATCCGTTCAGTAGTTTTTGCGGGAAAGCGTAACAGACAGACAGACAGAGTGACTTTCGCATTTATAATATTATTAATTAGTAGGGATGAGATATGTGAAGGAATTTATAAAAGGACATAATATAAATGTATGTGTGTATGTGTTGTAGGTATCCTTATAACTTAAAGAAAAGTGTGTGTATGGGTGTGTGTGTATGTGTGTGTGTAAATGTGTGTGTGTTGGATTGAATTGCACGTTAACATATAGTTTTATTGTTTTTATGTTGGTTTGACTAGATCATAGAAAAGAGAGCACTAGATTAATTTATCCGACTACTCTCAATAGATTTTCGGTTTCACTGTAGTTATAAGTAATGAGCAGTTTGAAAATTTGAAAGTTTGTTTGTATGGATGTTTGTCACTTTTTTACGCAAAAAGTACTTAACGTATATGACTAAAATTTGGTAGGTAGGCAGATTAGGACCTGGATTAATATATGTATAGGCTGCGCAACCTCGAAGGCAGTCATGGAAACTATGTTCACGCGAGCGAAGCCGCTGGCAAAAGCTAGTCTTTCAATAATATCCCTCTATCTAATATCTATGGTTGCGACCAAGCCTGCATGCAATGCATTTTGGGTTAGACTCCGTAAGTAAGCACTTAAGAGGTTCTGAGGCTTTCAGAGCTGGGGTAGCGTGCATTACAGACACATAGACGGTAAATTATTGTCTCTTTTTAAAGCCGAGCTTAGGAAAGAGGCAACGATAGAGTTGTCAGGAAGGGTGGGTGACAAACAGCGTTGTTTTTCCACCGACTTCCAAAAAGGAGGAGGTTCTCAATTCGACTATATGTTTTTTTTTAATGTGTGTAACCTCAGAACTTTTGACTGGGTGAACCGATTTTTATGATTTTTCTTTTATTTGAAAGCTAGGTGCTATATACATGCTATGTATAGTCTCATATAAATTTTATCAACATCGGTTTAGTACTTTCTTAGAAAATTAACAAAATCCAAAAATAATATTGCAAAAATTTACTATGTTGTTGGTATGGAAGTCGGTTTTTTAACGTGTTTAGCGTTTTCAATTATGTGATAGTCTAAACGTACAATGGAAACATTCAATGGAAACTTCTATCTTCAGCTAGCTTTTATATAAGAGAAGTGGTGGTTTTAAGGACGCCGTCTCACACATAAAAAGACGTGTGGCACTCGGGGACTGCCGCGGTAAAGCTATTGCATAGCATTTTTTTTATCAACTTATGCAATTATAATTATTTATTTATTTTTTATTTATGCAGTATTTACCACTTCCATATAGTCCTTGGGGCGCGGGACGTTTATGTAATAAATTAACACTAATAAAGTTAAATCATCATCGTCATCGTCATCGACCACCATCGCGACCACAGTCACGACCACCATCGCGACCACCATCGCGACCACCATCACGACCACCATCACGACCACCATCGCGATCACCATCGCGACCACCTTCGCGACCACCATCACGTCCACCATCACGACCACCAACACCACCACCATCACCACTACCATCACCACCACCATCATCACCACCATCACCACCACCATCACCACCACCATCACAACTACCATCACCATCATCATGATGGATAGATAGATGGCACTGTAAGTTTTTTAGAACTCAATATATTATTATTTTTGGGGTGTCAGGTTTTTTTTCGGTCCCCTCAAAGCCCGCGATAAAAGCTATACACTAGCTTAAAAAACATTCACAAAAAAAAATCTTGCTACATAGGCCTATCTTTGATTTTAACTAAAATGGATATGAACCGGCTTATCCCTAAATAAATAAAATCCATTTACTAAATCTTAAGCGAATTGCCATTTACGAAAATGTGTTTTGTCTGGCTCCGAAGGAAACTTAGCGAACTAGGTCATCCACCCACTGCTAAGGCATAAGATACTCCTAAGGGCAGCAGCACACTGATCCATTTCAACATAAAAGTCCAAAAGTCCGGAATCCAAGAAAAGTTGCGGCCAAACTGCTAAATCACCTCCGTGACGTAATGTTTAGTCTATAGGAACGATGCGTTCCTATTTGACGAGAGCAAAGGGCGAAATCTCCGCCAGGCGAGTTAGTATACCTGGGGTCCGGCCGTGGACCAATCGTTGAAGATAGGTCATCATCATCACACTGATCCATTTCAACATAAAAGTCCAGAATCCAAGAAACGTTGCGGTCAAACTGCTAAATCACCTCCGTGACGTAATGTTTAGTTTTTACGAACGGTACGTTCCTATTTGACGAGAGCAATTGTATATATCTCAGCCAGATGTGGTATACCTGGGGTCCGGCCGTGGACCAATCGTTGATGATTGGTCATCATCATTATCATCATCACACTTATCTATTTCAACATTAAAGTTCAGAACCCAAGAAACTTCGCGGTCAAACTGCTAAACCACCTCCGTGGCGTAATTTTTAGTCTTAAGGAACGATGCGTTCCTATTTGATGAGAGCAAAGGGCGAAATCTCCGCCAGGCGAGTTAGTGTACCTGGGGTCCGGCCGTGGACCAATCGTTGATTATTGGTCATCATCATCACACTGATCCATTTCAATATAAAAGTTCAAAAGTCCAGAATCCAAGAAACTTTGCGGTCAAACTGCTAAATCACCTCCGTGACGTAATGTTTAGTTTTTACGAACGGTACGTTCCTATTTGACGAGAGCAAAAGGCGACATCTCCGCCAGGCGAGTTAGTGTACCTGGGGTCCGGCCGTGGACCAATCGTTGATGATTGAATGTTTAAATGTTGTGAACCATTGTCCACTGTATCAATCCGTGGCATTCTTTAATAGACTTCCGACAGAATTAAAGGTAGAAACTAGGGTTGACATTTTCAAGAAAAAAATAAAATTGGTTTTGTTGGATAAAAATTGTTATTCTTTTGATGACTTTTAAAATTGTGACATTGAAATTTTACATTAATTTACTTTATATTTGACATTAAATTTGTTTTATATTTGCCATTAAATTTGTTTTTATAAAATGTTAACATGAAATTGAATATTATGTTATTAGATTTAAGTTTTTAAAATTGTTTCGCATACAGATTGTCTGTTTATGAAATAAATGATGATGATGATGATTGGTCATCATCATCACACTGATCTATTTCAACATTAAAGTTCAGAATCCAAGAAACGTTGCGGTCAAACTGCTAAATTACCTCCGTGACTTATTGTTTAGTCTTTAGGAACGGTGCGTTCCTATTTGACGAGAGCAATAGGAAATATCTCAGCCAGGCGATGTGGTACACCTGGGGTCCGGCCGTGGACCAATCGTTGATGATTGGTCATCATCATTATCATCATCACACTGATCTATTTCAACATTAAAGTTCAGAACCCAAGAAACTTTGCGGTCAAACTGCTAAACCACCTCCGTGGCGTAATGTTTAGTCTTTAGGAACGATGCGTTCCTATTTGACGAGAGCAAAGGGCGAAATCTCCGCCAGGAGAGGTGGTATACCTGGGGTCTGGCCGTGGACCAATCGTTGATGATTGTTTAACATCATCACACTGATCTATTTCAACATAAAAGTCCAAAAGCCCAGAATCCAAGAAACGTTGCGGTCAAACTGCTAAATCACCTCCGTGACGCAATGATTAGTCTTTAGGAACGGTGCGTTCCTATTTGACGAGAGCAATAGGAAATATCTCCGCCAGGCGAGTTGGTATACCTGGGGTCCGGCCGTGGACCAATCGTTGATGATTGGTATCTGTAGGTATATACAGATACCAATCATCAACGATTGGTCCACGGCCTCAAGAAATTCTAAAAGCGCGTTCTAGATGTCGTATTTCTTTTGTTATCTCATCGTGTACGTTAATTTACAGGGCGGGTTACTGCAGTTGCCGCCACAAGTCTATCAGGAGGCCGCGGGTTCGATTCCTGGCGGAATGTAAATTTATAAGATTCTGTTTGTTTGGTGTAAAGGCATTTTTAAGTCCACCTGACTACCACCATCTTTTTAAGTCATACCGCCAAACATCATTGTTAACAGCATTAATGTGCTCCGGCTTGAAGATAAGATAGCCAAAGGCCTTCCCCGAGGACTTCCACAAAGACCGATCCTGCGCTGCGCGCAAGCAGCGGCTTTCCTCGGCTTTCACAAGGCCTGCCTACGCTACGTCTTCCGATGCGCGGTTGTCAACCGAGAACTTTACTACTCCAACGACCATATGTTCTATGAGCTATGTGCTCCGCTTACTGCCACTTAAGTTTAGTAATTATAAGGGCTTTTTATAAGTCACTTACCATCAGGTGAGATGATGCCAAGGGCTTACCAATAGAGAATAAAAAAATACTTAAATTCAAAAAAATGGTACAACCAACCTCACGTCAGTGGTAACACTTTCACCTTGAGTTGTTCTCTAATTTTCATAGCGTTGTTCTGGTTTCGCTTACACTATTAGCACAGTACAATAAAGAGTACTAGCGTACAGTATGGTCACTCCCTGCCTCTCGTTGAAAGTGCCGCCCACCCCCGCTCAGTAGCCTCAACCACAACCCTAGCATGTCTTATCTCACTCACACAAGCATGGTACGCGTTCACCTACACGAGCTTAGACTGCGTAGGAACGCGTTTGTTTCATACATTTGATCGTCAGTGACCGAGGTGTGCTAATAGTGTCAACTAACCTCCAGCAGACCGTACATTGGCTGATTCGGGATTCAAACTTGGTATCTCTGGATTAGAGGTACTAAGTTTTAGAGTCAGGGACTGTCGTCTATTTGATCCGCTAGCCTTGTGGTTTAATAAAAAGTAACCGCATTCACGAATTGAATTGGAACATTCTGTGTCGATTTCAATTTATTTCCGTGCGCCGTCTGTTGTCACCCTAATTTCATCTGTGGTTGGGTCTGCAGTCCAATGCAATTTAGAATTAATTCCTTCTCAGCGAAGGTTTGAATCAATAAAACAGCATTGTGCTCTGTTTCAGGGCGAAATTGAATTTTCGGGTGATGGGTACTAACATGCGAGAAACAGTTAACTATTAATTTCTAAGGCTTCGTGAATACTGCAATGCTAGCAGTAGGATTGGATGCATTACGTCCAAGTAGTGGAGTTGAGATCTTAGATCTTAGAGGTGGCTTGCAATTAATTTTAAACTCAGGTACGTTTGATTACGTTAACCGACTAGCTGGTACTCATGAGAGGGGTCAAAAAGTCCGCAGAATGGCATCCAAGGAGGTGGACATAGAATATTAAGTTACCTAACAAAATCGTCTTTCATACAAACTGACATAATTCTAATTTATCGAAAATGGATTGGCTGGTTTTAATGAAACTTTAGTAAGTCTATGATTTTTTTCAAAACACTTAATTCAAAAAGAAGTAAATCGCACATTTAAACTGCAATACAAAACTTAAAATCCTCTTTTTTTTTAAAACATTATTTTTCAAAAAAAATCGTACCCTTGCTAGGATTTTGTTTTTTGCTGAAATTTATAAAGTTCCACTATAATCGGTTTAATTATTTTTTATAAATTTAAATTATCAGTTTGTATGGAAGACGGTTTTCCTTTATATTTTTCCTTAAACCTTATCACATGTATCAAATAACCATTACCGTCAAAAAAAATTGTTTCTAGTGTCAAAATCGTCTTCTTCCTTTATTTTTTATCGTGTGGCACAGATAAATATGCTATCCAAGTGATAGACGGCGGTTTTCTGGTGTTGCACTTAGCATCAACCGCGCTCACGTGTAGGCCATTTAGATTAGTAACTACAGATGTGTGCATCGCAACCTTCAAACACATCAGTAATCAGACGTGCAGGTTTCCTCACGATATTTTCCTTCACTGTTAAAGCAATCGGTAAGTATAGGTACGTAAGTTTCTAAAAACTATATGATACATTGTCTGTCCGAGTTCGAACCCGGGACCTCTGGTTAGGAGGACCGGGTTGTTACCGTTGAGCCACCGACGCTTATTAATACATCATCGTATATAAAAATATCGTATATAATAAAAATAATATAAAAAAAGTAATTGTGTGGTTTTATGAAACCACGGTAAAAGTGAAACTTTACAGAGGACGAAACGATCATGGCTGCTCTCGCTACGGTACAGAGGATGAAACGATCATACCGTCTGACGAAAGCGACCTTCACACGACATGCAACACACAGACGAAAAAAATTGAGACTTTGTAATAAAAGTTTCACTTTAAAAATAGTAACTACTCGTATATAAGTTCTAACATACAGTATGGACACTCCCTGCCGCTCTCTAGTTTGTGACCTCAACCCCTCGTCACCAAAATTGATACAGATTGGTTCTCGAACGTATGGGATTTCGCCGTGATTTTGTTTGCTCCGTCATTTGTTTTTAAAAATCTCATTTCACGACCGTTGTATTCAGTGTCCGGGGTGTGCTCGTGTGCAGGGCACATTGTCATGCAATAAGAGCAAATCTTTTGTCGATTTTCTTCTGTTTAAGGGTTCTGTACCTCAAAAGGAAAAAAGAACCATTACAGTATCATTTCGTCGTCCGTTTGTCTGTCTGTCTGTCAACGCGTAAAGGTATTAACTCTAAATTAATATACAATACTGCCGCATATTTTGACACCAGCGAGTAATTCCCGTTGACCTTAGAATCATAAAATTTGGCAAGAATCAAGATCTCCCAGCACAAGTAAACCGGTCGTTGTGGATATTCTTTCGGCTGGTAAATATTTAGCTTAAAGCTCATAAAACAAATTTTTGGCATACAACTTAATTCAACTTACTCATACAAACGAAATCTCTAAGGAATTCGGGGGATGGATGGGCCTTGTAAGCATTGGTCTGCCATTCGTCTCGAAGAAGGAAAACTCTTAAATCCAAGGCAACATGGGGTCTCCGGACCTAGGCACAACTCCAGAAAATAGGGCGGCCTCCTGGGGCTAATCTTTCTCCGCTCAAATGTTTTTTTTTATTCACAATTGATAAGCCCTTGGCAGCATCTCACCTGATGGTATGTGACGATGATGCCGAAGATGGAAGCGGGCTTACCAAGATTCCCAAACGCAATGGAGATCTGGCTATTATATCTTTCAGTCGGAACACATCAATGCTGTTAACACCGATGTTTGGCGGCAAGACTTAGATAAGATGGTGGTAGCTAGCCGAGTCTTACAAAGTAAGACTCCGACGGGAATAATTATCATGTATTACTTCTATTGTCATATTGTTTTCATGTCCGAATGACATTATTTAATGTAATCCCTATCTTATGACCATCAGAAAGAGTGTCACATATTTTGACACCAGCTAGTAATTCCCGTTGACCTAGAATCATAAAATTTGGCAAGACTCAAGATTTAAATAAATAAATTATTATATTTAAATAATTCAAATAAACATTTTGCAATCTTGAAATCTCACCAAATCACATTAAAAGGGGAGAGGGGTCAAAGAATATTTCATGTCATCTATTATCCAAATATCGCCATGAGGGAGGGGGTCCAGTTTTACTTAAAAACATCACGTAATTAATAATTACTCGAAATTAGTTAAAACCTGGCTAGTTACCACTATCTTATCTAAGTTTTGCAGCCAAACATCAGTGTTCACAACAATGACGTGTTCCGGCTTGAAGATAAGATAGCCAGATCTCCATTGCGTTGGGGAATCTTGATAAGCCCGCTTCCATCTTCGGCATTATCGTTACTTACCATCTGGTGAGATAATGCCAAGGGCTTACCAATTGGGATGAACAAAAAAATACTCTAAATATTTAACCGCCTCCGTGGCGTAATGGTTAGTCCATTCACTTTACACCAGGAGGTCGCGGGTTCAATTGCCGGCGGGATCAACATCGTAAGACTCGGTTTGGGTAGTGGTAGGGCGTTTTAATAGCCCGCCGGGTTAGCTACCACCGTCTTGTCACCAAACATCAGTGTTACCAGCATTCATGTGTAACGACTTGAAAAAAGGTAGCCAGATTCCCATTGTGTTGGGGAATCTTGGTAAGCCCGCTTCCGTCTTCGGTATCCACGTCACTTACCATCAGGTGAGATGATGCCAAGGGCTTACTAATTGTAAATAAAAAAATATACGCATTTCTCTTGGTTTACTGAGGTCGAAAAAAATGTGACTTTGTGTGCTTTGAACCGAAAAAGTTTTCGTTGCCATCCAATCCGGAGGCAAGAAAGCTCACAGACGTGAACAAAATAACTCTATTTATCAGATCTAGTACGAAGTGGAGCAAAAGGCAGATTGAAAAGCACTGCCTTGCATCGAAAGGCGAAATCATATAGTTAGGTCACGAAACTTGGCAGTAGAAGGCTTTAAAATCGAATGGGATGCTCCGGCAGTCGTTGAACAGGATTCTTAAGGTTGAGTAGGTACAGTCAAGGAATTTGATTTCCAACCCACCTAAGGTTCAACATCGTATAGCAAACTGTCACCATAAGAGCTTTTTTCGATTGACACTGACACATAGAAAAGCAAATGATGACTTTTCGCAAAGAGGTTGACTATAATTTAAAGTGACAAATAATACGTACTGACATTTCAATACTATTACTGAAATAGAATTTTCGACCTTCATGCATTGCGAATGTCTAACGACATTTCAACGAAATGGGTAGGGAAATTAATTCCTTGACTGTACTTCCGTTGTTTGGTAAGTAGTTTTTTTCATCATCATCATATTAGCTCGTATACACTATACATCCCTACCGAGGGGCTCGAGCCTACCCTGAATCAGGCCTTAGTCGACTACTCGGGCCCAGTACGGGTTGGTCGACTTCACACACAACCTTCGAGTGTCTTTGCAGGCGTGTGCAAGTTTCCTTATGATGTTTTCCTTCAACGTAAGATGAAATCGAAATTCGACAACACATTGGTACGTAGCAGGATTCGAACCACGACCTCCCGGACAGGAGGTAGCGGCCCTAACCTTTGCCCCAGCGACGCTCCTTATTAAATTTTATACAACTTGGATATCATAATAGTTGACCTTTTGCGGTCGATTGCGATGTTTTTAACGTTTTATGGTAATCTATACGTGCGCGGGTTTGTACGGACACATTCATCGTTTTTCTTTTTGATGTGTAACATCTTTGCTCTCGCTTTCCTGCAATTTGTGGGAGTGATTTCGTGAAATGGGACGGAAATGTGTCCCATGTGTAACAGGAAGTCGCGTTTTTTCAGGCTTTAAAAGCGCGGAAAAGGCAAAGGTATCTATGACCATACAGCCTAGTCTGCCGTATCTTTGCCGTCCTTTTATAAAGTATTTTGTCACAATGACATGTTACACATCATATGCGAGTACTGTAGGTCTCGCTCGATTTTTTTTTAATATTTCTCCAGGGTGGAGGCTTAAATCTTTGGTAATCCCTCATTTAGGTAGCAATCATGACTTTGTGAAACCAGCTATTTATACAGAAGTATTTTTTTATTGAACGAAGCGTTAGTAACAACTTTATATTTTAATTAATTCGAGTTTTACTAATTAAATTCTTGGAACAATGAAAAAAGAAATAGTTAATAACTAAAATTAATTAAAAGCTTATCAGTACCTTTTTTCCTTTTATTATTCATACTTTTATTTCCCCTGAGATCTTTTGGTCCAGTGTCGTATAGTATAATAATTTTCTTATCTTATAGACTAGACGCTTCTCGACCTAAGTTCTCGAATTATACTTTCTACTCCAACTAATATTATAAACGCGAAAGTTTGTTAGAATATATGGATGGTTGTTTGTTACTCTTTCACGCAAAAACCACTGAATTGATCTGGCTGTAATTTGGTAGGTAGACAGAGTAGGACCTGGATTAACATATATAGGCTGCTTTATTCCACGCTCGCGAGCCGCTTGTGGCTCGTGCACTGCGCACCCTCGAAAAGTCATATAAACGTTGTCCATGCGGGTGAAGCCGCGGGAAACAGCTAGTGGTAAATATTTTTACCCGACCGCCAAAAAAAAAGGTAGGTACCTTATTTTTTAATGCAGTCGGGTTTTTATTAAATTGGTTTGGTTATTTCTTTCGCGGGACGAAATACTGAAGAAGGTTTTGTGATGGAGGAAATAATCGAATTACAGATTTACATAGGGTTGTCGGGTGATAATTTAATAAAAGTAGGCGTATGGGTCTAAAAGGGAAGATTTACTGTAAAACTCCGGCCAAGCGTAAATCAGAACCGCACACAAAGGGTTCCGTACCATTTACTGTACCATCATACTAGATGGCGCTTGACCCTTGACAACATCTCACCTGGTGGTAAGTGACGATGTTGCCGAAGATGGAAGCGGGCTTACCAAGATTCCCCAACGCAATGTTAAAAAAAAACACGTTTATTGTACAAAATCCCCTTACTCTTTCATTTTTTCTAATTTTTAGTATTCCTTGTTATATCGGTAGCAGAAATACAATATCATCTGTGAAAATTTCAACTGTCTAGCTATCACGTTTCATGAAATACAGTCTGGTGACAGACGGACAGACACACAGACAGACGGATGGACAGCGTAGTTTTAGTAATAGGGTCCCGTTTTTACCCTTTGAGTACGGAACCCTAAAAAGAAGGACATTAGTAACTGAACGAGTTTTTTTTTTAATATTAATAATGTGCTTAATTATAAATATATAGTTGAGTTGCCAATTCTCGCAAGAAGTTCTTGGTACCTACTCGTCTTTCTACAAATATTTATCGAAATCTTGTAATGTTACAACTATTTTGTAGTTGTATTGAGTAAGAATCAAAGATTTAACTGACTTTACACTTAGTCTGTTCCTTTACGCACACCCGTTTGATATTTGGCCGCGCATTACATTTCCAGAACGCATTAAAAAGTGTACTTTTTTTATTAAATACTAGCTGTTTCCCGCGGCTTCACCCGCGTGGACAACGTTTCTATGACTTTTCGAGGGTGCGCAGTGCGCGAGACGCAAGCGTGAAAAAAAGTAGCCTATGTGTTAATCCAGGTCCTAATCTGTCTACCTACTAAATTTCAGTCAGATCCGTTGATTAGTTTTTGCGTGAAAAAGTAACAAACATACAGACTTACACACGCACAAACTTTATTTATTAGTGGGATTTGTGTGCCACTAGCTGCACGTTACTTAGCTAAAGGCGAAAATACAGTAGGTAAGGGAGGACGGAAGGACAAAATATTGAAAAATTTGAAAAGGACATGGGATATCATCTGGCAACCCTAGATTTTGATCGAAATCGATTTCCTTACACAGCTAGAGTTCAAAAAAATGAAAAACATATGTGTTTATGTGTGTGTCCACTTGAAGGAGGTACCTACTTGCATACGTACACAGGTTTTTTTTATATTTCTGTCTCAAAAACGGCCTTGAAGATTTTGATTAAACTTTGGCATGGAGCAAATAGATACTTAGTCTATTTGCTCCATGACTTTGGTAAGACCTACTACATTAGGTAGTTTTTTTTGGAATAATCATAATAAAGTACCCCTCATATAAACTCAGGGTAAGTGTTAATGTTATTATGTTTTAACCGCCTCCGTAGCCCAGAGGCAAAGTTCACTGGCTTTACATAGGAGGTCGCGGGTTCGATTCCCGGCGGGGTCAATTGTAAGACTCGGTTTGGTTGGTAGTAGGGCATTTTCTAAGCCCGCCTGGCTAGCTACCACCATCTTATCTAAGTCTTGCCGCCAAATATCAATGTTGATATCATTGGTGTGTTCCGGCATGAAGATAAGATAGCCAGTTCCCCATTACGTGGGGGAATCTTGGTAAACCCGCTTCCATCTTCGGCAACATCGTCACTTACCACCAGGTGAGATGTTGTCAAGGGTTTACCAATCGTGAATAAAAAAAAAGCTGGATTTAACTCTATACTTAGTTACTGAGAGTAATTAATGTAATGTGTTTGTTAATTTACTTAAATGTCAGTTGGTGAAGGTTACGCAAGAAAGTATGCACAGCATGGCTGTACTATTTAAAAATACTTAGTTTTGCCCGCGGCTTCACCCGCGTGGACATCGTTTTAATGAATGTCTTTAAGGGTAAGCAGTGCTTTGACATGACATTTCTCCAGATCCCTCAGGAACTATATCGAGCTATACTGATTAGCAGTCTATGTCACTTCACACCCCCTCAACCAATTCTATACAAAAAAACACTTAATTCCATAGCTCTGTTGCGTCGCCGACGTGCGCGATCCTGGAAATGAGTTTTCCCCAGATCCCTCGAAAACAATGTAAGTATATCATAATCATTAAATTATGTCATTTCCCACCCCCTCAACCATCTCTGTGCAAAAAATCACAACAATCCATTTTTCCGTTGCGATGTAAAAGAAATTAAACAAAACAGTGTTTTTTCAGTTCCCTCAGGAACTGCATCGGGCTATACTATTTTGGCGGGATAAAAAGTTACCTGTGTCCTTTCTCGTGACACAGGCTACCAGCATGCCAAATTTCATTACGATTGTTCTAGGTGCTGAAGCATGAAAAAGTAACAAACAAACACATTTTCACATTTATAATATTAAGTAAGGATAATAAGTTTTTTTTTACTGTAGCTCGCAGTCGTTAAGCTTATTACTCTCTAATGGCTTACAATGTTAATTAAAATAAAATAGCATATTAGTCAAATTTCAATAAAGGTAGATTTTATCTTACCTCACATGAGTTGTAAAGTTGACATAAATCAGTTTAACAGTGTCCTCTAGATAAGTTTATCTCTGCAGAGTTACTATCTGCCTCCCTGTTCACAATCCTCTTGATATTGTACCTAACAAGTACTTGAACTGAAGATATCAAAAAGTGTTTTGCATATCTCAAGACGTCATGATCACGATAAGATTTTCTTGTATAAAGTGCTTAGGTAACATGTGGCTCATATAAAAACCCCTGCTTGAGTTAGCACCTCGTTTAATTCAAATCATTTCAAAATGGCATATATTGTCAAGGCATGTTTTTTTCTATCTTTGCTAACAGCAACGGTAACGAAGACCGTGAGAAACAGAAATGAAGAATTAGAACAATACATAGAAGATAAAAAATCCGAGATAAACCAACGTTACAAGCCCCTGTACCATGTAGCACCACCCGTGGGATGGATGAACGATCCAAACGGATTCTCTTACTTTAACGGCGAGTACCATCTCTTCTACCAGTTTTATCCATATGATAGTGTTTGGGGTCCTATGCATTGGGGCCACGTGTCGAGTCCAGACCTGGTGAACTGGAAGCAGTTGCCTACAGCCCTGCTGCCAGACACGGAGCAATGTTTCTCAGGCAGTGCTGTGGTTCTCAACGACTCCTTGGCTCTTATTTACACGGGTCACGAAATCACAGATGTTGAACCTTTTCAAAAGCAAAGTCAATACCTCGCCATTAGTAAAAATGGAGTGGACTTTGAGAAGTTCCATGGAAATCCTGTAATACCGTCTTCGCCAAATGGCTCACCAGATTTTCGGGACCCAAAGGCTTGGAAACATGGAGATAATTGGTACGTGGTCATTGGCAGCAAGACGGATGATGAAAGAGGCAATGTTCTTCTTTATGGATCAGCAGATTTCATTAACTGGGAATTTTTATCTGTTATTGGTGAATCTAATGGTGATCTTGGTTACATGTGGGAATGTCCAGACTTTTTCGAGCTGGATGGAAAGTTTGTACTGCTCATGTCACCTCAAGGCATTGAACCGCAAGGAGACAGATTCAAGAACTTGCATCAAACTGGTTACATCATTGGTCACTTTGACTACACAAAATATGAATTCACACCTGAAACGGAGTTCCAGGAGCTTGATTTTGGCCACGATTTCTACGCTGCACAAACATCCGAAGTCGATGGAAAGAGGTACTTGGTAGCTTGGTTAGATATGTGGGAGTCTCAGTTCCCTGAAGCCGGTGATGGATGGGCAGGCACCATGACCATGGTAAGAGAACTATCACTACACCACAATCGCATCTTAATGAAACCTGTTGTCTCTATTGAAAGTCTGAGAGAAGAACCTGCTATAATTGGAGATTTTAACCCAAACGAAGAGTTGAGTTTTGGGAAAACTGCTGAAATCCTTGTTGAAGGTGACATGCAAATGGAGATTGTTCTTATGATTGAAGGTACTGAGGGAGGTGACAAGGCTGTGCTTCGTTGGAATCCTGTTGTTGGAAAAGTGTCAATAGATAAAGGAGCTAACGATGAAAATGACACTCGTCAAATTGAATGGGATCCACTAAGTTCCAAAAGATGGAGAATATTCTTGGATGCAAGTTCTTTGGAGTGGTTCTGTGGCGAAGGGGAGGTAGTATTTAGCAGTAGAGTGTATCCTGATGGCGGGTGGAAACTGACCAACTTGAGTAAACAGACTTTAGGATTGGAAGCCTATTCCTTAAGAAGAAGTGTATAGACCATCCTTAATTTTTAATAGAATCATATTTCACAAATTATTTTTAAATAAATTTTAATAAAATTTTGCAGTTAATTTTAAAAACAAATTTTATTTTATTTAACTATATATTTCGTGTGTAAGAATTAAAGTAAACTAAAGGGCGATTAAACATTGTACGCTTGGAGTTTCCCTATGTGATCGAATTATAAATGAGGAGATCAATAGAAGAACCAAAGAAACTAACATAGCTCTCAGAATCGCTTAACTTAATTAGCAGTGGGCGGGGCACATAGCTCGTAGAACAGGTTACTGTTGGAGAAGTCAAGTTCTTAAGTGGCGAATGCGAACTGGAAGGCGTAACAGGCAGGCCTCCCACTCAGTGGACCGACGACCTGGTGAAGGCCTCCTGGTCGTTGGGAAAATCCTCAAGGGAGGTCTTTGTCCAGCCGTGGACGTCTGTCGGCCGATATGATGATGATGATGTATGAGTATGTTAATATAAATATGGTTGTTAACATTCTCTCTTTTCTATATTTATTGTATATATATTTCGCATAAAAAAAACGATTGTGCCTACGAGTATCATCTATACAGGGTGTAACAAAATTGGTGTAGGACCCGTTAAGGCCGTTAGTAGGCTTCTACTTATCATACGTTGAACAACTATAACGTAACGTATAATTCTCCTCGAATTGTAGCCAACATAGTAAGACGCGGATGTTATCTTGTAGACACACACATATATACACAACACACCACCCTCACACACCACACACATACACACACACCCACACACACACACACACACACAAGTTCATTACCTCATGCATACATGAAAACCTACATTAACTCGTGGCAACAAACGCAGGTTTTTAGTTCACACTACGAGTATCTGACCTATTTTTTAATATAAATGTGTATGCTATCGTAAAATTTATGTGCTACCTAACCTAACTGTCTGTTTTTTGTGCACAGTGTTTGGCTTATCTAGGGTAATCTATTATTTGCCTTGCTGTTTCTCTCCTCAATAAGCTTAATGTTAAATAAGTTTGCTGTTGATTGCCTTAAGTAAATAAATAAATAAACTTTAGTTCTACGACTTAGTTGATACTTTTGATTGTAGGCTCTTGGTGGAACTTTATATCACACATATCGACTTAGCAAAAATCTTAAACAAACATTTTTACAAATCGATCAGCTGATCGACCAATAATGCACCAAAAAGGCAGCCCTCAGAGAAGAATAGCGACAACTTGTGAGGCGGGTCACCCGACCGAAATGACGACCACGACCACTCTGTCAAGAGTAACGACTAAGAAGAAGAAGAAGTATGGAGGGTCAAATTTTTTTGAAGAATTGACTATGGGTTCTTTGGGGAAAGTTGTTCAGTATGATGAGTAGAACCCCCAGTTAACGGGTCCAATAACATTTTTTTACTCCCTGTATATTAATAGAATTGCTAAAAACTAATGCGAGTCCGTCCGGCGGTTCTATCCAATTGATTTGCTTAATTATTTTTTCAATGAAAAGTATTCATGCACATATTTGTCATTAAGCACTGGAAATCTCCTCCGTGAGCGGCTAGCGGCTCGCGCACCGTGCTCTCGTCTATACGAGTAATACGAGTCGGTCCGGATGTTCAATAGAACTGATTTGCTTACTTTTTTTTAATAAAAGATATTTATGCATAGATTTGTTATCAAGCATTAAAATCACCTAACTTTCGCTCTTCTGAAATAAAATAAAAAAAATGAGAAAAAATCATGAAACCGGTTTCCAGTCCATTCAGCAGTTCTGTGAAACCGATTTGCTTATTTTTTTTTTTAATGAAAGGTATTGATGCACGAATTTGTCATCATCAAATATTGAAAATCACCTAACTTTCGCCCTTCCCAAGTTATACCCCAAGACTCAAACGCAATTTTCGTAGCTATATTTCTCAATATCTCCGTTTCTGATTGAAGTACCTACGCGGTTCGTTTTGGTCTAAGAACACTCGCTGGAATGAGCTCTTCCGTTTGAGCTATTGCCCATCTAAATTGGTTGAGTTGGAGGGAAACTAGGTGAGAACATTTAACCTACCAAACGGATTTTCATACAGTTTTCAGCAATTTTTGGAATACCTACTAAGGATAAAAACCTTTTGTAAATACGATTCAAATAAAATTATTACTTTGAGATACCTAACATACATAAAACTTTTTTCCATAGTACCTACGTAAGATTTTTTTTATAATTAATAAGATTAAAACCTTTATATACCTACGATTGAAATTATTACTTTAAATTAAAATATCCAACAAGCACAAAAACTTTTTTCTGTAGGACCTACATATATATGTATGTTTACATTTTTTCACACCTAGTTTCCCTCCAACTCAACCAATTTAGATGGGCAATAGCTCAAACGGAAGAGCTCATTATAGCGATTTTTCTTGGTCGTTATTTTTGTCACGATAACTAGTTTTTCAGGCGCTATGAGTACATAACGCCACTTTGCGCAGACAGACCGAGATATTTAACGTCATAGTGTTAGGGTTTATATGTAAATTAATAGATACTTAATAGACGCTAGGTGATTTCCTCTTTTGAATGGTCACCCCACCGCACAAACAAAGATCAAATTACTAAGTAGTGCAAAGATAATAAAAAGTATCGGTACGTGACTGTTTTTGAAGGCGGCATCAAGGCAGTTCGTTGCGGATTTTCAAGGTGTAAACGGTTGGTAGAATTAATCAGTGACAGAGCGTAGTGTGACAACAGAAGTGGAATACCAACTCAGGTGATTGTACTCAGACTATTTTGTTTGCTAATTTACTTGAATTTAGTGCCGAAATTATGTAGATTTAATTAATCATCTAATAGTTGGAATAAATCTGATTTCTTTAAGCATATAAAGTTGTTTCCTTTTATCTCAGAAGTGGGACTGACGTGTGTTTTTATAATTACACGTTAATCCTTCCGTCCACATTTACCGCTGCTCCGCACAAATCTACATAATTTCATTGTATTCTTTTTTTTTTGTTGTACATGAGAGGTTGTTGGGCAATGGCGGCCCTTACTGTTTACGCCTGTGTCATTCTTTTGGAGGAGTCAGTTTGCACAGAAATAACTATGTAGTTACATAGCAGAGGTTCCCCTTCAACAATCCCGTCCAGTCAGCAATTAAAACTGTACAGGATTCCTGTGATTCCGATGGATAGGAACATTATGACCCTGGCAGTGGCATACTGACACGTCCTATGATATAACCTGTCAAAATGTCCTACCGAAACATATTAGAGCTGTGAACATGACAGCCAGACAATATGACTTCCAACTAAGTAAAAGGAAACAACTTTATATGCTTAAAGAAATCAGATTTATTCCAACTATTAGATGATTAATTAAATCTACATAATTTCGGCACTAAATTCAAGTAAATTAGCAAACAAAATAGTCTGAGTACAATCACCTGAGTTGGTATTCCACTTCTGTTGTCACACTACGCTCTGTCACTGATTAATTCTACCAACCGTTTACACCTTGAAAATCCGCAACGAACTGCCTTGATGCCGCCTTCAAAAACAGTCACGTACCGATACTTTTTATTATCTTTGCACTACTTAGTAATTTGATCTTTGTTTGTGCGGTGGGGTGACCATTCAAAAGAGGAAATCACCTAGCGTCTATTAAGTATCTATTAATTTACATATAAACCCTAACAGCTCGGCCATCCTGCAATAGCGAGTCCCTTCGCTATCACGATTTATTAGATTTACTACTTTAGTGAATTAATTGGCTTTCGGTTACTTTCTTATAAATAATTAAACCAGTACCTACCTATTATAAGATAGTATTTACTTAACTATTAAACACATTTTAATAATAATTATAATAATAGCCCTTATCTCTACTTAATTAATCAAATGTATTCTAGTCGATTACGTGAGCCTATAACGATCTTTTTAATCTTCTTTTTCAGAATTATTTACCTCAGATTCTGAGCTACTTTCAAAGTCCTTGTTAAAGCTAAGCCATGGTTTAAGCTTGTCTATGGCTATGATATTTTCGTACTTGCGTCGTCCAGTTTTATGGGTGATGGGTGTATCTTCCACAAGGTATCGTTCATGAGGTAAAACCTTCTTTACTCTGTAAGGTCCCTGATATTTCATAACTAGTTTTTTAGACTTTCCATCACTTGGCATTTCTCTCTTAACACAAACTAAATCACCTTCATGAAATGGCTGACATTGTTTACGTTTTGAATCGAAATTCTTTTTGTCTTTTTTCTGTTGTTCGCAAATTCTTCTACTCGCTTCGATACGGTTTTCATTCAAATTATTGGAATCTATATTAGCTACTGTTTCGTCGATAACTTCGCTAAGGAGATTTTCAGAACTACTTTTAATTTTGATGCCGAATAGAAGTTCAGAAGGACTTTTGCCAGTTGTTTTATGAATAGTAGTGTTTAGGCCTATCTGTATATCTTGTATATACTGATCCCAGCTTCGGTCATTCTTATCATGGCATTTAGTAGCCAACGCGTCAAGTATTGTCCTATTAAAACGTTCGACTTGACCATTTGCTCGCGGCGTAGCAACGGCATTCAAAATGTGTTTGATTCCGTGTTTTTTAATGAAGGCCCGAAAACTATTGCTCGTAAAAGAGGTTCCCTGGTCAGTCACTAGCCTAGTAGGAGCACCGAAATAACTTATGTGATCCTGAAAAACCTTTATTGTTGTAGAAGACTTTGTGTTTTTAACAGGTTTGATGTTAATAAATTTTGTGAAGGAATCTATTAATACAAGGATATAAGAATTTCCTTTACTACTTTTTACGAATGGTCCTAGGTGATCAGCATGTACTGTATGAAAAGGTATTTCGATTTTAGGAATCGGATGCAGTTCTCCATTTTGCTTCCCAGTGCTTGATTTATGATGAGCGCACTGTAGGCAAGATTTAACATATTTCTTAACGAAACGTCTCATCTTGGG
Organism: Coleophora flavipennella; assembly: GCA_947284805.1. Taxonomy (NCBI): domain Eukaryota; kingdom Metazoa; phylum Arthropoda; class Insecta; order Lepidoptera; family Coleophoridae; genus Coleophora; species Coleophora flavipennella. Next base: position 9,325,935 of record OX369297.1, read on the forward strand.
GAACCAAAATGATTTTTGGATACGGGTAAGCGTCTTTTCAAAGCCAAAGTGTCCAATGTCATCGTGGTTCATCTTTACAACTTGCCAACGTACGCCTTTTGGAACTACCCAACGTAAACTTTCATTTTGTCCTCCATCGATTATTCGAAAAACCTTTCCATTCTTTAATTTGTAGTTTTTAATTATATCCAAGACATCATCTGATTTTGGATCACTTAAAACGTCTTTAATAAGAACTAGTTCGCTATCATTTGATTGCACAGTTGCAATCCAGTCATCGATAGTGTTGCTTAATACGTCTAATAAATGCTCTTCGACAATTGCATCGTCAGTCGGATTTCTACTCAAAGCATCCGCATGAGCCATATTTGTTCCTGCTCTATACTCTATACTACAGTCGTATTCCTGCAATTGAACCCACCATCGGGCGATACGAGGGACAAGGTCACGTTTGGTTAGCGTCGTCCTAAGCGCATTACAATCTGTAAAGATTTTAAAAGGTATCCCAAGTAAGTAAACCCTAAATCTACTCAAAGTTGCTACGACCGCTAGAGTCTCTAGTTCGAAAGAGTGCAATTTTTGTTCGTCAGTCGTTGTTTTTCTGCTAAAGTATGACACCGGTTTAAATAATTCAGCTTCGTTTTTCTGTAATAATATTCCAGCTACTCCATGTTTGCAAGCATCTGTATGAATTTGTGTCTCTCTTACTGGATCATACAAAGCAAGTAACGGTCTGCTGGTTAGAGTATCTTTTAGAGTTTTAAACGCGGTCTCTTGATCGGTTCCCCACTTCCAATCTATGTTTTTCCTCAAAAGATCCGTCAAAGGTCTAGCTATAACAGCGAAGCCCTGTACAAATCTTCTGAAGAAACTAGCGAGCCCGATAAACTGACGCAGTTCATGTTGAGATTTTGGGGCAGGGAATTTGGCTACAGCCTCAGTTTTTCGAGTACCAGGTTGTATACCCTCAAAACTAACTTCAAAACCAAGAAAGTCAATTTTACTGAAGAAAAAGTTACACTTCGATAACTTTAACGTAAGGCCTCCTTCTCTCAAAAGTTTCAACACCTGTTCCAGTCTATCAAGTCCTTCATCAAATGTTCTTGCAGGAATGAGTATATCGTCCATGTATACAAGTGCAAATTTTATTTTAGCTGCCATTAAAATTTTGTTAATTAATCTTTGGAATACCGATGGAGCATTAACTAATCCAAAGGGCATGCGCGTGAACTCATACTGCCCATCAGGAGTAATGAATGCGGTTTTATCACGAGATGTTTCCGAAATAGGTATCTGTAATCTGATAATAACCTGAGGCCAAATCTAAATCTATAAATAAGTTGTTACCGGCCAATTGATCTAATTGATCCTCTACACGAGGCAAAGGGTAATGATCCTTTTTGGTTCTTTGATTAAGAGCACGATAATCAATGCATAATCTCTTTTCGCCAGTTTTTTTCTTTACCAATACGATTGGACTTGCATACGGGGACGACGACTCTTGAACTATACCTGCACTAAGCATCTCATCTACCATATCTCGCACTAAACTTCTTTCCGCGTGAGACATCCTATATGGTCTGTAAACCACTGGTTCACTATTATTTAACTCAATAACCATCTCACCCGCGTTAGTGATTCCTAAATCTTTTAAAGTTGAGGAGAAACATTCGCTATACTGTGTCAATAATTTTTGAAGCTTCCATCGCTCGTGTTCACTTAGCTGTGGTCCACTAATTATAGCGTCATCAAGATCAGCTTTACTAAACTCCACCTTAGAGACATCATAATCAGTTAGTATTAACCTAGCTCGCGTAAGTAATTTGTTTTTCTTAAATAAGATATTTTTATCGCTCAAGTTTAATAAAAGTACCTGCACTTTCCCAGCTTTAACAAAGTATTCACCTGGTAAAAGGTAGTATTCTTGGCTGACACCACCACGTATGGCATCACCACCAACGTATACCCTTCCCGTATAATTTGTACTCGAGTCGACTAAGACAATACTAAGCTCTTTTGGAAGTAGTACAATATCAATCGGAATCCGCAAAAATAATTTATCATTAGCTTTCTTCTCAAAGACAATTTGCTCGGGAGTTTTTGTTATGAATATATTGGGTTTTTCTGTAAAAGTGTGGCCTAATAGAACGGGATATTTCAGAATTTGATCATCGACTATATACACTTCAATACTTTCTTGGATTCCCTGTACTGTAACATTTACTTGACATTTTCCTAAAGGTGCTACGCACTGGCCACCTATGCCTTTCATTAGCGGTAAGTTATCAGTTTGGTAATTTAAGTGTAACTGCTTAGCTTCCCTCTCTCTTATAAGTGTGCATTGACTTCCCAGATCAATATAACATTGTAAGCTGACGTCATTTACAGAAATTTCTATAATATACTTCGCATTACTATCATTAGCTGTAGCAAGTTGTTTCACCTCTTTAATGTTCATGTTCTTTTGTGTCTCATTTTTATTTTGATTACTATCTCTATTAAATCTACAATATGAACTCATGTGCCCTACCCGGTTGCATGTAGTACACTTTTGTAAGGTTTTATTACAATTAAAACTCAAATGACCCTCTTCAGCGCAATTATAGCAAACTGTTTTCTTAGGCTGGTCAATTTTTCTTTTGTAGAATGGTGTACCTAAAAATTTTCTATCTTGTTTTATTCTGTCTATTTTATCATTGGTTTCTTTACTACTCCCCGGTTTGACAGTTTTTAAATATTTCAGGACTTCTTCAGGTTCGCGGAATTGAGCTGCCTGACCCCCTACTCGTACGGCACGGTCATCTATGCCGTGTAGTATGCAGTCTACAGCTTTGCGCCCGCTTATACCGCATCGATTCAACATGTTCATTTTTATCGTAATAATACTGTTCTAAAGACTCATTGTAACGTACTCTTTTAGACAACATGATCGTTAAAAGCTCAGCGTAATCATCGCGACACGGAAAAGATTCTATCAACTTTTTCTTCCATTCGCTCCAAGAGTAAAGGACTGTGCTGAGACCCTGATACCATGACTTTGCTATACCCTTGAGTTTGGGTAGTGCGAAATGTATAATTTCCTTTTCTGTCCATCCGTAGATCTCAGCACACTCTTCCACCTTCGTGAGCCACATCAATATATTTTGATCTTTTATCATAGGGTCAAAGTCCGGTAAAACATTATTAGTTGACAATCTTTGTCCACTACCTTTCATCTCTTTTAAAATCTCCATGAATTTATTTAAGATCATATGCGTAGAATTCGTGCTACTACTATCATTAACGTTAGGAGCTCGTGAATATCTCCTTCGTTTACGTTTTGAACACTCGTTATCGTCACTGTCACTTTGACTCGAACTTTCTAAAAACGTGTCTAAACGAGAATGGCGATGTTCACGAGCGTGACGTCGTGGATTTCGATCTAGTGATCTCGATCTTTGTCGACGTCTCTTATTTCTAATCTTCCCTCGCAAAAGATACGTTGCTCCCTCACTCGTTGAACTGCTACGATCACGTGCCATCTTATTCCGTTGCTCTACGGATATACCTCTCGAGCGTCCTCGTCTGTGGCGCACTTCACTACCTGAATGCCTCACAGACTTTTCACTCGAGCTTCTATTTCTCTCTAACAGAGATCTTCTATTTCTCTCTAACAGAGGTTTATTTCGCCCATTCTTACAACGGGATTGTGGCACAGGAACAATACTTTCATTGTTAGGATTCTCGCTGGTTCGCTTACCCTTTGAATGGTTTCTTACTCTCCTCCTTTTCAGTTTCTCGCGAATACTGCAATTAGACCTGGACCTTGAAGTCCTGGCAGTACCTTGTTGCCCTGCAGCTGAGGTCGTCTCTTCAGTTTCCATAGCCCTTTTCGGTTTTTCTATTTCTGTCTCTCTTGTGAGCCTCTCACGACCACTGCATCTGGATTTGGACCTTGAAGTCCTACCAGTGCCTTGTTGGTCTGTGGCTGACATTGTCTCTTCAGACTCCATATTCCCTTAAAATAAACCAATACTTTATTTTTATATATTTTTTTTGTACAAGTATCTACTATAAACTGCGGAGTACATTCTAAATAGATCGTTTACTTTTTATTTCAAATACCCACAAAAATAATAATGATGAAACATTCGATGGAACAAAACGCCGATGGCTACACTTTTCAATCCAAGAAGGTCATCTTTGACTACATAAAAGTGGTATCGGCACGACTTTCACGCGATTTAATCGCATGACAATCGCTAGCGCCTGCGAGTCACTTGTGTACAATAAAAGGGTATAGAAAAAAAACATATTCTAAGGAAAAATGGCAACACTTATGTTAGGGTTTATATGTAAATTAATAGATACTTAATAGACGCTAGGTGATTTCCTCTTTTGAATGGTCACCCCACCGCACAAACAAAGATCAAATTACTAAGTAGTGCAAAGATAATAAAAAGTATCGGTACGTGACTGTTTTTGAAGGCGGCATCAAGGCAGTTCGTTGCGGATTTTCAAGGTGTAAACGGTTGGTAGAATTAATCAGTGACAGAGCGTAGTGTGACAACAGAAGTGGAATACCAACTCAGGTGATTGTACTCAGACTATTTTGTTTGCTAATTTACTTGAATTTAGTGCCGAAATTATGTAGATTTAATTAATCATCTAATAGTTGGAATAAATCTGATTTCTTTAAGCATATAAAGTTGTTTCCTTTTATCTCAGAAGTGGGACTGACGTGTGTTTTTATAATTACACGTTAATCCTTCCGTCCACATTTACCGCTGCTCCGCACAAATCTACATAATTTCATTGTATTCTTTTTTTTTTGTTGTACATGAGAGGTTGTTGGGCAATGGCGGCCCTT